>OY986052.1:15604403-16822816 GCA_963920205.1 Stenodema calcarata | reverse complement strand
ACGCATTGTTCGTTCCTTCATTGAAAAACTAGGATCTTTGATAATAATAACAGACTGTGTCACTTTCATCTCACGATTTCTCTACTACGATGTTGGTTCCGCAATTCCCGTAGCTTTACTTTTGTTCATGAGTTGTACTCCAAACTTCTCCCAAAATTAGCAAACATGATCTAAAAAATTTAGTTCTACCTCGCGTCCCACGCGTGTATTTTGTAAAAATGCACTCATATTTTTATCCATTTATGTGACCAGTACAAGGTGACTGTCCTTACATTGTTTATCATTACCCACTCTTCATAATTCATTACACACCTGCCAAATAAAGAAAACGCTCTACACAATGACTTCAAAAATAATTTTCTTCTTCAAATTTTGCCTTTGTATGGGTGCATTTATCTACATAATATTATGGGGTTCATATACCACTTCTAAAAAAAGAAATTCAAGTACAGTATTCATATATTCTATTCAATATTCATATATTTAATTTAGACAATTTTCTGAGACTCATCACTGGATCTTGTTACGCATCAAATTTTAGGTATCGAGAATGGGAGTGAAATTAAGCAGTTTTTAGTCAAGAATTCAATATGGTTTTAGTAAAGATATTTTTTTGCCTGGGAGTTTGAATATTGAAACTGTAGGCAACTAGTTAGGCACTCCTTTTTTACGCCGCGTCTTAACCCTGTCGTATGATTTTTTCCACAAAATCACTTCACCGAATTCACGTAATTCAATATGAGGTTTTAAAAACTAGAAAGTCGTCTTTCAGGTGTAGTATCAATAAGTTGAATATACTTCTCAAAAAAACCGTTTACGGTTTAAGAAAAGAGAGAGACTTCGGATTCCCAGGTCAAGTTCGTTAGTTGTATCAAAACGATCCATCACTGCGGGTATCAGAGCTCGTTAGCGCACTCAATCAATTACGCCCAAGAATCAACCGTTTTTTCCAGTCCAGTTGAAAATGCCCGAACTTTTCGAATTGCGATCGAACCCGTTCGCCCTTTCGACGTTTGAATACATTTTAAACCCCCTCGCCCGGTATAGTGTACACCTCCCAACCACATTCTAGATGAACTACCAACATGATAATCTATAATATATTGCAACATAGGTAGGTACCTATTCTCTGTTGATGGTTCTATTGTCGTTAATTGCACTTTAACGATTGGGACGATCGTCAATTTTTCTCAGTCTTTCTCACGTGTTATCCTCTGTAAATATTAATCAGAATTTGAGGCGGAGGAAGTTGAAGGTGGGAGTATGGTCGTTATTATTACAATCACTGACTAGTAGCACCATTATAATAATAACCTGCTAAGAATTTACATCAATGTTTTTAATGTTGAGGGCAAACATCAAGGTTGTGTCCTATTTTTGGGGTCATATTGAGTGTTCAAAATTTTAAAAATAAATGATAAGCAGTTTCACAGTCCCTAACTATAGGTACTCTTGTTTAATGATGACGATTACGTAATACAAATCAACGTCCGAGTGGCTCTCTTATATAACATAATCGACATCATTAAACAAGAGTATAGTTGGGGATTGTAAAACTGCACATCACTTATTGCTAAAATTTTGAAATTTATAACACAAATTTTGTATTATACATAAACTATTTATACTTACTGTCAATAAATATCTACCAACATTAAGATATCAAGCCTCTCAATAGTTTTTTGATCATATTTGGTTCATATATTTCAATTCCTGTTCGTGATATCGATAGGCTACGCCTGCTCTATAATATAGAGCATAATATGTTGGCGTTCACAGCAGACCAGCTATACATGATATTGCTGCTTTTTCTGGTCCACAACAACTCATAGGCCCATAATCGGGGCCGTGGAGAGAATATTCGGGCCCAAGGATTGAAATCAACCGGGCCTTCAGTATGTAAGCATATGCACCCAAGAATTTCAATGTAAATAAAAAAGGGTAATGGTATGTTTTAATTTTTAAAAAACAAAAACTTGATAGCTTTAGCAAATGATCATAATTATTTACATAATATGTGAAAGATAAATGTATTATGCGTTTGTTTCAAAAATTGTACAATATGGGAAATAATTGGGAAGTCCTTATGTAAAAATAAAATTGAAAAATAGGTGATTCTGGCATACAGTAAATTTTACAAAATCGCCTTTCTCGCTCTTACCCAGGAAGCTCTTCCTTTCAGCGAATTTTCGACGAAAGGAAGCTATTATTCTCGGTCCAAAATTTTCAAAACTCGAATTTCCGAAAAATTGATTTTCCAAAATCCGTTTCAGATACACTGCCAAAAGAAACCGAAAATCATATATCTATATAAAAATACAATTATATAAGTAGGTATATAATTATATATTTATGTATGTGTCATTCCAGAAGATAACTCTCGATAGAATTGAGATTAAAAGTTTAAATTTGCACAAAAAATCTGTCTTGGCAATTGAAAGGCTAAGGGGGGGGGGGAGGAATTAGCCATTCATTCCAAAAATGAAACAGTCGGATAAGACATTTTATAGACATTTTACATAAAACCAGTTATTTATTAAACAATTCGTTCTCACAGCAATGCTGCATGACTGTGGATTGTTTAAAATTTTGTTTAGGTAATCTAATAGGTAATTTCTTTTTTTTATTTATTTATTTTTTGCTTCCCCGTCACCAGGCCCCTCAGAAAACTCGGGCCCAGGGGCAATGGATCTTGTGCCCCCTCCCTCTCGTCAGGCCTGCTCATAATGGATCATAATTACCCAACTTGATTCCGGTAACTAGGTAATTATGTCATTCCGAAACTTCCAAAGCCAGGAGGATCGGGGAAATCCTGGAGTATCCCCCCGGGAAAATGTTTGAAAAACAGGGTAGGTAGTAGGTAGATAGTACTAGGTAGTAGGTAGTAGATAGGGTAGATAGATCTACTAAATTTATTTAGTATTTAGAGTAAAAGTATTTAGATAGATCTACTAAATAGGGTCTTCAACGCTTTTAATGATACAAAACTTCATTTTTCGAAGAAAAGTCTCACCTTTCTTTCCCCCGCTGCAAGGTGAATTTAGTTTGTAATACGCCTTGATGTTACACTTTCTGACCCCCGTAACCTCTCCCCCCCACCCCAATCGCTACGTGTAAATAAATCCTAATATTTAAGTTCGTATGTTTGGAACTAAATTAATAAAAACTGCTATATGTGGGCAACATTAGCCTCTCATTCAACTGACTATAGAAACCAATCTGTTGACGACTCGACTACTTTCCTCACCTCTGACCCTGACACCAAAACGTAATTTTGGCCAGGAGTAACAATGTTTTTTGTTTAATTTCTTTCTTCTCCTAATTTTCGTTTGTTTGTACGCTTACAGACTCTTTTAATTACTATTTCCAATAATACTTTTATTTTAGTAAAAACAAACGGCAAGTGCGAGGGGGTCTTCATGCGTGCAGCTACTTCGTGCTATAAAAATGGGGGAAAAAAACGGACCACATGCTGTTCAAGTTCAAAATTGTTATTTAGGTCCACATATTACGAAGTTGACTGGTCAAGTGGTCAGATCTCTCAAAAATCTTGACGTACCTTTTATAGGGCTCTTGTCCTCTCTAGAACAGATCCCCATCGTTTTAAAAATTACCACGACACTCTTAAAATCCAAAGAGCGGTTTCACTAACGGAGTTTTCGTGGTAACTTTGTGTGAAATGCGGTGTCGCGGATGATTTTGATGCATGAAGGGACTCTACAAATAAACCGACCGTGCGGGGTAGAGTCATGACACGAGAAATTAAAGATTTACAGGGGGTGAAACTGATATCCGCAGCAAAGGGCAGCATTAGGTTTACGGCTCTGCAGATTCTTCGTGTTGTGAGACGCGGGTGAAACAGCTTAAGGATGAGGGGGGGAACGGTATTGGGTGGTTAGCTTTAGTTGCGTCTCCTATACTTGAAACTTTGATGTCATGCGGTTATAGTATCGTAGCTCCTGTTCTCATCAACTATTTACCACGTCCACGAATCTTTACGTTTTATAACATCCATAGACTCCCGGAGGTCTTTAGGACAGTGTACCTACCGACTACATAAATCCGCATCAGTAATGAGCTCAGTATTCAAGTGGTACTGATTATCAGATTTATCACACACGAGTGGCAAGCGAAGTTAGTCAAAACCGCGCCAGATAAAAATGACCCATCATCCCAACCTAACCGGCAAATTTCGAAATTTTACCGCAACTTTTCAAATCCCCTCCGAGGTAGGTTACGAACCAGCGCTCGAATACAAATTCTTCATCGCTAACAGCCGCTGTGATGTAGTAAATTACAATCTCACAGTTATTAATTATACGTCGAAACCTAACACATACCGAACAGTAACGTTGAGAAGGTTGAATCACAGAAAACCCTACTATACTACGGTTGAATACGCCATCCAAAAAGATTGGAGTCAAGGTTTGTGTTCGATACCACTAGTGTCCGCCATGAAATTGCCATGGGCATGGAAAATGAGGACCATCACATTTTCAGCCTGTGAAATCATGGATACTATCCATCCTGGAACTCCATGTTTCAATTGATGATATCTATATTATGTAATATTATTAAATATCTACTACCCACGTACCTGGCGTCAATGTAATCGGTGTTTCTTGAATTTTGATGCACTAACAATATCCTTTCTAAACCTAAGATGGAGCAATTCGAGTTTTCTTCAGCGAGTATTTCGAAGAGGAGTGCTGGCAGCACTGATAATCTTCCAATGGAGCAGCCAACCCGACAACGATCATCTTCGTATCGTCCAGTTCAAAATTCGCACCAAGCCGACGTCTCAAGATGGTCAAGTTTGATGTGATCGCCGTTCATTCAAGTATGAAGAACTGTATATTGGACAACGATGATATCCATCTAGACTCGTACCTCCAAGTGTTCAAAGGCCTGGAAACGTGAGTTCAATTTCAATCCTTTTATTGAAGATAACTTCCGCTCGCGCTAAATGGAGTCCCGTTCGCGCTCGGAGATTCTCCCTGTACGATTTTTCTCACTCCAATCACTCGGTAAGAACTGAAACACTGAAAAGTGATTTCTGCGAGGAGGCTGAAACGGAATATAAAAAGTTGTTAGGATGTGTAAAACAAGATGGCTGGCACTCCTGCTCGCTACAATTGTGCGGGTACTCAAGTTATTCAAACCTTCTACTCAAAGGAATATTTTGTGAGTCAAGTAAAGACCCCAAAACTAATGATAGGTATACTTTTTTGAAGACCCATTTCTTCTGTCCCATTATTGTAGTATTGCAAGTTGGAGGTCAGAAAGAGCAGGTTTCAGTTCCCCTTGTGGTCCGGCAAAAGTAGAGCCGCACAAAGAAAGCATACTTTGCGGGCATTAATTTAGGTTGTTCTGCTTTACTCAAGGTCGTAATAGTAACATATTAAAATAATAAAAAAAATTGGGGCTGAGTACGTTGTACCTACTATAATTTTACCAAACTGACAATTTGAGCATTACGTGAACGAGGAGAAACTCCGTAAGTGGTCTGAGCCACCCAACAAACCCTGTGGATCAACGATGGGTTGAGATTTACGCTCATTTCAGGGAACTTTCTTCGAAATTTTCTCACTGCTTTAGAACACTTTTCAAATGATTAGAAATAACTCCAGAAGCTTTACTTCCACTCCTGTTCGGGGAGCAAAAACCTCACCAACGTGGGAAATATTTTCAATTCTTTACGATTAGAGGCATCCAAAGAAACAAATCGAGGGTCTCTCGGCAACTTCCCACATCGTCATTTGGGCGTATTTTCAGCAGAGCCAAAAAACCATCTGCCAATGACTATGTTTACTGAGTAATTCAGTAAAATGAATCGTGAGATTTAGTGTTACCTAACTTATACTTAGATCGATCCGTCGAGGGAAGACGCTTCGAATGGTATGCTGCATACCGTATGCATAACTCATTTTGGGCAGAATTGACGATGTGGGGTGTTGCCGTGAGACCCTCGAAATGAAAGAACTATTTCCAATTTATTAATCAACTCACTTCCAGCGAAATCGGCCCAGGCCTTCACTACAACAGCTTGAGTTTTGGACAGTGGCGGATCCAGCTTTAGAGTGAGGGGGGGGGGGGATTGTGTCTTTCGGCAAAATGTGTTCGGTGTAAAATGTTTTTGGTATAAAATTGTTTTGGAAATTCGAGTTTAAAAACTTTAGGACCGAGAACAATGGCTTCTGTAGGGATATCTTAGTTATTCGCTAACAGGTTGTAAATTCATACACAACAGTTTATTATTGTCAGTCTAGATCACTGTTCAGTGTGTATACATCTGTGTACCTACATTCTGTAAGTCTCTTAAACGGATTCGTAATACCTACATGCTCGTTCCAGATGGTTCTCTCTAAGTAAGTGTAGTCGGTATCCAAAATTTTCGCAACTAAATGCCGGGATATAAGTTCATTTATATAAAATAATTTCCATATAAATTATTATAGTATTTTACGGATTAATCGAGAAGATCTATGATTGTATTCATTATTAATATTTATAGCTTTAATTATGGCTTATTATTTTTTATTACTACAAAGTTCTGAGCTGCTTTTAAATGATCTGGTTTCAAGGTTTTGCCAATTGCTGGGGAGCTTTTTTTCATTTGTCCAAACTGATATCGCCAGCAAATCGGAAATCCTTCAAGATCTGAGTTCTAAGGAGACTGACAGGTTCCAAACCCTCAAAAGTATGGTGAAGTATGAGAAGGAGGGCAGTCTGCTGACCAAGTCAGGCTATGTCTCTGGTTGCCGCACTCTTCTTAGGCTCCACTGGGGCTTGGGTGAGTTCGTTTTCTTCAAACTATCAAACCTCTAGCAAAAACGCTAGAAATTTCTCCACAACGGTTAATTTTGATTTGACGGCAACTAGCTTCAGTGGACCTGATAGTTATCTACTTAAATGAATTATGGATAAAATAATTATATAAATGATACATTATTTATAACTCATTTCTATTTTAATCCTTCCTGATATTTTTACTTGTACCTAGTAGGTTATAACCTACTAACAAGGAGCATGACATGAAAATAGGAAATGTATAATATTTGTTGAATGTTATAATGCAATGTGTTCCTTCGCTCGAAGATGATCACCTGCTCCAGTACTTCAAGAGTAGCTCACAAGGATTCAACAAGGCCTACAGAATAGTCATCCAAACATATGGCCGTTGTGGAAAAATCTGAAACGTTTTTCAAATATTTAAACAGTCGACCAGTGATTCAGAACCTTTATATTCGATAACCATCGATAAACGTGTCTCGCTCGTTTGACCTTGAGTGGGTTAGCGCAAGTGGTTTTCATTTTTTGGTTCAACGGACCACTTGCCAATTTGATTTATTTTTTCTTTCTGCAATTGATATTATTCTTATCGCTTAATAGTAGTAATTATTATTATTTAATAATGGGTACAACTTTTTACGTCGGACATAGTAAACCTATTTTGTAAGTTTGCATTTCCGTAAGTTTTGAATTTTCGTTTGGAACTCCCTGCCTATTTTCAGTTCATAACTTCGTATAGTTTGGTCGTAAACTGTACGAGTAGATTGTAAAGTAGTTGGTGCTGCCTCTTGATATTCTCAAGTACATATTGTTTGTCACAAAACTGTTTTATGGTCCTACTCTCAGTTATATTTTGGAAACCATCTTTCATTATCTACTCAATAAATCCAAAAAAATTTCATGTTCATTATGCTTTCAGATTTCATAAGGCAGTTCATACGAGAAGTCCATGGTATGAATGCCGACGGAAGTATCGGGTCTATTGGAAAAGAAGTCTACGACAAAACCCTTGGAATACATCATCCATGGTATATTAGATTTGGTGCATCTGCAGCTATGTGTGTTCTCCCTGCAAGGGAGGGCTTCATGCAAACGGTAAAACTGCTTTTTGTGTATTTAGTTTCATTTCATAATGTATGCTCTAGATCAGTGGTCTTCAACCCGCGGGCCGCTTGCGGCCCGCCGTGTATATTTTTGTGGCCCGCCGAATGAATGTTTTATGCTCTTTCTGGCAGCACTTACACCTGTGAGCAGCTATTTGAAGAATGAAGAACGTGAAATCGAAACTGAGAAACCGTATTTCTGACACTCATTTAGAGAACTCTCTTCGAATAGCCACATCTGACATAAAAGCTAATGTTGACAGATTAGTAAAAGATAAACTATGTCAAATTTCTCACTAAACTACAAAAGTCACAAATTTGATGTTTTCAGTTTAATTTTGAGTTTTCAATATTGATGTTTAATACAGTTATCAACAAACATAAAATGTTATAACAAATTCATGTAAATTATTTTAACCTGAGACAAAATTCACACACATACATATATATGTGTATATGTGTATACATATTATGTATATGTATATACACGCTTAATCAATGCGGCCCTCCAAGTCCTCCATGACAATAATTTGGCCCTTAAATAATAAAAGGTTGAAGACCACTGCTCTAGATCGTCGAGAATTATTACTTGAATTTGGCTCAGGCCAAAGGTTTTCTGCAAGGCCTGTCTGTGACTCATTGGAGTCCCTTGAGGTTTTTTTGACTAGTCAACGTTTTGAACCTTCAACGTCACCAGTTGGATATTTCTAAAATTGTGATATTACACTTGGTTCAGTCATAACTTGATGAATGTCTGAAACAAATGCTACATGGACTCACTATTTTTAGGTAAACAATTGCGCTCAATAGATCTCGCTAGAGTCTCTAAAGTTTTATTTTCCCCAACGGTGAAGGTATTTGACTCCTAGTACCCTGATCAATTTTATTCTGTGGTTAAATCGTCTTCATCACTAGTCCCCCCTCCCCTCGGGGGGAAACAGTGGGAAAATCTTTAAAAAATAAAAAAAATACTTACTCCGCAGCCGCGTGCGGCTTTACTCACTAAAAACTCACTAATCCTTATCCTCTTGACCTAATCCACCCCGGAATCGCTTATGCAGCATTACTTCGGAATGGGGTCGACACTGGGCGATGTCACGCGCCCTTCTGGTGTCTTCTCGTGGTCTCCAGTTAGTTTTCGCCTGATGAACTCAGCTGTCATCCCAGTTCCCCTGTCTTCCAGCTTTTCTGTCTTGAGGATCCGAACACAATCCTCTCCCAAGTTCGCTGGTTGGAGATCATCTTCCTGATCACGTTAGCAGGTGTGATTTTGCCCTCCTCTTCTTTCAGGATTTCTCTTTTTGTGCTCAGAATCGTCGTTTGTGCATTGCAGTACCAGCACTTTGCGGAAGTATTCACGGCCCGACAGGAACATTGTAGTGTAAAAATCCACTTCCCAGAGCCACCTGTCGAGCCATGAGCGCACCTGTGGGATAAGCACGTGGGTCTAGGCCCCCCTGACATCAGGTTCCCACTCATTTTGCCAATGCTGCAGTGTTGTCTCTCTCCTCTCTTTCCTGATATGGGATAGTTACTCTTCTGAGGATTGCAAGGAGGTCGATCGGAATAGTGGCAGCAATAACCCCTACAGCAGGGAAGGATACCTTGCTATTCGCAAGGCTCCCCTCTGCACCGACCGCGGGTGATCTCGATACTTTTTAATTTGGAGGGCTCCAGCCCACTTCTCCACGCCATACAGCATGATTGCTCAGCTGTTCTCATGAGCATCTTCCTTTTCTTGGGTCCAGGGCCACGAATATTGGCCATTAGTCGGCTCAGGCCGGCTGTCATTGCTGACGCCTTTTCTCCTGCCAGCCAGTGCCTAGGGTCACTCCCAGATATTATCATCACTAGTTTAACCATTCTATTATCATCGTTATGTGTGTCTTTGGTATTGAAATTGGTCCACTCCCATCGTCTAAAGCTCCTTTGGTTGTGATTATACGAAAAAGAATTTCAAAAACTAGAGACAATTTTCCTCAAATGTTCGGACTGCAACGGCTTATTGGGACGATTTGGCACCTCTCTTAATTATGTACTATTAATGGCCCTCGTAACTCTGGAAACACCTCGGTTCTCCTGGAACACGCCACCCCTAGAAAATTGAAATTCGCTGCAGGTAGTGCCTTGTACTGCCAAACTTAGAAGTTATCTTGCGTCAAGTGCTTGAAATTCACGAATGAATTCATATCACTGTGTTTGAGTTTGATGTCACTGTAAGTGGTGTATCTGTCAGAAACGTGTTGAAGTAAAGAACTGGGTAGTGGTGTTGACTGAAACCAATAGATGAAAAAACGAAGCTTTCGTTTAAAATCCGAAGATCCATATTAGATAAGCATTACGAAACAGTAGCTATATTTCTATAATGAGTTGTGTCAGGAGCACCTGGCCCATATGTGCCCTCCATCTCAGGTGCCAAGTAACATTCCTCTATAGTGCTTTTTTGTATACTTACAGCTGTGTGGGGGTAAGATCGATCCTGCCATCATTGATCAGATTCCGACCATACTCGAGGTTGCAGACGAGATCTTCCGTAGAACTCAGACGGTCTACCAAACTAACGGACTCTTGGACCTGGCATAGTACTGCATGTACTCGTGCTGTGGGTGCAGACATTTATGCAGGTTTTCTTCGTTCGGTGGCTTTAAAGAATTTTCGAATGACCTTTTTTTCTTTCTTTCTTGATCCGACCCCTGGTATTTCGTTTATATCACCAATAATTTGATATATGCCTAAAAAATTCAGTTATCACCTGGGAATGTCTTTTCCTTACGTGTACCTTAAATTCTAAATTCTTAAAAACTGGCGCTAAATCAGAACACCACCTTCCTGAAATTCGCTGTGTGCCAATCATCTTTGTACAGTCCACCCTTGTAGACACTCTATGCATTAAAGTACCCTAATCGTATTGTTCAGGGTATTTTAAACACTGCCATATGACCCTATTAATTATGACCATATGACCCTATTAAGTATACATTCCCTCGGTTTGACAGGACTATTTAGTTTTGTTAAAAGTTTGACTATTTAGTTTTCTGTTAGAAGTTTGACTGTTTAGTTTTCTGTTAGAAGTTTTCTTTAAATTATTTTTCTGTTAGAAATTTTCTTTAAAAGAATTATCAACTCTCATCGTTCATCAAAGCGTTACGCATGATCCTAGCTTGTCACATTGGCGATCCTCTTCCACTGGATACACAAGTTTCATTTTCTTTACAATTTCCATATTATTGTGTAATGCCATAATTATTATTCATATTAGATATTCATATATCTCTTCTAGTATCCACCTCTGTGGATGCTATATTCATTGTTGACGTTTGACCGGGATGTCGGACAAAGTTGTCGGGCGATGCTGTTCCTGCGACATATATAAAGGCCCTTACAGACGATCAAACATGTTTGACAAACATTTTCTTCAAACGTGTTTGAAGGTTTGAAGTCGTATCCACACGTTCAAACCAACCTTCAAACACACCCATCTTCACCAATCAGTCGTTCAGTGTTCTGCCGTTCAGTCGTGTTGCTTTCTTTCTCTTCTTCTTTAAAAACGTTGTTCAGTTTGGATAGGAGTAAAATATGAGAAAAAGGACCATCTGGAAAAATTGTCTGATTATTCCCTTGGTAGGTACTATCAATTTTTGATCAATCCCAAATGTTGCGATTTTGGGGAGATATATCGGACTATCGATATGTCAGCCCTAAAATTTCGGTGTATCGATATATTCTGCTTCGATACCCATCCCTACACAGAACAGAAAATTGTTTGCATCACAGAAACTACTTTTCTGATTCACGGAAATGACCCCAACTACCACCGTTTTTCCTGTTGGTTCGAAGGTTTGATGTTTGAAGCGCACCCACACGATCAAACTTGTTTGTCAAACCTCATGTTTGCCAACAAATTTTCTGACATTGACAGAAACCCTTCAAACGTGTTCTTAAACCTTCAAACATGTTTGACAAACATGTTCTTAAACCCCACACGGTCAAACATGTTTGACAAACGAGGTTGGCAAACCGTGTTTGTCAAACATGTTTGATCGTGTGTAGGGGCCTTAAGAATACATTCCCTCGGTTTGACAGGACTATTTAGTTTTGTTAAAAGTTTGACTATTTAGTTTTCTGTTAGAAGTTTGACTGTTTTGTTTTCTGTTGGAAGTTTTCTTTAAATTATTTTTCTGTTAGAAGTTTGACTGTTAAGTTTTCTGTTAGAAGTTTTCTTTAAATTATTTTTCTGTTAGAAGTTTTCTTTAAAAGAATTATCAACTCTCATCGTTCATCAAAGCGTTACGCATGATCCTAGCTTGTCACATTGGCGCTCCTCTTCCACTGGATCCTCAAGTTTCATTTTCTTTATAATTTCCATATTAGTGTGTAATGCCATAATTTTTCTTATTAGAAATTCATACAAATAGTGGTAAGTAGTAGGTAGGTGGGTACACTATGGAGCTCTCTCAGCTCACCTATCGTCAACGATCTCTCCCGATTCCAGAAAAGACTCACAACTTCGTAAATTTGGAAATATTTATATTCTACCTACTGGAGTATTATAATATTTAATATACTCGTATGTACTTATCCGATCTAATCAAGTACCTATCTGAGCTACTATAAGTTAGACAATCACTTATATTCACCAGCTTTATTAGTTTTGTTTTGATGACTTACTCCTAATCATTTCATAACATTTTATTTGTGTTTAAACTGTAGAAACAGGTTTAAAAAAATCAATTGCAGTACCGCTGACGTTGCTTTGCTTGCTGCGTGTAGGTAGAGTTGATATAAGTATATTGAACGAAATCAAAGACAATATTTTACAATAATTATGTTATTCCTACTTCTTACACTTGTTAAGTCGTATTGTTTCTTGCCAACAAAGGTTGTTATTTTGTGGCCAAATTATTATAATTAATTCTTAATATTGTGCGGGAGTGAAATCTTGTAGTGATCACTTGTATAGTGGAAATGATCTACCTATTCTAGGGTAGGTACAAACAACTATGTAATACATACTTTTTTAAACCTTTTGATTTATCATCTTTGACGATGAACCATTGGAATCTACTGGGAAAAACCACTTTGACCCCCCCCCCCCCCCCCAACATTGGTGCGTTTACGTTTCTCAAGGTACTTAGAATCAAAACTTTTAGGTCCAGGATCCGGGCTCGGGCCACAATTAATATTCTAAGTTGCCTTCTTTTACACGAAGACAAAAACTGAAAGTCTCTACATTATCACTGGGTTGTCTTACAATGTATGTGTTCTTACGAAGAACACATTACAACACATTACGTTACATTACTGAGGTATCATAATACCGATGTATCTGCATGTAGTGTAGATACTCAACATCAGTTTACAGATTTGCTTTATCGTTTACATTGAACTTTGCCCGTTGCTGTTTATTGATATCGCGTCACATTTTTTTTCTCGTGAAGCAAAATTTTTCATGTCCCCCAGCGGTGAGTCATATCCATGTCAAACTCTGTATCCCATTAGAAGAAACTCAATACCAATTTGAAAATTTCAAATCTCATGTGTAAATCCCCTTCCTATTGACTTCCGAGCCCGCATCCCGAATTTTAGAATCCCGTACTTTTAGTAAGTAAATGGTGAATGTTTTAGTATGTAGTACGTTACTTTCTGCGAGTAAAACCCACGATTACTGCTCCAGTCTTAACGAAGTGTGCTCAAATTGATAATACCAAAATTAGTACATTGCCTACAGTGGAAATTGACTATTCCATCGTTTTTCGTTTCACATTAAATTTTAAAGTTGTTATTGATAATTTGTTCATGTCAAGTCCCACCTCACACATCAAATACAAGTGGTTTACTGCTGAATTTTTAAAAGCCTGAAGGGCTACCATTATTTCTACTAAATTGGTGGGAATTGCAAATATATATCACTCGGTGAGCATTAAAAAAAATTCGTATTTTCTGTTTGGATTTGAATTGTTAATCAGCTGTTTGTCTTTCTGTTACAATTTCATAACGCTTACCACATTCCATGTAATCAAGTTTCTATTCCTTCAATGTGTGACCCAATGTAGGTAATTATTGATAATTATTATATTATAATCATTGAGTTTCCAATGTGTATTAAAACAGAACTATCATTTTGCTTGGTAAATACTTGAAGAACTCGTTGAAAGTCTTATTAATTTTCTGGACGCTAAATTGGTTGGTAATGGTAATATTGATGAAAATTTAACAGGGTAATGGAGAGATGAAAATGATTTACTTTCAAACTTAGTAGCTGGAACCTGGAATGTTGAATCTTACCACCCACCCACCACCCTTGTGCCTTAAGTGTGCCTCAATATGATGGTTAATTCCTGTCACACTAATTCTGTCAAGAACGATGTATTACAAATGAATATCTTGAAATATACGAAATAATTGTATTTCTTCCAAAACATTGAACCACCTTATTTTACCAACACACGCTTACCAGTCATAAATTGTTTGTTACATTCTAATCCGTGGTTATTTCTGAGAAGATATTCGAACACAAGGGTCTGAAGAAGTAGACACCGATATCTACTGTCGTCTTAAAGCCTCCCACACTTTACATAGAAGCAGTACCTAGGTATTTTGAACATCATCGCCGGCATGACTAACTGAATTTCATAGATTCCCCCACCCTACTATAACAGCTGCTAGCGCTCGAACAAGAAAAATCACAGATAAAGCGAAACAGCGTGTATCGATGAAGTGTTTGCGTTTGACCCAAAAATGCGAGAGTTCCAGTGTATTTCATGTCCCTGCACTCGTATTGCATTTTTCTCATTCCACCGGCAATTTGTCTCGATTATTTTTATAGTAAACCTCAAAATGCAGTAATAAACTCTGTCGATGATTAAAACAGTACTTACCTACCTACTGGCCTCATCAGTTCACTGTTATCTAGGATACAACCACCCTCTATGACGCCGGAAGGGTCATGGACTAGGGGTGGGGAATAAGCGCTTCAAATAACCTCATACTGCCCAGTAACGTAATACCAGATAAACCCTATTACTAGAATAACTGTTTTGAGAATTTGGAGGAAAGGTCTTTGATGCTGGCCATTCGGGATTCCGTGATTATAGGTTGGCTCGGTAATAGGTGACGGAAAACGAATGCGTGAAAGGTCATAACTGTCGACAAGTTAAATAACTTGTTATTTTCGCGTAACAGAAACAGTCTGGTAATACGTTGTGGTATTAGGTTATTTGGGTAATAGGTTCTCGAATCGCCGTAGGCGGTCGCTGTTACTCGATAACCTATTGCCAAGAAATAACAGTATTAGCCATGCCTATCATGGAGCCACTGGCACATTCAGAATGCACATGTCGAAATATGACCAATAATAATATTGAAGGAGGATGTAGTGTAAAACCGCAACATTAGTGAACAGAACAGGTTTCTACAGCGTATATTGGGTGCACAGCTGCAGTATCTCACAGCCTACTGAAATTCACTCTGAACCACGTGTCACAGTAAAATCTCAATCACGTGTCATCTTAAAATGACTATCCCTCCATATTTCATATATAGTATGATACATTAGGTAGGCATACAAACAAACTTTGGATATTATTGAAACTGGACCACGCCAGATTCAATGTTAGGTACATAAAAATCAAATGCATCTATGAGGCCTTTGTCCTAAGTACTTTTTTCTGGTATGTCTCCGTGAAGGAAACGCGAGCCATGTATCGAATTGGTGGTGGGCTTAGAACAACTGAGCCGCTGAGAGTTGGGACAAGACAGTATTTACATTTTATTTACATTTAAACCGTTTGATAGATACGAGGGATGTCCTGAAAAACGTTAAAAGTGCTCTGGAAGGCGCGAGGATTTTGTTTCGTTCGATTGTTGGCATCCCTGTGCGTAGGGGGGTTTCCAACGGTCCAATTAAGCCGTCAGTCCGTTGAGAAATGTCACAGCAAGCGGTCCCTTCCACTTCTGGAGATGCCGTTCGCTCCACCTACCACCGGTGGGAGATTCGTTCTGTCATCAAGTTCCTCACTTTGAGTCAAGAATCCGAGGTCTCTATTGTGACTGCGGACGTCACCATACTCATTCCCCATCATCAAACAAATGCAAAAGCCAGTTTTCAGAGCAGAGGATTATGACATCTGTCAAGGGGTTTAGTTGGTGGATTTCATGGTCTAAGGACCACCATTATTTCTGACGCATATAGGGAGATCCTAACAAAATTTAAATAGAATATTCAAGACGAGGAGGGGAATGCTGTCTCGTGGTGTGTCCTACCTTTAAGACAACGCCAGGTCCAATACCACTCATGTGACTCAAGGCCTGCTTTTGTCCTTGGTGGGACACAAAAGTTCTTTTCAAAAATTTAAGGAATCCTTGGGTGGGGTAATGTTTTTCCAATGCTGAGGAGGTGAACGAGAAGTGGCTTTCGGAGGAGGGGCGAAGAGAGTATAAAAAAGCTGGTGCCCAGGCTGAAGAAGTGCATCGAAATGATAGCAACATTCTCTGTAAATATGGTTAGATCATGCCCTTTTTTGATTTTCAACAGCAGTTTTAACCTTATTTACTGGATATCCCTCGTACCTCCTAACGGTAAATTGGAAGTTGTACCTCCTATGGGTATCGAGCGTACCACAAACCCCAACTCTTCAACCGCGGTTCGCCATTCGTATGGCACCTCGAATGTTTCAACACCGGTCATAGGAGTTCCTGACGAATCACATTCCGTAAATGTACGATTCGGTCGAGTTCCCACTAAACGAGCTGCCGGACGGTTCGTCCATGAGAAGTCCTGAAACAAAAGTACCAACTTATTATTGAATCGTCTAAATACTTTGTTCAATAAAGGGGTTGAAGAGGGTAAAAGATTTAAAAGATATCCTACACAATTTTCCTCAATCGAATAGGCTACACGTGTCGATTTTTTTATCAGTAACCTTGTCACACCCCAAGCCGATCTGACAGCATCAGCCTAAACAAAAAACTTTGTGAATTTCTATCGTTTTTTCGTTATCTTCAAGTGTTGTTCCAGTCATGTTCAAACACTTGGCAACTTGTTGAACAGATCGAATCCCTCCCACTAGATTTAGCATCACTTGTGTACAATGATGGGGAGTCAAAGTGAAGGTACCAATTGAAACAACGTTAGATGATGTTTCAAGTCTAGAGATCTGAAGTAATAGATAGTTAATTTGTCTAGGTGAATTCGGTCCCAATCGTGTACTTATTTCAACTGAAGGCCCAAAGAGAGTGAAATTGGAAACCTCTGTTCTTATCTACCTCTCGTTTGATGTTACAGAGAAATTCTACAAGGCGAAGGAATAGGAACCAGAAGTCAGGAGGAATTCCAGTAGAAGTCTCAAAACCATTGAATTAAAGCATACTGCGTTTTTAATTTGTCATAACATTTCTAATGCACACCTACCTGCAATGGTGGCGGATGTAAAACTCGTTATACTCCCCGCAATCAGCGCTCGGAGCGCGACTTTGGTGATGACTTCCGATTGATTTGGCGCTAATTTAGTTAATAAAGCTATGCTGCTGGCGAGTGAGCCTGGATTCGCAAATCCACATAATGCGAATGTGGCGATGGTTTCCGACCGCACCTGAAACAGAACCATCATGATGATACTTGGATCTGACTTCTGCTATAGGTAACAATCTTAATTCAGAACGTTACCAAAATTATTGATTGGGTCCATCAATTATTGTGTCCCAATTCGAATCATCAATCATTTAGCCGCATTTGTAATTTAAAGATTAAAAAGCTTACAAGATTTATCCAAATTGCATATGGTTGAAATTTATGTTTGGCTGAGAAAAGCGCGTCTCCCGTACCCTTTGCGATAGCCCCTCTTGATCTATGTGCACCCCTTAGTTTTAGGACAGGAGCGTGGCAGTGGCCTGCTTGTGTAATTACTAACATTCTGTTAAAATTCAATTGCGAATGAAAATTATGTACCGATAACTTACCGACAGGAGTCCTTCCTTCTTCAATTCTCCAAGTTTTTGATACGCGACGAATTCATTTATGAATGATTTCAGCCCTATTAACGACGCCACTCTAGAGCATTCATCATTTTTGACTCCCATCAACCAAGCCAATGGTATGAAGACTTTCCCAAGGATGTACTGAAATATATTCAACATTACAATAAATTCGCTCAGAATATTGGGCGACAAGTACAGTAGTTAAACACTATAAACGTTTATCGATGAAAATCCTTACGTCAACGGTAAAATCTTCAGCGCCCACGAGACCGCCCAGCCAGGTACACACATGGTTGATGAAAGCAACCAAAGACACGGACGCAATGACAGTTGCGATGATTGACGCTACAATTCCGATTGCACTGAAAGCTCCAGAGCACGCTGCGTCAATTATGGTTTTTTCATGTCTGGAAATTTGAAAGATCAAGTCGAGCCGTCAAAAAGTCACAACATTTTGTATTTTATTATCAAGTACGAGTATCAGTGGTTGATCAGTGGCACCGAATTTCGGTTTTGGCCCTACAACATGCAGAAAGATTACGCCAGGCATAGGAATGGGAATGCTCTGGCTCGCGGGGAAACAGCAGTAACAAACCACAGCCACTGCCCCTCCTCTCAACAAGTATACTACAACCATGTTCAACTAAGTACATGTTCACTATACTACTGTCATCTACACTACATCGAGTGAAACATGCATTTTGTGACCATTTTTACAATGTTGAAATATAGATTTCCACTAAAGAAAACAAGAGTATTTGAAAAAGTCGTCTATTTCCACTGAAATATGAGTACACTGTTAGACTGGTGTCGGTGATGAAACCATCATAAGTTAGAAAACAATACTGAACAATACAGTAACAAACTAGCACAAGACTTGTATTATTTAGTAACAACTGTTGAAGATGGTTTAATAACTCAAACCGACCTAACAGTATACTCATATATATATATATATGATATATCAGTGGACATAGACGATTTTTTCAAATAGGTACTCTTGCTTTCCTTAACATGGGTTTCCATGATTTCGTCCCGAGTGATTTAGTTCGTGGATCTTCAATCAGTGTTTGTTTCGCCTGCTGCTCTCAAGATTACGGTCGTCTTCGGCCTTTATCCTGACACGATCATGCGACGTGGTTTTCTCATGCATCAGGTCATCAGCACCCTGTGCTCATATCCAACCTTTCAGGGCTTCTCCTATCCCATTTTCCCAGGAACACACCTGCCTTCTGCAGTACCTTGGGAGCATAGGCAATTGAAGACGGTGCTGAAGTTTTGAAGATGCTCCTACTTGACAGTGGCGGTTTCGAGGGGGGCAAAGATTCAGGCTATAAAATAGGTACTACTGGCAGAAATTAATGAATAAATGTATCTATGGGATTGTAAAGGTACCAACCAGCTCCACCCTTTCCACCTGTCTCATGGAGTCAAAATCGACCTCAGTAATTTCTATTTTCTTACCCTCTCAGCATTTCAATGTTTCCCGAGGAGGTTTTCGATTTCCTGTTCTCAGGGTAGAAGAGCTTCCCGAACGTCAGAGCGGCCGGCGCTGCCATGGCTGATGCAGTGATGACATTTTTGGGATCAATACCAAGAGCAGTATAAGCAGCCAGTAGCGTACCTTGACATAAAAAGTTAAAACGTTATTTAAACTCGGCCCTGCGGGGCTGCGCTTCGTTTTGAGCCTTACGGCTAAACTTCTTTAAGCATGCTTTAGCCACTCAGCTGATCCGGTGGCGGGGCAACGTCAAGTTAAAGTCCTATTACAGCTTCATAGAGTGAATAACATAGATATTGGCTTTAGGAGTGATTTAGTTCGCAGAATGATGGTCCCTGGTAACTCAACGGATTCAAGTTTGGCAGGACCTATGTAAATAAATTAGTACATCAACCCCTTGTTGCCCAACGTGACTTTATAGGGGTTTATACGGTTAATTATTTCTGGTGTAAATCACCCTACTTTTTCGAGCAATTTAACCATCAACAATACCTAAGTAAGTCTCATAGCTACAGCAAATACTAAGTAATGAGGGAATATATTTCCTCCAAGTAGGGAGTAGTTAATGACTAGCTCAGTGAAGAACTCACCAATGTCCTAACCAAACTCCGTGCTAACCTGTATAATTCATGGGCAATAATTGATATCAAGAAGTACCTTTGAGTAGGTATTCCAATTGAGTATTCCTATTGGCCCAGGGTTATGAAAGGTTGCTAAGATCATCTTAAACCCAATTGGAGCATGCTGAACTTCAAAGTTTTAGGTTAATTTTAGTAGGTAAATGTGATGTCCAGGCGGACGAACGAATTGTTCCATTTATTAGATTTTTACGCACCTTTAAAATTAAACTGATCAATTTCTAGGAGGATTTAGACTTTTTTGTGTGCATTCATTATTGAAAATGATAGACCAAAATGTAAACCAATTATTTTGATTACTATAACGATTACAAAAGTTTAGATGATTCTTATTTTTGTGAATACCAAGGAAGGTCACAATACCAAGATGATTCATTACCAGCAACAGTGGCGAAGCCCGCAGCCATTATTGTGTGGATTTCCGATGGTGTCAGCAAAGCTATGTACTTGGCATAGAGCAGTGGAGCCTCAGACTAGAAGAAGGAACTCACAATTAGAAACCTGAAACCATTCCGTGTGTTATGCTACGACGAAACTAGGGAGCACTGTAATTTGGATTTCACAGAAGCAAGTAGAAAACATGAACGTAGGTGCTGAATCGTTCATGTTGATTGATTATTGTAATTCATCATTTTAATCAATGACTCTCTACATTTAATTATAGCACAGCTTTGCCTAAGACAGAAATAGAAATTTCGAACTTTTCACCTTCGAAATACCAATTGTCAGTGAGAAATTAGCTAGAATGTTTAATTTTTCAGCTTAGAATTGTCAGTGAGGGACGCTAGGTTTTGTGGGAAACAGTGATTCGATAAAGCGTGTGTAGGAATTCAACGTTTTTTCCAAAAAGGAATCCAGCACCCTCCAGGCTTCCGATTTGTTTATCTAAGAGGCCCCAGAGAGAGTTTGAAATTGGCACTACGTCGATCTTTCTAATTAGCTCGAAAAGAAGCTATGGAGCGGAGGAGTACGCAAACATCATCAAATTTTCAGTACCCATTTGCACCCCCTTTCCATTGCGTAAAGCCGCACAATCTTACAAAATGAACTCATCGTTATTGGTGAACGTATTCTCTGAAACTTTGAATACTAGTTGAATTTTGAAATGTCCACAAATTCACCCTCCTCCCACCTTCCTCTTTTTCACACAGGGTAATGAGTTAATGGCCACAGCTACGTGAAAAGTCTCTAATATCAAATACATTGTACCTTATGGCAATGACTCACCATTCCAAGGAAAATTGTCGTTACTGAATTCACGCTCTCGATAACTGTTGTTCCCATCAGAATTTGTATAAAGCTTCCCACTTTGAAGCAGACCACTTGAATCCATCCCAGATGGAACATAATGTATACGATGGTGGATAGGAAGTAGAGGACTGACAAAGACTGTAAAGCATTGATAAATAGTAATCAATAATACGATGGTAGCAAATTATGGCTTATTACAAAATTATATTGATGCCGTGAGTAAGCAGTTCAGTCCCTCATCTCGTTACATTACATAATTCAAAAAGTCTTGTATAAACATAAATCGTAAACACACTTGGATATTATCAACTTGAATATTATCGTTTCATTTTAATTAAAGGTGCTCAATTCAAGTGCAGGCTCCCTGAAAGTGTCATTCAAATCAGTTTCTCTTATCATTCCGATTACGATGGAATGCATAGGGGGCCATAAGGTATGTATTATTCATAATTCAGATTATAATCTTCTGAAATTTTATCAACTAGCGTAGAATAGAACTGGAGTCAAGAGTGTGACAAGGTAAAACCAGGTTGACCTAACTCGTTGACCATCCTTGGGCCCCACGTCCTAAATTTCAAATGTCTCCGCCAATTTTAAAATAGCAAAACGTCACGGACGGACGGATTTTTTCTAAATTCGATATTTGGATTCTACGTAGCTTGAAACACAAACCAAAACAGGTTGAGAGGGGATTAAGAGGCTATCTTGGCTCCAGTGGTCCGTCAACGAAAAACATGAAGAACCTAAAATTATCAATTATTTTGATCAGATAGAAATGTGGGTCGGATAAGGTGAAAAGTGGTTCGAGCTCCCTTAAATGCCCCAGTATATCAATTCTCAAACATCTCCCAACCTTCAGCTCAATTATTTCATTGTCACCCGCAGAAACGGAATCCTAATTGCGTAATCAATGCATAAGATATTATCTCTTTTCAATATTGGCTCAACTAGCACTTGATACAAAAGGCGATTAAAAAGTTACTTGTCTTAATGATTACACGAGGTTCTGAAACACTGATGACGAGTGTTCACGAGTATGGGCTCGACAAACCTTAATCAACCTTGTACTTCAAATCACTAGATTACGTCAACAGGCTCGATAAAAGGCACAATTTCCACAATACTGCCCTACAGAACGTGAACCAGAACAGAGCCCTAACCATCCCAAACAGCGGATAATAAATATTTTCCGCCAACTTTTGATTTACTCTGGGACATTGATGATCAACCATATCTGCTTATCACGGTTTCAAATAATACGTTCAATCATGCTCTAATATAATGTTGGAGATTTCAAAGTAACATACCTACTTAGACTACCCTCAATCTACGAGTATTTAAAATTATTATTTAAAATGTTCAAAAATTGTCAACCATAAAATTCAAACCTGGACCAATTTTTAGCACGCCGAACTCGTAATAAAGAAATATTCAAAATATTAAAATAACAAAACACAATAATATTTGAAATATTCAACGTATTTTCGTATTACCTCCATTATTATGTATTTTACAGACACTACTTCAATTTTTAAGCAATAAAAATTCAGATGTGATCAAAAGATTGGTCATCAAAATTATCTTTTTTTTCGCCCAACTTCACAACTCTATACAATTTTTTGTAATTTTTACATATCAGAGATATTTGACCCACAAAAACTCAAATTGCACCCTTTTTATTTCAAACTTCTGTAACTAAATTTTGGATTTTTCATACTGTATTAAATATACATTTTATATTAAGAGTGCTTTATTTTTTTTTTTAAATGGCTATAAAAGTGAATGGCTATAAAAGTGAATTTTCGAAGAAATAACTAGGTATAAAAGTGAATTTTCGAAGAAATAACTAGGTAGTTTTATGTAAAATGCCACCATTTTACTGGATTTATAACAAACTTTGTCTCCATTTTTTGCCGAGTAACACCTCCGTTTATAGATTTTTCAACTCTTACCACGTTTCTTCATTTTCAAAGTTTGAGAACGGAATGAGATATCGCAATTCTGACTTCGCCATTGTGTTCAGAGTAAAAAAAAAAACCTTTGAAATGAGGCGTCACCTGTCAGACTGTTTCATTTTTGGAATTTATGGCCCATAGATTATAGTTAATGTCGATTGCCAACACAGACGTTTTGTGCAAATTTGACCTTTTTATCTCAATTCTATCTAGTTATCGTCTGGAATGACACATACATAAATAAAGATGTATGGTATAAATCTTGGTATTGATTTTGGTATAAAGCCTTTCTGAAATTAGAGTTTACTGTAGGTTTTGAATTGTGTGTATCATGTTTAGACTCTCGTTAATCGAACATTTATCCATTCCAGTAATGACCTCTAAATACCGTGTTACATTAGGTATTATAGTCAACAGATAACACGTTTCTTATGTGAAGTAAGTTTCTTATCACGATGAGGGACTTTATGGGCCTTTTCCTGACTCTACATGGACAGTTGCGCCAACAATTTACAAGCGTATTGAATTAACAACAGCTGTGGCCTCTATTTTCATGTCTTTGTAAAAAAAACCAGATATGATATGATGATGAATGATATTCAAACGGTGATGGTCGTTCAAACAATAATTAATTCATAATGTTTACAAGCCTACTTACTTCAAAGGCAAAAACGTGGTTCTCGTCCACCAAAACTTTGCCAAACACAAAGCTGGCACCGCTGTAGCCACATTCAAGGAAAGTCACCACTGTCTTTCCAATGCACTGCACAATATTCCTTCCAGCTTCAAATCTGATCGTGAGTATTCCAATCAACAAGTGGAGGCTGAGCCCGGAAAATAAACTTCCCCAGCGAATCTGTTGGAGACGATGACATTTTTTAAATGTTTTAAATAAAATTGGGATGCGTTAAACAAGGCCCACTAATGTTGAGGCGAACAATTTCATCCCACTCAGATAACCAACTAGTCTCTCATTCATTTGTCTCTTCATTTGTTGGTTGATTTCAATAGCTACTGTATTAGATTAATAGATATGATACAGTTATCACTTGAAAAATACGAGTAGATTTCATGTTCGAATTCTAGCTCTACTTACGTAATCGGGGTGCTTTGAAAAAATCACACCAATCGCAACGAATCCAGCGATACCGAGGAGAGATCTCAGCCGATCAGGTTGATCCAGCGATTCGTAAATCATATAAGCGAAGAAAGAGAGCAAAAATAATCCAACCACAGTGTTTTTGGTGTACCTGAAACAATTGGAATACGTTACAACGAAACATCACACTAGAAGCTTGGAATGATTCAAAACTAGCTTCTAGGGGTGTCAGAACGTCTGTGGAAGTGAGTAGGAACACTATAATTTTGATTCACTGCAAAGAATCTTCAGCTCAATTTTCACAGCTAATTCTAATTGTAGTTCCCATTTATAACATGGCTTTCTTGTCCCATACTTGCTGTACATTTACTGGACGAACTAATTTTACTGTAACTTCAAGGCAGAGAATATTTCTGTTGGAACTTTATGAGACCAGCACTGAACTAGTTCCCAACCATGTCATTGAGACGAGCATGTTCAAAGACCGCATTTGCACAACCAGAGCGGTTTGGAGGAGGCCATGACTCACCTGTGGGTTACTGAACAACGCATGGAGGTGCTATTTTCTTCATCCGCAGCAAATGCATTCGGATGTTAGGCATTTTTGATCTTTCAGCTAGAAGTGCAATTCAAAATACTGGTTGTTAAAACTTTACCCCATCCATTTGGACTGCCGTAGGTTTGTATTCGATTGAACTGTGTTTATGATGAAGTCGGTGTGTTTTTTGAGCGCTTGGTAGTATATGACGAACCACACTATCAGCCCGAACAAGAGAAAAGCTTTGCCGTATCCATAACACCAGTCTAGATGGTAGCCTGAAGAAAATTTTACAAAGATTAGTCAAGTAGGTGGACGAACTCGAGATGAAATGTTTACATTCGGCATCTAGGATATAATAATATTATATCCTAGACCAAAGGTATAGTAAGTGCATAGGTGGACTATGGCAGTATGTATCTAATAAATGTGAACATTAGGTACCATCATCATAAATCGGCTTAAGCAAGAGGTAGAGGATACTATTCCTGTAACTATTTAATTAATATGGGTCACTCAATAATACACTTCCCTAATAAGTACCTACTCTTGAAAATACGAAATTCCGATGTAACAACTGATAATATCATTATGCTGAAAAAATGCTAAAAGTGACTCACAGAACACTAAACCAACTCTACCACAATTTCGTGATAATGACATTTTCCTCGGCTATTGAAGCTTACTACCGAGTGTACACCATAATTTGCTTGTAAAGAGGAATCCCTCTAGTAAGAATGACAAAACCTATCTTCAGAAACCATTCTGACTTAATACGGAACATTAAATGTCATACGGAAATTTTGACGCTTCTCAATGTAATTTGCGTTACTGAGAATCCTAGAACGCTACCTCTCCTTGGATTTCCTTGGACATTATTCAACTGCACGTCGAAGGTGTTTTTTCGAGAGTGAATCAGCACCTAAGATGCTTCTCGATTCTATGCAAGCGACTAAGTTGAGTAAAGAAAAAGCAAAATAATGAAAGAAAGTATGACCAGCCCTATGTTCAATGGTCTTTTTTAAGGTCATGCTTTAATCTTCATATCAATAATTGATAATTATTACACAGGATCAACATTGTATAAGTACATACGTTCAAGTACTCAACGTACTTATTAGAACGTTGAGCCGCCGAGTTCATCCCATCCGCCTTCCATAAAATTCACTACAAACTATTACCACTATAATCTACTGCTCTAAATATTAGACCTTAACCACACGACACTCCAAGGATTAATAGCAATAGACCATTCACATAATAAGTGCACATAAAACGAGCAAAACTATTCATCAAAAAAATGAACGTAGTAAACGTGCCATGAAATCATTCTGAGTCAAAATTTCTACATTTTGAAGGTTTTCCCGCCAGGAGGTTACTATTTGACACCGGTGTGTGTGTGTGTAGTTCTAAGTTTCGATGTCACCAATTCGTCTTCCAACCCCGAGCTCTATTACTTCTCTGTGTCCCACAACAATGGCAACAAACATACCTCAGATCAGTACAAGATCAGAGAAGACGTTGGATTCCGGCCGTGCTGTGCCAATACGTCATCGGCTTTGACCGTTTCAACTCGTCTACTGTGACCAATTACTCCGATACAACCTCTCATCTGGTTCCCCGATACAACCCCAAACTTCGGTCCCACCCAAATGCACTTGTCCGACACATTAACACCCTTCAAAAGCCCCAATGGGGAACCCACCACACGAGGCGGATCTGAGAACCCACTCACCACTCCCCACTATAAGGAATCTGTATCCTAAAATAATAAATTTGTACATAGACCTGTAAATAACTGTAAATACTTGTATCCTTTGTAATTAGTGTTAAGTAATTGTATATATTGTATGTAAAGTGTCCATAGTGTTAAGACCCACCATCCAGTCAAGAGTTTTGTATGAGAAATTTTCTCTTACCCCAATCATCCCACCACATACCTCACTCCATGTCTCTACCCTCCATTATCCCTCACTTTGTTAAACCTTTAGGGCCGTCAGGCCGGTATTGTATAAGCGCCAATCATCCTGTACAAACAAACTTTGTATGCTTATTTCCACCAATAAAGTATTCTTGATTCTTGATTCTTGATCTGGTTTAGTGGTTAGGATATCTGACTGTCACAACGAAGGCCCGGGTTCGATTCCGGCATGGGAATATTTTTTTTACTAAGAGTATGTTTTTTTACACCAAATTTAACCCCAGGTGGGTTGATCTATATGTCCAACTAATCTATATGGTACTAATCAGTTGTTTGGGGGATGTTTTTATTCCGCAACCCCGTCCACTTGATCTACATGTCCAACTAATCTATATGGTACTAATCAGTTGTTTGGGGGATGTTTTTATTCCGCAACCCCGTCCACTTGATCTACATGTCCAACTAATCTATATGGTACTAATCAGTTGTTTGGGGGATGTTTTTATTCCGCAACCCCGTCCACTTGATCTACATGTCCAACTAATCTATATGGTACTAATCAGTTGTTTGGGGGATGTTTTTATTCCGCAACCCCGTCCACTTGATCTACAAGTCCAACTAATCTATATGGTACTAATCAGTTGTTCCTATAAAAAGTCAGTCTCCCGAATGATTGATCGTCATGGCGCATTTTAGGTTGAATTACACGGTTTGAAACGAACCGCGAAGAAAGGAGTTGGTCCAAGTTGACCTCCAGGTCACGAGGTAGCGCTAGTGGAGCGGCACAGCACGGCCGGAATCCAACGTCTTCTCAAGATCAGCACAATTGTTACGTAGGTAACAATTGAATTGAGCAACAACCTAAACAAAATGCAAGTCGGATATTCAGATTGTTATGTCGATGTAGGGAACAAATAACTGAACATTTCTCTTACCTCGATCTACATACGTTTTCACCACAAATCCGAAATATACGAAGAAAAGGGTTCCAAACAGTAGCTTGAGAAAGATCGAACTGAAGGATCCAGCTCTTTCGATTAGCGTTTTCAGGTTAGTCCAACACACGAGTACGAGTTTCCCAACCATGCCACCGCACTGAAAAGAAGTACAATACGGTTAAGAGGGAGGGTAAATATTTTGATTGATATACTTAGCAGATATACTTAGCAGATAGTAAGTGCCCAATTGTTTTCAATTGTGAGAGGACATATTGTGTACATATTTTTATTATTACTGTTAGAAGAGAAAGAAGAAGAAGAAAGGTACCAGTTGTATTAAAGAGAGTAGAGTTTTTTCAAACTTTAAATGGATCGATTTTTGTTTTCTCACATCCCACAGCGAGGCAAAATCTTTTACCTCATTTTAGTGAAAAAAAAAGATTCCTTCCTTAGCTCAGACTAGATGGAATTTCACCTCAAGGCTGATTTTCATGGTAGAAGAGTACTGTGGATGGTTTGTTGATTTTTTCAATCATATTGTTGAAAACTCCGATCAATTGAAAACCTATGATATGAACAGAGCGATAGATAACAAAATAATTTTAGAAAATAAATAATTTCCTGTGAATAAACAGTTAGCTAAACTTGCTCATTTTTTCGTTGTTAGGGTGAGAGGGTTAGGAGATGCGTGTGTTGGGGGGGGGGGGGGGTGAATTGAGTGCGGTACCCCTAGGTATGTCCTATAGCTATGTCCAGAGCCACGCTACGCTCCTGCTACATATCTACCAAATAAAGGATGGCGGAATTGAATAATAGAGCGTATAATGAGACATCAAGTACAGATTTTTTACAATGCAAACAGGTCTAATCAAATTCGATATACTTACGGGCTCAAGGTAGTCGGATTGAGGTGGGATGGGTTCCACGAGAAAGCTATTCGTATTAGAGCTCGCCATACTGTCATCGTTGACATATACATGGCCAGAGTCGAGGCTTTTTTGCATTTTCTGGTTCTGATCGCCTGTTGAAGAATTACTCGTAGATTAGAATACGATTCCAAATAACATCCAGTAGAAATTAGGCGAGTGACAACTTTCTACAAACCAATGTGGCCTTCAAGTCCTATAAAACTCCACTGATGGATATCAGTGTTTTCGCACACGTCCGCACATACCAGTGTTGAATTACAATGTGCCTATTACGGGGAACGGAAGAGCGCCTTCCCCTAATCAGTGTCTTTCTTATGCATGTGAAGTACACACAGTAGAGACTACAACATTCCTTAATCGTATATTCAACCTACACATACTGTTATATTAGATACTTGCTGACACCCTACTTCGCTACATATGTCGCCATTTTCGAACATTATCCTAAAGGTATCAACTTATGTTACCAATCCTACAACTCTCGCTCCTCATAAAAATATACCTATTCGAAAAAAGAAATCGGAGAAAAGTCAAAACTTGTGTCGTTTCCGAGTGAATTACGAATGCCTGGATTTTTGTTTTCTAGATTCTTTCGAAGGCGATGGCTGTGGAATACAAAAGGAATCCGGTCTTCGTATTTCAATCATTGTTCTTTCGGACGGAAATTACTCCTGAGAATAACGTAATTGTTATTCCCTGCCATCAACGGTAAATATAAATAACCTTTGTCTCATCTTGATTATGATTGTTATAAGTATATAGGTAATATGTACTTATGTTGAAATTCAACATTCTAAATAACCATTCTCATTGAACAACATTCATAAAATAAAAATTAGTCAGGCTTGTTTGCTAGTTAAATTCCAAAATATAGTAATAAACATAGGTAATAAGTAAACAAGCAAACAAGTTGAGAACCGAACGGTGTATGTTTACCGGACGTCACGAAAACAGGTATCCATATCTCGGGTCCTATTTGACCAATCAACTTGAAATGTGGTGTGGATAATAGAAAGCTCTGAATGTTTCAAGTCGCTAGGTTTAAGGAAATTAACCCAAGAACCCAAGAAAATTTTAGGAACAATAAACTGAAATTTAGGCTAATTTAGGCCACTTTGATGTGTCCCCAGCCGATAAACGTGAAATTTGGTATGGATCTTCTTGGTGTGGAAAATACAAAAAATCCCTGAATGTTTCAAGTCGCTAGGTCTGAAGGGAGCCGAGTTATATAACTTCAAACCCCCTTATCATGTTATCATGTTTTTCTTCTAATTCAGACGGTCAAGGCTACAGCCTCTCCACCTTCACCGATTGACTTGAAATTTTGCAAAGAGCTTCGTTTTAACTGTAGCCAGTGCCTTTTAAAATATTCAAGTCGCTAGGTCTAAAGGGAGCTGGAGAATGATATTTGCGAGGCGGGTTAATTTTTACACGGAGTGTTTTTTGGGGGGTAATATTTACATCTAGCACGGGATGCTCTGCAATAAGCGTTTGCGTTGCCGCAGTGGTGACCACGAGACGAATAATTATTATGAGTTTTAAATGTGAAATGTGATGAGTTATAATACAAATTGGACGGTTTAATCCTCCCGTTTTATAGTGAATTTCCTACTGACTGCAGTATTGTTTAATTACGTTAGACAGTTGCAATCATGAAGTATTAAATAATGAGTGAATTTTTTATTATACAATATTATAATCTACTATGGTAACTCAACCAAGGCTACAGCCCAAAAATGATAAACGGTATCAAACATGTAGAAACAAGTAGGAACCTACCTAGTTTATTTACCGTCAATCAGCTTCGATGTAAATTAACTATTGTTTTAATTATATAAACGACCATCAAAAATAATGAATTCGATGTAAGGGTCTGTCTACTTGCGGTTTTCCTTTAACAAATACATTTCTCTTTTTTTGAAGGTGAATTGGGTTGGTAACATCTTATCGATTCTCTGGTCATTCACTCGTAAATCCCAAGTGGGCTATTGTTCCAATCATTAAAGTTGTCAGTGAGGAAATTCACGTTTTACACTGACATTATGTTCATCCTAAAAAGAGGATTAATGGATGGTTCAGATGAAGGTCACACTCCACAAAATGGAACGGCTGTCACCGACAAAACTATAGTTACTTTTATAAAATCTTCACAGATAATCAATTTAATACTTTTTTTGCCCTCCTTATTCCACGTGTTTAAGAGGATTCGTATTATTAATGTTGCAATATATTATTGTGGTTATCAAAACGGGGAAAGTTTGAAAATAGATTCGTACGAGCTTTGAATCACACGCGTTTCGTAACAGCTGTCACCGACTTGTTGAATTATAATAATTTATTATTATTATTATTATTTTCAAAGATTTGAGCAAACTCATGGAGCCGGGCTGAAATTATTTTGATGTTTTTATCGCTATCAACCTTGGCCTCAACTCTTACTAGAGTCAGTATCAATGTATCCGTTACAGCCTTCTGATTTCATTTACCTATTGGTTTCCATCATCACGGTTGAATAGAAACAATCACCCGACTTATAAACTGGACTTATGGACTGTGCCCGTTTAGAACTGAACGAAAATGTTGAAATTTGTGAATCGGGTTAGAAATGATCCATGAAACGTTCAGTAATACGTTAATAGGAAGGGCTGCAAAATAGGGGTTGACATTTTCAAAACGCCAAACTTCAGACATTATGATTTAGAATTTGATTAAGAGAATTTTTGAAGAGCCATGTACGAGGGCTCGAAGGCTGTAGAAACGAGGAAAAATCGTTAAAATTATTTTATGTAATATTTATTTTGACGATACTAATAATAGCAGTGAATTCGTATTTTGTTCGGTGGAATGCCTCAGCTCGGCGCGGGTTCAAATCCCGGTGGATTTGATTATTTTTTCTGTCTTACCCATTCGATGCTGCCACAAACGGTTGCTTGTAGTAAGGCATGCACGTACATTAAATGAATATATCAATATTATCTAGTTGAAATGATTCGTATTTACTGGATCCATTTGCGTAATTTATTTCTCATACGAAAAAATAGAATCCTCATCATCCCCTCAGAAAGTTAATGCAATTACTACTACCCTTTGCTAGTTGAGAAATCATCAGCGAATTTTCTACGAAAATCAAAAGGTCAAGTGCGTGGATGGGCCAAATTTAAGGTGGAAAAATTGCCCATACATTCCAAAAATGAAACACTCTGACAAGTGACACCACGCTGAACACGATGTCGAAGTAAGAATTTCGATGTCTTATTCCGTTCTCAAACTAGAGCACTTTGAAAATGAAGAAACGTGGTTGTTACTTGAGATGTTCTTCACCGTTCAACTGCTCTAATCTGATAATGGAATGAGATCTCGCAATCATCTCGAAAAATCTATAAATTGAGGTGTTTACTCGGCAAAAAATAGAAACAAAATTTGTCACAAAACCAGTAAAATCGAGACACTGTATGCACATATGCATACAAGATGTTGTATGTAATAATCTGAAGAGTGACAATCCACAATAATAATGACAACTCCATCCAGCCGTAGGTTTATAATTAGTCACAAAATACGCCACATCGACTTGTTTACATGAAACAATAAGACGTTCGTATTTACTAATGTCTCGCTAATTTACTACGAACCTGGGCTATTGTTCCACTAGCGCGACAGTCGTACCGAACTAAGGTAGATAAAATTTCCCGCAGTGCGTTCGCCAACTGGGACTGTAATAACCAAGTTGAAGATGGTAGAGAACTGTTGGTGTGGGTGGGGGACGAGACTGACGATCGGCCCTGAGTCCCCTGGAATGACTACTTGGTGTAGTCACACGGACGTACGAATGGGCAACTCTGAACGTATAACATCAGCCAAAAATTGGCAAAATGCTAAAAACGAAGGGCCCCCAACTCTCACTCGCTCTCGCCGGGATTTTCAGAATTAAGTCTGGCGGGGAATTCAACTTTCCTCTTATGTTTTGTATAATTGATTCCTTGTAATATCAGTTTATACTATTGCTATTTCATTATTGACGTCGTCAAAAATAACATTTCAAAAATAACATAAGGCTATTCAAGACGTAAGAAGTGGAGTAAGCATCAAGGAGGCAGCAAAAAACAACGATGTTCCTAGAACCACTCTACTTGGCCACTACTTTCAAGGCCAAAGTAGAAGATTCTCAGCTGTGTGTTGTGAAAGATGTTACAGATAAATTACACCCTGTATTGATTGGGGAAGACAACGATGAGGACAGGAGATACATTTTGCCAAGTTCTTCCAAGTGATTTTGTTCATTTTGCAATAATAAGTTACCAACGCGATTTTAATTAAACATTTATCTTGTAATTTTATTTATTTCGTAATGTGATTTATTAATAGTCCACAGCTAGTGTGTAATGAATCATGCAAAGTATTTCTCTAGTACTTGACAATATTTTTCTTGAAATTAAAACTGTGCTCTACATTTTGACATTTTATGTATTTACTATCATAGTACTGCCATAATGGCACATAACTCAAAAAGTGTGACATTACGGTGTGACGAAGAAAGTGTTATGAAAAATTTCTAATGATTTTCACGTACAACGGATTCGTTGCTACGGAACTTTAACTTCGCCAGTTATCATCTAACAAAAATCGTTCACCACTCGTTGGATAGCTCTCGATTTACCTAACCATATTACGTTAACCACTGCGGAGTGCGTGGCCGACAAGCTGCGGTATGAGCGTGATTGTTTAAATAATTGTTTACACACAGGTGATCATTCTCAATCATTTATGTAACAATTAAAAAAAAAAAAATGAAGTACGAGGTACGTGGTGTGGGTGTGGGAGGGGGCTTTTCCTCAATAAAAGATTAAATCTAATATGTAAATTAAAAGGTTCAATCTAATCCAATAAATTTTATTAGATGTCGATGGGCAGACTGACCAATTTGGGTGGACAAAAATCTGAAACTCGGAGATCCTTTAGGAAATTTCACGGTGATCACGAAAGTAGTGAGGAAGAAATGGGGGTTTCAGATATCTGCTTCCCTCTGGCCCCTCTGACGTCATCACCACTTCCCTTCGCTGCCACCCGATCACCTAGCCAGCCAGCCCTCTGACGTCATAGGCTCGTGCGTCATAGGCTCTGCCGCACTAGTTGGCCTCCTGCCAGCCGTATTACGTCATACGCTCGTGCGTCATAGGCTCTGACGTACTAGTTGGCCTCCTGCCAGCCGTCTTACGTCATACGCTCGTGCGTCATAGGCTCTGACGCACTAGTTGGCCTCCTACAGCCGTCTTACGTCATACGCTCGTGCGTCATAGGCTCTACGTACTAGTTGGCCTCCTGCCAGCCCTCTGACGTCATACGCTTGTGCGTCATAGGATCTGACGTACCAGTTGGCCTCCTGCCAGCCGTCTTACGTCATACGCTCGTGCGTCATAGGCTCTGACGTACATGTTGGCCTCCTGCCAGCCGTCTTACGTCATACGCTCGTGCGTCATAGGCTCTGACGTACTAGTTGGCCTCCTGCCAGCCGTCTTACGTCATACGCTCGTGCGTCATAGGCTCTGACGTACTAGTTGGCCTCCTGCCAGACGTCTTACGTTATACGCTCGTGCGTCATAGACTCTGACGTAATGGCCCGCTGGTCGCTTGTGTTCTGACGTGATCTGAGGGAAAGGGTGAATCAAGGGAACAAATTTTCCCCGTTTCAGTTTATGTGCCAAAGCAAAGACATGAAAATGTCAAAAACTATGTAAATAGGTAGCTAAGTCCAACTGTAATGTCAATTTTCTGACAATGAGTTTTCGACTATAGTTTTCATACCTTTTTACTTAAGTACTTATTGCAATTTGAGACTGATAATGAGCTGTTTGCAAATATAAAGTCTGATAACTACTTTATTACATCTTATTAATCTATTTTCAAGTTCCGATTCGCAGTTGAATGTATTTTATTTAGATGGAAGTCGAAAAAAGTGAAAACGATGGAATGACGAAACCTGTCGACTACTGACTCAAGAGATACAGTCGACTTTTAACACATGTAGGTCGACTACTAGTGCAAAACCATGTCGACTACTGAAGAAAATGTTGGTCACCGGTGTCGACTACTAGAGCATTGGGATTTATTACAAAACTTGTTTTTCCCTTTTCAAACCATGTTGAGTCTTTTGGGGAAGGATCTTGGGTACACAATGAACAGGTTTGCAATGAGAAAAAACTATTTCCCTACGTGAAAGGTAAGCTCAAAGTTCAAACTCCCTTTAACGTGTCAACTTCTGACGCATTACCTTGGGACACTCTAAAAAAAAAAAAGTATGAAAATAAGTGCACTGGTAGGTAACGGAGGAAAGTGCTGAAAAACGTGATTTCCTGAAAAGTTGTTTCTTTGACGTGACGTCGTTTTGAAAGCGTCTGAACTGGGTAATGGGAGGCTTTGACGAAGAAGAAGAAGACAAACAACAACAAGTAGGTTATAATTCAACAGGTTACCGATGTTTGTTTAGGTCGGATGTTTTGGTCATATTTATTTATTTACTAAATAGTATTATTTAGTAATATTATTTATAATAATATTTAGTCGTCCCGACCTGTTTTGCGTGTTATTTTCGTCGGTATTATTTGCAAGTGTTTTTTGTATTAGGTCCTATGCCTAGAACACTTTATTTTCATGCTTTTCAAAAACTCTATAATGGTCTAGCGATTCGTCGGAACACGGATAAAACCTTACCAGAGATGAAAAAAGCTGTTTGGAGTAACTTACCTTCACGTCCTGTCCACTGCCAAACAACCCTGTCATCTATTTTGTTCTGAAGAATGGTGTAATGGGCTTTATCTAAAATCGGAAGGCAAGGCAAATCTAAAGGCTTACGTTGAGTATGGGTACGTGTCTATACGATTGCTTGTCGCGACTTAATATTATGCCGTTGACTCGAATGTTTAATTGTTTCCTTGTTAAGTTCAGTGTTTGATTTCAGGGACGAGCGTAGTTTGGAGAGAGCGGGCAGCGAGAACAGCCCAGAAAGTCAGGATGACGGCTGGCCTCCCCGACCTGCAGGGCGTCGTAGAAGGAAGTTACCAGAAATACCGAAGCACAAGAAACGTAAGCCAAATTTCTTTGCGAAGGTCTACCTACTGGTTGTATAAAATTATTTACCTTCTCCAAAATTCTGGATAGATCCTAAGTATTTTTAGGTATTGAGCTATTTGTTGCATAGTTCTTCCCTTCCTGAAGTATTGGAATTGGCGCTAATTTGAGTTCTGGGTTGTTGGCAGCGTACGTATTGACGTTGGCAGACGAGCTCGGCGACGCCCTGTCCCTCCAGCTGAACGAAAGCCGGCAGACGACCGCACGGAACATCCTGATGCTCAAGTACCTCAGGGACGAGGACCTCTACGGTTACGACGTCGATTCTGGAAATTCAACTGCAAACTCTCCTGATGGCCCCAAATCGTCCTCTCCAGTACATGCACACAACGGCAAGTGAAATCCATAATTTGTATCGAACAGCGAGAATCTTATAGCCTCAACTCTGACATTTCCAATCCTCGCACATGTAGCCTAGTCCTCCTACAATGCAGCTGTACCAGTAAGTACAATCCTATTCATCCAATTCCAGGTCACCACGGTTTCGAAACAGGCTCCATCACGCCAGCCTCCACTGAAAGCAGCAGCATCCCATCACGTTCAGCGTTGAAAAATCTATAAATTGAGGTGTTACTCGGCAAAAAGGCGACAAATTTTGTTATAAAATCAGCAAAATGGAGACATTTTACATAAAACCAGTTATTTCTTCGAAAATTTGTCTTAGCCATGCTGCATGACTGTGGATTTTTGGATCGTTTTTATCTTTCATCGCCTTCCATTGTCGTTTAGCACAATTTAGCCCATCGAGCAAGTATTGCAAATACCAGCCACCGAATCTGAAGGAGCTACTATCGATATCGAGTTTCACTTTGGTAACTGAGCAGTGATCATGTTAGTACGGACGCATTTACAAGGATGAAAGAATAATAAATATGTATGTACTGAATGGTTCAACAGAGCTTGTTCATCAAAAACTTTCACAACGGTTTATTTAGTTCATTTTATTTGTTTGTGTGACAGTTTGCAACCATGGAAAATTCAGTAGAAGTATCAATTTTTTAGATGAAAATTTCATTTCAACAAATTGATATTAAATTAAATTAAATTTGAATGTTTAAGGTTTGTCAAATATGAAAAAAAATCATTTTTGCGATTATGTTACAGGTTTTTGAATAGTTTGTAATAGTAATGTAATTGCTAATAACTTCTTCAAATAGAGCTTAATGTTAGCTTAATGTTAACACTATGTTAGCGAATTTTCGAAGAAAAGGAAGGTACATAGGTTCTTAAAACTCGAATTTTCGCAACAATGTTTTACCAAAATCCGTTCCAGACCATCCTGAAATCACAGCAAAACGACACCAAAAATTATATTATGGAATGACGCATACCTACATATTATATATTTATGAATATTTGATATATACCTATATTATATGAATATGTAAATATAAATATATTTACCACAAAAATTGTCTTGGCAATCGAAAGGCTAAGTTCGTAAATGGGCTGAATCGGGCCTCTCCAAGGGGAGTTTAGGGTAATTTTGAGGGGGACAAATTACCCATAAATTCCAAAAATGAAACAGTCTGACAAGTGACACCTGGCGTAGACAACCCATATGACCATGTGGATGGCCATGATACGACGAAATGGGCGGTAACACAGTCTCGTTGGGTGGCTACACGTTTCACAATGCATACCATACTTACACGTGTTAGTATACCATACATACACGCCAAGAGAGGCCAAGGGAGCGGGTTTAGAGAAGGAGGAGCCCGCGGGGTGAGCTAGGCGGTCACTTTAATGAACCCTTCGATAATAATAAGAAAAGGGCGGAAGACACCCCCCCCCCCCCCAGTCAATGCCCAACCGCCTATGCTTCAGGGCTTAACAAACCTGGAGAGTTGAAAGCAAGAATAAAAAACTCTGCAAATTCTTGACACAACGGTTTATTATCTTCCTTGTGCAGATCACCCTTCTGTCTATACCAGACTGTATTGCAAATCGGCACCATACCATATTCTCACCGTACTCATACCATACCATACGAATTTCTTTCCTATCATACCATACTGTATTATACCAAATCATACATACAATAATATACCATACCATACTCATACCATGTCATACAAACCGAGTGAATATTGAAATGTCATCCATTTCTGACCTATATTTAAAATTTCAAGTATCTAGCTCATCATCAAAATTTAATTTGTTTAAACAAATAGGTATTATTTAAACAATTTTACAGACGAGAAACCGAGTGAATCCAGTTCTGTGATCCAGTTCTGACCTATTTTTAAAATTTCAAGTCAATAGCTCATCATCAAAATTTAATTTGTATTATTACAAAAAGGTATTATTTAAACAATTTTACAGATGAGAAACCGAGTAAATATTGCAATGTGGTCTATCCCCGACTCACGGTTAAAATTTCTAGACTGTAGTTTACCGGGAAGATGACAAAAGGTAGTTTTATTCTGGGCGTCTGAGGGTTGGGTCACATAACGGCCGTTTTCGACGCGAAAGATTAGTGTTTTTCCTAAACCTTTGCGCGCTCACTGTGAACGAACGGCTGGTCGCACAAAAATCCAATTGGTCTTAAAAGATTCGTAATTTTTCAGGTCATTCAAAAGTGAACTGAAACATACATGTTTCAGTTAAATATTTTGAGATATGACATTGCCGAAATTTTAAATTTCGTTTTGAACCCCTTCCCCTTGACCTAGGGTTATGAAAAGTTTCAAGGACCATTGTGGGGCTGGTCCAAACCCAGAAACCGAATTTCGTAATTTTAACTCAACGCTAACTGGGCAAAGTGGCGCGGACGGCGTACGGGGGACGGCGTACGGCGGACGGACGGATTTTTTTTAATTCGATTTTCTGAATCTACGTGTCTTGAAACGTAAACCAACAAATTTTGAGGGGGGGGTTACAATTTTTTTTTCTTTGGGCGATTCCAATGGTTCATTATCGAAGATAATAAACCAAAAGGCAAAAAATAGAGTTTTAAGGTTATTATTTAATGACATCGCTGTGCACCTTCACCATGGAGGGAACAGAACGCTCACTCAACGCACGATGGAAACTACGCCTCTGGCTCGCACCCACTACATCGGAAACGCGATACATCTGTAATGAATTTCCAATACGCATTATCATTTCATTCCCCCACCGATTGACTCGAAGTACCTAACGTGAGGTAATACTTGTTGTTCACCTTATTTATTTCTTCTGCCAAATATTCCGAATACCTCGAATTAAATCCAGGTTTGAAAGCAATCAACAATGTTGATTAGGTCACTGAGCCGTAGTATTACCACACCCGCGAATTTTTTGTTTTTCTTTCAGTGTCTCAAAGTACGCAGAATATCCGAATATTGTGCGGCGATAGGACCGTTGAAACTACCAGGCTCAACAAGGACAATCAGATTTGCAGAGAAGAAAAATAAATCCAGATGATGGGCATGAACCGTATTCATATACACTCGAATCTAATTTCGATCACTAAACACAAAGCTATAAAACTGTCAAAATCTTGGCAATAACTGGTGGTAAAAACTAATCCGTCTTATCACTCGATTGGCAGTGATGATCTTTATGTTGATAATGGTAGCCACTTGAGATTTTTGCATTTCTAGCTTATAAGGGGGTACCCCCTGAACGGTACCAGTTTGACAAGAATCTTCTACTGCGAATTAACATTCCGAATCGTTTTACACTCCGAGAATGGACCAGCTTTTGTTTGTATTTTCTCTCATAATTTCTCTTTTGTGTTCAGGTAATAATTAAGCTCGAAATACTTCAAGATTATTAGTTTATAAACAACACTAACATGTACGTTTGATAAAGTAATAAGTATAGGTAATGACATTATTTGAATGCTGAGCATAAGCTAGGAAACGTTTAATCCACTTGGTATATTACAATAATCCATCTCTTTAGTTTTGTATGATCCTGGATATTTGAGAGTGCGGAATGAATTTTTGGGAAATGCATACTGTAGTCGAGTACCTACCCGCCAACTTTGTGCCAAATCCAAGTGAAAAACTCACCCCCAAGACCCTTCATGTAGTACTGCAGTTAATTTATTTCCTCGCAAAACTTTTTGGAATTAACAAAACTTTTCGATTGAAGTAAATGTATAGTAACTGACCAAAGGATACCAAGTGAGGCAATTAAGCAGAATCAGGACTAATTTTCATCCGATCCTTGGCATAGCTATTGAATGGGGAAAATAATGTTCGTACTTATTAACAGCGAAACAAACTTTGTTGCAGGCACCTACGCTTTACCGTCTCCAAAATTGGAGAACCCCGGAAAACACAACGCATTTTTGATGGATGTCCCAACCCTTGAAACTATCAGCCAACAATTGAAACGAGCCAATCCTGCATTGGAGTCATACAGAACATCTGTCATGTTTTATTTGTACACAAAGTATGAACTAGGTGTATTATTTTGCTTAGTGTTGGGCAGTTTTTGCACTTAATCATTTGTTGGGAACCGGTACTCATTTCTAGTTTGCATTTTTGTATAAGATCTTGAGTATCCCCAATGCTACCCAATGCCTTTGAAAATTCTGGATGGAATCCCGGTTTGTTCCAGTAGAAGTTATTTCAATAATTTCGATCCATTCCAAAGATTGCGCTACAAGTGCAAGGGTGCTTAAAATGATTGAATGTTTGAAAATTTTCTCTGTTTAGTTTTCTTCGTCTCGAAGTTACAAAAACGATTCTGAACAGAATAAATAGGTCCTTACATATAGAGAGAGACCTTCCAAAACAAGCCCTGCTGGTCTACCATTTTTTGATCCTCCGAGATTTCGCGCTTAGTTTTCTCCTCATCAGATTCTCCTCCATCTCCATATCAACCTTCTACACTCCAAATAAAAGACAATTAGGTACTTACCAACCAAATTTAGAATTTCTTCACTCATGCAAGTTGCCCCATACGTGATCACTAGGAATGTCTATCTTTAATATCCAGCATCTAAATACGAGTACCCCTTTGTTTTCGATACCCCGAACAGCGCGGTCATTAGAATGCAAGTGGATCAAGTAATGTGAAATGTATGATAATGTAGTATAGTACCCCAAAAACTACTCCGTTGTAAAAACTGGCCCGCCAAAAAACCTCAGCCGCAAAAAGGAATGATATCCATTTTGCCCGCCAGCCACGTATATAGGATGCTCGGTGCTTCGCACCTCGCTGTTGAGTGTGCATATAGAAACCTGATCCTCCTACGCCTAACCTCCACCGTCAATGTTTTCCTGTTCCCTGTCTCCTTCCCACTACCCCCTCTCACCCTTAGTCCCCCTCGGTTTCACTTAATATGTTTCCTCGTAGTATTCAAAACACTCTATTCCAGGTCTACCGTCAATTCGCCTACCATACTTTTGAACAACAACGTCACTTTACTGAAATCGTCCAAATACGATGCGTCGAAAAAGACATTCGTCATTTCTCATGGTTTCATGGACAGTGTGCACTCTGACATCACCCAGATGATAAAAGATTGTAAGTAACTACAAAAGCAGCTCATTGTTTGTCAGCAAATCATTACAATGACCAAAGTGTTATTGGTGCTAATCAGTAAATGAACTTCAATCGTGTGGCAGGTTCTTGTAGAAGTTGGTACAATTCAAACAGATAATCCAAAAATTATCATTACCCAATAAAAATCCGACTTCGATCATGCTTTAGTGCAAAAATGTCTTTTGATCATTAGAAAATTCTATGTATATTCACAATCCTGTACCGTCTTTGTGGTTCAATATGGTTTCCAATGGTAAAACCTACGTAACTACCGAAGACAAGCAGGAAACCACAACACTGCAGGTTGATACACAATATTTCTTCACAAGTGCGTATGAAACAAACCGAGAGCAAGTCACAATGATTCCAATATTCAATTTCAAGTATGAAAACCATGTAATGCTTGAGGTTGTACCTGATAGAAACAATCATGACTAACCATTTCATTTATTTTTCTGCATTGTGATTTATCTCGATTACAGCTTTACTGATGTTCAATGATGTCAACGTGATTGGAGTAGACTGGAGCTACTACACTAAAAACATCTTGTACAGCTGGGTCGCCACGGAAACAGCCGGTGTCGGTGAATACGTCGGAGAGTTTGTCACTTTTTTGGTAGAGCATGGCTTGTCCCCTGATGACATCCACCTCATTGGTCACAGCCTGGGAGCTCACGTTTCTGGTTTTGCTGGAAAGGTATTGAAATATAACGGACATACGGCAGCCAGAGTGACAGGTGAGTTTGAACATAATTCTACTCACGTAAATTTTAGATACTGCTGACCAATTGTAGCGTACAGCCGTGATCATAATAATATTGTGTGGTAAGGATGTATTTGGGTCCTGGGACTGGTCCCTAAGCAAGCTGGAGCGTTCGTTTCCAAATAGGCATTGATGATTTAATAAATCATCAATAATATTATTGATAAAAATGAATCAAAAGCTTAAAATGATTAAGAAGAAGAAATCTTGTATGCCTCCGTGTCTTGTTGGAGAACATAACCAAACAAAAATGATGGGAATTACAAAAGATGTTTCGTGTCCCATCATGGTATTTCTTGTTTTAAGTCTACCAATTCTTTTTATAATGCCCAAACCTTGACAACGTCCCTCCGAATTTTTATGTTGACTAACACCATTTTGCAGGTTTGGACCCTGCTCTTCCTGGATTCAACTGGAACGATGACAGCTCGAGGCTCGCTTCAACTGATGGCCAGTATGTGGACTGTATCCACACGTGCGGTGGCCTTTTGGGCTTCGACATTCCCATCTGTCAAGCTGACTTTTACCCCAATGGGGGAATAAACGTACAGCCCGGATGCTCCTGGTTGGATTTCGGTGAGTTGTCCCACTCTTCTGATCTAAACTTGACCTCCTGATAAATAATTTATTCTAGAAAAAGCAAACGATCATGATTTTTCTTTGGTTAGTCGGATACATTGCTCATTCGTGCTGTAGTCCTCCCGCCCCTCGGTGTTAAAATTTTCCCGCTCACAGTCTGTGTTGAACTCATATCAATTAACAAGACTTGAATAAATGAAACTCCTGGTTGGAATAAGTTCTCTTACCTCATGCTTTGTATCGGCTAACGATTCATCTGAATTCTTCCCGAAAATTTTCAGGAGTCTGTTCACATGGAAGGTCGTACGAGTTATTTGCGGAATCCATTGATCCCACTCACCACTTCTTCGCAGAAACGTGCAACGCTATTACCGACGGAACTCCTTACGGCTGCTCTAACGGAGGAGCGGAAATGGGTTTCTTCGCAAGTCCTCTGTAAGTTTATCGATGCATCTTAGTCGAGAGATTGACAACAAAAGTGTAGGAAAGTAACGCAAACTTGATCCTTTCCATGCGGCAGTCTTTGATGGCAGTCTGATGGATACCCACTTACCGCCATTTTTAGAACGTTTCTGTATAGACAACAACATAACTATAAAGAATGAAATTTATGGTTTTCGCTTTCAATCATGTGAATATTGGGTGGATCATCTAAAATATTTTGAATTAATCTATTTTTCATTCGTGAGCTAATTCTTTCGTGACGAAGATCACTTCTATAATCTTCAACCTCACTCAATAGATAATTAGCAGAAGTAAGGGAGTTTTTGGCGTTTCTGGTCCAATCTTTGGTTACAAATCACATATTACACAATCATTGTTCTGCTCCTTTGTAGATATCTTGGCGAGTTTTATTTGACGACCCGGAGCAGTTCACCGTTTTCTACAAACATCACAACAACGAACTGACGAGACTTGCTCACTAATGAATAAGCACGTTGTCAGTGTCCTCAGTACAAAGGTCAACGTGGTAAACCACAAGTGTGAAACAGCCATGTTATGTTCTACCGTTGGACGCCGGGAGGGGTTTATATGTCTTTATATGAATTCATAACGTGCATCTCACGGCTAGTTCAATATTTTGAGTAACTCTATCTAAGAGGGGTGATTTGTCATAACATCAACACTATGTAATGATGTAGACTTCGCATAATTATCAAACCAGCATACTATTCGATAAAATACCGATAATTTGTTTATTGTGTGAAAGTGACAAGGAGTGAAAATGCCGGTTAAAATTTATACAACGATCCGGTATTTATTCATATACTGGTCTGGTTGAACCGTTTCATATACTCCAAAATAAATAATAATTACGCTTTTCCCTTGATTATTTTTTCCCAGTCACTGTTGGGAGTAGGTAAATAGGTTTTGTTCTAAAGATGAGTAGGTGGCTTAACTTCCGAATGGTGAACAAGTAATTGATTACTCATTCATTGTGTATCCATTGTAATTATTTTTAATTGAATGTCCTTATTAATAAAATCACCATATTAAGTAATATTGTTTTGTTATGCCACCTATTTGAAAATCATCGGTAACTTCCTTAATGCCCCCCCCCCCCCCCAACTCCCTAAAATCCCCTTTAGAGTGGCGATCACTGTTCACGCTGGTAAGATACGATTACCTACAGGATAAGGGAATGTCTACTATGTGAGGAGGAACGTTAAGAGCACGGAAAATTCCTGTACGAATAGCAGGACCCGCGCTCAATGCCTGGAAATTCCACCTAAGGAGTTTTACACGTACTGTTGAACTTTATCAAACACGCAGGAATCTACTTTCAAGCGTCTGGAGAGCACTGGTTAATTTTTAATTATTTTATTTTGTAAATGTATACAGTAATACTGTATACATTTACAAAATAAAATAATTGCTAAACACTTATTACCACATAATACGATATATTGGGTATACGAGTGAGTATATACTGTATATACTCACTCGTATACCCAATATATCGTATTATGTGGTAATAAGTGTTTAGCAACACACGGTCAAGGGGGAAAGTGATAATAAAAATAATAATGAAGTTATCCATCCTGAGGATGGATAACTTTCTTGGGATGAGTACCTAATGGTCTATTTAGAGCTGTTGCATTCAATAGACAGTCACGCAAAAAGGGGATTATGCTCTGGGGCCAGGCTATATAATTATTTCTGATGAACCAGGCTATGAATCACACAAACTGAGGGTGATTGGGTCGTAAGATAGTACCATTCAGTTGTAAGTAAGTTCTTTCGACCTCAGAATTGAATAAAAGTGACCAGTCGCCACGGTAACAGCTAATGAAATTCGAGCTGTACCTATAGGCTATGTAGCCCCATCCTGCTGGGACCAGATGTCACAAAGGAACCGGAAGGACTTTTGAAGATCTGCCAACTGTCTGGACTTCTTGAAACTGTCTTCGCCCATCTTGAAATAATTTTTGTAGTCATCTTCATCGGTGGATCATTTATTGGGAAATTATTGTCAATAATATTGATCGTGTGGGGTGGGCCAGTATTGAGAACGGTTGACTCGAGTACTGATATTGACAATAATATTGATCGTGTACGGGCACTCAACGAGTAACATTCACAATTATATTTTGTGAGATGTTTGTGACCTCCATCCTACGGGAAAAACCAATGATTGTAGTATTAATGAATACCTCAGGAGGTTGGTATTTTGAATAGTATTTAATACCAGGAGGTTGGTGTACTCATTAATACTACAATCATTGATATTATTATTATTACTACAATACAATGATACTTCAGTGCACTCAATAAGTAGGCGGTAAGAAATAACCGGGCGGAGGGGCGAGTTTAATTTGAAAGCAATCAGAATAAGTAAAGAATTAAATAGGTTTGACAGATAAGATAATGACTCATATTATGGCTCATCTGTAAGGTGCTTGGTTCGGTCAGTCATTCGATAAGGGAAGAGACGCCAATTGTCCTATGGACTATGCCCCCGTCCCAATTATTAACAAAATAAATCAACTACACATTTTTTTCTAAACAAACACGTCAATATTCGATTTATTTTATTCGACTCGCCACATACATGCGATTACAGCAAAACAACGGTTTCAGTGACCGAAGTGTTCCATTTTATAAAAAAAATTCACTGTCATGCTGCATGGCATAAGAGCGAGTTTTCGCATGAATAGAAGGTTGTACGTTAAATGTCTCCATTTTATAACACATTTTGTCTCCTTTTTTGCCGTGGAAAACCTTAGTTTATAGATAGATTTTTCAACGCTGAACACGATATGAAGTCAGAATTGCGATATCTCGTGCCGTTTACAGATTAGAGCAGATGAACCGTAAAGAACATCTCAAGTAACAACTACGTTTCTTCATCTTCAAAGTGCTTCATTTTTGGAGCGGAATAGGATATGGCAATTTTGATTTCACGAAAAGTGAGGTGACACTTGACAGACTGTATCATTTTAGAATTTATGGGCAAATCCCCTAAACATCCCTGTGAGTGGCCCGATTCTGCCCATCTACGGACTTAGCCTTTCGATTGCCAAGACAGATTTTTGTACTTTTGAACTTTTTATCTCAATTTTATCAAGAATTATCTCAGAAGAAAAATAAACAGTAATAAATAAATAGTAATAAAGTACAGATAGAAGAAAAAGAAATTTTGAGTTTTATCTATAAAACTTTACCTAAACATATGTCATTTTATTATAATGGGATGAGAATAATATTATAATATTATGTACCTAATATATGAGAATTAATGTACCTAATGAGAATTAATATTATGTACCTAATATAATATTACGAGTACTATAATGGGATGAGTCAAAACAAATGACTGTTTTACAGGTAAAAATTAAAACTTATTTTTCTTCAACTTACAAGGTTTTTAATAATCAAAGTATAAACCATTGTGCTCTATGGTTTGACGCCATTCGGAATCCAGCTGTAGCATTCTTTGATGGTACCACTCTTTGGGTTTTGAATTCAGACGGCTGCGTAATCAAATATTCGTTCCCCGGTTAGTAGGTGAGCCACGTATTCATCATTGATTTAGGTACAAATATAAATAAGCAAGGTGAAAGCATCATAATTCTTTATTTGTTTAGTACATGAAACGGTTTAAACCGAATCAATAGACAAATGGGAGACCAAGGTTGTTATGTTTTACCATGTGAACTGTTGAGGGTGAGAAAAGTGATGTCGTCTGGTGATGTTCTTAGAAAACGGTGAACTGCTCCGGGTCGTCAGATAAAACTTGCCATGATATCTACAAAAGAGCAAAACAATAAGCGAGCTGTAAAAAGGAGAAAAATTTGACTTACCTATAACAATAATTACTGTGAAACTTACAAAAAAAAAAAAAAAAAATAACCTAGAAAAATCCATGACTACCCTCTTATCTACTGGTTGATTTTTGAATTCTACTGAAGTGGTCTTCGCCAAGAAAGAAAACCATCAATGGTTGAAGATAAATCTAAATACAGTTATTGCAAAGATAAACGCAATAGATACAATATTTCAGAAAACATTTCATTCCATCGAGTGTTTACGTCAGTAATCGACCAATTACAACGTAGAACCTGGTCGTAAATATCCGGTGTGTTACTGTAATTGTAGGCCAGGGAAACACACTTGACAGTTGACTGTGATAGACCAGTGACCTTGTCACAATAAACTGTTTTGAAGGAATTTGCACAATATTTAGGCACGCCACTAGTAAGCCACGAGTGCTCTAGTCCTTTCGATTTTCTGGAGTCCTAATGGACTGAGGGGGTCGATGCCTTTTAACGATTTATGAGCACTTCTTCGTTGTACCAGCGCTCATGTGTGCTGTCACAGTGAGAAAATCTTTCGTACTGAGTGCCTGAGAGCCGCTACTACTTGCTCAAGGGAGGAGGAATATAATGAATAATTCATTATATTGAATGGACATTTTCACGAGAGAGGGTTACTGGGGTAGAAAGAACAATAATATTGTGTATTATACTAATCTCTTCCTAACTAAAACCGAATTTTTGAGAACAACCGAAGCGTGTGCCAAAACTCCCAGACCGAAATTTCATACATAAATGAAAATTCATATCAAGATTATATTAATTTCTTCCAAATCTTCCATGTGCCTACCCAAAATAATAAGTGGATGTCTATTTGACTGTACCACGTTGACATATCCACAGACAGACAGGTGAAGAGTAATCGAGATCGATTTCAAGTTTTTATTAATTTCCTACACTATAGTTATTAATCTCTACTAAGATTCTTGATGCATCGATAGACTTACCGAGGACTCGCGAAATAACCCATTTGTGCCCCTTTGTTAGAGCAGCCGTAGGGAGTTCCGTGGATAACAGCTTTGCATGTTTTCGCGTTGAAGTGGTGAGTGGGATCAATGGATTCTGCAAAGTATTCGTGCGCCCTTGCATGGGAACATCGTCCTGAAATGTTTCGGAAGAACAGATGAATCGTTAGCTGAGAGTTGACATACGCGGTCGTTTGTTTTTTCTAGAATAAATTATTTATTTCTTGATTTCTAATGCTCTTTTGGGGCAGGCCAACTTTGGATCGGAAGAGTGTGACAACTCACCGACATCCACCCAGGAGCAAGTACAGCCTGGTTGTACGTTTATTCCCCCGTTGGGGTAAAAGTCAGCTTGACAGATGGGGATGTCGAAGCCCAAAAGGCCACCGCACGTGTGGATACAGTCCACAAATCGTCCATCAGTTGAAGCGAGCCTTGAGCTGTCGTTCCCATTGAATCCAGGAAGAGCAGCGTCCAAACCTGCAAAATGGTGTTCGTCAACATGCGAATTCGGTGGGATCTTTTGAAGAATTGGGCATTAGTACTTGGTATACTCGGGGATATTCGGGGCAACAGCCGGGTAATATTCTAGTGAGTAATAAAAAGAATTGGTACACTTACAAGAGAGAACATGATGGGAAAAGAAATGTCTTTTGCAGTTTCCATCGCTATACCTGTTTTATTGTCGTTGTTAGATTAAATACCTTATACAACTCGAACAATACATACGCAAATAAGATTTCATCTTCTTAATGTTTTCAGGCTTATGGGTCATTGTCATCAACAATAAATCATTGTTGCAGGTATCGATAAATGCCATTTTGGAACAGGAGACACTCCAAACATGCCCCAAGCATTTAAGAAACGGACGCTCCAGCTTGTTCAGGCACCAGTTTCAGAACCCAAATACATACCACATATTATGATCACGGTTGTAGGCTACAATTGGTCAGCAGTATCTATAATGTACGTGAGTAGAATAATGTTCAAACTTACCTGTCACTCTGGCTGCCGTATGTCCGTTATATTTCAATACCTTTCCAGCAAAACCAGAAACGTGAGCTCCCAGGCTGTGACCGATGAGGTGGATGTCATCAGGTGACAAGCCATGCTCTACCAAAAAAGTGACAAACCGTCCAACGTATTCGCCGACACCGGGTGTTTCCATGGCGACCCAGCTGTAGAACGGAGTTGTAGTGTAGGCGCTCCAGTCTACTCCAATAACGTTGACATCATTGAACTTCAGTAAAGCTGTAATCGATATAAATCACATGAAATACAAATAACTGAAATGGTCAGTCGTGAGGTACAACGTCAAGAACTGCATGGTCTTGTACAGGACCCCATCTCGGCGAGGACCTTATAATGAATAGACCCCTTGTATCATGTTTCATGTAGTACGAAAGCCTAATTACCGCTCAACTGTAATGAAAACCTTATTACAATAAAGTTATCTTGTTAAAAAAAAAAAAAAAAGAATCCATCTGTAATAAGGGTATCAAGTTAGGTCATGTTGCATGACTGAAACCGTTACCACAGGGCAATACTCGACTGTTGAACATGAAATGATCAATCATTGTCGCAAGATTAACGTCTCAATTATTCGACTTCAACGAGTGGTTTAATCAACGGTAACGTAGCCTGACAGCACACTTATTGTAGGTTGTTTCATACAATCCAGTATATTAATATAATATTATATTATAATATTAGATAGCAACATTACATTTTATTTACATATTTATTACCTACCATATCTAAATTTAGAGACGATTTTCGTGTTCCTTGGGTATTTTCGAAAAATTTTACTACAGTTATTTGTTTCGCGTGAAATGGAGTCGAACCATGCCGATTTTGAATTTGGTGTCTGTCTATCTGTCTGTTTATTTGTCTGTTTGCCTGTCCTTCAATCACGCAAAAACGGCTCAATGGATCGAACTCTTCTCCCGTATTTAAATGTTTCCGTGATCGGGGAAGGACATAGGGGGGTTCACTTCCGGATCCGATGCATAGGGGTGGGGGTATACAGGGAAGCCGAAATATAAAACTTTAAACTCTTCCTTCCCGTGAGACAGATGAATATTATTTTTGGTATTTAAGATTATGAGGGTTTGTAAAGGGTATAATCCGTAAAGCGGCAGGTAACAGTGGCAGATGGAACCATCCCGAGTTCTGCCCGTCCGGGACAGGTAACAGAGGTAGATGGACACACCCCGAGTTCTGCCCGTCAGCGACGGGCCCGACAACTAGTTATGACTATTTGTAAAGTATTTGTTTGAATTGTCCCAAGTCGGAGTAGTAGGTTTTACAGGCGATTGAAACCACTGGAAATTTCCGAAATTTGACAAATTTTTCTTTTGAGCCTGATTTTCACCCTTCAAACCGGTGCAAAAGATTTTGATCTGTCACCAGAGAGATAGGAAATTTAATTTCCTTCCCAACGGTATCCTCAGATTTGAGATTACGTTATGTCCGTTTTCGTGACGTAAGTTAAAAAAAACGAACAAAATTTAAAAGATATGAAACTTGGGTTTTTAGTGGAGTAAAAATGATGTCATAGTCACAAATTAGTTGTAGAACTTACCCCCGGCGGGATGTCCACCCATAAGTGGGATAACCTGTATATCGATACCTTACTTCACAAAGGGAATATGTTGTTAATAATTTATTATGGACATATTCCCTTTGTGAAGTAAGGTATCGATATGTAATTCAAGACACTACAGTAACTACTTACCATTTTTTATCGACTGGGTAATTTCAGAGTACACACTGCTCCAGAAACCATGTGAAACGACAATTGTCATTTTGGACGCGTCGAACTTGGCTGAATGCAGTGAAGTGACGTTGTTGTTCAAAAGTAACTTTGACGAATTGGCATTTGACCTGAAATAGAATGTTATAATGCCAATAGGTACTTGAATAATATATCACATTGACATCAACACCTGTGTTCTAATGATGGCGCGGTTTGGGGTATTAAAAACAAAGGGGCATTAAGATGCAGGATATTAAAGGGAAAAATGCACGGAGGAACTTGCTGAAGTCACCAAAATCTAAATTTGGTTGGTAATTTTCTTTTATTTGGAGTGTGTTCAGTATTTGGTTTTTTCAGTATCGTCTTTGAAGCTTTTAAATTAACATACTTTGAGAATAAATTGTTTAAAATCATGGAAGTTTTCCATCCATTGCTGCGGTCACTGTCGGTAAACTGCACTAGTTCATGGAGCTGTCCTACTTCAACTCAAGTTTGATCTCTCTGAAAGTTTGACAGAAAAACGTGACCTCATCGCCTTCATTTGTAAACTCAAAGTGTTATCGATTGTGTCGATAGTCCGATACCATTCATTCCCCTGAAGCACATAACAGTACCTGTATCGGAATCGTTGCTCTGCAATTGATAAAGACTGGAATTCCACCGTAGAATCCCATAATGAGCAATCGAGTGTCAGACATTAATTTAACAATTCAGCTGGGTTTGTCAATTGCCTCTCGATTCGCATTGTACTACTTTGGCAGCTAGGAGCTGACTCTGTTCATACTTGCCTAACGTGTAGAAAATATTGGAGCTCATACTTAGTGTACAGATGAAATAGGACAGATGTTCTGTACGACAGCAAAGCAGGATTAGCCCGTTTCAATTCTTTGCTGATTTTATCAAGGGTTGGACCGTCCACCACAAAGTCATCGTGTTGTCCAGGATTCTTCCATTTTTGAGACCACGAAGCGTAGTTGCCTGCAACAACGTTTGTTTCGCTGTATATGGATATAAAAATTACTCTCAACTTTCAACAGCTATCCAAGGATCGCATCGCTCTTAGTCCTGGATTGTGCCAAACTTTGTAACCTTAGTCTCGAAGTAGCCTTGAAGCAAATCCTCCATACATAGTACTTACTTGTACTAATTACTTTGCCAAAACAGTACCCAAAACCTGTATGTTAGTGTGGTTTATAAACAAAAAATCTTGAAGTTGACAGAAACGAGTATTTACGAACGTAATTATTACCTGGACACAAAAGAGAAATAATGAGAGAAAATACAAACAAAAGCTTCTCCATTCTCGGTGTGAAAAACGATTCGGAGTATGAATTTGTGGTGGATCCTTGTCGAACTGATACCGTCCATTTCTAGCCTGTTCTCTTATAAGCTAGAAATGATCTAAAAATCTGTAGAAAAATCACTACCAGTCGAATGATTGGAAGGATTAGCTTTCACCATCAGTTATGGCCAAGATTTTGACACTTTGATAGCTCTTTGTGCAGTGATTCAAATCAGATTCGGGTGTTTCAGGGTATCATCTTCCGGGTTTTTGATTTATTATCATAAAAATTGAACCATTGGAATCGACTAAAAAAAAAAAAAAAAAAAAAAAAGGTTAAACCCTCCTAAAATTTGAGGGTTTAAAATTTTACATTAATGTTGAAATTTTTAAGAGACGTACATGTAGAAAACCGAATAGGTACATAAACAGTATGAATATTGGCCTGTATTCACGATGGTTTTGACCAGTATACCTACATCGGTTTAACCTGAACGAAAGGATGGTCGTACAAAGCTCCAAATAGTCTCAGAATTGGACTCTATTCAAATTTGAAAATTTGCCATAATTTCATAATTTGTTTGGAACCCCTTCCTAAGGACCTAGGGGTACGAAAAGTTTCAATGATCATCGTCGGGGTGGTACGAGCCCGTAACCCGAATTGTATAATCTTAGGACAACTCTAACTGGGAGAAGTGCCGGGAATATCGTAAAGCGGACGCGGACGGATTTTGGTTTATTATCTCCAATAACAAACCATTGGAATCGACCAAGGAAAAAAAAAAAAAAAATAACCCCCCTCAAAATTTGTTTGTTAACGTTTCAAGATACGTGGATTTAGAAAATCGAATAAACAAATTCTGTCCTACGCCGTAATGATGAGCTAGCGTCTCAGAAATCTTAAACATGAGTCAAGGATGGATGACAGTGCAATATCCCCCCCCCCCTTCCACTCTGGATCCGCCCATGGTATTTAAGGTATTTAACTTTAACTTAAGGTATTTAACTTTTCAGCAAATCCTATAACATGGAGATGCCGATTGGCGGTAGTTTCCACCTTTCACTTTCAAAGTCCGGATATTCTACATACGTTCAGATAACTGGAGGAAAAACAATTTTGTTTTTAAACAAAAAACGGGAACATTTCATATAGATTGACTGATTGCGTTAACGAACACACGTGTTTTATTCATTACTCCAATTATTTTGTGTTGTCATGGGTGTTGTAAAGGGATATTGTATATAGAATGATCTCTAGAGACAGAAAACCTTCTCGGACCACCTGATCTACGACTATACAGAAAATAATGAATTCCAGAGATTCTATACGCGATTCGATTCGATATTCAATTTTCAAGTATTTTGAAACTCAAATCAACAATATTGTTATGTGTGTATATGGGGGGGGGGGGGTTACAATTTTTGGTTTGTTTTTTGCTATATTGCTAAGTGATGAACCTAATTGGTACCGTTCACTTGAAGGTACGAGTTCAAACCATTGAGGCAAACAAGGACACCGTAACGTTGTGCTCTTATCTTGAACTGGAGTGAATAAATATGTACGTATCTACCTTCTGTTAACGAGTATGTTGATCAATCGATTTTCAGAATCTCCCCCTCGAACGAATTCAACATCTCCTGTTTCATATAAAATCGTCGTCAGTTGCGAAGCTATCGACAGTTTGCTTGGTCTCGAAAAGTGAAAAATTCGCTATGAATCGCAAAATAGTTTTTATTAACGTTTTATGTATAGTTTCTGCATTCGGTAAGCACAATACTCACAGCTGCAAACCCACAACTACTTTTAACGCATATTTACTTCTTAGCTTGTCCTTAGACTTGACTAAATTATATTTGGTGTGTTGTGCATGTCTTCTTACCATGTCTTGTGGTTGGATGGATTTATTAAACATGGTGGAACCGGATAAGTGACGACAATTGTTTCTGTTAATGTATTTACATCAAAATGTAGTACAACCCCTCCTGAATGATTGTCCTATCTCTATTTGTTTGAGAGTTATGATTTTTTTCGTGTCACGTATTTTAATTTTTCACATCATTTTCGGATTCTGCATAAAATTTCCTGTAATAATAGATCATTTTCGTAGATATTTAACTCTAATCAGTCTCATTTATTGCATTACAAATGTTAGTGTTTTTGAAAATTTAGAATATTCATGAATCTCTTCGACAAAAGTGTTCACAAAATCTGCTTCATCTAATACTATTTCCAATTATATAATCAGTTTTAATAGGTAATGGCTGTTTTCTTTGGTCTATTATTACTGAGCTAGTGCTGAAAAACACGATATAGTGAAGGAAGCGAAGGGGACCGGATGAAGCTTCTCTAAATTTACAGTTTCTCGAACGTGATTTGCCTATTCTCCTTCAGAATCTTCCTCCCAACATTAGCACAAATTTAATTTATCAACAAGACGGAGAACGTAAGAAGATGGTCGTCCCAACGTATTCCTGAGTGGAACGGGCGAGGTGGGACTACCCCGTGGCCACCGAGATATGACCTCCACCTTATGGATTAGTACGGGGTTTCTTAAAAGTGAGGTCAACAATGACGAAGAGTTGGGAAGACGGATAATTGCTGCTTCGGAAATTCAGAGAGAAAAAATGAGTCTGATTAGAGTGAAATAACTACGAAAGTGATCAATTATTAAAGGAAATTTAATGCTGAATCCGAAAATGATGTGAAAAATTGAAATAAGCAACTCACAAGTTGAGAAACAGCGATTTTATGACGTAAGGTTGGGTTAAGTTTAAAGAACACGAAAACAATCATCTCTCTAAAAGATAGAGATCTACCTCCTGAGATTCGTTCTGGAGTGGTTGTACAACATGCAGTTATTCTTCACTTATCCGGTTTCGCCCTGTATAATTGTGTACCTAGTACTTAGGTATTGCTTCTGAAACTAAAGTATTTTCCTAAGAAATATCCTTAGAATTCAATAATTATACGTTTCAGGTGTTCAGAGTTCAACTTCCGAGTCGGAATCGGAACCAGAAAATGCAAGTGGATTTTGGTCATTCTCTGAACCTCCAGACTACAATTCTACGGTTTTATTTTATCTTTATACCAAGTAAGGGTCGATGTCGATTCACAGCTTGACAATTTGTCAACAAATCATGCGAGATGAAGTGTGCGAATGAGATACACTTCATTTTACACTACTTCAATTAAATTTTAATGTTTCTTGCTTTTAATGGTGAAAAACGTAAACCAAAAAATTTTGAGCGGGAGGGGGGGGGTTAAAAATTTGAATATTTTTTGAAAAAAATCATCTTGCTTTGCTTCTTAAATAACATCAAAAAGGTGCTCCAAAAACACTCGCTTCCGAAGCGGTCTGTGATAACCTTATTGCCAGAAAAGTTGAAGAAGAGTAGAATATTGTGATGTGGATCCCAAGGCAAAATGTAAAAATTGGCTGGTCGTCTCAAAACAATCTGATTCGGCCTATAAATGATTTTATATCCAATAAAGTAGAATCTTAACAACATAGTGAGGGCCGGATTTATGCATAGGCGCGCACCTAGGAGCCCGCACCACAATTAAAATTACAACATAACGGTCATATTTTACTATTATTTTCAGGCCAGACAATGCAGAATATTTAGCGCAAATTCACTTAAAAATCACCATTTTGCACCTAATTTTTCAAAATTAGGTAGGGCCCCCGAACCACGAGCCGTAGGCCCGCACCACAGGTGGAGCCTAGGGGCTTCTGTTCTAAATCCGGCCCTGATGATTGTGTTCACAATATAGTTATTTGTGTAGGTATATGAACTGCCTGGTTATAACCCTTCCATGGGTACATCTGACCGATCATAATATGAACTCTACCTTACATAATATTATTATGCAAGATATGCGCTTCGTTTGGAATACCTTCATGATGAAGTGATAAATTATTGGGAGGGAGTGATCGCACTACATAGAATACCTAGTCAAGGTATTCTATTATTATATACATTAACATAATAGGTAGGTACCTATCAGCAACTTTGCTGAACTTTGGACTTTGCTGGAGATTAGGTTTTCATTGAAGGATTCGTGATTGTGGTAGTTTGAAATACGTGGTTCCTCACATTTATTGGAACAATAACAGGTAGATAACAAAATAGATCCTCTTGTTACACAAATGATAAAAATAAAATACTATAGAGGCAGTATAAAATATCCAAAATTAATGGGTTGGGGAGGGAGGGTTCACACTAAGTACAGTGAGATCAAATTTATACAAAGTATAAAAGAGTGTAGTTGAAAACTGACTAACTATGCCTCAACCTGAAACCCGGGATCCCGAACAATCCGAAAATATCTTTATTTTTGGAATGAAAGATCTGAGAGCCCACTTTTATAGTCAGAAAGGCCACATAAATGAGGTGTATTGAATCTTCCTGACAATTTAGAACTGTTCATAGGAACAATGAAATGGGTGTTTCTCCGAAAATGTGTATTTTTCAAGGACAAAATGTCTGAATTTGAAACGATAAAACTCACCTTTTTCATTCAAATTTATGCTCTCTTAGAGTTCCTTAGTCAACATTGTTAGCAGCAGCACAGGATAGTAAGATCAACTACGATAATCTATTTTAGACAATTTTGACCTGCCAGATGAATAAATACTTAATTGTTAATAATTTTTCATTTTACCGCGGAAAAATTATAATATAACGGCGCAAACATGTAAGAAACATTTTATTATAGCATTTTCGTAACATTTTTAAACTTTAAAAATGCCATAAGACAGGCTTAAAGAATAGGTACAATGTATTCTTGTTAAAGAATATTAAACAATACAAGGTGTGAATACATGAATTCATGTTTTATGCCTTTATGTCATAAAGGCATACAACATGAAGTTTTCTTTTGAGTTTCTCTGCTCTCGACATAGCCTGTTTTCGTGGAGCCATTTTTGGATGTTGTTAGTCCGCTTCAATCTACAAAATAACAGTCACATTCAAGAAAAATTAACTAGGTAATAAGTTTAACCTATAAGTAACTACTCAAGAACGTAATAAACTAACATTTATAAAAATTGTTTAATTGTGTATTGTCTCAAAAGTCACTGACAGCCAGATGAATGAAGACCAGATGAATGACAATTTTCAACAAATTATCAAATATAGGACACAGGTAGATGCAATAATTAGGCATTTTTAACTCAATGGAGAGTAGTTTTGTGATGCTTACAGAAAACACTAGATGTTTGTTTGAAGAATGAAAGACAACAAAAATACTCACATGATTTTTGAGGTACCTTCACCCATGGACTCTTTGTTGTCAACTGATGATGCAATTAATGAGTAGACGGTGCTAGGCCTGTAACCAATGGTGCCAAACTTGGAGCTTAAATGTTCTTAACGCCATTTGTTCAGTGAAGGGAGGCATGAATTCGAAGACTCAGATGAATGAAGTTGAACCCATGGGACACACCCATTAATTGATGCAGAAGCTCTTAGGACCACAGTAGCGATTTGATGTGACTTTCCCTTAAAACTAGACACATTAAACAACACAATTTTGTAGGAAACACTTCAGTCGTCCATGAACTTATCCTTTAAAAAAGCGCTGCTCATGTATTGCAAGTTGCTAAAATGTATAAAAAATTAGAAAACGTTAAAAAATTGCATAACAACAGTGAGATATTGACACTGGACAAGAAAATACACGTTCTCGGAGAAAGACCCAAAAAGTGAATAACAAGGCTAGCCACAGCAATGCCAACCAACCTATTTCGTGAAATACAATGCTCAGAATCGTTCCTCATTCCTCAGTTTTTACGTTCCAGAAACTCCATCGGTACTCCTGTTGAACTCTGGAACGGAGACGAGATTACGTTGAAGCGCTCGGACTTCAAAAGTTCGAGGAAAACCACGGTCGTTATTCACGGTTACCACAACAACGTCCAATCGCCTATCACTCAACTTGTTAAAACTGGTAAAAATTTAATCTCAAGGATCATTTAGGTGTGACAATTAATTTTAACCGGTTAACTTCGGGATGGAGGGCAAGAATAATTGGCTGTGAGTTGAGGAAGTGATTCTGCGCTGGGTCCACTAGAGGGTCCTCCAGTTCTATACAGGATCCTCTAATTCTATAGTGGGTACAACCAGTACCACTGAGAATAGAATATACTAGAGCGGCCCTTCACGTGCGAGCCGCCTAGCGGAAAGTGTGCTCTGCCCCCCCAACCCCTTGGTTCCCCAACCCCGCCCTGCGGAGCATTACCCCTGTACTGTTGCGCCCGCACAATCTCGCCGATAGCCTCAATTTGCATCTAGATTTTTGTACATTTTTAGTTCAGATAATTTTGTTATACTGCGTACGAGTATTAGTACCTTGTTAACTGGCAGGGGGAAGGCTGAAGAATATGGGAAAGGAAGTATCAATCTTGGGAGTATTTTTTGACTTGGATCATAGACACGACTGTGTACGACAACAACTCTAGGTATGATTATTTTATTTCTGTTTCAAACAATGAACAGAATCAATTGAAACAAAGTTAGGTGACCGAAACTTCATATATTCGGAAATGATGGTACCTACTAGGAAGAATTTACTCAATCACTGAGTTAATAATAACCCAAGGTATTCTGTTTTGTTTTATTTTATGATAAAATACGTTTATTTAGAAAAATACTTTTGACGAATCTTTGCAACAGAAGAAAATAGAATCAAAACTGAAGAGAGTCCTCAAGAAAGTTGAATAAAACCCCTGTGAAAATGCAAAGCACGGCACATGTAACAATGAGATTTTTCACTGTCCTTTGAAATGAATAATTTCTGCTTCTGCCGTATGCGTTGTTCCTCGATTTTCTGATTCTGGTCCCGGAGGTGCTTTTTAATCCTGATGCTGAAGTAGGCCTTGCCAATGCTCTCAACCAACCAATTTTTATGGTTGTATTCTCCTTCAATCGACAAGTGAGCAGAGTCAACAAAAATATTCATGTCTGAACAGTGGGAAATTAGCATTCTGGTGTAATGACTAAGGTTGCTGTTGAATTTGTTTTTTAAAACTGCCATCCTGAAAATTTTCTCGCTGATCTTGCATATGCGGGCAACATCCGATGATGGTTGAATTAAACCTCCACGGTTTTTCATTGAGATTAAATGTGAAGTTAAATTCAAGGGGCTGTTCTCTTCGTCGGTTATTGCAAGTAAACATTCTTCGCACTTTATTTTCCTTCGTATCCCGCAATATACTCAACGATATCCAGAATCAAGTCTGAAAAAACGGCGTCTCGTGTCTCGGGGCATTCCTCGTATTCTCCAGGATCTTCGAAATCCAACATACTTGATTTTCGTGTAGATGAATTGATGAGTTCTTCACAGGGAATATTTCTTCCGAAGCTGATTCCAAGAAAGTCAATGTTGTCCAAAGGAATAGCGTTCCCGCTACTTGAGTCACTTTCATGCAACTGTTTATGCACGATTATTTTTCTAAACAAGTGGCAGAACTCGAAGGCACTTGGATTATCATTGTTTCCTCCTCTACTTCGGATGTAACCACCAGCACAGGAAAAGAAAAAAAGAAACGACACGAAAACGATATGGAAAATGGTGCAAACACGGGGCGTGGAGCGTGGACTGAAGGCAACTAGGCGATGAGTTGGGGAACCAGAGAGTGGGGGAAGCTTGACACATCGTCGGGTCCCACAAGGCCGCTCTAGTATATTCTATTCTCAGTGACCAGTACTACACTTACCCACGTTATTACACAATCTCAGCTCTCTTGAATACGTCTAGATCACCAGTTTAGCGAATTGAAGAAGAATCGGGAGCGCTTGAACATCGAGTTTGTAAACTCAATTTGTACAAATCCGTTTTGGGGCAATCTGATTTCAACGCGAGATATAAACGCTTTTTTAAAAATAAATCCTTACAGTCGATTTCTGACTTACTTCCAAAATTTCTTCAAAAATCAGTGATAGTGAAATTTCCAAACTTGACATCAAGATATTGACAAACACATAAAAGACATACTCCGCTGAACCAGATTTGTAACTTGCTCTTGACCTTATTCGGCGTCATGGAATTTCCTCATTCTAAGTATTATTTGAAAAACATACTATTGAACCTTTCAAATTTCAGCTCAACCTTAGATAAGGGTCATCAACTGTGGAGAGGTAATGTGGCTGCGCTGGAATCTTCCAATTTCGACCCGTCAAGGGAAAAAACATTGGTGTTGACTCACGGTTACTGGGACGAGTCAGATTCCGCGTTCGACAATAATTTCAAACACGGTATTAGCCCATCTAAACATTGATGTGACTCCAGAGCATCTAACCGTGCTTTGGTGTTGCATTCATTTTGTTAATTTAATGAAACATTCGAAATCTTAACGATTTAATTTCACCGGTACATCACGAAGTTTAGAAGAAATACCTGAATACCTAATATCGCGGCCCCATTAGAGGTGAAATTATGGAACTCCTCACTATTTTCTATGGAATATTAATTTGGCATGTTGAGACCATAGAGGTTTTTTTTAAATAAGGTTTTCGTGGCTCTTCCTGTGCGTTTTACACCCAATTTGTCTACTGTTCCAATTACGCCAATATGACGTCCTTGCATAGACGTCCAATATGGAATGCATAGACGTCAAATCATGCTTGCTTATACGAAGATCAGTATTAAGTCACTGGTCATTTAGCAACTCCACACATAAGGTTCAAGTAACAAAACATAACACCTTTTACTTATTACAACATTTATTTGTTGCATCTGTTGTATTTTGCATTCCAGCTCTTCTTGAGTTCGAAGATGTGAACGTTATCGCAATAGATTGGAGTTACTACACGAAAAACATCAACTACTTATCGGTGGTGAACAGCGTCAAAGGAGTAGGAGGTTTCATTGGTGATTTCATCAATTTTCTAATGGACCAAACGGGCCTATCACCGGATAATGTCCATTTGATTGGTCACAGTATCGGAGCTCACGCTTCAGGGTTTGCAGCAAAGAACCTCAAATCCAAAGGACAAATGGTTGCAAGGATTTCGGGTGAGATACCTAATTGTACATAAAATTGATTCCACATTGGTACCGATTACACACGTACCTAGTAACTAATCATACTGAATCATACTAATCATACTGACCAGCTTGAAACAAATAGCTCATTACCTAGTCAACATCTAAATTAAACTTTTGGTTTCAAATTTCAGATTAAATCTGGCAAATTTTGATCTACTAATAAAGATCAAGATAGTTTTTCAAATTAGGTTAGTTATCGATGATTTCCAGTTTTCTTCCTTCACTAGTATGTTGGCTGCCTAATCCCTATTCTAGTTGATATCGATGCATCGTGAATCGATAGTGATCGTAAATCATTCATGTAAGTATTGAGAAAACCAATATTAACCCCTAGTTTGAGCAATGGATCCCAGCATGATGACGGCTATTATTTTATGGTACTACTTATCCACTATCGCATCCATGTGAAGAGTACAGGGAAAGAACGGGCTATCTGCAATTTTTCTCGAAAGTGAGTTGGACCCTATATATTTTTGGACGCCAAACACGACCAAGGGGTCTAAACAGCGAAAAATGGGTCTATAGGCTTCTAAACCGCCGGTGAGTAGTTTGTATCCCCCCAAAAAACACTCCGTGTAAAAATCACCCCGCCTCGCAAATATCATTCTTCAGAGGCCGGAAAAAGTTATGATATCCACTTTCCCCGCCCGCCCTTTTCTTCATTAAGGAGCTAAGTATAATGAAAAGCTTAACCACTTCACAAGCACCGTACCCCTTTCGAAATCTCCCCTTGGCGCTATTGCGAGACGTTTTTATTACTTCCACAAGCAACTAATACTTGATGGTGGTTAACGTTTTATACAAGTATTAGTTGCTTGTGGAAGTAATAAAAACGTCTCGCAATAGCGCCAAGGGGAGATTTCGAAAGGGGTACGGTGCTTGTGAAGTGGTTAAGCTTTTCATTATACTTAGCTCCTTAATGAGGAAAAGGGCGGGCGGGGAAAGTGGATATCATAACTTTTTCCGGCCTCTGAAGAATGATATTTGCGAGGCGGGGTGATTTTTACACGGAGTGTTTTTTGGGGGGATATCACATCTTTTTGTTGTTGAAGTGGGTCATTTTATAAAGAAGGTCTATGCAAAATTTCAAGTCGATTGGTCCGGTTACCCAGGCTGTAGACTCGTCAAAGTTGCCAAAATTAGCCTAAATTTCAGTTTTTTGTTTCTAAAAGTTTTTGGGTTGAGATAATGGGTTAAACCTTTCAAAAGGCACTGAAGTCACTCGGCGAAGGTGTTGAGGCTGTAGCCTTGACCGACTGAAAAAAGTAGAAAAACATGGTAATTGGTTTTTGAAGTTATATAACTCGGCTCCCTTTAGACCTAGCGACTTGAAACTTTCAGGGCTTTCTATTATCCACACCAAAAAGATTTATACCAAATTTCAAGTTGATCGGTCTACTAGGAGCTGAGATATGGCCATAATTAGCCTAAATTACCCTAAATTTCAGTTTTTTTGTCCCTAATTTTTTTTGGGGTTGAGATAATTGCTTATTTCGTTCAAATGGCACTAGCCATGCTATAAAGAAGGTATGTAAACAAATTCAAGTCGATTGGTCCTTTTACCCAGGCTGTAGACTCGTCAGTGGACAGAATTTTCCTAAGGTTTCTGTTCTTTAGTTTCTAAAACTTTTTTGGGTTGAGATAATGGGTTAAATCTTATATAAGGCTCTGTCTCAAGGTTAAATGAAGCTCTGTGCAAAATTTCAAGTCAATCGGTCAACGTGGAGAGGCTCCAGCCTTGCCTGTCTGAACAAGGAGGAGAAGAAGGAGAAGGAGAAGAACAATCTAAGGCCGAAAAACCGGGTTTTTGAAGTTATGTAGCTCGGCTCCCTTTAGACCTATCGATTTGAAACTTTCAGGGCTTTCTAATATACATTCAAAGAAGACCCACACTAATTTTCAAGTTGATCGGTCAAATAGGAGCCGAGACATGGATACCTCGAAAACGCGTTTCGTGACGTCCGGTAAATATACACTCGGCACCGTTCGTTTTCTCAACTTCTTTGCTTGGCGGGGCGGAACGCTACCGCGTTCCTAGATACAGCGAAAGAACGTGTTTATGGGAGCGGTAGCGTGAAAGAACAGGCTAACCTTCTTGTCTGTGATTCACAGGCGTTTTCTGTGTTCTACAGTGTTTTGCCTTTGTAGTTTCTTCCTGTTTGTGGTCCGTAATTTCTTGTGTAGGCAGTGTTTGTAGTAGATTAGTTGCTATTATTTATACCGTCTTGGGAGGCAATTCATCATCGACTGAAGATGAAAAAGATACACAAGCACTTCCCCTTACTCCATCCATAAGACGGAAAGTTACACGTAAGTAGGCTTTTACGGGGTACTGAAAAATTAAGGATTCAGGTCTCATTTAACTGGACCTCCTTGCAATTGTCTAAACTTCAAGAGTTTTAACGTTGTGAATGAAAATGAACGGTCACATTACATTCGTCGTTTCAATCTTTTGAATGATATGAACAGAGTGCCCATTCAAATAGTAGTGAAACGACCCTATTCTGGATCGAAACAAATTCCTACGTCTGCTGAAAATACAGTAATCTGAAGACTTGAATAAGTTTTGTGCAGAAAAAGTCGAAAATACTGTAAACAATTGCCCACAACGCTTTTCGACCAGCATTTTCTATTTTTCCCATTATTTTATTCTAATAGAAATTTTATTAGAATTGGCTATTTAATAGCCAATTTATGTTTAGCATCTAAACTTTAGATATAAAATACCTAATCAACATATTTCAATGAACGTACCTATTGAAGAAAAAATAGCAGCTCAACATTCTTTGCCTCAACCTATTCACTGATTGTTGGGACTATTGAGACTTTGCAATGTTATAACATGATTAAAAATTATTCTAGAGGTATTTTGACTAATCTTTTATCATATGCACCAGTGTAAGGCCTAAAGTAGGTACCTATTTTAGAATTTCAGACTTCTTAATGGTAGACTATTGATTTTATAGAGTTTTTCGCATTCGAATTCCATTTTATCGAAACTAGGCAACATGCAGATAGCCCTTTATTTCCATGTGCTCTTCGTATAACATCCACACAACCAATACCATTATCGGAGTAGACGGTAATAGGGATAATATGAGATGATAATATATAATATATCGGAGAGGACCGATTAGTGTAGACCTTCACCTGTGTAGGGCATTCCAACTTGTTCCAAACGTCCTGCCAAATTATCCTGCCAGCTTGCACATTTTTCAGTTTCTTAACAATTCCAGTACGTCGTATATTTACAGAATTTGTGTTGGAACAGGGCTGGACCCGGCGTGGCCAGGATTTTATACCGTTGACACCGACGGAAGGTTGGCATCCACAGACGCGAAGTTCGTTGACTGCGTCCACACCTGCAGCGGGGGCCTCGGATTTCCAACATCCATCTGCCAGGCGGATTTCTACCCTAATGGCGGGAAAAACCAGCCGGGATGTCCATGGCTTGATTTTGGTGAGTTTCAAATTTCACTTCAATGAAGGGAAAACTCATAATTCATTCTTCCACTTGTACACGTTGTTGTTAGTGATGTTTTGTCGAATTTTTCAATTTGGCTCATTGTCTCTAAAAATGACAAGAAATTATGATTTTTGAGAACCGTTGCAGGGATGTGTATCGAACCAAGAAATGTACGATGTGAATGTGCAATTCATCGAAAAGCAATTAAAAAAAAAGAGCATACGACAACAATAATTAAAGACCGCGGCCGAACAACCATTAGCGATTGCTACAATACTGTAGTATAGACGGTTGTTCAATTATTACTGTCGAATTGTTTGCTCCATTTTTAATTGTTTACAATTTTCGAACAATTATTGTTCGAAAATGAGTTTGAAGCGTAAATAATATTATACTCTTGAAGGTCTCCTCCGTCGATTCTAAAATCAATATAAGCCATTATCCCACCTGATTCAACACCATAGCGACCCAAATGGCCCAAAAGGCGTAGGAGAATCGCCATGTACAACCGTCTATGTACATAAGTTACTAGAACAACCGTCCTTGTTACACAGCTGTGCCACTTCTCGCGTTACCCATTTGTTTTGTTGCAGTGCGTTTTTTAACCAAATCTTTTTATGTTACAGTGCGTTTTGGTTTATTATCTTCGATAATGAACCATTGGAATCGCCCAAAGAAATAAAAATTTTAACCCCCCCTCAAAATTTGTTGGTTTACGTTTCAAGATACGTAGATTCAGAAAATCGAATAAAAAAAAATCCGTCCGTCCGCCGTACGCCGTCCGCGCCACTTTGCCCAGTTAGCGTTGAGTTAAAATTACGAAATTTTTTTTATGGGTTTCGACCAACCCCACAATGGTCCTCGAAACTTTTCATAATCCTAGGTCAAGGGGAAGGGGTTCTAAACGAATTTTGAAAATTGGAATATCTCATATCTCGAAAAAGTCATATAGAACGGTATGTTTTTTATTTCATATTTAAATAGAGTTTGTACCGTAGAATTTTTAATTTTTAATTTTTCTTGTATTTTGGATGCCAATCAATAAATAAATAAATAAATAAGACCATCCGCAGCTTTGTACGACCAGCCGTTCGTTCACAATGACGGCTCAAAGGTTGAGCCTGTCGACGCGATCTTGAATCAAACGGTTGAAATACAGGTCGATTAAATACAGGTCGACTCGATTTTCATACTAACTAGCTGTTTAGAACATCATATGGTTTTAGTGATGTCGAGTTTGTTGTTCTGAGGTACGTTTCGTGCTACGGAAATGAGGGTAATTTCGAATGTTTGTTGGTAGGTAGGTACTTCTTTTATAGAAAAATTAAAAACTCTGCAAATTCTTGACACAACGGTTCATTATCTTCTTTGTACAGATCACCCTTCTGTCTAGATCACTAGGTCTAAATGTCTAGATCCTAAATGTTAGATTAATTATTATTATCAATTATCACTACTTATTAACAATTTTATCACGTACCTAGTGAAAATTATTATAATTTATTGTTAGGTATTAATAATTCGTATTTATTATTAATAATAATTATTATTAATTATGATTAATTAATACGATATAAATCTGGGGTTTTTAATACTACGTCGGTAATAATTTTTTTATAAAAGAAGTACCTACCAACAAACATTCGAAATTACCTTCATTTCCGTAGCACGAAACGCACCTCAGAACAATAAACTCGACATCACTTAAGCCATATGATGTCCCAAAGAGCTTGTTAGTATGAAAATGGACCTGTATTTCAACAGTTTGATTCACGATCGTGTTGTGAGGCACAATCTTTGAGCCGTCATTGTGAACGAACGGCTGGTCCTACAAAGCTGCGGATGGTCTTAAAAAATTCTACGGAACAAACTCTATCTAAATATGATATAAAAAACATACCGTTCTTTATGAATTTTTCGAGATATGAGATTTTCAAATTTTCAAAATTTGTTTTGAACCCCTTCCCCTTGACCTAGGGTTCTGAAAAGTTTCGAGGACCATTGTGGGGTTGGTCGAAACCCATAAAAAAAATTTCGTAATTTTAACTCAACGCTAACTGGGCAAAGTGGCGCGGACGGCGTACGGCGTACGGCGGACGGACGGATTTTTTTTTTATTCGATTTTCTGAATCTACGTATCTTGAAACGTAAACCAACAAATTTTGAGGGGGGGTTAAAAAAATTTTTTCTTTGGGCGATTCCAATGGTTCATTATCGAAGATAATAAACCAAAAGTATTAAAAACCCTAGAATTATATCGTATTAATTAAATACAAATTATTAATATTTAACAATAAATTATAATAATTTTTACTAGGTATCTACTTGATAAACTTATTAATAATTAGTGATAATTCATAATAATAATTAATCTAACATTTAGGATCTAGACATTTAGACCTAGTGATCTAGACAGAAGGGTGATCTGTGCAAAGAAGATAATGAACCGTTGTGTCAAGAATTTGCAAATTCTTGACACAACGGTTCATTATCTTCTTTGTACAGATCACCCTTCTGTCTAGATTACTAGGTCTAAATGTCTAGATCCTAAATGTTAGATTAATTATTATTATCAACTATTTCTCATCGCAAACCTGTTCATTGTGTACCCAAGATTCTTCCCTAAAAGACCTGGCAGCGGGAAATATTATTCAACATGATTTGAAAAGGGAAAAACAAGTTTTGCAAAAAATCCCAATGCTCTAGGTAGTAGTCGATACCAGTGACCAACATTTTCTTCAGTAGTCGACATGGTTTTGCACTAGTAGTCGACCTACATGTGTTAGAAGTCGACAGTATCACTTGAGTCAGTAGTCGACAGGTTTCGTCATTCCATCGTTTTCGAATTTTACGACATCTAAATAAAATACATTCAACTGTGAATCGAAACTTGAAAATAGATTAATAAGATGTAATAAAGTAGTTATCAGACTTTTTATTTGCAAACAGCTCATTATCAGTCTCAAATTGCAATAAGTACTTAAGTAAAAAGGTATGAAAACTATAGTCGAAAACTCATTGTCAGAAAATTGACATTACAGTTGGGCTTAGGTACCTATTTACATATTTTTTTGACATTTTCATGTCTTTGCTTTGGCACATAAACTGAAACGGGAAAAATTTGTTCCCTTGATTCACCCTTTCCCTCAGATCACGTCAGAACACAAGCGACCGGCGGGCCATTACGTCAGAGCCTATGACGCACGAGCGTATGACGTAAGACGGCTGGCAGGAGGCTAACTAGTACGTCAGAGCCTATGACGCACGAGCGTATGACGTAAGACGGCTGGCAGGAGGCCAACAAGTACGTCAGAGCCTATGACGCACGAGCGTATGACGTAAGACGGCTGGCAGGAGGCCAACAAGTACGTCAGAGCCTATGACGTAAGACGGCTGGCAGGAGGCCAACAAGTACGTCAGAGCCTATGACGCACGAGCGTATGACGTAGGTAAGACGGCTGGCAGGAGGCCACTAGTGCGTCAGAGCGTATGACGCACGAGCGTATGACGTAAGACGGCTGGCAGTAGGCTAACTAGTGCGTCAGAGCCTATGACGCACGAGCGTATGACGTAAGACGGCTGGCAGGTGGCCAACAAGTACGTCAGAGCCTATGACGCACGAGCGTATGACGTAAGACGGCTGGCAGGAGACCAACCAGTGCGTCAGAGCCTATGACGCACGAGCGTATGACATAATACGGCTGGCAGGAGGCCAACAAGTACGTCAGAGCCTATGACGCACGAGCGTATGACATAATACGGCTGGCAGGAGGCCAACTAGTGCGTCATACGACGAGACCTTTTATGTCTCTGCGCCCCCTCCCACACCCACACCGCGTACATCGTACTTCATTTTGGTTTATTATCTTCGATAATGAACCATTGGAATCGCCCAAAGAAAAAAAAAATTTTAACCCCCCCCCCCCTTAAAATTTGTTGGTTTACGTTTCAAGATACGTAGATTCAGAAAATCGAATAAAAAAAAATCCGTCCGTCCGCCGTACGCCGTCCGCGGCACTTTGCCCAGTTAGCGTTGAGTTAAAATTAGGAAATTTTTTTTTATGGGTTTCGACCAACCCCACAATGGTCCTCGAAACTTTTCATAACCCTAGGTCAAGGGGAAGGGGTTCAAAACGAATTTTGGTACGACATGGTATGACTATGGTATGGTATATTATTGTATGTATGATTTAGTATAGTACAGTACGGTATGATAGGAAAGAAATGGTATGAGTACGGTGAGAATATGGTATGGTGCCGATTTGCAACACAGTCTGGTATAGACAGAAGGTTGATCTGCACAAGGAAGATAATAAACCGTTGTGTCAAGAATTTGCAGAGTTTTTACCTTTTTAATTTTCCCTAAGCTGCTGATTTGAAAATCTCATATGCCGTTCGTTTTTTCACTCTGCTGTAAAATTTCACACAAATTTTGATGTAACATAGGCAGATAATTTTAATGTACACACTGTAACCCCCCCTTTTCTTTGACATGGAACATGTTTTAGCCTTCAACCGTCCGTCCGTCCGTTACGCTAATATATTTCCGATTTTATAATGTTTTCCGCTTACAACCTAACCATTGCTAAGGAAATTGAACTTCGCCATTTTCGATCGTAAAACAAATCGTTCACCTCTCGTTGGAGAGTTCTCGATTTAACAAAAATTTTCCTGTCCACCTTAACCTTGTGACTGTACGAACAGCAGAGCTATAACAGTTGTCATATTTTGTTTACAAACTGTGAAGCTGTAACTTGGTATGTAAATACCAAAATTTGGTTACCTACCTTGTAGAAATTTAGCCCATTGTGGTCTTGGTAGAGACTTGAAAATTGGCATGTAGCCTCCTTAGGACTCACACTTTAAGCAGCATAGGGAAGGGATCACCTGAGAGGCTCCTAATTTCCACGCTATTCATACAATGAAGCTATCTGGCGTGTTGCCTCCTTAGGACTTAAACTCGACGTTGTCCAGCCCCCGGATCACCTGAGTGGCTAAAACATGCTCCATACTTCGAGAAATTTAGCCGTAAGGCTCAAAACAAAGAGCAGCCCCCAGGGCCGAGTTTTAGTAGGTTGGTACAAATAATTCAAACGTCAAAAAATGTGAATTAAAAGGTCTAAAATTGTCCTTCGATTTCCTGTGCGCGTCTTACTTTCGGTAGGTAGTGAGGAAGCAAATTAGGGACGGTGAAGACGAGAAACCTTGTATCTCCAAAATCCCAACTTTTCAGGAGAGCAAAAAAGCTGTTTTTTGGGTGCCTATGACACCCTATTTACCTCGTTACGAGGAACCTCTACAATCGATTTTAAGGCTAAAAACTCACTTTGTCAGCGCTAATATCGGTAGAGTAGTTTGTAATGGGTAGGTAGCAATAAAAAACTCAATTTCGGAAAAATTGGAGATACGAGGTTTCTCGTCTTCACCATCTTCACTTTTAAAGTTATGAAATACTTGATCCACAACCTACCCCGTCGGTGGTTTCCTGATTCAAATTTAATAATGGATGTTATTTTTGTGCCTTAACAGGAATTTGCTCCCACGGTAGATCCTTCGACTACTACGCTGAATCAATCGACTCGACTCACATCTTCGAAGCTCAAACTTGCAACTCCATTGTCGAAGGAGTTCCCTACGGGTGCAAAAACGAAGGAGCTCGAATGGGGTATCCCGCTACAAATGAGTAAGTTTTTACGGAATATAGAAATATTTGAGATTTATTTAAAAGAGGCACAATATGATTGTATCCCACACCATTGAACACTTAATTTCACCCTACTCACAAAATTTCAGATTTCTGGGTCAGTTTTACCTGACAACAAAAAGCACCTCGCCTTACGCCGAAAAGGTACAACCATCTGTATGAGGACCACCTCTATTGAGAAACTCTCTCCGACAAGTGCTCATCAGTTGACTGAAACTGCTCTTACAAAGGCTGCACGTGTACAAATACCATACAAATTTGGGTAACGAGAATAAACGCCAACTTGAAATTAGAGATGTATTTACATTATTTATATAATCCTAATTACAAAAGTGTTAGCTATATGATATTTTATCAAATCTATTTCACAGGCACTTCATGTGACATGTAATTTACGATAAAACCATAAACAACTTTTTATAACATTTACACTTTTGATTTGAGCGTGTTTCATCGCGGTTTCGAAATAAAATACCTACTGAGGAACTGCAAGTAGCACAGTATCGAACAAGTACAAAGAACATTACCCAAATAAAATCGTCTCGTTTTCAAATGCTCGGATGATTAAATAAATATATAGTAAGTATATAATAAAATTAGTAACTTCGAGGGATTAGGTAGAACCTGAAAATCACATTTGCACGTTATTATGTCTTAAGGTAAGTATGATTATTAATTGTAGAATATTTACACTGGGGGTAAGCCGTTAGGGAATCGAAGGACGGGGGCGAAGGTGAGAGATCCAGTGCAGGCGAAATCGGGTTGAGTTTGAGGAATAAGAGTGGCAGCACCAAGAAGTAAGAGAAGGAAGGCACTGATGGGCACGGAAGCTCTGACAACTCGTCCGAGGAACCTGTTGCATCTCACGAGCGTACCTGTTTCACTGCTCTCCTCCCTTCAACAAGAAAGTGTTCGTTCAATCATCAACAGATTTAGGAGTCTCTTAGTAAGAGTATAATTAATTGTAAATTTTTTTCATGAGTTGGCACACAGACTAACGTTACTCCAAACTCAATCAAGCTCATATGGAAACATCGAGAAACTTGACTGCGTAACCCTTGAAAATGTCATTGGAATCGGTAGAATTGAAACGAAGATTTGTGAGTGGAATGGATTCACGTTTCTGCAAGTGTGGACGTATGTTCGACTGTGATTTTGTTGAAACTTATCAACATACATGTAAACCCGTTTCATCAAAATCAATCATGTGTAACAACAACGATTTTTGGACATACACATAGGTACATTTTTTGGACAAAATGTATCTTCTCACAAGAGCAATCACTATGGCCTTATGTTGGCAGACATGGAAGCAATGGAATCTGCTGTAGGGGACATTTGGGAGTACGAGCTAGCAGAGTGACGAGTAATAAACGATTTAGCATTAATCGAGAACTGCGAATCAAGTATAATATTATTAATTAAGTTATCAACTTCCACGGCCTTATCTTGGCAGACTTGGAATCTGCAGTAGGGGACATTTGGGAGTACGAGCAAGCAGATTGACGAGCAATAAACGTTTTTGGATTTATCGAGAACTGCGACTCAAGTATAACAACAAAGGTTACAAGGGCTTGAAATGAGTGTGAGTAAAAAAATCCAGCTGTGCAAAGAGGAATACTTAAGAAATCAAACTGTTTTTGGTTACTCACCGACGGCTGGACGATGTTTCAGGACGTCCATCTCTTGAATTCTAAACACAAGAACATATTTTTTAATTAATGTGAACAAACATATTATATAATATATTATATCAAGCATATATTCAAATTAGGTGCCCATAGGATTTTGCTTGAAATTGGGCGAATCTTAGATCTTAACAAGTATTGGGAGAAGTGATATTGAAATCATGATTGAGGCATCCACAGGATGTAGCCACATTGAAGACGAAGAGGACAAATAAAGAATTGTTCGACTTCCTACTCCCACCCATGGCGCCAATCCACAGTCAGTAACTTACATGTTACTTATGAAATAAACACATTCTTTCGGTGAGGGGGGAGGGGGTCAATAGTACAGTATTTACATTCCAAATGGTGATTACCTCGTCAGAAAGCATGGGGAACGCAGATAATATCACTAGTATGTAATGGTTGGTGAGCCGTATGAGGGAATGCAACCGCAGTCGGAGCCTGTTCAATCTCTTGAATGAAACCTCCGTGTTATCACTCAAAACCTGTCTGGCGGCTTCTTCCAAAGAGACAATCCGTGGCTCGCATCTCTCCAGTTCCACTTTCAAATCCTAAAATTCATTATTGTAAAATAAAGAAGTGGACAACAGGGTGGTTTTTATAACAGTTAAGGTACATTATGACCTGAAATGATTAGTCTCCATGAGAGATTTTCAAATAATTACTAATTGATTGGTGTCAGCAGAGTAGCATCACCTATTCATTCAGCTCAACGACATTAAAACTCGAGTCAATAACTCACCTTGAATTTCTCATATTTCGCTTCTATCACATCTCGAGATTCATTAAGATCTATAGGCTCGGACTGCCTGATATTGACTTCGGTCCTCTCAAGCCATTCCGTCAATTCGTTTATTGTTTCGTGGAACTCTTCATTCTGAAAGTATCATGCGAATAGACAATGAATATGCCGGTCTAGAAAGCTTTGGTTAATTGTTGTTTAAGTAGCTATAACAATAGATGATTTGTTAAAGTGAATTCAGGTTTTGACAGCATGAGATCTTGGGATGAATTGAAAGTTTTAATAAAATTTCAGTGACATGAAAACAAACGCCTACTAACGCTCTTTTCCCACACAACATTTCTACTGGTCCGAACTCAAAAACACGTCAATTAATTGTCAATTGTGACAAATTTTTATTTAGAAAACCAACAAAAACCCATAGGTATTATTCTATTTTTATGTATCCCAGTTTGCCAAACCTTACTTTGCACCCTATGGACCCAGGATTATGGAAAGTTGCAAGGATTATTTTAATATACTCGTATATATTCTCTTTGAAAATTCGAATTATTCTCCACCTATTTTGACCTATTTGTAGGGATTTGAGTATAAATTTTGAAATTATTTGGAGTTGATTAGAGATTTTTGTAAGTTGTAGTTGTTCAGCCTCTTATTACCTGAATGAGAGCAGTTTGGAGTCTGGCTTGCGAAGAAGCGGCATTTTCGCAGATGATATCCCACCTTTGGTTCATTACCGCTAAACGACCTCTGAAACCATTCGCCCTCTCGTCTCCATCGCTGTGCTCAGCCAAATGAGTTCCTACGTCATTCATCGATAGGAGTAAACTCCTATGGCTGTCCAAAGTCTGGAGGAGTTCCTGTACATCGAAGCAAACAATTGGAGTGAAACTAGTATTTCTTGAATTTACACCGTACGGAAGTTATATTTATGAATTAATAACCAAATAAAACTTAGTACAGATAGGGAGTAACCCATAGTCGACACATACCCTTTGATCTTGTATTATTATTTCCAGTGGCTCCAATGAGGCAGGGAGAGTGGAAGGTTGCGAAGTAAGCGTCCCCTCTGCAAATTGTATGCACTGTTCTAACCTCCATAGATCAGACTCTAGCTGGTGCCAGTTCCTTGTAGAACAAATGGGGCAAGACTGTTTTCCTTGGGCACTAGAAAGAATAACAACCTTTCAATTATACACCTTCAACTGCAAAGTCAATACGAGAGTAAATTTTACCACAAAAACCCAACAGTGTTTTATGCGAAAACAGTCGATCATCAGACAAACGTAATTTCAATGTTCTTAAAACACTTGAAATTCGTCCTTAGGAATCGTCTTTATCCACACGAGTAAAATAAGCTTGGAATTACAATGTACTCGTAATAATAACATGAACGACCGGTTTCAAATACACACCTACTGGGTTGGTGGCCGACCAATCCATTAGGTGTTCAAATGAATTTCATTTAATAAAAGAACCAGTAAACCGATGAAAAATAATTGACAAAACAGGTACTATTGTAAATCGTTCGTCTAAATACATGAAACCGCAACACAATTACCTACAGCATACGAATGGTGTTTAATAGATATTCGGTGTGAAAATAACAACAGCGCGCCATGCAAGCTACGGTGATTGAGGTGATCATGCCCTTTTCTCGTTCATTGCATCTTTACCCACTTACATCTTTATCTTACGCTGTATCAATCGCACTTCACAATTAACAATTCTTCTCTAGGATATTTCATGATGTTTTCTTTTTTTCTTACACTTCTTTTTCTCAGTAATCTCCTGGTACTAAATGTTTCGTGCAAATAATGATATTTTTTTCTGAATGTTCTCTAAAAAAAGAAGTGTTTGTATCGGATAGCGCACGTCTAAACTTCAACAGTTCACGGATACGCTTACAAAAGACATGAGATTGTAACATACATGATCAAATGTGTACATTGTGGTGCTACAAAATCTAGATGACGAGGACAAAATTTGATGGTTCTTGCTTGATTTATATTTAAAAGTGATTAAATAACAACGTTGAACACCTCAGCACCGATTGATCTAAAAGTTAAGTCATTTATAAATGACTTAATCGGTGATTTTTAGAGCGATATGCCTGATTTTGTATAAATGACTTAATTGTACCTATAAATACACTATAAATAACTACATAATATTGTATCTAAAACTGTATAATAAATATAAAAACTGTATACCTAAATACATTTAAGTCATTTATACAAAATCAGGCATATCGCTATGTTATGAAAATATTTAAATTTGGGTAAGTTTAGTCGAACCCACTCGAAAATGATCAATGCTTGATCGAAATACTATTCGCATCAAGCAAGTTCCACCCATTACAAAAAAACTGAAAACTAATACACAATGTGGATACTTATTGCTAAACAACATTTCTTCAATTTGAACAATATTTTACAGCCTGATCCCCAAATTGTCTGAACGATTAACACAAAACATACCTGGTCTCTTTGAGCAGTGACTGTTTCTGTTGAGCCAGGTTTCTGATTTTGTTGAATTCCGCTCTTAATCTGTTGATTTTCTCAACCAGAGCTTCGGACACATTGGCGGAGCACTGCTCTATCAGAGTGTCACTAAGGTGTTTAGCCAACTCGTACGTTGATTCGCACTTGCCAACGTATTTACTCTGCAACAGATCAAGTTCAAATTCAGTAATTGGGGTTGCAAATTAGGTTGAGATTGGTCATGCCAAACCTGAGATGGAAGGATGAAAAGCCAATTCCAATTACGTGCAACGGACGGATTTCTCCGTGTACTTCTTTTGGCCTAACGGCCACTTTCAAATACACAACTAGGTATTCTTTGAGAACAGGTACGTTTTCTGGTGCATTGAGATAATATCTTAATTAGATTTATTCATATTATGAATAGTCGAATGGATAATATAGACATATACATATATTATACAGGGTGTACAAATCGACAGAAATTAAGACAATTTTCGAAAAGTAAATCGGACAAGATATCGCTATATTGCTGCCTAACTCATTTTACGGTAAAAATGTCGAGTTTCGCGAAAAATTTTACTTGTCGATTTTTACTGAAAGATCCACGGTTTTCGGCACGGGAACGAGGATTTTACACCACGGGTCCACTGTAAAAAATTCTTTGATCATACCGTTGAAAAGCTGAGCTTTTGGACCAACTTTTGGGGATACAGTATGAAATTAACCAGCAGATTCAGTTGGTCTTACAAACGTTTGAAAAAACTGTACATTCCCGACATTTTCGAGACTTTCCTATTTGGGCTCATTTTTCAACATCTGAATCTTTTTTAAGAAGTTTCATTCAGCGCTAGAAATCTAGGGAATTTAACGCTCTTTCCAACGGTATAATCACATTTGAGTTTTGACTGAAAAATGAGGGACTTACAGCCAATTTAGTGACTTCGATCGAAAACACGAAAAAATCTTGAAAGTGAAAAAAGTCGGATTTCAACCTGTATAAAAAAGTTGTAGGACACTTTTCATCAGAAATTAGTTGTAGAATTGATCCCTGGCCGGTGGTACGACCTTAACGCTTATACCTTGTGTAATTGTACTATTCTTGAAGGCTGGTTTGAACTGATTATTGCGTGGAATGAAATATGGGAGGCACTCACGATTTTCTTATGGGTATCCAATTTGTCAAGCTGGCCGAGATATCTTATTTGAGATTCAAAATCATCGCAAGTCTTTTGCAATTCACTTATGAAAGCATCTTTCCTCAGCATCGGCCCACTCCACCCAAGTGTATCTACTTGGGTACTTTGGTCTGTCTCGAATTTGAGAGTATTGGCCTCGACACCGACATCGGTTAGCTGGAATTGTAAATACGTAAGTCTTCAATCAAATTACCTCAACAAGGCGTAACACTGTGTTTAATTGTTTCGTCATATAAAAACAAAGTGAGTAAATACAATTAAACAATTGTTATTCAAATTAGTTGTATACCCTTATATATAACGTATTTCAAAATTACTCACAGTTTTAGAAGAGATTGTAGTTTCTTTATTGGCTTTGAGTGCGGCCAAACGATCGGTGATGTCTTTCCACAACTTTTGGTACTCATCTATCATACTTTGGATTTTGTCTACGTCACTAGGAAGGCACCATTTCATTATTTCGAGCCCCAGGAAGTCTGCTTCTCTCAAAGAGTCAGTTTCCGCTTGTAAGGAGTTCTCTAGTTTCTATAGGATAATCAAAAACCAAGTTAATACAATTGGATAGTACATGAACTCATGTAGAAGAGTTCAAGAGATAGGTTTCGTAACGTTTTTTCAAAACCAGGATGAACACTTTTGTTAAAAGCCTAATTCTCAAGAGAATTTAATACAACCCAAAGCTTCGTTTATGCGGGCTGTAATAATTGGGAAGACCCTCCAGAAGAAAAATTGAACGTGTAAGTGGTGCCTTACGGCATTTTTGTCTAACACTCAATTAAAAAATGTTAGGGTACTCACTGAAATATACTCAGTTAGAGCTTCGGGGGTGCTGAAGTCACCTCTAGAGTTATCCCTCAATTCAGCAATCGTCAACATTGCGTCGATCTTCACCAAAGCTGTCAACGATCGATTTTGGGACCTGACGAATTTCTCGTGCTGCGTCGCTCTTGCGAAAGCGAGCTGGCTACACTTCTGCGCTCTATCCATCAACGACTTCTCAATGTCCATCAGCTCTTCAGGTATCGCGAGGAGCTCGTTGGGGAGGGAATAGTCGTGTAGGAGTTGGCGGTAGAGATCCTCCAAAATCGTTAGGCTGTCCCCGCTCAATTTTCTAAGGTCTTTCTCCATTGTCTGACACAATGACATTTCCATTAGTTAATACAGCAGAGAGGAAAACATGTTTATTTGCAACTCAATTCAGTATACGCATATTGGGGAAAAAGTGTTAGGTACGGCCACAAGACAACTGCTAAATTTTACAAAATTATCTTTCATATAATAAATTAACCCAAGAGTACTGTTACAAAGGTACGAACATAATTAAGGAGTGGAACGAATTACCTTGCATGTAGAGCTAGTTCTGCTGATGCTTTCGATACTTGACTTGGAAGTGTCTTCAAGCTCCTTTTCCAAGGAACTGAGTTCTTTGTTCACTTTCTGCAAACATTTCCGACGCTCTTTAGACACTTGGAAGATACGCTGTACTTTAGTCCAAAGCTGCGATATCAGCGTTTTCCTTTCGTTAGATGCAATGCAGATGTTTTTCCACCTGGAAGAGATCGCGAATGAGATACCATCGATGACTGGAAGTGTCTTCAAAGAATTGCATTTAGAAGATTGCACCTTACAACAAGATTTCTGACAGAAATATTGGTCAACGGTTCAATAGATCACGTACCTCTTTTCCAGATTGTTCATGGCCATGGAGATGCCATCAGTATCAACGGAAATATTGCAAGCAGCACAATCGTTGATCAGGAGTTCAAACAAGTTAAGAACCTCTCCAACGTTGGTACTCTTTTGTTCGATCTCTCCTTGAAGTTCCTACAATATCACAAAGCGAAAATCAGATGCTGTGGTGCACATAAAATTGGTTGATAATGTCGCTGTGTTTCGTTCGTAATTGAGAGTTTGCGTAAAAATACGACTAGGTCATGATGCCTTCACTTACTTTATGCTCATTTTGAAGTTTATCAACACACCGCTTCGTAGTTTCATCCAAAATGATGGGCGATAGTAACTTGCTTTCGATTTCTTGTAAGCTGACTCTCAAGTCGCTCATTTGCATTTCCAGTTGTGACATGCTCTGTAAAACCAAATTCAATTTATTTCAAGTGGTTGAGTCACTCAATCAGCCAGTAAGCAACATTGCACTTACAACTTCATATTAGAATAAGGTATCAATACGCTGCTGAGGTTTGTTGCAGGAACCAACCTCGTGTCAGCATTTGGCAGTGATCGACCCACCTGAATGATGGAACGTAGTTTGCTGGCGTGGCCATCAGTATTTGACAAGATCTCTTGCCAGGTTTGCGAAAGGATTTCCAGATTCCTGACTAGAAGCAACCCCCGTTCAGAGTTTTCACACTCCACAGAAAGCAGTTCCCTTCCTGTCACTGCTAACCAATCGACTTCCCTTTTGTGGAGAGACACCTCTGCGTGAATTTCTGTTTCCAATCTCTTAAGAGCTTGGCCTGCTTCCAATTTGGTTATTCTGTCTAGTCGCTCAGTCACATCCTTAGTCCAGCTGATGAATCGGCCGAATCTTGAAATAAATAAGAGTGATGTGATAACCATGTGAAGTAATACATTGAACGATAACTTAAACTGACATATTTCTGCGCCCTTATGGAGCAATATGCGACACGTTTCATCTCAAAATTTTACCATTTATAATAAATATTCAGCATGCCTTACTTCCTAATTTTTCTTGAAGCTCTGAAAACTACATACCTCTTGTCAAAAAGTTCAGACAGCTGAATGCGATCTAAAATTGCTTGGTTGGCCAAAGACAACTGCAGAGCAAGATCACACTGTTGTTGTTCCAGGAGCCAGCATTTTTGGGACATGTTCTTTATATCACTGGGGCTCACACTGTCCTTCAAGGATTCTTCGGCGTCCTTCAACTTCTTGATGCTCACCAAGCTGGCATCGACGAGCCGCGATAAATTCTGGGATAATTGAAAAGACGTTAATCGACACTCTTTCGGGTTTCAATTACCTTAGTCCTTTCTATTGCATGTCAAAATTCAAGTAAATAATATTTATTGAGTGTACACATATTATATGTACACTCGTTAGTAAAGAGAACTGACCTGGAGTTTTGCGAGGTTGAGTTGCAGCCCTTCAAAAGGAATTCGCTCAACTGCCCAGCAAGATTCGTCGCCTAAGTTATTTTGTATTTCACCCAAATCGGATTGAACTTGGTTGAATTGCTTCTCATAGACGACTGACTTGTCGAAAACTTTCGAAATGTGGTCTTTCCTGTAAGGGAAAAAACAGAAAGAAAAGTGTTCATTTTCATACGAAACGAAACTATCCAGTGTCACATTTAATTAAGACACAGGATTAATAGTGTTCTACAGGATAAAACAGGGAACTGATGACCTAATCTTGAATCTTGGGCTGCGGTGGAGAGTGATGGGCGCCGAAAACGTGATGGGCGATTGTAACGCGCGGCTGGGAAATGCCGTTTCCTGTTGGGGAAACACTATTGCAATGCTTAATACTGCCTATGGGGATGCTGTCCTAAGTGAAACTAGAGACTAGACCATCCTTAACGTCAAGAAGTTACGAAAACATCGACAAAATCAATGCTCTCGTTCGTAAAGACCGTCGCCAAACCATTGATCAACTGTGTGAAATGAGTGAAATATCATGAGGTTCAATTCAGAGAATTTCATCCTAAGATTTGCTTATGGAAATAGTTGCAGCCAAATTTGCAGTAAAATTTGCTGCTCAATTTGCAACCAAATTTACTGCCAAATTTACAATCAAAGTTTAGCCTTCGTACAGACCAGCATTAGGAGCATCGACTTCAGGCATATTTTGAGCTTCCAAATCAGCTCAAAGGCGACCCTGACTTTTTTTCAAACATCAAGACAATGATCATTTGTTCCTTCGATTGCAGAGGTGTTGTGCACACGGAGTTCATTCCCTCGGGTCAAACTGTTAACCAGAAGTTGTACTTGGAGATTTTGAAAAGATTAAGGGAGAGTATCCGAAACAAAGAGGCAGATCTTTGGCACGCCGACCCACACTGGTCTTAACCAAAAACAGCATGACATCAATTGTTCCCCAGACTTCAAAGTTTTTCCACTGAGGAGGAGGAAAAACAAAAATCGCTGGAAGGCGTAAAGAACATCCAGATAAGGGAGTTTAAAAATTCTTTGGACCAATCAATGGGAGGATCGTTTGCAGAGGAGCTTTGTGGTCAAGGGAGAATACTTTGAAGCTGATCAAAATTTGGTCTAAAAATATTAAGAAATAAGAAGGTATGACGACATTCCCGTTTTTTTGGGTCGCTCCTCGTACATCGGTCTGTGTTCAGTTATGAATAGGATGAGGTCATTCCCCAAGACTAACTAGGTACTGGCAGTAACCCTTACTTTAGATTCGATTTAAGTTCAACAATGAAGAAAATAAACGAGGTGTCGAAACATAGACAAAATCTATCAAATATCAGTAACTTACCAAGTGGAAAGCGCAGCTTTTAGGTTTGACAGTCTGTGGGAAATCGAAGTGAACTCCACGCGGAGGGAGTTTGACAGACTTTCATCACAGCACTTGACAAGCTCCCCAAGTTTGCCGTGTAGATTCTTCTCTTTTGAATCTCCTTCATTGAGGCGCACCAAAAGGTCCTTTATCACCACAGAAATACGAGGCATTAGTAATTATAGTAATAGTGGCAAGATATAAATGAACAACTACCTACTATTCCTTAGACTTGATCTACATCGCTTATTTTTTCACCCTAAAAAGTTTATGGAAAAAATGAGTTAATGTTTTCATCAATTCTAATTCAAAAGGCGCGTCTAACCTCGATTTGGTACATGGTTTTCTTCAAAGATCCTAAAGTTATGTAGCGCAACTTGAGCTTGTTCCTCTCCGATTCCATATCTTTCAGCCATTCGAGAAGAGCAGCCTGGTCTTCACGATACTCATCCCAAATCTTGATCCTACCTTGAATCTGTAAAATACAAATAATGGTTGGCAAGTATGTCTAAATAATCTCTTATAAACATCTCTTATACCTACTTACACTATTAATTTATATTTGGTACATCTCAATATTGGATGTGTCTTGTCCAAATGCACAGTTTGGAGGGACAGGAAGAAAATAATATCAAACAATTGACATCTGATGATCGATTGCTCCATTAAATTATCGAAGTAATTATGAAAGAAGTGGATTTCGAACGAACCTCAGATTGTTTTTCCATGATCTTGGAAAGAGTTTCATTATGTAGGTTAGTGAGAAGGCTGAGCTTTTCAATTATGGAAATGTCGCCTGAAGCCATTTGGGCTGAGAGCAAAAATTTCTGGCAGCCCAAAACATCTCTGTGCACCTGAAACAAATCATGTGAAATCAATTGTTTAGTACGGATAGTTAATTATCCACAGCACTACTCAGCCAACGAAGATTCCTACTAAGGCCGTCTCACTGCTCTTTTTTGGGGGGGACTTTATTTTTACGAGTACCGTTTATTGCACATGAACACACATGAACATTTCTCAAAATCTCTTGAATAGAAGTTTTGATGCAAGAAGAAGTCGATAAGAGCTTTTTTAGACAGAACTTCAAGTACTTGGTGAATCAGAATTAACCCATGCCATTGGAAATGAGAGAAAGACGATGTTTTCGATTGATCCTATTTTTGTAAGATAGGTAGCACAGATGTAAATGTTAATTTTAGGGTTTCTTCGTGTTCTTACAAACATCGACTGGCCGAACAACCCCGAATCTCCTTACCTTGAATATCTGATTTTGTTCGTGAAGGTCTTCATAGTGCTGAGAAGGATTGGAATTCAGCAACTGATTGATGTGATTGAGGTAGTCCTGCCAGAGATTCAAGACGATGGTGCGTTCTTCGGTTTGTACCAAACGGGACGACAATCTGTGGTATTCTTGGAATGTCTCTCGGAATATCCTCTCCCAAACCTGAAATTTGCAGTCATTGACGGATTGAATATAAATATATTATTATACTTAGTCACATTTGTGTAGGTGGAAAAAGGCCGTTTTCGTTCAAGTCATAATCAATTCTACTCAATTTCATTACCTATGCTCCAATTTCCTTCTACCACGAACTCCAAGCCTGAAGAAGGTAACCTAAAGAGCTCCAGAATATTGCCTTATTACAAAACGATTCGTGACCAACTGGTTGACTCATCAACATCCAGTCAATCTATTATTATCAACCATATTTTTAATTCAAATCGTTAAAAATGAGAGCAATGTTGTACAAAAAACTACTTTGGATGTCTTCTAAAATGGTGCCAATGACCGATAAATACTGATGGTTTCTTCTACCGAGGTCATGCTCAAAAAGATCGGAGTTTTATCAACAAGCAGTAAAGATACAGAGGCAATAAAAGAAGGTGTGTATTTGCAGACAATAAATGCAGATGGTCTGATAATATCTTACCTACAGTGGTTATAGATAGCAGCATGAACTCACTACAACCGACATCTTCTATACATAGTCGTACTATTAATCGAATTTGAAGAACTAACGTGATCGTCGTATCCTAATTAGATATTTTTATATGAAATTAAATATTTTATGAGTGAGTCTACAGGGGATCTACACTTCAGTTCAACTCCAATAGATCAATTCTTCGGAGCTTCTTTAGTCATAATAACATTAATTTCAGCTTTCACTATGATCATTAATGTGATTCTCTATTTGCAACTTGTATATATATGCTGTTATTGGTGTATGAAGATGGTTGCGAAATCACCGTAATACCCTGATAAGTCCACATTTTATAATGATAGATACAAATCAATCATGACGTCAATTATGATTGTAAATAAGATGTTCAAGGATCTAGAAGAGGGATAACTAATTATCCGATTTTCAGGTTTTGTCTACAACACTTAAATACCAATTCCAATCGAGAAAATCTCACCTGAAGAAGTTGGATGATCTGAAGGTTGTCGCTAGACTTTTTAGAGACGGTTGACAGATTCGCTTCAGTTCTTCCCAAGGCAGTCAAATGATCCAAGAGATCGTTCAATTGCCTGGTCGGGTCAGAACCTCGCACATCTATTTTCTTAAGGTTCTGGGGGAGACAAAAAATACAAGAAATTGAAATAACGGGTGACTGATGTGCAGGTATAGATAAAATGTATTCCCGTCCGAAAATCGACAAACGCGCGTAAAGAGTAAAAACAATACAGTTACAGAGACCACGTACGGAAACGTCTAGTTCGTGAATGTTTAGAAAAGAAAACCTGCGAATAACTCCATCAGAAGGAAAGTTGGTCAAGATACTGCAGTGACGACGGTCTGTTATCCTTTAGAAATCAGATTAGACATCGACTGAGAGAGGGGCGAGATTAGATAAAGCCTGAGCGGATGTGAACGACGAAAGGAATGAAGAAGTTAGTTTATAAGGAGATGGATAACGTTCTGGACAGCTGTAGTTGTAGTATTAGGTGAAATTGTAACTGATACCGCCTCATTAGGTATTCTGTAGGAATGGAGCAATACCGAAATTGAAACCTTCCCTGATATATTTGAACACGCCTATGTTTTAAATCACCAACCAAAAACCAATGGGAAGATAGAGATTTTATGTGGGTTCCTAATTTTTTCAAAAGATTTCAAGACTTCACTTTTGTTTTTCTGATATTGGTGCATAGATCGTAGCATCATTCTGGAAATTCCGTGATTCTGAAGGTTTATTTAGAATGAATATATTGTCATATTTCAGATTTGCTCAGTTATTAGAGGGAAGGAGGAATTAGGGTCAAAATGGAAATTGAAATTAAAATGGAACGCTATAAGACTTATGGGGGAGAGAATATGAAAGCTATCAATTCTTCAAACAGTCGGAATTACTATTTGCTACAACAAATCATTATTTCAATCTCTGATGGTTCGACGAAAAAGCCGTAGCACCTCATAAATGCCCCATCAAAAATTAATAATTTGTAAACAAAAACCATTTGTTTAAATTTAAAAAATAAGCGTTAGTATGGCTAAAGGAGTAGGCATTAACTAAATATGTATAAGTATAGAGCAGCGTACTAATCGATTGGGAAGAAAAAGGAAGTGAAAGTGACTCCATAACTTATTGTGGGGATAGATGAATAATAGGATTTAGATAATCAGATATACCTACTCGGGAAAGAATAGACGAGGAGTGACGTAAGGGTAAGCTATTTCTAAGTTGAGAGGTCTCGTCACTATCTCCAACGTAAAGTGTAAGAAAAGAAGTTGGCAGAAAGATGGTAGAAGTAAAATGACGTCAGTCTTCCAGATGAGAATACTTCTGAGGGAATTGGTTGGAGTTAAGCTTGCCGTGAAAAATGTTGCAGATTAAATTTGACCGACAACAAATTTAGTTACATATTGCAATTACTCAATATAAATCATAGTGTCAAATCAGCTTGATACCAATGTGAAATTGGAACGATTTGTCTCGATTCATACGTGTGATTGCTTCCCATGAACGTACACGAAATGCTCGTTCAGTGTGTCTAAGGACTTACCAATTAACAAGGTTCATCCATCAAATGCCCCCCATAGGGCCGTCCAAGATGTTTTCGGCTACGGTAGTAAATAAATGGCGGAAGAGAGCGATTATATCTTTCCCAAACAGGAAATAAAGACTGCTCTCAAGCACAGATGAAACTACCTTATTTCACAGTATTGCTCCGAAACCGTTCACAGAAGGGGGATCAAGTCTGGTTATTTTTAGATGGCTATTCGTTTCCTTTTTTACCGTTTGGCTTTGAAACTTGGTTTACCACAGAATAAACAGTCGGCCCCAAGAATGAAACCACGTGCCTCATGGAATGATATACTGGAGACTTATAATGTTAGCATCCACAACAGGAAAGACCCTCATACAGTAAGGGACACAGGGTAGAGATGAAATTTGGGTAAGGATGTTTTTAAAAACTTCCAACCCTGATAGAAGACTCTCGAATACCCCTGAGATCGAAATTCAGCTGCGTATAAGTTAGTATCAAAGTACTTTCACGAGTATGTCAGTTGCGAATTTAGAAATATGAGTGAAGTGAGTACCAGCGAGAGGGAATATTCAGCGTCGACAACGTTTACCTTTTTCGAGAGCAAACAATTTCTTGCGAAACAAGCGTTTAATAACGTCTCATCGTGGTGCACACTAATATATTCCTGTGAGTCATTACGGTGTAAATAACTAGAAACCCGCTAGGAGGCCAACGTGATTCCAAACTCCCTTCGTGAACTCAATTTTTGGTGCTAAAATAGAATGGTCGAGGCAACTCAAAAGTATGACTGAATTACGTCATTATAGTGGCGTAGTGAATGTAAAAAATTACAGAAAATCTAGAAAATTATGTATGATGCAAAGGGGACCAACTCAATACAATAATTGCGATACATGCATGTGGCAATTAATGTTCCAAACATTGAAAGTATCGAATTATACCATCCACCACCAGCTCCATGTTCGAGCTAGGGGTGGGGAATATTTATTCAAATATTCCCCACCCCTAGCCAACAAATAACCTAAATTCTTTCCAGTAACCTAATACCAGATAATCTATTAACAGAAAAACCCTATTAATGGAATAAATGTTTTGAGAACTTGGGGGGAAAGGCCTTTGGTGGCCTCTTTGTCGCCGGCCATTCGGGATTGCGTGATAATAGGTTGGCTGGGAATATTCAATGTAATAACAGGTAATAGGTTACTGAAAACGAATGCGTGAATGGTGTGCGATCATAACTGTCGACAAGTTATTTGAGTGCGTATTGAGTTAGTTTCGAGTAACAGCGACCATCTGGTACAGGTTGTGGGATTAGGTTATTTTGATAATAGGTTAGCGGCGATCCGAGAACCTATTACCAGACGGTCGCTGTTACTCGATAACCTATTACCGAGATATAACCGTATTAGCCATGCCTAGTTCGTGCCTAACTTTTGGAATGCCTATCTTCCACTTTTTGGACTCAATGATAGCTTCAGGAGGATTTCATGATTGGCCTCATTAGAAATTTCGCTCTCCAATTCAGCGTTGCACATGAATCGGTTAGGTCATGGCTTTTGTAGCTTTCTGAATTCCAAGCCTCTCATAGGGAGATCTTATTAATATTATTTAGTTATCAAGAAGATAATAGAAAGAGAGAGGAATAACTTTGCATGTATCTTGCAAATATTTGAAAAGGAATAAGAAACACAGTCGTTATGTGGATTTCGCGAAATATCCGTCGGAAAAGTGAATCGACCTCTCCACGGAACCAGATCACGACGTGAAGTTAGTGTAGGAAGAGGCAGGGAAAATGGGGGCAGAGGGTGCCAAAAACTCAGTTTCAAGAGTTTTTCCAGGGGTAGACCACGCAAATGTAAACAATGTGCTGATCCTGCAGAGCACGGAAAACTAATCAAGCGGCGGTTTTCGAGTGGAAGGTAAAGGAAAAGTTTCTTTTAATTTCCGTTGAACATGCAAACAATTCCGGCGATAGTTGGAGTTGTCTTCAGAACCGCCTCCGTCGGGTGAGCCCCCCGTTACCCCCTCAACGGTTATTAGGTTTGACCCGCTTTATCATTGAGCAAATGGGGCTGCGAGGGCCTAATGAGCACTAAACTGCGTGGCTATAAAACTGAGGTGTTGGGCCTCGTTAACAGATTGTCTCATTGAAATTGGCCATGTTTTGAAAATGTTGCCACTGAGGAATCACGAAATATTAAAACTAAGACAGCCCGACGGATCAAGTCCTACCAACACCTCATCAAGAAATGCTAGTTGATTCTATCACCACACATCCCCGGGCTACTTTTGTTGAACATCATCAGTGGCATATTTATAGGTGTAATTACTGTATTAGAAAACATTCGTCGTATCTTCATGATTTCAGTGAGGTTGCTAGGTATTAGCTTTTGGTCCGCAAAGGTTCTCCTGTCATTTGAGGGATGGATGGTGAGTGGAACGAACGATCATTAAATTTTGAGGTCGACCGACCCTAAATGTGCTGGTACGATGAAACCATTGAGTCAAAGAAGATCCTCGAATTTCAATTGAAAATCTACCGCAAGAAATGTTATAGATAACGTTTTGCTGAAATCGTAGAATCGAAACATGAGGTATTCAGCCAATCTTAAACTTGTTTAGAGTCGCCTGAAGTTACGCCCGGTAAAATACTCAATAATGATACCAACACCGTGAAATATCAATATCTAGCAACCTGAAGATTATAATTACGAGTAAGTTAATGAACCTTTTCTTCTCCAGCAATAAATCAACAGGTTTGTATCGAAATGTAATGTATATCTGTTGTTTACGGTGTTTTTCTGCATTCTCCACCTTACCCAGTGCATTAAACAGTTTCGATTACACATTGAACACGGTTGAGCAGTTACAATTAGAAAAACATTGAACAACAGTGAGAAACAAATTAAACTCAAATTTAAATCAATTTGAAATCAAAAATGATTATTTGACCAGAAAATTGCAAGAGAAAATAAATGATGATAAGAATAATTAATACCTTATTGATGTCTTCCAGCTCAACGGCTGGATCTGGGATGGTTTGCGGGGCGTCATGCGGGCTGACGGGCTCCTGTGAATCTTTTAGCCGCCTCGCGAGGGCCGACGTTTCCGGCTTGAGGACCTGAACCCCGACCTCGTCAGAGATCTCCTCAGCGAGCTTTTCCAATTCAGCAACCTTCCCTTTCCTTTCATTCCATTCCTGTAATAAGTATTTGACGGTAATGAAGTGACAACATACGAGAGGACTAACTTTGTGTCAGTAAAGTTGTGTTATGAAGTGAAGAACGTCGAAACCCAATTACCGGTTTGCAACGTAGTTATGATGCCCATAACTAGACCCAACAGCGTTTCATTATACTAAACATCAAGTATCAACGCACATCTTCGATCGCTCTCAAGTACCAAGTTGGAACTACCAACCAAACCGAACTTCGAAGTTACACGTACATTTAAAACGGACAATACCTGGATTCACTCGAACTCATCGATGTCGATCCATGTTGGAATCGATACATCTATTGTCTCTATTTATACCAAGTTTATAATATAAAATTTATATTATTTAATATAATATTATTAGCTCCGCTTCGTGTCTGTCTGTCCGGGTGAAATTTCGCTATAGAGTTTGAACCAACTCGCCTTTCCTACCCCATTTGTAATTTAGGCAATCTATGATAGTTAAGGAATAAAATTACAGTGAATCCCATTTCCAATTCACTGAAATTAGCTGTTAATTTAGACGAATTGTCTACTAGTGTTGTTTACGGACTGCGCCATTTTAATTTTATTTTGTCTCTGGCTTCTTCTTCCTACAGACCGATCAAGTAGGATGTGTGTCTGCGACATCGGTACCTACCATCGTGATTATAAATGGGCAATGCATGGGCATTTTGATACAAACCACGAGTTTTAGTGATGTGCTACTTGGATAACTGCTACTTGATTTCTTCGAGCTGCTTCTTCGTCCGAAGGAGTAAAAAGTCTGTGCTGGGCTAGCTTTTCCAAGATCTACATAAGTATAGGTAGTATTTTTGTTTTTCCACCCGTGATGTATGAATAAGATAAAATTTGCATGGAACATGAATACATACGATGTGTGCACTTCTACTCGGTACTTAGGGATAGAGTATCCTTTCTATTTTCACCAATGGATAACTGCAAAGGTTTGATAGGCTTTCGTAGTTGGAAAGGTTTGACCTCATCCGACAGGAAGGTAAGTTTTGAAGGTGCGAGGACCACCAATCGCCCTATCATCGGATTGACAACAGCGTCTCCTATAATTTACAATCCTTCGATTTATTTAATAGTGGCGAAATGAGTTAAGCTGCAAATACTTGGGACATTTGTCCATCATAGGACAACTAGATCGTAAGTAAATGTCAATTGCCTGGGAATTAGTGTGACAATTTTTCAGGAATACGCTTCTCACAAAATTCGCTGAACATTATGTATAAATAAGTCAATATCCATCACGAATCCTGAATTCGAAGCTTGACTGGATAACGTTCCTAATCCACAAGAGATTATAAGATGAACTAATCTACCTGCAAGGCAATCTTAGCGCACTGAGATTATCAAATTGGTGATGAAACCATTCGAGTTCAATAATCCATTGGTTACCTCCCAACGATGATATAATTTGGTATCCAATTGTGTTCTTGAGGAGAATAATATTATAAATAAATTATAAATATAAATATTATAAATATATTATAAATATTTATATTATAAATGTTGTTTCATGACCCCACCCGCGTCAGTAACCAGAATCTTCTATTTGTACGCCAATATTCAGATTGTCAAACCATTTTCCCACGTTTAAGTGAATGAGGAAAAACGCACCTGAAAATTATCCCCAAGAGCAATAAATTACGTTCGACGTGCCATAAAAGTATCCGCAAACAATATAAATAGTGGGGGATGTAAGACCAGGACCGGTGACCAACTTATTGACATAGCGCTATAGGGACGGTTTTAGGGAGGGACTTCACAAGTAATTATCAATAGCGTTATGAGTATCCAACAAACTGTTCACGTAAGTGGCCTCACGATGAGATCTACACATAACTTAGGCGTGGAACAAGCCCAAAGTAATCAAGTGTATTTATACTACTTTTCAAGTTCGGGCTCAATCTTGTGCCCTCATACAAACACAACCTCGCTGAGTTCGTTTTTTAAATGTTTTTTTCTTGAGTCCGATTGCAATAACTTGTTCTCACTCTTTGAGTCGGGCAAGAAAAGTACCAAAAGAAGCGAAGTTTTACCGAGAATTGGCAACAGGGACACCTATTGAGTGAAACTAGCATAGAAAATTAGATCACTGCCAAAAGAGCACGTGTATTTAAAGTTAATCTATAAATACCTATGATGAAAGCCAGAAATATCATCCCAAAATTCGAGCGCATCATCAGCAAAAATAATACGTACCTATTGTCACCTTGTACGGCATTGGGAATGTGAATACAATGAAATTGATTAGAGCGTGAGGAGCCACTCATTGACGATATTTTGTACAGATATTGAGAGAGAAATATGTCGCAGCCTTTTTGCCTGTGGCGGCAGAAATAAAGTAAACAATATTGAGAACGCATGAAAAAGTACGATAAGTACTCCTTACAAGGATGATATTCACAAGCGTGTTCCTAATTCTTAGTCTAAAATTCAATCTCAACGTGAGAGAAAACTACTGCCGTACAAAGCTTACAAATTTTTACACAACAGGCAAATACAAGTTTAACCACAGGATAATCGATTACTCTTCTCAACATAATCATCCCCAAGAATCTATGATGAAAAAATCTCATCTCAATCGATCCCAAACAGATTATTGGACAACCGGCACAATTTCTCATGAAACACGCTGAGTTTCATCCTGTATTGGTTTTGAAGCTGGACTCCAATAATCAACAATCAAGACTCCAATAATTTTTTAATAGCATTGTTTCGTTCAGTAAAGAGAACGCCCGAGATATTAACGCAATGGTGATTATATGATTTCTTCTTTTCAATCGTGGAACAAAATTTTACAATACCGGAGGGTAAGGTTCACGAGATATTTCAGGGCTGTACCTTCTTTTACGTGATACCCATCTTCAATGAATGTTCCCTGTCAATCTGCCAAACTCAAACCACTTGGAAGGCCAAAAAATAACGTCTGAAAGAGTAAAATAGCACATTGCCTCGAATCTATTTGTAACATACCAACAACAGAGTAGTGCTAAAATAACCCTTCTTCATACTTCTGGTTACTTGAAAATATTTGATCTCGACACAAGAGAACTCGCCTACTTTTGACCATTTTTGGTGGCGGATTTGCGAGAAATTAGTGTTTTCACATTTATATTGTGAGAAGGTCTTAGGGGATTTACGCGTCTTAAGGATGACGTCAATTCGCATTCAAAGGAATGCATACCTACAATAGTACTCGTAGTATAAACTTACACTACTTATACTTATACTTATACTTGTATAGGTATTTATTTATTTTATTATATTTTATTTTTTTAGATAATGGAAATAGTGCCTAATTGCTCGCTCCACCAACCACATAATAATGCCTTCAGAGTTTTTTGCTTAGGCAGCTTCTTTTCACCCACGTTAAAACCACCGTATTCTCGTACATACCGGAGTTTTAGATTTAAAAAAATTTAGTCTACTTAAACTTTAGTTGAAGATTTCTTAAATCATTCAGTAAGGCATTGCTGTATTGAGAACATCCAAGTGAAATTTTGAAAATAACATGATATCCAAAGTTTAAGACCAGAAAAAATTCATTAAAAACAAGATGTGTGTATCTATCTAGTCACATATAACTCAAACATATGTCAGGGATGATGATTCAACAGTTAGAGACGGCGTGAGAACACATGATCGATACTAACACACATTTATTTATCTTGATGATGGTAAGTACCTCATTTGGATCCATAGATCATCGCACCAATTTAACACTCTGCGATTCGAAGTCTGCGATGCGATCGCGATTCTCACGGGGCCCTAGCGTTTCAACAGCCCGCATACCCCAAACTCGTCTTGCGCACTTCCGAGCCCGACCGAGACACGACGTTGACTGGTAAATGGGAAATGGCTCGCGCGGTTCGAATGCTCACCTTCGTCATCGACGGGAGGTCGGTCGAGGAAGAATCCGGAACAAACGGCAATCAGAGGTATTTGAATAATATTGTCAACTGAGGTGTGAAATTCGACGGAGAGAAGTCGGTTTGACGAGCGCCAAATGCAATTTTCATGGTGTAAAGCTTGTTGAAAGTGAGACAGCCATATTTCGCCACGAATTAAAATACTTAAGTCTTTTTTGTTCATTCTGACAATAGTTATGCCAATCAGGCCCATATCATTGTCTTCACTCTGTAAACACTAAAAACTCCACAGTCATACAGCATGACTATAAGAGCGAATTTCGAAGAATGTCTCTATTTTACAATTTTTTAAAACAAATTTTGTTTCCATTTTTGAACACCTCAGTTTATACATTTTTCAACGCTGAACACGATGGTGAAGTCAGAATTGCGATATCTCATTCCGTTATCAGATTGGAGCAGATGAACCATAAAGAACATCTCAAGTACGAGTAACTTCCACGTTTCTTCATCTTCTTCATCTTCCAGTTTGAAAACGGAATAACATATCGCAATTCTGATTTCACCATTGTATTCAACGTACAAAATGAGGTGGTACTTGTCAGACTGCTTCATATTGGAAATTTATGGGAAATCCCCCCTCCCTCTCTAAGAAAAAACCCCCTCTAAGCCTTTCGATGACCAGGAGGGATTTTTTTCTCTCGCAAATTTGAACTTATTATCTCAATTCAATAGAGAGTTATCGTCTGGAATGACACATAGATAAATATATATATAATCTTCGGTGCCTTTTGGCAGTGACGTCAGAATGGTCTGGATTTTGGTATGAACAATTTTCGGAAATTAGAGTTTTAAAAATTTCGGACCAAGAACAATAGGTTCCTTTTCCTCGAAAATTCGCTAACAATACCCAGTTTGTCTGAAATTTTGTTGTCAATTGGGAAAGTCGGTTTTCATAATGTAGGTTCTGGAAATAATTTCACAAGGAAAAAACTTTCGCGCATTCACAAACAATACAGTCTGTCTGGAATCTGAATTGAATTTGCTTAAGTCGATTTGAGAACCAACCCAACCTTGAGCATTACATTCAATCTTATTATATTACATTCAATCTTCCACGATCAGGGTTTCAACATGTATGCAGCAGGGTACTGGACGACCCCTAAAATAATGCAAACCATGTCGTCACTTGGTAGGTATCATTTTCGTTGCATAGGTACCTAATGCTCCTGAATTATAAATTGGAATTGTCAATCTTGGTTATAATGATATAGGTATTGGATATTAATATTGAAATATTGAATAACACCTGCAATTCATTTACACACAATGACAGAGTAGGCGAACGATCACTTGTTCAAGTCGTTAATATTTCCAAGCCAATGAGTTCATAAAATCCAACACAAACACCTGATTCCTGAACTTGTCACACCATTATTACTGGCTTCCAAACCAGTAGTTAGGCTATGCAACGAAAGGAGAGTAACTTATGACCCGTAACTGATAACTATTTCCTTTGTTATGGGACCAATATGTAGAAAATAATTCTTTGAAAAATACAGAATCAACGTCTGGCATGTGGGTGGGCATTCTAATGTAACTTCCTCACATAATCCCAACTCGTACAATCGGATGGTGTGCCATTTTCATAATCATGTAAAAATGCACAGCAACAGGATTTCAAGTTTGCCAATGTACAGATGTTACCATTGCAACAATTTTAGACCTTTGAGAATGCATTAGGGATGGCTATCGGTAGCCAACATATCGATATTTCAATATTCGATAGTATCGGAGGTAAGGCATCGATGACGATATTTATCGTATAGCTCCGTATCGATACTTTTTGCAACCGATAGTATCGCTCAAAAACATCGATATTTACTAAAATATCGGTTGAAAACTATGGAAATAGGTGGTAGTACCTAAGCCCAACTGTAATGTAAATTATCTGGCGATGAGTTTTTGATTATAATTTTCATACCTATTTAAACTTATGTAGTTGTTCACGACACAGACAAATTAAGCTTAATTTACGACACAGGCACCTACACTCACCCTTATCAAAATCAACGAAATTCCCCTTATTCTCCTTTCCATTTTCCTGTCCAGGCCGACGCTATGATGGACACATTTAGTGAAATCTACTCATGTAGTCCATGGAACTAGTAGAAAGCTCTACTACGAGTAGTTCACCCACAACACTAAAACTAGATTTTTTCTCATTTTGAAAATGTTTGATACATCGGATTCAAAAAAATCGTCAGAAACTATCGTTTACTCAAGTATCAATACCCGATACTATCGAACTATCGAACTAGTATCGGGAAAATTTCGAAATTTTCCGTCGATATATGGATGAATTTATATCGATAGTGCATAGCTATCGACGGAAAATTTCGAAATTTCGATACTATCGATTATTGATGAGCATGCGTTATTATCTGTTACTGGTCATCTGGACTTCGGAAAACATTGAAAATGACAAATCGTCCAGATTCGTGTCATAAGTTCAACGCCGAATATTACAAAAAGTTAGACTGGCTTTGCGGATGTGAGGTGAGTAACAGATGACTTTGCTTTGTTTGCGTTCTTTGTTGTAATAATAGAAATGAGGCTTTGGTTAAATATGCCATAAGTGATCTAGTCCACAGAGAACTGATCCATTAGAGAACATTTTTAATGTCTATTGTAGGAGTATGTATTTAGTCGCGTTTGTAATTTGAAGGGAGACTTAGGTGACTTATCCATTTGTGTATGGTTGAAATTTTTATTTGGCTGAGAAAATCACCTATCCCTTCCCCTTCGCAAAAGCCCCTCTTGACCTGTGTGCACTCCCTGAGTTTCAGGACAGGAGCCTCCACTGGATGGGACAATCTGCGGTCTAGTCTACTCGTTTATCTTTCGAATGTCACCTCATTTGGATCGTTCCTACGTTAAGATACGGTGGTTTTCTACAAGGATTGGGTACAAACAGACTAATAATTTTCAACTTAATAGCAACTAACCCCAAATAGCCCACTGTTAAGATCCGCTTAGTTGATAATCTCGCAAAGCCAATTTTCTCAGCGTCGTACCAAAAACCGTTCCCCCCTAGGCGTTAGGAATCCACATCATTGCTCCTTCTATTGTCCTGTGATTTGATAAAAAAAATGCATGTCCACAGTGAAGAAACGTATATTCTATTGAATTCACCTGCAAGGAATTGGTTGGCTGGAGATCGAGTTGTTTGGAAGCTGTGGCGTAGGTGGACCAGAGTCGAGCAGCTTTGGTGTAGCTTGTCACCAGCTGAACGAGTTCCGTCTGAGTGTACTTCCAGGCTTCTTCTTGCTCTTCCACTTCGCCGCGGAGTCTGGCGCCGACCTCCTCCCTTACGACCTTTTCCAACACCCGCTCGCACTCTCGCAGCTCCTCCAAAGTCGGCTCACGCTCTTCGAACGTCTCCTGTACCCCCTGAAACGAAAAGAAACAAAGGGACACTCTTTTAATGAATTCATGGAGCTAATAATCCAAATTGTAAACAAATTCATAATCGATTCCTAACTGAGAAATAATTGTGGTTCTACAGTAATTAAAATAACGTCCACAGTTGAACGGTGTTATGCAACAAGGGTCCAAGCGACATTTATCCAATTTTCAAGGAATTCAAAGTAAAGTTTTTGATCAAGTGCCACGTTTCTAGGACGTTGTGCTTGATTCCTGAAGTGGAGAGAGTCACTAATAACTCATTTTGAAGCGCCCAACATGCATGTTGCGTCAAATTTGAAAAGAATCCATTGGTTTTCTGATTAAAGCATCTATGTATAGATTCTCGGGCTAACCGTCATTCCAAATTTCGAAACATGGGTCTAAGCGACATTTTTTGGCGTTTAGACTCTTGTTAACGGATGAGACAAGGAAACGGGGTCCAAGCACCACATAATGAACCATTCCGAATTCCGCAACAAGAGTCTATCTCCAGGCTATAATATATAGCCCTGGATAGCCCCTCTTTATTTAAATATTAAATAATTTAAATAATATTTAAATTGTACTTTTTGACTCGTTTTGTAAAATTTTTATATAGCCTGGAGATAAGACTCTTGGTGCGAAATTCGGAATGGCTCATTATGAGGATAGCGTTCAGACCCTTGGCTTTCTGTTGCAGTTTGGAAGAATAGAGGGCGTTAAAATTGTAAAAAAAAGAAAGCTCTTGATGAGACGAATCCAAAGATACCAAAAACTCATTTTTGGGAAAAATGTCGCTTGGACCCTTGTTGCATAACACCGTCCAGTTGGTAATTATAATTTTATATGGTTTCTACCAAGTAAGAACGAATTTCCCATACAAATCATCAAAGAAATCAACATTTGACCAGTGTAAGGTTATGAAATCTAGAGATGTGTCTAACAAAATTGTCAACTAAATTGTAGGCCGAGCCAAGGAAACCATGGGAACACACAAGACCAAATGTTCTTTGCAATGTCTCGCATTTATGATTAGGTCAGAGGGAGAGGGGGTTGTTGTGGAGCTCCGTGAGCCAGTAGTTCCCTGCAGTGACGATTACGAACTCCTTTTTTTCGTTCTTTCAATCGGGTGCCGTCTAGGGAACGATGTTTGTAATATATACGAGTTCAAGGTTCGTCTCGGCAGCCTACTTATGCTACCAAATACGTCTGTCGACAGGGGCATCGTGTCACCTTCTCTAAATGGTTTGAATTGAAAATTATTTCCGATACGAGATGTCCCATGGGCACTAGGTTGCCGTATGCTATCCAGCTTAACAAAACACATCAAACTCGACCGACATGTGTGCACACTTCTTGACACAATATACCTCTATCAATCCATGAATGATTAAGCACAAAGAAGAGCTCCTTTGAAAATACTACAAAGACTGGTTAGGAATCATTAGTACCCAGTGTACATCACGCCTAATAATTGCCCAAAACAGGATCAAATCAAACCCGTCGTTGTTAAAATTGAAGCAGCATTCAAATCAATTCAGCCGTACATTAAGGTACGTCGAAACTTATATCTGAAACAATTTTATTCAGATTTAAATTTCGACGTACTACTTCTGAAATCGACACGGTCTAACAATATTTTACCACCGATGGTGAAACTTGAAACTTCTCAAGTTCTTGACGAAAAAACGATTGGAAAGTCGGACAACCATTTTTCACTCAGTGCGGAACAAACCCGTCAGGACTTCACGATGAACATCATGGGGGCTTCACGTTCCGACCGTCATTATCAAGATCACCAATGAATAGGGGTTAATTTGCGGGGCCAAAGCAAAATGCAACTGAATGAGGGAGACCAAGAACATCGGCGACTCTCAATAACCACGTTGCGGCCAGTTAACGTCCATAGCCCATGACCCGAATTAATTGATCGAGTTAAAAATAATTTTTAAACATTTGGTCACTCTATGTGCGGAATGGAAAAATATTACACTCGCACAAATTCAGAAGAACTAAATGGGTGATCAATTGGAGACCATTTGTAGCCCATAATAATCGTTCAAACCGAAGCAAAATCATGATTGACAATAACTAACCCTTGCAATTACACCTAATATACCTAAGTAATACCTATTGTAGGTACCAAAAGCTTAACTTTGAAGGAAAAAGGTTTTTGATTACAATGAAGATTACAATGTTTTTGGTTATTGATGGAACTCAAGGCTTGACTGCTAACAGACTGCCTTCCTCGATTCTTTTCAAGTTTTTTTGCGAACTCGTCCTCTTTAAGCAACTAATGGTGACTTATTGAAAGTTGAGATTCATCGCTCTTTACGAAAGATTAACTATTGTAGAGATGAAAAATGGATGTATATGTGTAAGAAGTCAGAATTTGATTGTAAATTCTCCCAAAAATTATTGAGAAAAATGAAAAAAATTGTATTAGGTCCGTCGGCACATGAAAATTCGGAAGGAGTTTTTCTAACATCACAATCCTCTTTTTTAAACTGGACAAAAGGTCAATGCACAGAGACCAAAATAAGCTCACCGGTCGCTGGGAAAGAAGATCTCACGGTCGAGAGATGTGACTTGAGGCTGGCAGGAATAGCGATCACTCACACGTTTTTTGTGGATGAACTCCACACTATGCCGCCTATCACACGGAATCTACTACGAGTACTGGCCCGACAACCGGCGCGGAGACAGTAACGTAGATGAGCGATATGACGTCATTGCCCTTAACTGGAACATGTGTCAGGGGAAGAGTTCGTGGGGAGAGTCGTGTCATTGATTCCCTCCGCGGGATGGCGACACTGCGGGGATGATGGGGGTTGAGGGAGGCTGATTAGAAATAGCTGTGGACCACTGCCTTCTCTAAATATAGACGTCCCTCGCCCTTCCTAGATCGCCCTTCTCCTTTAGAGCCCCGCCCACTACTTCCAGCGTTATTTCCTCCCCTCATGTCCCAGTTTTAAAGTATATTAAGTCGATACTTGAAGTGGTCAACGTTAGCAAATTTACTCATCATGATTCGCAACCAAACTAAATCGTGACCATCTCATAAAATCATAACAATACCGACTTACCTACCTTAGAGACCATAAAACTCGGGACAACTATTATAGTTATATACTTATACTTTTTATACGGGACAACAACTATTACCTATATACTTATACTTTTTGGTTTTTCGACGAAATTAATGAAAGTGATGTCATTACAATATTTTCAACGTAATGTTCAACATTTGTCAACATACCTATTTATTTTGCACACGAGTGGTATAGGTACATATAAAGTGATAATTACAATAGGTCCCTAATGAGAAACTATTTCCGTGAAAAATTTGATGGTGTTTAATGAAGTGTTCTAATCAACATAGGAGCTTGTATCTTTTAGCGGATTTTCGTAGCTATTGTTCTCGGTCCAAAATTTTTTTATAATTCGTTGATGACAATAATTGCTAATAAAATTATTTGGTAATGAGATGAAATTCCCACCCGATCGCAGCTTAAAGTAATTGACGTTTTAATAAACGCTCTTCTTTTTTTCATACAGATTCGCTGATTTGGTTTTTGAAAATTGGTTATGATCGTACATTTAGATTTCGGCCGAGGAAAAATAATTTGTCTTGCATTGGTTACACAAAATACAGGGGATGTGTGTTATCGGCACAAATGTCAATTGTGGAGAAGTAGTAGGTACTTACTTTTAATCGGCTGGTAGCTTTTACAAGTCTGTTATAATCCAGCGGCCCTTGTACTTTCAGCATGTCCATCATGTATTCAGCCTCACGGACTGAGCCCTTCACGGTGTCCAACTTGTCATTGTAGTCATCCCACAGGCCTGTTCTCGCTTCAAGAGCTGCGACTAGGGCATTGGCGCGGGTTTCGAGTCCGGCGTGAGAGTCTTGAATTTTGGAAATTTCTCTCTCGTAATTGGATAAATTCACAGACGCCTTGATACCAAGAGGTATAGAATGAAGATTCTGCCTGAGGGCGAGCAAATCCGACCACTGCTCAGCAAGAGCTTTACACACGCCCTGGAAACAGACATCAAATAAATTGAATAGACTAAATGTTAATTGATGCTCTCAATAACTGAGTAGGCTGCAAATAACTGCACTAATACATAGTGGTCAATTTTGGTACCTTGGTGTTCACCAGAGCTTGTCGTACATCTGGGTCATCCATATCGAAGGAGTTTTGGCATTGATCGAGAACTGCCAGGGCTCTCAATTGGTCCCTCATTAACCGATTGATGCCTTTACGCAACACACCAAGTCTTTCCAGGATAGCTGTGATTCCTTGAATTTGGTTTTTGAGCGTCTCGTCAAGGGCTTTTGCAGTCTGCTGAAGCTTAGCAAACCTCTGCATTTCTCCAGAAGGTCCCAAACTGATTCGGGAAATATCCTCTTGAATGTTAGCAAGACTGTCGATTAGTACCTGAAATCCCAAGTGAATAGTGAGACAACCGGATGCAGGGGGAATAAGGGAAACACTTCACTTATCTATTCAATGGCAATGGGGGAAAAAACCCATTAAATGCACCTGTATTTTTCCAAGGTAAAGTTGTAGTTGATCATCAGTGGTAATAACGCCATGCATTGCTCCAAAAGCTGTTTCGATTTCTTCCACTCTTTTCTCTAAAATCAAAATCTGCTCAGGCCTGGAGATATCTGCACCAGGCTGAAGTGAAGAATATAGTGCCGTCTCAGCATCAATCATGAGTTTCTCGATGATAGCCCATCGTTCGGTTAACTGAGCCATCGCATTTCTTTGGGCCACTTCATCAGACACGGGTAGTGTTGAGATAGCCAGTTCAAATTTGGTGTTAATTTCGACAAGAAGTTGTTTGTAATATTCATATTCTGCTTTCAGTTCCTGGAAATTGTAGTTAGACTTATATTGCAAGAATAATATAATTGAATGAATATACCTACCAAACAAGGATTGGTAACCAGACATCAGCAATATTTTCTAGATTACACCAAATGTTCTGGAAAAGATTCATTACAACTAACCCAATAACGAGTGATGTCAACAGGTGATTTCTTGAGTTTCTTATCTTTTCGAACTATGGCGATCCACTGTTCTATCTTGTCAGCCATTGATTCAAAAGACACCCATGCTTCTTTGAAGGCCAATAGCCGGTTTTCGTCTTCGTTTACTTTCTCATGTAGTTTTAACAGCTTTTCTCTCAAGCTATCGCAAGACTCTTCCAAGCTGGGACATGATATAACAGATTGCAGCGAGTGAGCCGAGTTCAGGAGTTTCCAAGCTCTGCCGCTATGCAGGTCAAGGTCTGTGGTCAGGGCCTGGAAACAACATGTATGATGATCCATAGAAAGGATGTTGGAAAGATTCGTAAGTGCCAGACCATTCAACGCCATGGGTCCTCACATAAATGCGTACCTGATAAACTGAGATGTATTGTTCGTATTCAGAAGTGGAGACACCTGTTAAACACGGCGCCCTTTGGTGAGCGACCTGCAGCCATTTGGCTTCCTCAGCCAAACCTTGCTCAACAATTGTCCACCGAGATGCAGCGAGGGCTAATACTCCAATCCTCTCGCCAGCACGGTCAAGGATCTCACTAGCTGCCGAGTGCAACTTCTTGTGAAGTTCAGCATGTTGCAGTTTAGTTTCTTTATCAAGGTGTTCTTCAAGTGATTCCAAGATTGATCTGCAATGCGATAGGCTGACAAAGAACTTGCGCCCTTTCTGCATCTCTTCCTGCAAAAAAATATAAATAGAAATAGGGTAGAGTAATCAACAGTTTTGCAGGGTGTAAATTTATTGAAGGGAACTGAATTTATAGCTCTTAATTTCAAGAACGTAAGTAATCACCTTGATCAATTTTTTCATTAAATACATTAATGTATTTAAATTTTATTGAATACTTTGACTGACCTGAAGATGAGGAAGACTATTCACTACCACCCTGGAGTCCACAATTCGTTGAGCAATATTTGTGACATGCTCTAGCTCAACCAATGTGTCTCTATATTCTTTGGAGAGCATTTGGGCTTGTTCAACTTGGTTTCGTAAATGTATGAGGTGATCCTCGATTGAACTTGCTAAGTGCGTGGCCTGCACTAACGATTGTGGTAGCACTCTAAAAGGTGGGCATGATAGCTTTCTTCCTTTCTCTATCAATTTCAAGAGTTCAAATTTATAAATACTGTTTTTCTTCTCAAGTGAGTCCAATTTGTCCAGAGTTTCCTAGAATGCACAAGTTAGTGAACATTGGGATTGGAATTATGAATTTCATAATGGAATAAAATCTCATTTCAATACTCACCACAAAAGAGTCAATTTTTTCCCCATCAACACCACAAGCTTCGTCGTTCAACTCATTCAGTGAATCATAAACCTTCTGAACCTCATCAAGGAATTTCTTCCATTTTTCATCAGCTTTAGTAGCCAACGCTGTAGTTTCGGTTAATGAGCGAGCAATGGTCAACCTCTGGTTCTCAAGTTCAGCCAAAATATGGTCGTTGGGATCATGGCAGACTAAAGGAATATTTTTTTTCAAGAAATCCAGCTCTTCTTGTAATTTTTTTAATTGGGCAAGCTTATGATCTGGCACACAACCTCCGTTGAAGATTGATTTCTGAAAAAAAAAAGAAACTGTTACGAAAGAACTCAGAAAGCTATACCTAAATAATGTTAGTTACCCAAGCATGCTAACTACTGAAATTAATATTTGCAAACTAAACTACCAGCTGTCTTCATAAATAAAAACGGTAATGTTATGCCACTGCCTTACTGAAGCCACAAGCAACTAACTGTGAATAAACCAACGATTTAGGATCAAGAAATACATTAATTATTCTGTAAGGTTATACATACAAAGCCCTCGTCAGTGAATAATTATCAACAAAAGTAAATGAAATACGAAAATTTCCTTACCTTGGTATCAACAATGATGTAGAGAATAGTTTCGAGGTACTCCGTGATGGTTGTGATGCAAACCACCCTGGTTTCTTCATAATCGTCACCAGTGGAGGCTTTCAGCAATTTCAAGTTGTCTTCCAATCCTTTGTGAACACGATCGCAATCTGGGCTCGACAAATAGTAAAGGAAAGTCGTGTTTTCCGGATTACTGACCACATCCTTCATGGTAGCAATCATAGTCTCAGTTTGAAGTTTGCGCTCTTCAATTCGGGCAGCCTTGGGATCATCTAATGCAGGAAGAGACACCTTCTGTTCAGTTTCGGATTCTATAAAACTTGCAACATCACTCCTCTTAGTTCCAAGAGTGCCAACAGGGTGTGGCATACCTTCTAATTGTTCGGAAATTACTAAGCTTGTGTCAGAACTTCCTCCGAGGGCTGAGGGAGCCGAATAGCTGGTTTCAAGTGAAGAATCTCTTTCGGCAGGTGGGACATTGGTGATGAACTGGGTTGCGCCGCCAGGTGTAATGGAAGCTTTTCCAGTAATATTAGCGGTCATCAAGGGGGAATCGGGCTGATCTGAAGCAGATGATGATCCACCTCGTCGATCTGATAATTTGGCACTGATTGATATGTTCACATCAAAGTCTAACTGTTCACTAGGTGGTTGCTTGGTTTTACTTTTAGATTTTCTACCTTGTTGTTTGGAGATTCCAGCGGATGAATCCTGGATCATGGTTACATCCATACTTGTTGGTTTCCCCTCGTGCAAGGATTGTCTTGAAGGCTTGTCAGGAGCAGCCTTCCTCTTTCCTTCCGTAACCACATCTTCTACCAACTGGGTGATTCTATTCTTTTCCAGTTCAGGGATGGATTTTGTTGAACTGGGCTTGTGTTCAGTTGAGTCCTTGGTTCTAATGGTTTCTTTCTTGACAGTACCTTGAGTTTCAGTAGGAGTATTTCTTTCTTCAGAAATGAAGGAATCACTCGATCTTTGTAAATCAAGTCCACTAATGAATTTTGTTAAATACTTATCAACTGACTGGCCAGAAGACTGATTAGGATGTGTAGATGATCCAACCGATTGACGGACAATAATCTCTTCCTCAACACCAACATCTTGACAAATTGCCTTAGACAAAACAGCAGCATCGCCAACTTGATCAACTTTTTCAGCAACATTGGTATGTGAAACTTGTAGGTCGATATCCTGAGGAATGTAGATATTGGATTGAGAATGTGGATCATTGAGAGTCCCAGACCACCTAACAAATTGTTCTACAGGTTTTTCTTCTCTCACGTCAATGACGGATTCAACTCGGGCACCAACAGGCAAACGTTCTCCTTTCCTTTTAGAAACTTTTTGGGTCGATTGACCAGGTCTTCCTTTTATTGGAGCTTTCAGTGTCATGTCTTCCACACATTGGGCGGAGTCAATAGAAACAATATTTTCATCTAAATCATCTTTATCTTTGATGTTGTCTCCATATACTGACGAATCTTCATCCTGTCGACTCTTGGGTTTCGTTCCGATTCTGCGTTTATGATGACCCTCTTTTCTAGTGACGGGCTTCTGGCCTGATGGCAAATCAGATAATTCGGCCCTACCTTTTTGTTGCTCTTTCAGAGTGAGCTGCTTGTCAACGATTTCACCTTCTTGGTTCGGTTGAACAGTCGTCAATGAATGATCCTTCGGGAATTCAGCAGACCCTTGATTAATTGCAAGAACAGAGCTTGTTTCTGGACCAATACTAACATAGACTTTCCCCTTTGGTCCCTGCAATGGCTGCATGTGATCTGTTGAGGACTCAGATGGTTTGACAAGTTGATGAAGGACGGTGTTTTCTTTTTGATTTACAGTTTCCCCGCCATACGCATTATCCTCTTCCGGCGCTGATGGGTGGATTGCATAGTGGCCTTCTCTCTGTTCCAAATACTGCTCTGTGACTTTGATGGCAGCACAGTCCACGTTGCCGCTTTCAACTCCTCCATGCAAGGATTTTTCAAGAGAGTAGGGGTCATATTTGAATCCACTAATCACATCCTCAGTAACTTGATCCATCTCAGGCTGAGTTGTGAGTGATTGATCCCTCGGTGATTCTGACAGAGTTATACGGCTAATATGACCTTTTCGGGTTTTTCTTGCACTTTTCGTCTTAGTAGGCTTCTGCATCGATTGTTCAGGAGATTCTTCTATCTCACGTTCACTAATAGATAAACAGACAACAACTTCCCCATCCTTACTTCTTTCACTAGAGTTATCATCCAAGGACACACTGCCAGTACTACATTTCCCTTTTTCAAACTGCTCGTTTGGTGATACCATAATAGCCTGACGCATAGAATGTTCTCGCTCAGTCGAGTTTTTAGATGGCGAACTTCCCGCCGTATCACCTCCCGATGAAAGAGACACGATTGAATGAGTAATGATGACTTCATCAGTGCTTCCAGGTTTGTGGTGAATTATAGCTTCATTCGGTTGTTGGTCACTGGTAGATGTTTGCTGAATCACCTCCTGTTTACTATAGGTTTGAATGGGATCAGAAGGTTGTTTGACATTCTCCACCACACCAATTGACAGGTCAATACCTATTTCATTACCTTCACCTGCCTTGAAGTCTGATGGTATTGACTCTTTGAAATAGGGTATTCCTTTATATTCCTTTTCAATAGATTGATTTTTTTCTGGAACAGATATAACTATAGAATGTTGCTGACTTTGATCCTTTTCTACAGATTGGGAGGATAAATCACTTTGGTCTAGATTGTCTCTAGGTTTTCCCCTTCTTGTTTTTGAGGTAGCAGTTTTAGTAATAACTTCTTCTTTCAATGGCGTTGTGCTCAACTGACAGGTTTCAGGAGCTCGAACAATGTGTTCTCTCGTTACTGTTTCTCCTGTGTTGGGATCTGCCTTCCTTTCCATCTCTACAAACTTCTGGCCAGGCCAAACTTCGATGTTACTCACAAAAGTCTGTTGTTCTGACTCATCAGGATGCCAGAAATCTCCGCCGGCTGGAGCAGATCCAGCAGCAACACTGGCGTATGAAGGAGATTTGCTCCTTTCATGTCTCTGACGTACGAAGAGAGATGAACCCGCCTTATGCTGACCACCGGTCGGCTCTGAACTGAGAGCGAGGCCAGGGGATCTACTACGAGGTCTACTCCTATCTGGGTTGAGACTTGTAGATGTTGAGTGTTGAATAAATAATTTGGTACCAACAGGAGATTTAGACGATGTGTAGTTCAAGTTGGATGATGAAGGTGACTTGGTTTGTTCATTAACTTGGATTACTTCTTGTACATGTATCACCGTATTAGTACCAAAGTCAGATATTGACTCATCCTGCCTGTTAGCCAAAACATCAGCATAAGAGGGAGATTTGCTACGATCTCGTCTAACACCAAATGATTGACTTTCCGCGACTAAAAGTCCAGGTTTTTCCTCAGAGGGTGCTGCTGAGATGTTTTCTTGCCATTGATTAGGATCCAAAATGGATGGTCTGGGCTTTTTACCCCTCTTTTGTTTAGCTCTACTCGCTCGTACAGGTATATCACTTGATGTTTCACTGCTTTCATCCTCCACTGCAGTAGTAACAGTAATTTCTAAATCTCCACCAGGATGTTTCCAACTAGTGGTTTGTTTCTTTTCACAGATTTCACCTAGCCCAATAGTAGCTAATACGCTCTCTTCATAAGGTGCAGAGCTTGTAGCAGTTTTTGATTTTTTCTTCTTTTTAATGGTTTTAACAGGTTCAGAAGCGTAAAACTTTTCCAAGGGGTCAAAAGGCTGTTTTTCGGGTTCATGAGATCTTGGAGAAGGTTCTTTGAGAATACTGGCAACGACAACTGTATCAGCTGGACCTGGAGCATCTGATATTGTCGAAATTCGTGTATCACTTGCAGTACTTTCGAGGGAAGCGCTTAAAATAATGTTCAAACTGGAATCATGAATGCTACTCGACGGTGACACAGAAGTATCGCTTGCAATGGATACATCGGGCTGGTCCTCAGATGAAAAGGTTTTTAATACTCCTGATTTGGGTGCAGTAGGCGCCAAATTATCTGGTGTTTCAACTAAGTTAGCACTGGATAGATGGATTTCACTGCTATATTCAAGGGGCATGGTTGATCCTTCGTCTTCTTTAAATTCTTTTTTCTTGATTTTTTCTTGTCTTGGCTGGGGGACTGGGGTATTTCCCATCTTCCCTTTCTTCTTCACCACGTTTTCTAGTTTAGTTGCATCCTTCTTCTCAACAAGAGAGATATTTCGTTCTATTGAATCTGCGTCAACGGAAGTCCTTGTCTCATGTTGCCTATGCTGTTTAAATCCAGGTTTATTGGTTTCACTGCTCTGCTGTTTGACCTTTTTGCTCTGCATTGAACCAAATGATGCTCCACTTTCCATAATAGGTTCAACCATTACTGTTTGCCTTTGTTTTTCAAGTGATAAACTGGACGTATCGCCCGCATCAAGTATAATTTCGATTTCTGCACTGGTGCTGGACTCTTTAGAAGATAGTGGCAAATCTGTACCAGATGAGATGTTTGAGCCGTCATCAAGAGTAGTCTTCACTCTTTCTACAGTTGGGGGAACATTAATACTATCAACTGTAATAGTCAAATGATCATCGACAAGTTGTTGATCCAATTCCGGCAAATTAGAACTAGAATCAGATTCAATATCCTTGATTTCAGCATTCAAAGTGGCCTCAGGGCCTTCATCTGTACTAATTGTGCGACTTTCGCAGATGATAGCAGTTTTAGACTGTTTATCACTGGTTACAGGTTGGTTCTTATAAACTTGAGAATGCTTTTCCTGTCTGGGAGGTGTGGAAGGTTTCTTGGATGTCAGAGGTTCTTCTTTGAATAAATGCACTGATGTTTGAGTTGCAATTGGCAACTTTGAAACAGATTCGTCTCCTTTCTTTTTGCTAACTTTATCTGTTCCTGATTCATGTGGTTTGAGACTTCGTGAAACATGACCAGAAATACCTTGTGGTTCTGACAATTCTTGAATTGAAGTGGAAACAGTATCCTTTTTCGTCGCAGCGGTGTCTCCTATGTATCCCATTGTATTCCCTGTTTGAGCTGGCTGTGGTGAATGCAAAGCTGATTCATTATCTATAAATTGTTGACAGATTGATGGGTTTATTGAGCCACTATGACTGGGCAATTCAGTATGGTGCTCAATACTACGCACACGAATGGGAGATCCGTCCTCTGCTAACAACTTCTCCGTTTTCTTCCTACCTTTCATCGATTGACTATCTTTCTGTATTGTTTCCAACGACACAGTAATGGTTTCAATAGTAGTTTTATTATACGTATGCCGATCCTTTGCAGGAACACCACTGTTGATAGGATCTACAATTGGTTTAGATTCGTTGCTTTTTGAATCTGGAGACTTGCGAGGCTCATTTGGTTCTATAGAAACAGCAATTTCACTAGCCCTATTCTCCATACTTGGTTCCCTAGTTATTGGCCTAGTTGATATTTGACCCCCATCTACCAGTGTGGATGGATTTAAATGATCTTCAGGTAACAATTTATGTTCGTGAATTAACGTCGTGTTTTCAAGAGTAGAACCCACAACAGATGGCCTAAGTTTAGCGTCAGGTTTAGATGTAGTAATCGGTTGCATAGGTATATGTTCTTCGCTTGAGATGCTTGTTTCCGTTTTTGGAGAAGGAAGAGTGCTTGATGTAGTATCAGTACTCAACTCATCTACATTAGCAGTTATTTCTATTATATCTCCCGTTAAAGGTTCTACCCCTGTTTCCAAGTGAACTTGTAATTCCAATGGTTCTTTACTTGGTAGCTTAGGTTTGCCTGCCTTCGTCTTCTCCCCCATTTCAGGAGGCGCCGGCTGAGTTTGCCCAGTACTTATGGTTTGATCTACGAACTCTTGTGGCTTGGCCTTTGGTTTATCGGTCGACTCTGATAGGTAAACTGATGTCGTTTTATCTACATCTTGACGTTGATCTGGTTTCTTCGAAAGCGGTTCATATTTTTCGGACTTTTTCTTCTTGTCTTTTCTCCTTGGCATGGATGACACACTTCCCGGGTACTGTGTTCCCTCAGTAGTCACTGATATATCCACTGTCTCAGTGATTCTTTGTAGGTTCGTTGGAATATCACTGGGATCTTCCGTTACGGGTTCTACCCTTGTTTCCAACTGAACTTGTGATTCCAATGGTTCTTTAGTTGGTCGTTTAGGTTTGCCTGTCTTCGTCTTCTCCCCCTTTTCAGAAGCCACTAACTGAGTTTGTGTTTGTTCAGTACTTATTGTTTGATCTACGAACTCCAGTGGCTTGGCTATTGGTTTATCAGTAGACTCTGGTGAGGAAACTGATGTCATTTTATCTACATCTCGAAGTTGATCTGGTTTCTTGGAAAGTGGTTCGTATTTTTCAGACTTTTTCTTCTTGTCTTTTCTCCCTGGCATGGATGATACACTTCCCGGATACTGTAGTTCCTCAGTTGTCACTGATATTTCTACTGTTTCAGTAATTCTTTCTGGGTTCTTCAGGGTATCACTTGGATGTTCCCTTACAAGTTCTACCCCTGTTTCCAAGTGAACTTGTGTTTCCAATGGTTCTTTAGTTGGTCGTTTAGGCTTGCCAGCCTTCTTCTTCTCCCCCTTTTCAGGAGGCGCTGGCTGAGTTTGCCCAGTACTTATGGTTTGATCTACGAACTCTAGTGGCTTGGCTATTGGTTTATCGGTCGACTCTGGTGAGGAAACTGATGTCATTTTATCTACATCTCGGAGTTGATCTGGTTTCTTGGAAAGTGGTTCATATTTTTCATACTTTTTCTTCTTGTCTTTTCTCCCTGGCATAGATGATACACTTTCCGGGTACTTTGTTCCCTCAGTAGTCACTGATATTTCCACTGTCTCAGTGATTCTTTGTAGGTTCGTTGGAATATCACTGGGATCTTCCGTTACGAGTTCTACCCCTGTTTCCAACTGAACTTGTGATTCCAATGGTTCTTTAGTTGGTCGTTTAGGTTTGCCACCCTTCGTCTTCTCCCCCTTTTCTGAAGGCACTGACTGAGTTTGTATTTGTTCAGTACTTATTGTTTGATCTACGAACTCCAGTGGCTTGGCTTTTGGTTTATCAGTAGACTCTGGTGAGGAAACTGATGTCATTTTATCTACATCTAAAAGTTGATCTAGTTTCTTGGAATGTGGTTCGTATTTTTCGGACTTTTTCTTCTTGTCTTTTTTCCCTGGCATGGATGATACACTTCCCGGATACTGTAGTTCCTCAGTTGTCACTGATATTTCTACTGTTTCAGTAATTCTTTCTAGGTTCTTTTGGGTATCACTTGGATCTTCCCTTACAAGTTCTACCCCTGTTTCCAAGTGAACTTGTGATTCCAATGGTTCTTTAGTTGGTCGTTTAGGTTTGCTAGCCTTCGTCTTCTCCCCCTTATCAGGAGGCGCTGGCTGAGTTTGCCCAGTACTTATGGTTTGATCTACGAACTCTTGAGGCTTAGCCTTGGGTTTATCGGTCGACTCTGATAGGGAAACTGATGTCGTTTTATCTACATCTTGACGTTGATCTGGTTTCTTCGAAAGCGGTTCATATTTTTCGGACTTTTTCTTCTTGTCTTTTCTCCCTGGCATAGAAGATACACTTCCCGGATACTGTAGTTCCTCAGTCGTCACTGATATTTCTACTGTCTCAGTGATTCTTTCTAGGTTCGTTGGAGTATCACTGGGATCTTCCGTTACGGGTTCTACCCCTGTTTCCAACTGAACTTGTGATTCCAATGGTTCTTTAGTTGGTCGTTTAGGTTTGCCAGCCTTCGTCTTCTCCCCCTTTTCAGGAGGTGCTGGCTGAGTTTGCGCAGTACTTAGGGTTTGATCTACGAACTCTTGTGGCTTGGCCTTTGGTTTATCGGTCGTCTCCGATAGAGAAACTGATGTCGTTTTATCTACATCTTGACGTTGATCTGGTTTCTTCGAAAGCGGTTCATATTTTTCGGACTTTTTCTTCTTGTCTTTTCTCCCTGACATTGATGATACACTTCCCGGATACTGTAGTTCCTCAGTCGTCACTGATATTTCTACTGTCTCAGTAATTCTTTCTAGGTTCGTTGGAGTATCACTGGGATCTTCCGTTACGGGTTCTACCCCTGTTTCCAACTGAACTTGTGATTCCCATGGTTCTTTAGTTGGTCGTTTAGGTTTGCCTGCCTTCGTCTTCTCCCCCTTTTCAGAAGGCACTAACTGAGTTTGTGTTTGTTCAGTACTTATTGTTTGATCTACGAACTCCAGTGGCTTGGCTTTTGGTTTATCAGTAGACTCTGGTGAGGAAACTGATGTCATTTTATCTACATCTAGAAGTTGATCTGGTTTCTCGGAAAGAGGTTCGTATTTTTCGGACTTTTTCTTCTTGTCTTTTTTCCCTGGCATGGATGATACACTTCCCGGATACTGTAGTTCCTCAGTTGTCACTGATATTTCTACTGTTTCAGTAATTCTTTCTGGGTTCTTCAGGGTATCACTTGGATCTTCCCTTACAAGTTCTACCCCTGTTTCCAAGTGAACTTGTGATTCCAATGGTTCTTTAGTTGATCGTTTAGGTTTGCCAGCCTTCGTCTTCTCCCCCTTTTCAGGAGGCGCTGGCTGAGTTTGCCCAGTACTTATGGTTTGATCTACGAACTCTTGAGGCTTAGCCTTGGGTTTATCGGTCGACTCTGATAGGGAAACTGATGTCGTTTTATCTACATCTTGTCGTTGATCTGGTTTCTTCGAAAGCGGTTCATATTTTTCGGACTTTTTCTTCTTGTCTTTTCTCCCTGGCATAGAAGATACACTTCCCGGATACTGTAGTTCCTCAGTCGTCACTGATATTTCTACTGTCTCAGTAATTCTTTCTAGGTTCGTTGAAGTATCACTGGGATCTTCCGTTACGGGTTCTACCCCTGTTTCCAACTGAACTTGTGATTCCAATGGTTCTTTAGTTGGTCGTTTAGGTTTGCCAGCCTTCGTCTTCTCCCCCTTTTCAGGAGGTGCTGGCTGAGTTTGCGCAGTACTTATGGTTCGATCTACGAACTCTTGAGGCTTAGCCTTGGGTTTATCGGTCGACTCTGATAGGGAAACTGATGTCGTTTTATCTACATCTTGACGTTGATCTGGTTTCTTCGAAAGCGGTTCATATTTTTCGGACTTTTTCTTCTTGTCTTTTCTCCCTGGCATTGATGATACACTTCCCGGGTACTGTGTTCCCTCAGTAGTCACTGATATTTCTACTGTCTCAGTGGTTCTTTCTAGGTTCGTTGGAGTATCACTGGGATCTTCCGTTAAGGGTTCTACCCCTGTTTCCAACTGAACTTGTGATTCCAATGGTTCTTTAGTTGGTCGTTTAGGTTTGCCAGCCTTCGTCTTCTCCCCCTTTTCAGGAGGTGCTGGCTGAGTTTGCGCAGTACTTAGGGTTTGATCTACGAACTCTTGTGGCTTGGCCTTTGGTTTATCGGTCGTCTCCGATAGAGAAACTGATTTCGTTTTATCTACATCTTGACGTTGATCTGGTTTCTTCGAAAGCGGTTCATATTTTTCGGACTTTTTCTTCTTGTCTTTTTTCCCTGGTATGGATGATACACTTCCCGGGTACTGTGTTCCCTCAGTAGTCACTGATATTTCCACTGTCTCAGTAATTCTTTCTAGGTTCTTTTGGGTATCACTTGGATCTTCCCTTACAAGTTCTACCCCTGTTTCCAAGTGAACTTGTGATTCCAATGGTTCTTTAGTTGGTCGTTTAGGTTTGCCAGCCTTCGTCTTCTCCCCCTTTTCAGGAGGCGCTGGCTGAGTTTGCCCAGTACTTATGGTTTGATCTACGAACTCTTGAGGCTTAGCCTTTGGTTTATCGGTCGACTCTGATAGAGAAACTGATGTCGTTTTATCTACATCTTGACGTTGATCTGGTTTCTTCGAAAGCGGTTCATATTTTTCGGACTTTTTCTTCTTGTCTTTTCTCCCTGGCATTGATGATACACATCCCGGATACTGTAGTTCCTCAGTCGTCACTGATATTTCTACTGTCTCAGTAATTCTTTCTAGGTTCGTTGGAGTATCACTGGGATCTTCCGTTACGGGTTCTACCCCTGTTTCCAACTGAACTTGTGATTCCAATGGTTCTTTAGTTGGTCGTTTAGGTTTGCCTGCCTTCGTCTTCTCCCCCTTCTCAGAAGGCACTAACTGAGTTTGTGTTTGTTCAGTACTTATTGTTTGATCTACGAACTCCAGTGGCATGGCTTTTGGTTTATCAGTAGACTCTGATAGAGAAACTGATGTCGTTTTATCTACATCTTGACGTTGATCTGGTTTCTTCGAAAGCGGTTCATATTTTTCGGACTTTTTCTTCTTGTCTTTTCTCCCTGGCATTGATGATACACTTCCCGGATACTGTAGTTCCTCAGTCGTCACTGATATTTCTACTGTCTCAGTAATTCTTTCTAGGTTCGTTGGAGTATCACTGGGATCTTCCGTTACGGGTTCTATCCCTGTTTCCAACTGAACTTGTGATTCCAATGGTTCTTTAGTTGGTCGTTTAGGTTTGCCTGCCTTCGTCTTCTCCCCCTTTTCAGAAGGCACTAACTGAGTTTGTGTTTGTTCAGTACTTATTGTTTGATCTACGAACTCCAGTGGCTTGGCTTTTGGTTTATCGGTCGACTCTGATAGAGAAACTGATGTCGTTTTATCTACATCTTGACGTTGATCTGGTTTCTTCGAAAGCGGTTCATATTTTTCGGACTTTTTCTTCTTGTCTTTTCTCCCTGGCATTGATGATACACTTCCCGGATACTGTAGTTCCTCAGTCGTCACTGATATTTCTACTGTCTCAGTAATTCTTTCTAGGTTCGTTGGAGTATCACTGGGATCTTCCGTTACGGGTTCTACCCCTGTTTCCAACTGAACTTGTGATTCCAATGGTTCTTTAGTTGGTCGTTTAGGTTTGCCTGCCTTCGTCTTCTCCCCCTTTTCAGAAGGCACTAACTGAGTTTGTGTTTGTTCAGTACTTATTGTTTGATCTACGAACTCCAGTGGCATGGCTTTTGGTTTATCAGTAGACTCTGATAGAGAAACTGATGTCGTTTTATCTACATCTTGACGTTGATCTGGTTTCTTCGAAAGCGGTTCATATTTTTCGGACTTTTTCTTCTTGTCTTTTCTCCCTGGCATTGATGATACACTTCCCGGATACTGTAGTTCCTCAGTCGTCACTGATATTTCTACTGTCTCAGTAATTCTTTCTAGGTTCGTTGGAGTATCACTGGGATCTTCCGTTACGGGTTCTACCCCTGTTTCCAACTGAACTTGTGATTCCAATGGTTCTTTCGTTGGTCGTTTAGGTTTGCCTGCCTTCGTCTTCTCCCCCTTTTCAGAAGGCACTAACTGAGTTTGTGTTTGTTCAGTACTTATTGTTTGATCTACGAACTCCAGTGGCATGGCTTTTGGTTTATCAGTAGACTCTGATAGAGAAACTGATGTCGTTTTATCTACATCTTGACGTTGATCTGGTTTCTTCGAAAGTGGTTCATATTTTTCGGACTTTTTCTTCTTGTCTTTTCTCCCTGGCATTGATGATACACTTCCCGGATACTGTAGTTCCTCAGTCGTCACTGATATTTCTACTGTCTCAGTAATTCTTTCTAGGTTCGTTGGAGTATCACTGGGATCTTCCGTTACGGGTTCTACCCCTGTTTCCAACTGAACTTGTGATTCCAATGGTTCTTTAGTTGGTCGTTTAGGTTTGCCTGCCTTCGTCTTCTCCCCCTTTTCAGAAGGCACTAACTGAGTTTGTGTTTGTTCAGTACTTATTGTTTGATCTACGAACTCCAGTGGCTTGGCTTTTGGTTTATCAGTAGACTCTGATAGAGAAACTGATGTCGTTTTGTCTACATCTTGACGTTGATCTGGTTTCTTCGAAAGCGGTTCATATTTTTCGGACTTTTTCTTCTTGTCTTTTCTCCCTGGCATTGATGATACACTTCCCGGATACTGTAGTTCCTCAGTCGTCACTGATATTTCTACTGTCTCAGTAATTCTTTCTAGGTTCGTTGGAGTATCACTGGGATCTTCCGTTACGGGTTCTACCCCTGTTTCCAACTGAACTTGTGATTCCAATGGTTCTTTAGTTGGTCGTTTAGGTCTGCCTGCCTTCGTCTTCTCCCCCTTTTCAGAAGGCACTAACTGAGTTTGTGTTTGTTCAGTACTTATTGTTTGATCTACGAACTCCAGTGGCTTGGCTTTTGGTTTATCGGTCGACTCTGATAGAGAAACTGATGTCGTTTTATCTACATCTTGACGTTGATCTGGTTTCTTCGAAAGCGGTTCATATTTTTCGGACTTTTTCTTCTTGTCTTTTCTCCCTGGCATAGAAGATACACTTCCCGGATACTGTAGTTCCTCTGTAGTCACTGATATTTCTACTGTCTCAGTAATTCTTTCTAGGTTCGTTGAAGTATCACTGGGATCTTCCGTTACGGGTTCTACCCCTGTTTCCAACTGAACTTGTGATTCCAATGGTTCTTTAGTTGGTCGTTTAGGTTTGCCAGCCTTCGTCTTCTCCCCCTTTTCAGGAGGTGCTGGCTGAGTTTGCGCAGTACTTAGGGTTTGATCTACGAACTCTTGTGGCTTGGCCTTTGGTTTATCGGTCGACTCTGATAGAGAAACTGATGTCGTTTTATCTACATCTTGACGTTGATCTGGTTTCTTCGAAAGCGGTTCATATTTTTCGGACTTTTTCTTCTTGTCTTTTCTCCCTGGCATAGATGATACACTTCCCGGGTACTGTGTTCCCTCAGTAGTCAATGATATTTCCACTGTCTCAGTGATTCTTTGTAGGTTCGTTGGAGTATCACTGGGATCTTCCGTTACAGGTTCTACCCCTGTTTCCAACTGAACTTGTGATTCCAATGGTTCTTTAGTTGGTCGTTTAGGTTTGCCAGCCTTCGTCTTTTCCCCCTTTCCAGGAGGTGCTGGCTGAGTTTGCCCAGTACTTATGGTTTGATCTACGAACTCCAGTGGCTTGGCCTTTGGTTTATCGATCGACTCTGGTGAGGAAACTGATGTCATTTTATCTACATCTAGAAGTTGATCTGGTTTCTTGGAAAGTGGTTCGTATTTTTCAGACTTTTTCTTCTTGTCTTTTCTCCCTGGCATTGATGATACACTTCCCGGATACTGTAGTTCCTCAGTCGTCACTGATATTTCTACTGTCTCAGTAATTCTTTCTAGGTTCGTTGGAGTATCACTGGATTCTTCCGTTACGGGTTCTACCCCTGTTTCCAACTGAACTTGTGATTCCAATGGTTTCTTAGTTGGTCGTTTAGGTTTGCCAGCCTTCGTCTTTTCCGCCTTCTCAGAAGGCACTAACTGAGTTTGTGTTTGTTCAGTACTTATTGTTTGATCTACGACCTCCAGTGGCTCGGCCTTTGGTTTATCGGTCGACTCTGGTGAGGAAACTGATGTCATTTTATCTTCATCTTGACATTGATCTGGTTTCTTCGAAAGCGATTCATATTTTTCGGACTTTTTCTTCTTGTCTTTTCTCCCTGGCATTGATGATACACTTCCCGGATACTGTAGTTCCTCAGTCGTCACTGATATTTCAACTGTCTCCGTGATTCTTTGTAGGTTCGTTGGGTTATCACTGGGATCTTCCGTTACGGGTTCTACCCCTGTTTCCAACAGAACTTGTGATTCCAATGGTTCTTTAGTTGGTCGTTTAGATTTGCCTGCCTTCGTCTTCTCCTCCTTTTCAGGAGGCGCTGGCTGAGTTTGTGTTTGTTCAGTACTTATTGTTTGATCTACGAACTCCAGTGGCTTGGCCTTTGGTTTATCGGTAGACTCCGGTGAGGAAACTGATGTCATTTTATCTACATCTCGAAGTTGATCTGGTTTCTTGGAAAGTGGTTCGTACTTTTCATACTTTTTCTTCTTGTCTTTTCTCCCTGGTATGGATGATACACTTCCCGGATACTGTAGTTCCTCAGTTGTCACTGATATTTCTACGGTCTCAGTAATTCTTTCAAGGTTCTTTAGGGTATCACTTGGATCTTCCCTTACAAGTTCTACCCCTGTTTCCAAGTGAACTTGTGATTCCAATGGTTCTTTAGTTGGTCGTTTAGGTTTGCCAGCCTCCGTCTTCTCCCTCTTTTCAGGAGGCGCTGGCTGAGTTTGCCCAGCACTTATGGTTTGATCTACGAACTCTTGTGGCTTGGCCTTTGGTTTATCGGTCGACTCTGATAGGGAAAGTGATGTCGTTTTATCTACATCTTGACGTTGATCTGGTTTCCCGGCAGGTAGTTCATATTTTTCAGGCTTTTCCTTCTCGTCTTTCCTCACTGGCATAAATGAAACACTTCCTTCTGTTACTTCAGCAGTTAATGTTATTTCCACTGAACCAGGAACAGTTGTCTCAGAAACAGATATTTGTGAGTATTGTTGTGGATCAGATGGCACAATAACAGGTACAAGTCCCTGGAGCTTTTTCTTGTTATTCTTCTTAGAAGGGAATGAAGGTACATCATCAGGTTCTGCTTCTTCGGTTGGGTCACTAACTGATGTAACTTTTACTGTTTCAAGTTTTGTTGATGAATCGTTTGATTGTTCTCTCAAAACTGGAGTAGTTTCGTCGAGATCTTGTGGTTCTGTGGGTTCCTCAGAAGACGTTTCACATTTCCTAGGCTTCGTCTTCCTTTCAGAGCGAACTGACTCAGTACTTTTAGGTGTTTGTGACTTAGTCGTTGGAGTTACTTCAATCGTTTCAATAAGAGTAGCTGTTGGTGCGTGTTTTGAAATTTTTTCAAGAACATCAAAATCTTGAGACTTTGAGGGTTCCTCAATTAGTAGTTCAACTTTTCTTGCCTTCTTCTTTCTGTCCTTTTTAGGCGGAGCTGATACATCACTTTTGGGTATTTCTCGTTGCATTTCTTCAGTTGTTAACGTTATATCAGCTGTAGTATCAACAATAAGTTTTGATTCTTGATTCGTAATTGTTGTAGGTTTATCCTGATCAGAAAGTTGCTTAGACTCTTCAATAGCGGGGTGAAGTTTACCAGGTTTCGTCTTGCGGTCTTTTTTTCGAGGCGCCAATGGTGAACTTACTTGTTCCCTGGTTTGGATTTCCACCGTACTTATTGTTATTTCCACAGTCTCATCCGAAATATTAGGTCCCTCATTCTTCTCCTTTGTTTGTTTTCTGGGAACTGGGGCTATTTCAACAACGTCTTCTAATTCCCTAAATTCGTCAGTGCATGGATGTTTTCCATGTTTTTTCTTGGTTGCTTTTCTACTTGAGTCGGTAATTATTGATGTGTCAGTGAACTCAGGTGCCTTCTCGCCTCCCCCTTTGGAACATACTGATACGTCCTGTTGAGGCAGTTTGCTACCCATTTCCGATGTATCATCAATCACAGCTTTCGGTTCATTGTGGACCAGTTCTCCAGAAACAATTGAAATTAAATCTAGATCTTGTGATTGTGAATCTGTATCTGGTGACAACACTGCAGCTAGACCAGATGAAGCGGGTTTAGCATTTTCGTATTTTTTATGAGGAGCTGACGAGAAACTGTCAAGTTTCTTCGTTTTTGGCTTAGTAGTTGATTTTACTTGCAATGTTTCAGTGATAGTATCGGGTTTTTTATGTTTGTCTTTGGATTGCTTTTTGGGAGCAGGGGCACTTCTATCTGGATCTTCTAGTTGCACAAGTTCGTCAGTGGATATTTCAAGTTTCCCACGATTTTCCTTGCTTTCTTTTTTAGGAGGCGCACTAACAATCTTTTCTGTTTCTGTCATGTCACTAGTCGAGACTTCAATTTCTACAGTTTCTCCAACAACAGGGGTTTTCTTTTGTTTGATCTCTATTTGTTCTTCAGGAGCTATAGGTTTCATATCATCATTTGCACTATAAGGAGCAATGTCTTCCTTAACCTGTAATTTCTCCTTCACTTCAACTACTGGTTCAGATTCCCTAGTCTTTGTCTTTTTCTGCTTTTCAGATGAAGTCGAACTGCTCTTCGGTTGTTTTAGCTTACTAGTCAAAGTTATTTCTACAGTCTCGTGAACGTTAGTTTTTCTTTCGCCTGGAGCGATTTCATCAAGATCTTGTAATTCAGCAGCTTCTCCTGTGGGGATCTGAACTATCCCAGGCTTATTCTTTTTCTTGTCCTTCTTCTTGTCACCTCTCGGTATCTCTCTGCTAGTTTCTTCCTTCGCCAACAAAGTTTCCTCTGTTTCAATAACTACAGCATTTGGTTCTCTGTCAAATTGTTCTCCAGCAACTATAGCTGTACCTTGTAATTGTTTAGATTCAACATCAGGCTCAAGTTTGGCAGACTTCGTTTTCCTATCTTTTTTACGAGGTGCAGTTGTTTCCATATGAGTCGACTCAGGATTCAATGTTGTTTCCACTACAGTATCAATGACGATATCTTTGATTTCTGTCGAATGTACAGTGGAAACTGTTGCAGGTTGATCCACATTTTCAGCAGATGAATGATTCCGTGGCTTTTTGTGTTTTCCTCTTTTGATGGGCACTGATGGCACACCTTTGGACTTTTCTTCACGTTGTCCACCAGTACCTTCTACTACGACTGTTTTCTCAGCTTTTTCAAGGTTCTTTGAATCGTCCATGGGTTGAACTAATGTGATGTTATCATCTGTACCTTGCGATTGTCCAGGTTTCTTCGTTGTTGGTTTTAATTTTCCCGCTCTCACCTGGGTTGATGGTGCCCCATCATCTGTTTGATTTTCGCCTATATTTAATATAACTTCAACAGTATCTTCTATAATTTCGAGGTTCTGTGGTTCTATTGAAGCTTGTTCGCCAGGGATTATCGATATCTGATCCAAACTGTGAGGTGATTGGGGTATTTCAGTGGCTGGTTTAGTATTTTTACCCTTATTCTTGGTGTCCTTGGTAGAAGTGGATTTGATACTTTTGGGGTGTTGACTCTCTATTTTTTCAGATGTCAACGTCATTTCCACAGTCTCACCAAGACTTTTATTCGTATCCTTGATTCCGCTAACAGACTCAATAGCTTCCAATTGTTGAGGTGTTACACAATCTTGGCTTGTAGGGGCAACTGAGAAAGTCTTTGTGTATGGTTCTCCTTTGCTAGTTTTGATCTTCTTGTACTTCCTAGAAGCCACTGGTATGGCACCAGAGGGCTTTCTTGATGAACTTTCTTCAGTGCTAAAAGTTATTTCCACTGTCTCACTCAACATAGAAGTACCCTTTGAGCTGTCTTGAGAACTGTCAGAAACTGTAGGTGATGGCGATTGACCTTTCGGTTGTATGGGAGTCTTGCTGATTGCTTCCTGTATTCTTGACTTGCTTTTCTTGCCCTTGAAGGTTGGGATATCTGACGTTTGGGGCTCTTTGATTTTTATTTCTTCAGTAACCAATGGTTTTTCCATGTTATCACCAAGGAGACCAGGTGTCTCGTTTGAAGGTTGTTCACTCCCTATGTCACTTTGTCTGTTAGTACCAGTATCCTTGATAGAGGACACTGGCAATACAACTTTTGAGTGCTTTGTTTGTTTTTCTGTAAGAGTGGTATCAGGACCTTTCGATTGTATTGATTCTTCTGTAAATTCCACAATCGTTTTAGACGTTTTCTTTTTGTCTTTTTTAGGGGGTGTTAATGGTACTTTCAGCGCCATTTCCCCTACTTTGTTTCTGTCTTTAGTACTTAATGTAATTTCTACAGGTTCGTCAAGAACAGGAGGGATCGATGGTTTGTCAGTAGATTTTGAATCGAGGGTCTTCAGTTTTTCCTTCATTTTGGAGGTTGTTGATTCAGGCAGTTCCTTCAAATTTTCTGTCATCTTCCTCGTTTCATAATCTTCAAGTTTCTTCTCTGAAGGATACGATTCGGATGGAGTTTTTCTAGAGGTTTCTGTACTGGATGTTTCAAAAGAAGCACTGAGGACAATTTCTGCAGTATCTTCACTTGATTCACTGTTTATAAACTGTTTACTAATTGATATTCCACCGCGAGGACTTGGCTCAGGCCTTCCACCTGCTAGTGAAACAGTTTCCTTTCGCAGTGCTCTTCGACTCGGCTTTTGCGGTTCAATTTTCTTGCCCAGTTTGATTTGACTATCATCTTTCAGAACTGCACTAACTTCAATTTCAACACTAGGTTTTTTTGGCTTCTTATGTTGAGGTTCCTTAGTGCTGACTAGTTGAAGGTTCGGAGATTCTGCAACGTCAATCTGATCAGTAGCACGTTGACCTGGCTCAGCGAGATCAGCTATTTGCCTCCTTTCCGTTGGCTGAGGACTTGTTCTGGGGGTATCTTCCATTGCAATGGCAGTTTGCTTAATTAACTTGACTTTTTTATTCATATCAGTTTTTTCTGGGATAGAACTTCCAATCCGCTCACGGTCTCTATCTTCAATAGGTTTGTCATACACGTCGTCTTCTTGTTTTTCCTCCCTCTTCTCACCACTGCTGAGTGTGAACTCCTTGGGGACTTCCACATTGGAATGAGACGGGTCAACATCGACTTCAGACTTCGTAACCACTTTGGCAGGGATCAAATGACGTGGATATTTGACATCAGAGGTGTCTTTCTCAGTACTGGAACTGAGAGAAGCACTCAATTCAATTTCAACATCTGGTTTTGTGCCATGGACTTTGGAGAGTTTTGATCCATGACTAGTCAGCTGATCCTTTGTAAGTATTGGTATTCTACTGGACTTAATACCAGCAGCATCGGGTTGAGCTGAAGGAATAATCATTTCACTTTCAACGTGCTTCATGCTATCATGAAGCACATCGATTATTGATCCTTGAGTGTCTCCTTTTTCATTGGATTTTTCAAGAGATCTATTTACATCTGAAAAATGACCAACATTTGTGCTTTCATTGGCTTCCTGAATGGGTTTTGATTTTTCGTCTTTATTCTGATTTGTTATTCCACCAAGGTCATCGAGAACATTGCCAGAGTCCACCATTTGGTCAGTCACATCTTCAATAGTAACAGAGCTACTTTCTTGGACTCGCACTGGATATTGTTCGAATTTCTGAGAGACAGCATGGTGCTCTTCAATAGCAGAGAAGCTTGTAGACGAAAAGCTTCTAGATGATGTCTCCTTACTGGTGATTTGTAATGAAACACCATCTTGAAAAGTGCCAAGAGGAGCCACGGTTTCAACAAACTGTTCTCGGATCTGTGGTTGCAGCTCAGTAGACTCAGTAGTTGAGAACTCAGAAACTTCTGGCGGTTCGTCTATTACTTCCTCAGTTACAGTTTCAACGCCATTTATAATGACAATTTTTCTGCGAATAACTGTTTTCTTTTGTACTAACCGAACTTGTCTAGTCACATGTTGGACTCCTGAAGATGTTGTCTGTAAGAACGATGTTTTCACTAGGCCTTCCTGCGGTTGGGTAATTGTATCAACCTCACTGGGAGACGAATAGGCGACCTGTAACTCAGTCGTTTCTACAGGCTCGTGGACTACCTTGTGATGCCATTCGGTAACCTTTCTTTGTGCTGAACGGTGGAACTCGGATGATTCGAAATGTTGAGTGCCTGAAGTAGCGGAACTGTGAACAGATATTTCTTTTTCGACGATTGGTTCAGTTACTTGGTAACTCACTTCTAACTCGACCGGTTCAGTAGATTCAATTTCTCTCACAACCAAATTACAAGGAGTTTCTTCTTCCGTTTGAGCCATAACTTCACCATGAAAACCAGCTTGTTCTGACGAAATTCCAGGCTTCTCTCCAGATTTTTTAGACTTGGGAGAGAACTGGGAAGAAACCGTACTTTTGGTAGTCACTACATTAGGAGTCTTCGAACCTGCAATAAGTACTGGAGATTGCATAAGCGAAGATTTGCTATCACTCACATCAATGTCAGCACTCAGTTCAATCACGTCTGAACGTGACGGGACGCTCTGAGTCGTCACTTCTGAAACCCCTAATTCGATGAAACAAACTTGTTCGTCGTCATCATGCGGTAGCTCTTCCGAGTCTCTCAAAGTAGCATCGTTGTTAAGAGAATCGGCATTCAAACTGCTGTTCTCATGTTCTGAGACCTGGATCTCAATCGCTTTGGATAGTTGTTCTTTCTGATCACCAGGTTCAGATAGTACTTGCTTAGGCGGAGTCTTTTCAGATGGTGGTATTTCTTCCACCAAACTTGGGGATTTAACAGGACTAGGAGATTTTACCTGAAACAATAAATTTTATATAACACTGTTGGTTCATCATCTCTTCTTCATTTTACATCTTCTTTCTTATCTCACTGCTAAAATATGACACATTTTAGCGAAGGAGTCCAAAATAATCAAGTCCTTTCTAAAAATTGTACTGCTGGAAGTGGAACATTACCAAACGTCATGGTGGAAAAATAAAGCAATTTTCTAGTATAATACTTACATAAAAAATTGCTTTGAAAAATGAGCAATGAAATATAGCATAGTCTAAGTAGTAGGGACGTATACATGTTCAATTAAACAGTATATTAGGTCGCTATAAGGTACCTATGGGTTTATAAGCAACTAGAAATAAATAATTCATAACGTTCAACGTTTTCCTAATGGCATGTCAGAATCATGGCATGTCAGGCATAAGAATCAGTTGCCATTCTTCAGAACGAGTACCTACCTAATGAGGAATAACAACACAAAGAAGGTTGCAATCCTTAAACTACTAACATTTCAAAGTCTCGAGATGTGTCTACTAAAAGCGTTACACCATAAATTCCATTTAGCAAATATGTAACAATATTTATGAACAAACGTATTATGAGAGGTTTCACCCTTATTTTATGCACACCTGCTACCACCAAACTATGGCATGAAGTATGCCGTTGATTCATCAAGCAAAATGCAGAAGTTTAGTCACTTGGGTTAAGGATGTACTATTAGAACGGCTAAATTAGTATCTTTCATTCGATTAACCGGGTGAAATTATGGTAACCCTTTGTAAATAATGTCAGTAGCATACAGTTTTACCATGCCCAGAGAGCCCATGGTGGACATAAACCTCACAAACTGTTAATAATGGACCTTTTTTTGTTACTGGGAGATTGTAATGAGTATATTATCTAACTATGCGATATTTTAAAAAGTCAACATATGCTTCGCAAATCATGAGCGTTCAGACTTCCTAACAAACTAAACAGAATGTTTCCCACGTATTCTTGAAATAGATCCATACTACTTACTGCAGGGCTGACCGTTTTCCGTATAACCGGCTCTTCAACGACTGGTGGCACTGGTTCCTAAGGCAGAAAAAAGCATATATCAAACACAAACAGTCAACACAATGTTTTTTGTACACAATAAAAATTCACCAGCGCTTGCACCACAGTAAAAACATCAAAACAATGTAACTAACAAGCTCTACTGGTCATCTGGTCCGAAAACTGCCGTTGGCACATGTTAGCATGTGTTGTAAATAGCTTAAAAATAGTCACAATAACACTGCCACCATCGCGAAGCGGATCACGCTGTATTTTTAGAGCCACCTCATCAACGAAGGAGGGCGCCAATTTAAGGGGACTTCCTAGAATATGATAATGGCGGCTTTATTATTCGTAACGCAGTTTTATGACTATTGATATGAAAATTCGACGAAAAAATGTTCAAACAATTAGGTATACGATCGTGTTTACCGATTAGGCGTTGGCTGTTTAAAGGCTTGGGGCAATCGTTGAAATATACAGCGTATGGCCACTAATCCTTCACCATCTGCTTAGTTCGTGAAACACCACGTATACTCGTATAATACAGTTTTCCTACAACTCTTGAAATCCTCTATTAACAACGCTTGTAACAACACATTGTTCTTTTATGGTTTCATTTTGTGTTTCATGTCTAAGCAGATCGTGAAAAAATTGTCACACGTTGTGAATTCTGGAAATTTGAAGTGTTAAGAAGGAAAGAAGTGAAAATTGAAACAACAAACTCATCCTAATCCAATAATGAACCAAAAAAATCAAACAATTGAAGCGATCAATTGGTTATTGATTCATCAGAGAAAGAGAGAGAAAAAGAAACAAGGAAATTCTAAAACGTTAGAAAACATTAAGAAATATCACGCGGTTAGGGCACCCAAAAGGCAATCGAACAATGAAGAGTTATACACAGCAACACATGTGAAACATGCCAGTTCCAATCTAAATTATCGAACCTTGAATAATTATTTCTTGATGTCAGTTTGTAGGAAAGCCAGCTTGCCGATCTCAATGGGAGATGAGGAACAGGGAATAAAGGTTGGTCTAGATTGTCTAATCGAGCAAGTAAAGAACAGATATTCTCCAGCCTATTTTTGATGGTTTAACTCTGGTGCTCTTGAAAATTTGTTGAATGGCATCACGAAGTTATTATTAGATTGTATAATGGATTCAATTTCCTAGCGTCAAGTGCATTGATTGAGAGTCAGTTGATTACGCCAATGAATAAGCTCAACAAAACCTTAAATTCAGGTTCTCTTCTATCTACAGTTCACAAGAAAAATTCCTAGGGTGGTTGTTGAATTATCCATAAAGCACAAACCTTAAGAAGATTACTGTTTCGAGTAGTGTATTTGTCAGATTTTTAAACTTGAACGAAAAATAACCCAAAGAGCAAGGAAAAATCACGGATTTCAAAACAGTCATCATTGATAACCTACTTTGGTAATAGAGAAATTGCTACGACCTTTTGAGACTGAGAGGGGGGAAAATGCCCTCAATACTAGAACGTGAGTGGAAGATACAATTGAATGAAGGGTTGAAGATTCACTTTATAGATCAGCAAATGAAGGTTGGATATAGATTCAATAACCATAATGTAAAGAACCCACTTTAATAATAAAACCCGTAAACTAATTAAAAAAAGGTACATAAAATTTGCTTAAATCTAACGGTTTAAAAAAAGGTTCGTTGGAATTTGAAAATAAAATGAAAACAATAATGATCGCAACATCTGAGACGAAAACGGATTTTATAGTAATCCACACAGGAAAAATCGCACTAAGATATATACAGAAAAGGGGACAAAGTGGGCTAAGACGCTATAAGGGGATCGAGGTCTGGGGTTCCTCTTTGAATTAGAAGCTTGACCCGCTCAGTCTTTGCCGAAATCTTGCTTTGCAGGGTTCGTATCCTCTCCTTGCAGGCCTGTTGTGAGGAGGAAAAAGGGGAAACAATTCTTAAACGTATCCTCCACCAAACCATGAAAAAAACATCCCAAAGTATGCACATAATTTCAAGAATATGTTACGAAACAAAATGATAAATGTAGAGAACTCAACAACGTCATTGAGTGTGGTGTTTGTGGTGAATAGAGTGATATGAGTGACTCCAACGGGAAATCGAACAGACAGGTACTACAAAAAATCAAGCAAAACACTCGACAAGGTGTTGACGAATTCTATTTTGAAACGGAAGGAGTTAAGAGATACGCATTACCTCATGAACTGTTATTCATTAATGCTGTTGAACTATAGAAATGAGAACGAACCAAATCAATGTGAAAATCGTGAATGAGTTTGATTCAAGTTCTAAAGTCGCTATAAGTCTATAGTTACTTAGTATAATTCTATCTAGTTCTTAAATGCCACCATAAGGCAGTTTTGGAACAAAAGTATCTTCTTACCTGAAAAAAGTGCGAAATAGGTACATAGCTCAAAACTCATTCCGTTTTATTATTTTATAATTTATTGAATAAGTACATATAACTGTTCTGAAACTCCATAATCCTGGTATCCTCTGTAGTTTGAATTCACCATCGACTTGTGTTTCAAAGATGGAGAAATTTAGCGAAAATTGAGAGCTACAACCAACAAGAAAGAACAAAAGGAGGCGTGAGGGACCCTAACGTTGAAAAGTGTGTTCCGAAACCGTAAGCTGCAAAAAAGTCCTTTGATGGGGTTTGGACCGCAGTGTAGTCCTCTCAACAGAAATTCACCATAGCATCCAATACAACATTGTCGATATGATTGATTTGAAATTAGTCGCGATTGTTTCCATCTTGAGAACCTTCTTCGAACTGAGGCAAAATTTGTGGAAACCAGACAACGACACCACTAACCATGCAGTCTCAGGTTCCTCATCTGATATGGTAATGGTGATATAGTATGCACAACATACTCTTACAGGTATTTCTATGAACTGCCTTTTTCCTTCCTTTGTGGTAACATGGTTCCGCAGTTGCTTCATCATCTCTTCCTTATTTTATATCTTATTCGTTATCACACTGCTGATTTTATTTAATCTTCATTGATGATGCAGATTTACTTCGTTCATAAAAAATATATCAGTTATCAGTCTTGGAGATTCACGTAAGTTGCTCAGATAGTTGAGCACATGTTGAATAGCAACCTCTTCCCAGAATTATCGTATGCCGTAAACTAATCAACAGTATAGGATATCTCCATATTCATGGATTAGGAATATATTAGCTTTATGGAAAACCTCAGGCAAGCCAGTAGATGACCACCAAAACCATCACAGAAACCAAGAAAAAAGGAAATAGAAGTAAACGTTGGTCAGAACCTGTAGATGATGTTTGTAATCAGAATGAATTATCCTTGGTATGTTCGAAGCCACTCTGTATACATAAATCAATACCTGTAGTTAAAAAGACGGACAAATTTATTGAAGCATCAACGTGGTAGTAAAGCCCAAAGAAAGATGAGAGGGTAGGACAAAGGGAAAAGTTTGATCATTTTATAGGATTTGATGAGCAATAACCAACAATTATTAGACGCTCAATTATCCTCCTCGTTTCAATAGATTTAAAAATATAGGACCTTCGGTGTATTCAATTTCGATGGTTACTGTTACTGGTTACTGTTGAAGCATAGATTAAATGTTAAGAAACTAAACTATTTGTGTTGCACTAATCAAATCTCAATTTCACTCGTTTTTTTATTCACATGAAGTTAGTGGATGATTCTGATTTGAAGAACCACAAAAGTGCAAAAGCCGAATCAAACATTACGTTCAAAGCAGGATCAATGATATATGAACATAATCGTGAAACAAATTAGGGGAGGGTACATTAACAGAGACCACAGTTAAACAGGGAGGCGCAACGAGGGTGTTTTCAGATAGGCAAGACAATGCTGGACAATAAAAAACGTATTGATCTGTGCAGTTGGAACTGTTAGGTACCCAAACGTAACAGAAAACATAATATATAATACGCCTTGGATGTAATTATGATCAATTACAGTAGGAATAGGCAATTCAAGCGTATGACAAATATGAAACTTTCAAGGTTCAGCAGTTTCATGTTCGAGGCATTGAGTTGTTGACTTTTTCCTGCATAGACTCAGAATAGTCTCAGGTTATCCATACTTTTTCACTCAGCCAAATTATGTCGATCAGCAGAACCAAATGGAATTTGAGACCGACAGTAGGTAACACTCTGTACGCCGAAGATCAACGTTTGAAACTTTTTCAACGTTAGAACACCTTGGAACAGAAGGGAACACAAGGGAACACCTTCGGAAGAATGAGAAAGCATCCGTAAGCAACAAATTCGAAACCCTAGCGGGGGAAGAGAGAGGATAACGAGGCAGCAGGTTCTTAACAGTCGGTAGATGAAGGTGTAGTTTATGGCTACTAGGACTGAGCAGGTAGGTCCTTATTGTTCCAATAAAAGCTCAGTTAAATCTAAAAAATGCTTCTTCAATACAAGATGCCCACTTGGTAATGATAAACGATAGTACACCTTACGGAAAACAAAGTATCCATATCACCAGAGAAATAAAGGTTTCTACTGAAGAGGAGTGGAATGAAGCCCAACGCAGGAGACTTTCTACAGATGCCGTGATTTGTAGAGTAGTCAACAACAACAAAACACCTTGACAGTTCCAGAGTTGTTTACAAGAATACGAAGAGCCTTCAAAATAACATGGAAAAACTCGAGAAACAAGAAGAGTTTATAAGAGATCCAAAACCTGATGAATCCTCCTCCAATAAGCAGCTTTGCACAAACATTTCAGGAGTCAAGCAGCACATTTAGTTACGAGAATCCCTGCAAACCTGTGCATCCATTGAAAGATACGACCTCAATGATAGCAATTTGAAACAATATACAGAGATATTCTACATGAGTTTGGCCGACCAATGCTCGATACGCAGTACACGAACGAGGAAAGTAGATTTATGGTTCAAGTGGCAACTGGAATCATGAAATCAACACAAGAACAATTCGGATTGAATTTACTTACGTTCTGTTCTGTAACAGCAAGTTCTCTGTCGTTGGGAAGGTAGTTCGGGGATGAAACGGTCCTGAGTTTCTGTTCTGTCTCAGTCACATCCTGCTTGAGATGCAGCAATTCCTATAGACAGAAAGACAAAATTCATATCGTTTGTTAATCAAGATGAAACCAGCTAGAATGACACGACCTATCGCAGAGAAATACGTAGAAACACATAGCAGAGCTGGATATCCTTTGACGACCTACTCCTTCTGTTTCCAAATGGGAAAATAAATTAATTACACTGCACGTAGCAATAATCAATCAAGTTACTGACAGTTCAAGGAACTGAAAAAGTGATTAGGTATCAACATAACTGATGACACACACATGTCTCAAAAAAATCCTGGTCAAGAGATTTAATTTAAAATACATAACGAATGTGCGAATAATGGGGCCACTTTAAATAGCAAATAACCGCGTTGCCCTTAAAGAACTAAAGCTGCAATTATTTTGCCATCAAAATGATCTGAACCAGTACGTGAAGCTTCACGAAGGAGTAAACAAAATAAGAAAATGTCAATAGATTTGTGGTATTGAATGATCTTCACATTATAATACGAATTTTACTTTACCTGTTGATACTGTTCAACTTGGCCGATGGCCTCTTCCAACTCGATGCTTTGCTGTCTGACAACACCCATCAGCGTATCAAGTTCAGCCTTCAAAGCTGCTCCAGCAATAGGGACCGCATCACCACCAGTTAGACCGCTCTTGAAATGAACCTAAGTAACAATAAAAGGAAGCCTGAATTAGATAACAATCAAACCCACGAAGACAGGAATGAGTGAAAGAGGTTTAGGTGATAATACCTGAAGCTTCTCAACAGAGACGTCAATTTTCGATTTCTGAATGGCTATGTCAGCCATGACCTTTTCTTTGGCAGCCAGCCTATCGCGAAGAGGCTTCTTTTTACCAGCATCATGCTCCAGTGCGCCGTTAGTCTTGCTGAGCCATGATCGGACCTCTCTCAATTTCCTTTCACATTGCTCCCATTCTTCATTGGTCTCATGAAGCAATGCATGCTGAAAAAGAGATTTGTCTTTACACCGTTGTGTCACCAAGTTATCAAATGCTATATTATGAGAAAACCTGTCGTCAAACAACGTAACTCATTGCCTGAATTTGCATTGTTGGAGGCAAACATTATGGGTCAGTAATGAAATTCGTAAAATTACTACAACCCCCTTGTCAGGATTTAGCGAGGATTTAGCTGTGGGGTTGGGCAAACCCTAAAGCGAACCCACATTGACAACTACCCTACACTGTTCAGCAGGGGTTCTTTTTTGAGCGATTTGATGCAGGAGATGGGTTGATGAAACGTAAGGTGGGTGCGCGAAAAAATGGAAATCCACCTCCAGAAATAATAAGACGAGTCTCAAGATGAAAAAAACGGGTTAATGATATATCAAAATACATACCCTTTCCAGGAGTTTCCCCTCAACTTCACACTTTGCAGTTTCAGCTTTCTCAAGCAACTCTGACAGTTCTCCTGTACTGCATGTTTCCCCAATGTGTTCCAATTCTTTGGACATTTCACTCAATGTTTTACCCATGTTCTTACAAGTTTTGACAGCTCCCTACAATAGTGGTAAAGGTTTTCCAATCAATATGTGGCCAAATTCATGTAAGTATTTCACAGTCATGTATCACTTTATAGCTATTAATGGTGAGAATAAAGATTGGTACACTACCGCATATTCGTGGGACTTGGCTTTGGCTTGTTCGAGGTCTCCCAAGTATAGAGGCTGTTCAAGGAAGCGTTGCTTTTCTTGAACCCAGTTCATAACAGTATTGTACAGAGTCATAAATCTGTCCCAGGAATCCAAACTTCCTCCAATCTAGACAAATACATAGGTAGTGATACACCTACATAGAGTGATTTCTAACTCAAAATTTAGTGTTCATTCAGAAATCCCACGAAACTAGCATTGGAAAAATCGCTGAAAACAAAAAGCTCTCGTTTGAAATTTTTAACTTGTAAATTCGAGTTCTTGCTAAGTATTCCATAACACAGCGAATTTCTTAATATCTGTAGCTTATTACGTTGTGTCATATTCGAGTTAGGAAATAGAAAAGCGGGTTGTGATTATTTTATTCAAACTTTTCTTTGCTTGCAGTGCCATAACTTGCCACTGTTTGTTGGTGATGAAATTTATACTACTCCTGTACTCGAATGTCTTCATGTTCCATACGTTTACTAAAAATTTATTCTATTTTTCATTACTAAAGGCTTGAAATTCATTCTTTTTCTCTTTAGTAATAAGACAAAACATTGCACGATAGAGACTTTTTCATCTCTTTCGTGGTTTCGGCATGAATCAATCAGTTTTTATTAGAATCAGTGCAATACTGAATGATATTTTTGGTTTTCTGCATCACAGATTGTGTTCGTACAGATTGTGTTTTTGATCACCGAGGAACCATTTTTGAACCACCACCATTTCAAAACAACTGAAAGTTTTTCTAACTCCACAAGAAATCTACATAGTTCGATATGTACTCACTAGTTGTTTCTTTTCATCAATCCAAGCACGGATCATGCCAAACTGCTCAGCGAGGGCATCAACTGTCTCCTGAACTGCTGCTTTTTCAACATTATCGTTTGTGTTGGAACAAATGATCTTTCCGTTTTGAGTCAACTCGTCCAGTCTATTTTGCATGGGTAACAACTGCGATTGAACGTGCTGAAATTGGGAATTGATTGGTTATTGATGCTATCAACTAAGAACTAACTATTTATCAGGGATCAAGTATCTACAATGAAAACTTGTTCGGCAAGAAAATTCAGCTGAAACGATTTCAAGACACAATTTTCTTACTTGTAGAGCTTCTTTGATGTATTGGGGTTGGCTGGTTCTATCTTGTACTTTGAGCTCTGCATCTTGTAACCAAGCGCTGAGAATTTCTTTGTCCCCATTGTAATTATTTCGCGTAGTTCTAGCCCTCTTCTGTTCATCACGTTTTGCGTCAATGGCATTTTGAATGTTTTCCATTTTCAGTTCAAGTTCGGTGATCTGAAATAACCACAGGTACACTAATGGTATAATATCTCGGTCACGTTAACTACCCAAAGAAATCAAATATGAAAATTCAAAGTACATAATCACTATCACCCGCAAATATTTCTCGTACCTTTGGTACCAAACCGCTAGGAAGGCCTTGCTGTAAGTCCTTGTACATTTTATTCAGACGGGACAAGAAATTCTGGGCATCAGTTAGATTGCTATCGACTTTCTTCCTCATATTCTGTAATTGTTTACAAAACAGTTAAATGCAAGGGTACGAATGGTTTTGAAAACAAAATCCGCTGCTCGACGTATTGTGAGTCACTTACGGCCACAGCAACCTCAGCTGCATCCTGATCAGCATCAAAAACGTACAAATCAACAACCTCGGAAGTGAGGGCATCAAGCAAGCTTTTGTAATCCTCGATTGAAGAATTCGTTTTCTCCAACAAGTCATTGGCTTCCAGCAATCTACTCAGCTTCTCTTTGAGTTTTTCTAATAATCTAGAAGTTAATAAAATAATAAATCAAAACGTAGAACTGAAACGTGATGGAAAATTATACCCATTTGAACTGATATGGTTGAACGAATTGGCGTACGAGTATGAACTTACTCTGTATGACGATTTGCTACACCTATGGCCCTTGATTTGACTTCTTCGTGAGAATCGGGTGAAACTGCCAGAAGGAAAGTCAGTACTGGTTTAGAGGACTCTAGCACCTTTGCTTTTTGTGGTTCTAGCTCTTCCAATGTGTCGCACAAGCCCTGTAAAAATCGTTGAATTGAATAAAGTAGTTGATATTTAGATTTGTTTACAAAAACATCCTTTCATGAATCGTAGGACTATTTGGAGAACCACTTGCCTGCAACGTTTTAATTCCGTCTTGAAGCTGAGCTTCATTAGTGACCAAAATCTCGATATTCTTGCTCTTATCATCAACAGAAGTGAGCTTTGTATCGAGGCTGTGAAGAGTGTCTTCAAAGTCCTACAAAATAAAGAAAAGAATATCATGTCTAACCAAGAAATAGGGGTCCTTTCATCCACTTGCCCTTGACTTTCTTACTTGTCTTACGAGTATAAATAGAGGATAACTGCCGAACTGACTTTAGATTCTCTCCAGGACCTGGTGATGATGATATCATTACATCAAAATCACTAGCTTTTAGTACACAACTGGTCAACGACGAATATCCTCAACGTAGGAAATCAGAAGCTTAAAATGTTAACTTGTAGGTTCACAAAGTAATGTAGGTGACTTGCATACAGTGACCATTACCTTCCAGTGAACAGCAAGATTCGATAAGGTGTTCTTCCTCATTTCCAAATCACTGAGAAGCTGCTGCCATTTATCGTGTACAGCTTTCACTTCTGATTCAATTTTGGAACTACTGTTTGAGTTGAGGAACCCAACCAGTTCGTTCATCCTGTCTTTGAGGAGCTCGACGTCCGACTCACAGTGCTGAAATACCAGAGAACGAAATCGTCTAATCGTGTACAATTAACAAAGCATGATTCGAGAGAGCAGGCTCAAATGCACGTTTAATACTGGTATTTCAGTAAGGTTTAAAAAAGGCACCTGGGCATCCTTCAGAGCTTGCTCGATCTTTTCCAAATTAAACTTCAGCCCACCAAGAGAAGTGACAGGCTCATCAACGAAATAGATCCTCTGTAGAGTTGACTCCGCCGCGATCAGAGCTTCGGCATAGGCTTTCAATTGTTCCACAGCTTGATTTAGTTTAGCTTCGAACGACTTGGCCGTGTTCAAAGTGTTCCTCAAAGATTGGCTGAAGCCTTCTCGGCGTTTATTGAGAGTTTCTTGGTCGTCCGCATTCAATGAAGGCACGATGTTTTGGCCGGCCTTGTGGATGTCGATAGACACAAGGTCATGCAGTTTCTTTTCATCCCCGAAGAATTTCTTTAAGAAAAAAAATTAATCAATCTCTATTAACCTACAACAATCACTCTCAAGATGCAACTTAAATTTAAATGAATAGAAATGATCTAAAGACTAAATATGCAGTCAGCATTACAGTGGAGGATTCAAAGGGGGGGGGGGGGGTCGTCGTCGTCGTCCCACCCCCCTCCACAGAAAGCCAAAAATCGGCAATAGTATAGCAGTTGTCTGGACGAAGCCAAGCCTTATTGCCAAAGGCCGCTAACTTTTTGGCAGGATATCTCGATTTTCAATCGGTCACTTACCCAACATGAACACTCGCCTTTGGCGAGTGGAAAGTGTGCCATGTACAACAGTCGTAGCCCCGGGGGGGGGGGGGGGGCTCATCCTTCCCCCATAAATATTAAGACATATTAAAAAATCTATTTAGTACCCTGTTTTGCAAATTTTGTTTTTTATACGTATTTTTATTTATTTATTTAAATTTATTTATTTATTTTTTTTTTATATTTAAATATTATTTAATACGTACTGAATGGTTGTTGAGAATCGTTGGTAATTCATCTAAATCAAAACCTTCGCCAGTTTCTCTAGTCTTTTCATTGGCATCTTCTATCCACTTCATCAATTCATTCTTCAATGACTCGTAATTGATGCGATAGCTGTGAAATAATAATAAGGTACCACATTACAATTTGATCGGCTATATACACTTCGTGACAAAGTGGACTAGAAAAAAAAGTGATTATTATATTGGTTCAATTGTTTGAGTAAGTTTTTTTTTACCAATTCATCATCAATGTTTAATACACAAATATGCATATATGCACATATATTGTATGTCAAATATACACGCGTTTGTGCATATATGAATCTACGGTAATCCAGCAAAGTCCGAAATTGTGAAAAAGATCAATGTCATGCCTGATGAAAACCCACCTTTCAAACTTGAAAAACATCTTAAGGTACTAGCACGCAAATGTGAAATAATGAAGAAAAAATACTGTAAATTATCGAAACATTACAAATAATAATTATTGACATTGAAGATGATAGTGCACAGGGATCTACCATGATCGAACATTAGGTGTGAACACACTAGAGGGTACATCACTTCGAATGTTCCTTACTTACAAAGCTGTTATTTCGTCGCCTTGGGAATGATGAGAAATCAATAGATTGACACATCCTAGCTTGATTCAATATGGCTTGAGCAATTGAGCTTGTAATAGGGGCGTTACGGTTCGTGATCAAAAGGAGGATCCAAAGGGGGTTTATGCCTATATACACTAATTCAAAATTGCAACCACAAGAAGGTACTATTTTAGGAAGATCACCAATGCGACCAATTATTATATTGGCAAGCAGTGCCTACAGTACAGTAGTATAATTTTCTTATATGATTCATTCAAGAAAATACAATTGAAAAGTGGGGACAGCGGAGGCGGCGGGGTATTCCAAATCAGCAGGTTACATTGATCAAAATACTGAGAGCAATATCAAGTTGGAGGCAAATTTACCAAGGGGTTCAACAAGTCTGCTCACCTGATTCTCTTCAAACTGTTAATCAATGATCATCTGAACACGAAATCGAACGATAGACGCATAGTGGCTAATAATATTCATGTACAACATTAAAGTAGACTCGGTAATACAGTGACTGTTGTCCAGCGAACGCTTTCATAAATTCCTATGATTTGCAGATGAGGAATTACCAGAGATTGTAATGACCTGCCAACAAGCCAGTTAGAAGACGCTTTGGCTTTACAATATAGATTTTCACCCAAAGCAGCAGTGGATACCATTAAGCGTAAATTACACTCTTGACTGTATGAAGGAATGTATGAGCATGCCAAAAGTCTGCATGGACGGAATTATGTACACTAATAGTACAGATCGTCGCACATTTCTGGTATTGCGACTGTATCAATAAATCGTTCGAATAAATTAGTTCGTTTTTGAATTTCAGAGCTACCTAGTAGTCTTTAATCTCACTAGTAATTATGAAACTCAGCAATCTTCCTAGTTATTCTCCCTTTATGTGAAATTTCCCCTGATTTTCAAGTCGCTAGAAACCCTGAACCAAATTATTATACTTATTCAAAAGCGAGAAAAAACGACACTTACTTCTTATTTTGAGTGAGATACTGCTCTCTCTCTTTGAGCTCCTTAGGTATGGTCTGAAGGAGGGTCGAGGCTTCACTCATCCTTTCTTGAAGACTTCCTGGGAGATCGTCTTTGTTTTTCATGTTTTGCACAATTTTTTCCATCTCACCCAAATGCTTTCCAATTTCTTTTTCCAGATCCTACACAGGAAAACCAATCAAGTCAATGATTGGAACATAATGTCGTAGTAATATGTACTACTCGTTATGACCAAAGAAAATCGATCATTAACAATGAAATAACGTGAATTAGATTATGAATTTTTTATCAATGAAGAGTCTGGTGTTTGGTTCAGATACCTGGTGTTTTTTCTCTTCTCTTTCTACACTTGCTAGAGTCAAGTCTAACAGAGGGCGCGATTTCACGTCAACCTCATGAGCATGTAACCAATCAATGAGTTTGTCCAGCTCTTTTGTCATCTTGAGGTGCTCCTGCTCCGCATCCAATAGTTTTTGCCGAGCACTTTCAATGGCTCTCTTCAATGCTTGAAGCTGTTGTTTGAGGGACTGTAGCTGCTCCATTATGCTGTTCTTATCAGCTACAGAACCTTCAGATGCGATTCGTTCGCCTTTGTCAAAAGCCGAAGCAAGGAGAGCCTCACAGTGTTGAATCTTCAAAATCACCTTTAAAAAAAAGAAAAATATTAACTTGGAATCCAAATAATCCCTCCAAGTGGAGTGAAATACGTTATATACAATTATACTCACATCGTCCAGCCTCTTGATCTTTTCGGGTATGGGTTGTGGAGAGGACTCGATTTGAGTGACAATGGGAGTGTACGTGGTTATGAACGTAGTAATCTCCGCAATTAAAGCCAAATATTGCTGTCGCAATCTCAGAAGGTCTTGCAAGTGAGCGATTTCGTCTTCCAGACCATTAATTAGATCACGGAGACTAGCGTGAACAGCTGAGAGGCCTTCCACGCCCTCACCTCCCAAATCGTTCTTCCAGCGTTTCAACTCATCCAACAATTTCTAGGGTCAGTCAATATAAAATACACAGTTATTTACAGTTATTTACAGTTATTTACAGATGTATAATTATGGTATTCTTCAATTGATTGAACTCTATTGTCAAAAAGTTCTAGTGTCCAAAGTGAATCAAACTAACACCAACTTGACAGTGACTTATAGCCTACTCTCTATCAAATGATAACTTTCCACACCTGGTATGCGTCAATGGCTGACTCAGCATCTTCAACTTTACTTCCAACAGGTTTGGCCAGATCCTTCATGCAATCTTGTACTTTCTTGATGAGCACATTAGACTTGTCAACTTTCTCCAGGATCTAAAATTGTCACCATAGGGTTAGATTAGAAATAGATAACACAACAATAGTGATAGGACCAAATAAACGGGACTGCGCCATTTATTAAAGCTAAAAACAACTCTATGTATCTGCTGAAAACCACAGAAAACGACCAATCAGTAAACTTGGAGATAGGATTTTTCATTATTCAAAACTTGGTATTGGGGTATACAATAATAATAATTCAATTTGTACCGCGAGCCTTGTTATGTTCGCTAACTTGTCAAGTTTAAGCTAACCTGTCTCTGGTCTTCAAGCGCCTTGCCCAACGCGTCCAGCTTGGATGCAATATCCCTAGCGATCTTCTGCTGCCTCTGATCTAACCCGTTCACTAGATCGTCGGCCATCAGACGATCAGGAGCAGTTAGGTTCATACTTCTCAATGAACCCTTCACAGAGTCTACATCCCCTTTGACTTTGTTGCACTCCTCGTTCAATTTTTTATACTAAAAAAAAAAGGATTAAAAAACGATTTTTAATACATAAACGAGTTTATGGTAAATATCTAGCAGCAGTAATGATCTGCAGTCGGTTCAAGACCACAAAAACATTGTAGTGAACCTTATTGAGTTGATCTTGTATCGCTTGGAGTGAAGAAAGTCGCACATCACTGGAAAGCGCTACTTCTGCTTCATTCAGCCATTGCCGTATCTTATCTGTTTGAGCTTCAAAATCTTGTCTATTACCAAGAAGACGCTTGAGCCACTTGTCACGCTGATCAGCTTTGGTGGAATAATTGTCAAATTCATCTCCGACAGCTGCAAGTAATTCAGTGAATAGAAGTCAAGTCCAAAAATCAGAGTCATCAACTATGTTTGGGGAGGGGTCAACCTTGTACACGAGTTGACACTGATACATAATTATATTTATATGCAGGAACAGGCTATTAATAAAGGTAATAAAATAACTCACAGGACAGGAGTTTATTCAGTTCTTCTTTTTCAGGGTCTCCACAATCTTTCATTATAGCAGCTCCCTGTTTCTGCAAGCCTCCCAAATCTTGGTTTTCAAATTTCTTCAGATCGTTCTTGTATTTCTGTAAAATGGAGAAAATGTCAAAGTCAATAAACTACGATTACACTGAGAACAATAACTTAGGGCTTCTGTAAGATTAGGATTATACCAGAGGAGATGATTCGACTGACCTTATTTTCCTTGATTAGTCGTTCCACAACTGCACTGCTGAGAGGCTCAACACCTTCACTTTCGGGGCAGCGTCCACCAAGTTGCCTTAACTTTTCTCTGAGGCTCTCGTGCTTCTTCTCAAAGTTCTTTCTGTCCTCAGATGCTTCTTTAGCAGCTTCAAGCGCAGTCTTTACCTCGCCGCCCAAGTCTGAAATAGTTTAATGAGATTTACTATTAAAAAAAACCTATATTAATCCTCTAAAAACAACTCCACAAAAGCCTTTAGCAGTAGGAAAAAGGAGACCACAATCATTAGGTATTAACCTCTCAAACATGTTGTGTGTATGCAAATTAATAATGTTTGAGGTATAGTATTATTGCTAAGCAGTATAGGACCACATAGGATTTATACTAACCTCCAAGATATTCCATGAGTGCCTTTATTTTCTGCTCAACCTGTTTAATCTCGAAATTTTCAAGCTCTGGTGATATGTTGTTCAAACGTCTCTCGCAGGACTCGCCAACGATCTTCTTTCCTTCGGTTTCCTTCATTAGGTTCTGTAGAGTATGTAGAGGTTCGTGATAAGTAAAGCATACATAGCATGTGCATTGTAATAATTTGTCCATACTGATGATGTTCTCATCGTGACGTACCGGACTAACATTGCGGGTAGCCTATGCGCTACGCCGTCCGGTTTCATCGCCCTATTAGGTTTCTCACTTTGCTATTCCAGCTATGTACGGTTGAGTTTTGCTCTTCTATGCTTTTAACACAACCCAACTATAAGACCTTTTCTTCTGAGTTCTTATTAACAACCAGCCCCGAGTGCTTCCATTAACCAACAACATAAACAACAAACACATCCATAAGGAACTATGGAACTATTACTCACTTTCAATGCTTGAACCCGTTCTTCAGATGATTTTGCGTCATAACCCATTTTAGGGGGATTGCGGACAAACTGGAGTTTGGAGTCAACCCACTCTTTAGCTTGACCAAGTGTATCATTGATGCCGTCCAGCTCGTCATTGGTAGCTCTAAGAGCCTCTTTCTTCCTCTTGATCTTCTTTCCCAGGTCATTGAATTTCTTATCGAAGGACTTCAACTGAATACCACGGTAATTGTAAGTAAATAAAAAATAGATGTTTCTCCGCTGTTAAATGAATACAAATTCCTAAGTGATGCCACCTGTGACGTACCTGTTCGTCAATTTGTTGAGCATCAATGTTGCTGACGATGTTTCCAGCGTTTTCTCCCAATTTCTTGATATTGGACAATATTAAGGGTGTTTCCTTCTCACAGTCATGAGCGATTTCATCCAATATCGTGATTCTTCGGGGCAGCTCCAACCCGTGTCCTTTCTCGACGAGTTCCAATTGTTTGGCGAACCCTTCAAGTTTTTTCTGTGCATTCGCACAAGCTGATCTATATGCATCGACCTGACTTTCATCGTCCTGCTTCTTAGCAAGAACGTCGTTCAGCTTAAAAAATAAATAAACCAGATCAACTCATATTCATGATCACTGAAATATGTATCATAAATTTGAGCACAAATTTTGTGTCAATAGAATCCAAGAAACACCTACCAGAGCCTCAAGCTCATCGAGCCTTGTTGATACAGCTTCAGCTCTGTCCCCTTGGGGAAGTTCAATCATCAACCGAGTCCTATTGTCGTTGATCCCGTTGTGAATAGCTGTCATGCCCGCTAGTTCAGATTTTGCCAAGTCAGCTCTGAGTTTCCAAGGTTTGTTTTTCCATTCGTTGAGAGCAGACATTTGGTCTCCAACCCATGAGTCGATCTGCATGATCTGTTTGTCCTTCTCTTCAAGCTCATTGGATGCTTGTTGTAAATTACCCAATCGACCCTCCACCTGGAAAAGAAAATATACTTGTTTCATATAACGTTATGTGGATTCGAAGATCATGTTATAGCTTTCTGCATACATTCAGGTAAACTAAGTGAAATAAATTACAACTTACCAGGTCAATGAAATCTTCAAGTCGGGTCCTGACATTGATTTCTTTGTCTGGGACAGGAACAGAGTGGGGGTCCTGAGGACTTGAAGGCCTTGATATGCAAGCAGCAGCTGCTTCACAAGCTGCAACAGCCATGCTCAGTCTTGACTTTTCGCCTTGGAGTTTATCTCCAATGTCCTGCAAGAATTTCAATCGACAAAATAGCATTGTTAGGATTCGGGTTAAACTCCAAGAATCACCTTATAAAACTACTAGGACCATGTGATATACCATGAGGAATAACCACTAAGAAGTTTTTATCACGATAAACATGAATTGTATGGCAAGAATTGTACAAGAAATGTGTCTGAAATGGACCAGCAAAATATAGCTGCATACCCTGTGGAGCTCAAGTTGCTGTTTCACCACATTGATATCAGGAGATACGTTGAAGTCGGATCCCAGTTGAATTTCGTAGCCATCAAGATTGGCCATGATGCTATCCAGGGTCCGTTCGTATTCGAGGAATTTCTCCAAAGATTCCTCCAGACGGGATTTTATCTGCTGAGCAGTGTTGAGCAGGGAATCATAACTATCCTGAACGTTGGACAGCTGCTGCTCAATGGTTTGTTTGATCTGATGGTTGCTTTTGCTGTAGCGCTCAATCTGGAAGAAACCTTTGGCTCGCAAATCGTCTATTGTTCGTTGGTATCTGGAAGGTATTTCAGATTGTTAGAAGGGCGGAGATGACGGATAATATGATGCAATGAGATGCAGCTTGCTCGTCAGAATCTTTGTAGTGAAGTAGAAGCAATGGTAAAAACGTGCAAATATTGCATCGAGAGTGTGGGCATTTAAAAAAATAAATTGAATCTATAATTTATTTGAAACTCACCCTAAAATATCTGCGAGCAAGTTGTTGTGGAGGTCGATCTGCTCCTGGGTTTGTTCTTTGTTGGTAATGTAAAGAGAGTTATGGGCCATAAGCTGGAAGGAAACTTGAAGCAGCCACTTTTCGATATCGTGCAATGACTGATGATATGCGTTGTGGTCCTTGATTTCGTTCTCCAAAGACTCTTTTTGAGAGCTACATAAACTGGTGACGTGCATCAGTTTGTTGTCGAGAGCTTCGACCTTCACAGGGGCTTCGCGAGAATTGGCCCATACTGCAAGTTCTTCAGCTTCGACCCTCAACCGTTGTATTTCATCACTCTTCCCTTTGAGATCATTTTCCATGTGCTTCAACCTACAAAAAATCGTTGTGAATAGAATTGCAAGTCCAAATCACGTTTCGTGCAGAATAAAAATGTTTCAAATAAAGTAAGGGGTGTTTAAAAGTATCTATTATTCACTGTGCTGCTGGAAGCTGGGTACTCTTATACTAATCACAAATGATCACAAACCATTCGTACAATCATCTCACCTTTCGAGAAGGGTTTTCATTTCGCCGATTTCACCCTTGGTGTCAAGCACTTCAGAAAGTTTCTTTTCGGTGGAATCTAGGGACGAGTTAACCTTCGATAATGTATCATCGAAATCATCCCAACGAGCGATAGCTGTATTCAGTTGGGCGTTTACGGACTTGAGATCAATTGTAAGTTGATCCCAAGAGTTATGTAGTTCAGAGACAGCTTCACGGAGTGAGTCCTGTTGATCGATAGGAGTTCTGTCCAAAGCTCTCGTATAAGCGTCCTCCATCACAGACATGAGATGTTGTCCTAACGAAATTTAATAAACATTATACATCTTTTCTTCAAGATGCACTCTTTTTAAACTCCAAAACCAACAAATAGTTACACGATTAACTATGGAACAACAGCATACGTAAATGGAAGTAAATATACCTTCAGTAATGCGGTTGGTAACAAGCCCAACAGTTTGAAGTCTGTCTTTGAGCCAATCGTAACTCCCAAAGCCAGCACAGTCCTTGACAGTACCATGAGCCCTTTGCAACCAAGACTCGAACTCGTCTTTTGCTTTGAGAAATTCAGTATGATCTGACAGGTTCTTTTCAACCCTACTCAGCAGGCTGGAAACCATTGCAATCGATAAGTTTTCGTGCAAAATACATGAACTACCAAACAGTGTTTTGTCCCCTGTTTTTTTAATAGCAGACTAAATAGACCAAAAATTATAACTTGAAACTTACTCCTGCACAATAGTGAAGAACTCTGCGTATTCACTTTGAGCTTTTACGGTTTCATCTCTCACCCAATTACACGCACACAATTCCATAAGGGTTTCACATTTATCACTCAGTTCTTCGATATTGGATTTCTTTCCGTTGAGCTCTGTGACTAAACCTCTGATTCTGTCGAGATCACTAGTAGTCTTCGGAATGTTTTCGTCTCCAATCAGGTTCTTTTCTGCATCCAATTTACGCTTAAACTCGACGAGCCAACCATTGAATGACTCGTTTACAGAGTTGAAATCGTTCCAACTTGCTAAGCATTTGTTCAGAGACGCCAATGTCTCACGGGTAAGGTTTCTCAATGAATCGAAGTTATGTTGGAGCTGCAAAGTATCACTCTTGATAGCTTCCCTGCTCTCAGGACCAACTTCTTCAGTAATGTGATCAGCTTTAGATTGAACTGCAATAACAAGCTTTTCGCCTGAAAAATAAATACTCACTAATGTACTCGTAACAAAAAGAATCAAAAATTTTAATTAAAAAAAACCATAAACCAGAATTCAAATCAGAAAAACTAGGAAAAGTTTTCACCTTCTGGGAATTCCTTCTCGAGTTCCAAAATCTTGTTCCTCTTTTCTTCAATTGAATTTTTCTCCCCATGCGAATCGCTGCAATGCTGGACTTCAATTCTTGTTTTCCTGATCCAATCAACAGCCTGCTGCAGTACTGTTTGGTAATCATTGTAACTAGTGACTTGTCTTTCGAGGTCGCCGATCAAGGAAGCAATCTAAATTGTATCAAAGGACAAAATAGTAACGACACAATCAAGTCTTATTTCAATAGCATTAAGATAAGCAACAAATTAAACCTGAATACTTACCAGAGCTTCAAGATCGCTGAAATCTGAAATAGTTTCTTGGAATTCTTTGGGTGGTATCGATTCATTGCCAAGACGGCTCTTGATATTGTTGACCTTCAAAATAGATATTATTTGAAATTAAAATTTTCAAATGTACAGAACAACTCGATTGGTAAAGAAAATTTCTATTGATAACGACAATTTTAATACAATAGTAGACTACGTAAGGAACACTAACCAGTTCGTCTTGCGACCTAAATTGATGAGAAAGTCCTCTGAATTTTTCTAATTCAGCTTTCGTGTCGGAAATGTCGTTACTGTCGGATTTGACAGCTTTGAACTTCATTTCCTTGATCCATTCTTTCAAAAAGTGATGAAGCTTATGTATGTCTTCCAATTCGGCCCCTCTGGCAGATAGGGCCTGTCTCAGGAACTGCACGAAAAAGTCGCCATGTCAAGAATTAAAATATTGAAGGACTGAGATCGTGCAAGAGCTAATAGACCTCATTAAACGAACAGTACCTAACCCTGGTATGCGTATAACATTAAAAGTACGTGGTTGGCCTCGAAGTTCCAAGATAACAAGGATAATTTACTTGTGAGGTTTCTGAATGATTCTAGAAAAACGAGTTCGTTGGTAGACTATGGTAGACAACTATGGGCATATCTCTCGGAACAATATATGTGTTTAAATTATAAATTTGAGCAAACTAGCCGGTTTACAAAATCATATCAATTATTCAATTGAACAGTTAATATAAAAGTAATATGCTTTAATCAACTACTAAAATGAAGCGCTGCTTACTTGGACTTCAATAACCAACTTCTCGAACTCTTGCTTCAGAGACTCGCTGTCTTCTTGTATTTTGGCCACTCCACTAGGTTCGGTATTCAGAATAATCTTTTCTTTGAGTTCAAGAGCATAACGTAATCTGTTCTGCCCTTGTTCTAATGCTTGCTGTAACCCTTTCACGACGCCAAGCCTGGCAGCAACTTCAGCAATTGTGTTGGGCATGTCACTACATGTAGCAACCTGTTTTTTGGACAAAAGAAGATATCTAAATGAATTAACTAGAAATAATCACATACATTAAATTGAACTACTACGCATATTGTTATTTACCTACCACAACCACAACTCATCTTTATTTAATTGAACCACAACTTAATAAGTCAACAACATAATAATATTATGTTATCAATGAAACAATTTTGGCCTCATAGTGTAAGCGCACTACAGTCAGCTCATAGTTCTATCACTACACAACAGAATGGAATCAGAATATTTACTTTTTCTTTGGTCTTTTCAACCCATTGCTGGCATTCCTGATACAAAGAATTGTGCTGTTGATGTTCTTGGTAGTGTAGCTCCAACCTTCTCATAACTTCCTTGGCGAGTGACAATAAAGTGTTATACTTCGTAGTCAGTTGCATCATAGCATTAGATACTCGGGTATCAGCACACGTTTCAAGTAGAACCTGAATGAATTCACATGAAAACACAATTGAGCGATCATAACGGGCATTGGAAACCGGGTCGAAATCTTCGGTGTAAATGAATATTACTTATTCAAATTTACCTGGGCTTTGAGGTTGAGATTATCCAACTGCTGCTGCCACCCGAAGAGCGTCTGTAAATGATCTTGGAATAGCTCCAGAGTTGCTCTCTTAGCTTCAAGGGTACTTTGAAGTTTGTTGAAAGACTGAACAGTATCTTCGGTTTTGCTCAACCACTCAGTAGCTTCCTTGTATTGGTCTTCATATTCTGACCATTTCATGATACCGGACTGAATAAAGAATATAATGATCAGTAAGAAATAATGTTACGATAGGTACTTGGAGGCTCCTTCACTAACAACTCAATATTTGCCTTCTAAAAAAATGCAACAAAATTAAGAACAACATGAGGAATGTAGCCCAATACCTACATGAATTTTGTACTGATTGGAGAGTGACTTACTTCTAGAAGATCTTTTGTTCTATTCAGATTCTCAAGGTAGTTGTCAAAAGCGTCTTGAAGAAGAACAACCTCTTCTTCAATAACTTCTTTGTCATCAGCATCAGCCAAAGCACACGCGACCTCTCCTAGTTGCAAGGCCACTTCCAATTTTTTCTCACCTTCTGGAGTTTCACCTTGTAAGATCTGTAAGAGACATCCAGTCTTGTGATAAACCTGAATTGGTACGGTTGGAATATTCCACATTGATATTGAGCACCAATTCACACTTTAATAGAACTCTTGCACCAAACTAACCTTGAGGTGATTCAGCTTAGTAGCCAAAGATTCCTTGTCTCCTGTAGGTTCTTCACATTTACTCAGTCGTTCTTTCGCGGCTCTTACCCATGTACTGAAGTCATTACCGGCATCAATGAACGCCTGGTGCCCTTCCACAGTTTCCCGTTGTTTCGCAAACAGCTCCTTGGCAGTTCTGCTGAGGATTTCGTATTTTGAAGTGATCTCCGAAGCTGGGAGAGCTTGCTGAAGATCTTCAGCTTTCAAGGTGACCGACTGTATCATTGGCTCAAACGAGACTATATCTTGGACGATGCTACTGGTTTGACGGAGAGTAGCTTTGCGCTCAACAATACTCAATGAGCCAAGCCCAGGTGCCTGCCCCTTTTTAGCACGAGAAACCTGTAATTATCCAGAATTTAATAGACGTGAGATTAAGACATCAACACATGCGTCGCTTTGTCTGCAGATAAACAGTAAATTGTGCATTTCCAAACATACTCGTAGATTACCTTTTGCTCACAAACTTCCATTAGCTTAGCCTCTCTGTCTGAAATCCATTGCTGGAGTTGCGAATATGAAGAGCTGTAATCGGCCCATTGCAACAAGCTTGTTTCCAGATGAACTTTGGTGGTGGATATTTTTTTGATTAGCCTTTCCCACTCGGCTTGAATTTCCTTCAGCGTACTTTGAATCTCTTCCCTTCCATCACTCCTTGTGTTCCGCAAAACCTTCTCACCGCTGCTCACGGTCAGATGCACGAGATTTTGACCCTCTTCACGTTTGTTATTCAAATCCTGCAGAAACATATATCAGCTAGGCATCAGAGTAAATCTTTTGATTGTTTGATATAAATTGAAGTTTAAAATGTTGGTTAGATAAATTAGGCATCCAATTTCAAGGACACCCACAATCATTGAAAAAATGTACATATAAATATGCAATACTCCAGCACTTTCAGACCTGAATTTGAGCAAGCCGGGCTTGAAGAACTTCTTTTGAGGCAGTCGAAGCAGAAGATGTAGCTTCTCTAATTACATCTTTAGCCTTCTCCAACCATTTTCTAGTTTTATCCAAATTCTTCAAGTACGAATCGTGTTGTTCGTAGTTAGTTTCCACTTTACGGAGGACATCTTTAGCCATGTTGACGAGAACCTAAAAAGTGTGCAGGAAATACGTTAATTGATTGCAAATTAAAATTTGTGCTGAGGAATATGAAAAGAAGGGATAATAAAATACCTCGTATCTTGAATTGATATGCCTCAATTGATTATTGACGTAAGTGTCCAGATGGGATTTGAGAAGTGGTTCTGCAGCAACATTGAGTTTTGTCAGCTGATCACTGCCTTTCTCCAGTTTATCCAAAACATCCTGAGTAGCCAACATGAGATTGAATCAAAATGAAATCAACATAAGTACATATTAAACTAGGTTTGTAAGTGATATTGAAATCAACGCACCTTCACAGTCTCAACTTGTTTCCTCTTGTCATCAAGATTTGAAACTAACGCCGTTTTCTGAGCCTTGATGTGGATGTCCATTTGCTGCAGCCAGTCGGATATTTTCTCATACTCATCTTTGTAGTTCTTCCAAAGGCCAACTAAACCTTCCAGCTGTTCTTTCTGATTTTGAATGTCTGCAGCAACAAACACAATACAACGATCAACAAAAGAAACACAAATTAAGTGTCAGATGTTCGAGTTGCGCGAAGAGAAAGACTACTTCCCTACTCCTCCGCTGAGCAAATTTTCGAACAGAAATATAACAGATCAACTCTAAATTTAATACCTTTGATTAAATTGTTGAAACTCTCGGTAAGGGCTTTCACATCATTGTTGATGAGTTGTTGACCCTGTTCAGATGAAGAAGCAGCCGCCACTTTGCCAGTGTTCTGGACCTGTTCTAACAACAATTCACCTTGCGCCTGCTTGTTTAGTAATGCTTGCAGGGGTGCAACACAATCTTCTATCGCCAATTTCTCGCTCAAAGGCTGTTGCTTAAGAGCAGGTAATCTCTCTCTGGCACGATTGAGCCAGCCAGATAAATCATCTTGAGCCTCCTTAAACTTCCTGTGCTCTCTGTACTGACGCTCTCTTTCATTCAACAATGACTAAAAATAAAATCGTTATTAAAATCATAATGTTTCAATAGAAAATTTTATTGTTATAAGTGAGAAGCAAAAAAAGCAGTTAATTAAAACCTTTATTTGATCGGCAATCTTATCAAATTTGTGAAGAACTTGTTGGGCGTGGGTTGCAGCTGGGTTTTGTTGTCCACTAGCCAACATTTCAGATGCTTTCGATTTCAAGTTGTCAACTTCGATTTTCTCACAGCGCACTTTCTCTTCAAGAGCCTGAAAACATTAACTCTTATCAGGTAACTACCAAGGATTGAAATCCAGACATTTCCTAACAAGTGAAGCACTTTGTTCCAGAACTTCAAGCTCTACCTCTCTCTATTTCAAGTGAGCAACTGCAAAACCTCCAGCTCTATTTTTGTGAGTAAAGTTTTTTTTTTTAACTTTTAATTGAATCATATTTTACCACTTCACGAACTATAATTAATATAGTAAGCAGCTCCCAATCATTGTTTCTGGACGAATGCGAAGAGAGAGAGGTGGAAATACCTTAGATAATTCGTTTCATCATCAATTCAAATTAGAATCATTTAGCTACCTTGATCTTATCAAGTTGGCTGCGTTTCTCAGATAGAGTGGTTTGGTAATTGTTGACATCTCCATATGAAGTAGTGAGCTGATCCACAATCTTTTCCAGCTGATGAATCTGCTCCAGGAATCCAGCCCATTTCAATACGCATTCATCCAGCATGGTCTGAAAAAATACAAAGTTTACTAGAGCAACATGCATGAAAATCGACTAAAAGGTCCAAAATCAAATCTCAATAAACTCTTCAGGTCTACGATGATTTGTTTCTGTTTCAATTCAATTTAATTGAATGCTCACTACTAGGTACTGATGAGGAAAAATAATTACTTTGGTATCGACGATCTTTGATATTATTGCGCCCCAGTTTTGTTGGAGGGCTTCTAGTGTTTTATTTATGGTTTCATGACCATCAGGCGATGTGTTTGCTAGGACGGTTTGTCCCACTTCAATGCAGCTTTGAACCCGTACGAAACCCTCTTCTTTGCATAGCAGCAAGTCCTTGAAAAAAAAAAAAAAAAAAATTAAAAAAAAAAACATAATAACAACATAATATATAACATAAAAACATAATATAAACATAAAAAACATAACATAATATAATATTATCATCAAGTACCGTACCTAGTCATGAACACCTTGAAACAAACTCAAATGTAAGTGGTAACATCCGAACGACTGAAGGAATGATAAAATATTTGAATAGACACTAACTTGTATTGTTTCACACTTGCTGTCCAGATCTTCTTGTGATGACAGATTGAGATTTGAACAGTATTGAACTCTGGATTTGATTCCATCAATCCACTGCATTGCTTCAGTTACGCCACTGTTGAAATCCATGTGACGAGATACGTACTGCTGCCAACGGCTAGTTAGATCCTATTAATTTGACCAAATTGACAAATGAATCCTCTACCTAACCCATTCTGCATAATAGCATAATATATAGGTAAATTGTGGAAAGCTCCATTCAGCATACCTTGACTTTGGCTGTGAGTTGTTGATACTTGTGCTGAAGCTCGGTAATATGAGAGCTCCGGGTATTTGGCTTATAGAGCTGTTGGGCTTTTTCAGTGACGGTATCAATTTCAAGCTCTTTAGCTCTGATTTCACCTTGCAGGTTCTGTGAAACGTATCAATACAATGAAACTAAAACTAATATTGTATAGTATATTATCGGGAAAATCTCAAATGAAAAATAGGCGATGATGCTATGATGGACGCAAACACCCTACAACTTATAATCATAACCTAAAGGTAAGAGATACCTTAAGTAACTCGAGTTGGGCCTTCTTCAGTTCTGCCGTTGGCTTCAAGTCTATGGCATGAAGCATCGTATCTGTTTCCCTCAACCATGCGAGGCAAGCATCTTTAGCTGCTTCGTATTCTGACCAGTGCTGAAGCTTCAGTTCCAAAGCGTTTATGGTTGATCTGGAGTGAAAACCAATTTGATGGAACGTTAAGACACCAATTTAAGGCTCACTGGTGATGGAGAATGTTCTAATATAATGAAAACTACTACATATTACTGAAATGAACAAATTCACTAACTGGATTGAACATTGGAGACTTTCCCAATCTTGCAGAGATGAGTCCACTTGAGCTCTGATGTTGGATTGGCCCGATATGATGGTACCAGGAAGAACTTTTTCGGCCAAGTCATGGATCAACCTGACCCGTGGCTCTTCTTCAGGTAGACTCAATTGTAAATTCTGCTCAACAGAAGTATCATATATGTTTAGGAGTACAAACCTTTTCATAGTAATGAAGTGGCAATAAAACCCTTCTTTACAATTTAAAATACCCATTTTCAAAGTATTTACCTTCAAACGCTCAAGATTCGTGTGGATGGACACTCTTTCCAAGTCAGTGTCCCCCCATAGAAGCACGGTGTTGTGAGTGGCCTCCACCCACTCTTGGATTTCCATGACGGCTTTGCAATATTCTTGATGATGATTCACTATTGCTTCATATTGTACGACAAAACCCTGAAAGTTTAATGGAATCAAATATAATTATACATTCTGAACTGTGAAGGATCGTGACTGAAGGGAGTTAACTGAAAAAAGTTGGTTTCACCTGAGCTTTAGCATGAATATTGGAATGTTTTTCAGTGATATTTGTCAGAATTTCTTGAACATGAGCGCTCTGTTCAGGGAGGGACTCGATTTTATGCTTCAACTTGATGATATCTTGTTGGTGGGACATTGTATCTTGTAGGAGACTCCTGTACACAAGAAAGGTTTCAGATATTGTAGAAATAGATACTCATGGACTAATCAACGTGAAATTTCGTATGAGACTGATTTATTAAAGTAGCGATGAACAAACCTGTATGACTGAAGTTGGTTTTTCTTTTCGTCAAGGGTAGCTTTTAGTTCAATTTCATTGGGAAGCTGGGACTCCATATCGTTCAACCACTTCACCAAGTTTTCACAGATTTCTTCGAATCCACTCCAACTATACATAATGTACCATTATCAGACGGCAGGCACACCAATGAACAACACTACATTCAACCAAGCCCATAAATAAATGCATCTCTCACACCTATGCGACTCAGGTTTAAAGTAGTAATGATAGGCAAGGTCAAGGACCGAATACTACTCGTTGAAAAAGTAGACTGCCGAGGCAAAGGCGAGATCTTTATATTTGGGCTCTAAATAGAAGTGTACTAATCTAATTTTAGGAAACGGGAAGTCAATGCAATCGGAATAACTTCCGTTGGAAGGTATAAGCGACGGATTTTCATTGACTCGTGAAAACTTTTTGGATCTATTCAAATTTCTTTAAAAGCAGTTGTATTCCTACTCACTATTCCTTTCCAATCAAGTTGACAGTTCGAGGCATGTTATGAGCTACATCTCAATGTGGTCGAGAATCACAACGGTACTAACCTTGATATCCTGACGTTCAAATCACGATTAAGATCAGATATTGAATCGAAAGTTGATTCAAATAGCTGTTGCAGCTCATCAAACTGGGCTCTGATGAGTTCACGGCCATCTATAGCAGTAGAGGAACAGGCTTTTTCTACCAGATCTTGTAAAGCGTTGAGCATCAACGTTCCTTTGGGCTTCAGACCAACCAAACTCTGGAGTTTTTCACTCAAAGTAGGCAGTTGCTCTTGATTGGCAGCCAGGACGAGGGCGCTGACGTCATCCAATGATTTCTTCCTCGCGTTCACCCAATCACGAGCTTCAGTGTATTTGGTGTTATAATTAACATGGTCACCAACTGCTTGCTCACACATCTTGACGATATCCTATAGAAATATAAACACATTGACAATAACCAGTGCATTCAGTTTGGGAAGAATAACAAGCAGCTGTAACAAATAAATACCTTGCAAGTTGAATGAATGTTGTGGAATCTGGATGTTACTTGCTGAGTACTGACAGATAATTTCTGATCTGCAGAATCCGGGGATGCTCGGTCCAATTTATCAATATCTTCTTGACTTCTTGAGCTCAAAAGGAGGGACTATACAGAAAAAGGAAAAGTTAATACTAATATTTGGTATTTAGACCATAGACGTTCGTGGAATTTGTTCATTTTCTCATTGTGGGCAATACCCTGTATTGTGGAAAGAAACCTTACTTGATCCAAATGGTCAGACAATGAAACGACTTCAGTCAACTCTCTTGATCGGGAATCCAAAAGTTTGAGTAGATCCTGTAAGTTTAAATAATTCAGTAATCAAGTTTTATCTATGAGTTTTCCTCAGTTTACTATACCTAAGAAGTCAGTTTTTTTTTCAAAAAGATCTCGACATAATGAGAGTTGATTTAGACGTACTTGGTAGCGAGCGCATTGCTGCTGCTTTTCGTTAACAGTTGATACCAAACTGTAGCTTTTCAGGATTCCTTCAGCTTCATCCATCCAAGTCAACAGGCTGTCAAGTGATGCCTGGTATTCTGACCATTGTCCAATGCGGCCTTCGAGTTCCCTAGCAGCATCACTTACTGCCAAACTCAGCTTATCGAACTCAAACCTGAAACATTTTAGAATTCAAATCTGTTTATTTATGGATTGCTATTGATGTACAATGGCAATAAATACGTGTGTTAAGTTCTATAGTTTTCAACTTGATTTTTCACTTATGCGCAAACAGAAGTTTCTACTAGATTTTGGTGAAATTCGCATGAGACGACTCTCTTACTTCATATTGGAAACGTCTCTTTCCATTGCTTCTTGGGAGCGAGGAGGAATGTGGATTTTGTTTTTGTTGATGTGATCTTGCAGGGACTTAATCTGAGCTGTTCCTTCACGAAGACCATCATTAAGTTCTTGAAGTTTAACAAGTCTGCCTTGAAGCATTGCTTTGTTTCCTCCATAATCTGAAATAAGATCCGTGATTGTAACATCTGATTTGCTATCGAATGCCTGGAAACGTGCATCATGTTATCGTGCATCATCATGTTATCTTTTTGTGCAGTGATCCTGAATGAGTACCAAGTTTTATTAATAATCAATAAAACTTGGTACCTTAAGAATCATGAGTGAGAATAATTAATGATTCTTAAGGTAGAATGGGTAGGTACCCATAAACGAAGCCAATCGGTCTTTGGTGTGTTTTTGGAAATCCAAATGAGTTTTCTGAAGATCTTGGAACACTTGAATGACATCCAGGAACTCCTCAAGGTTGCTAATTGACTTGTGAAGGTGGTCTACCAGAACTTCCTGTCTGGGGATGAGTGTTGTCACAGTTGTCGGTAGAGGATCTTTAGATAGCTGATGGACTGCTTGAGCCTTTTCAACTACATTTTCAATCATTCTCTTGTGTGAGAGAACTTCCTGAAGTAACGCCTGTAAAAGAAATGTGTAAGAGCATTTACGGTATGGTCCAACGGTTGGTTCAATACTCACAACATCACTCCTTAGAATACCAGTGGTCAAGAACCTTTAACCTAAGAGCACTTACTTCACGTTTATGCCGAATAACAACCAAATTCAATCAACATTAATGAAATAATGTAAAGGTAACATCTACATGAGGAATATTCAAAGATGTATTCGTACCTTTTGTTTCAAAAGTTTGCATCTGATGTCATGAGCAGATGTTACTGAGATTGTATCTTGCTTCAACGTTTTTTCCATTTGGTCCAACCAACTCAACACCTGTGTCAGAGCTTCCTGATAGCTGTTCCATTGAATGCTGTGCGTCTCTACAAACTTCTGTTGGGCTTTAATGCCATCTTCAAGAGCTTCCCAGCTGAAAAAACAAAACAAACAAACAATTAGAATACAAAGTAAACAGTGCATAAATAGACCAATTATTGTGTATTTATCAACAATAACAATACATAAGATCAAATTTCCAAGAATGTTCTCAAAACTCTTACCGAGTTCTTATGTCACGTATTTGCTGTCTGATGGTTTCACGACCAGTGGCTGCTGTGTCGGGATACAATTTGTCAGCTGAGCCGTACAAATTCGTCATTTTCGACGACGTTTGTTCTAATTCGGATGAAAGTGACTGCAAAACTGACGATTTTGTGCTGAACGAAGACTTGTCAGATTCCAAGCTGGCAAGCTTGGACTCCAATGGCTCTAAACAGGCGCTCGTTTCATAGTAGAGAGCATCGAAATTCCTATGATCCTCCACTTGGCTTTGCCATCTATTGATAACCTCTTTGCTTAGGATATGGAGTAGCTGATATCTGAAAATCAATAACGCCAATAGTCCAAACCCATTTGAATATTAACAATTAATAAGACGCATTTGGCACCGGTATATTGAAACAAACCTGTTGCTGATCTGTGAAATCAGAGGTTTGATTCTATCAACTCCACTGGTGTTCAAAAGTCCGTGGGATTCGTCCACGAATTGATCTATGACAGCTTCAGCCTCAGTGATATCGTTGCGCTTCAATTTATATGTGTTGAGCAGAGTCTGCTTTTCTTCCAGAGTGTCTTTCAATTGTTGATCCCTGAATGCAGCCTCGATAGTTCTGAACCATTTAGTGCGTGCGTCCAATTCATCCTCAAACTTCTTCCACTGATCTAGAGTATCCTGAAGCTTTTGTTGAATCCCACCTAAACAAGGTTACGTGTTAGGGTTGGTATCAAATTCCCGTGGGCGTACTGCTGTGGCACAACCAGTAAGGAGCATGATCTCATGACAGTGTCATTTAGGAAAGTACTTATGTTCAAAATCACAAAGAAAGGAATCATGCATAGGAAGACAGTGAACGTAGACTCACTGAGAGACTCAATAAGTTGATCCAAGTCAGCTTCAAGTTGATTCTTCTCTCTTTCTAATTGAGAAATCCCTTTCTTGGATGTGCTCTTCTTGAGGGACACAATGCTAGCTTGCAATGCTTCGCACTTCTTCTTACCGTTTTGCAACCTTGTCAAGACAGTCTGTGAAAGGCGAAAAACGTGTTAACTACTAGCTATTTTACGAAAGCATTTATAAAAATCAGAATAACAAACTATGTGATGGATATGGTACTTACATTGATGCTCTCACTCCTCTTGATAAGATCAGCTTTTTCGCCTGTCGTGTCATCACAGATATTTACATTTTCATGTTCTGATGACAACCAATCACGAACTTCTTGATACTGCTTGCTATACGTTTCGTGGCTTTCTACGTTATTTTCAAGATTTTGCATCAATTCCTGGCAGATAAAAAACACAATTTTGATTAAATTCAAGTTCAATCAACAAATAAATTAACTAATTCAAGGTCTTTGTCTCATTGACAAGAAAGTTTACCTTTGATTTGGATACAATGTTATCGAAGAGATGTTTGATGGAATTGAGATACGTGGAAAGTGCTTGATCCTGAGTTTGATCCAGAAGACTCTGCGCCTTTTCACAAACGGATGCAACTAGAGATTGATTTCCCAGGACTTCTTGGTGAACGATTTTGTGGTTCTGGAAACATCAGGTTCCGTGATGAAATAGGAAAAAACAAGAAAAACATAACACCAAAAATTTTTTAGACTTGGCAACTGTAGATTTGAGAAACAAGATAAATCTCACTTGTAAAAGGGCTTTCTTTTCCTGAAGTGTAGCTTTGAGCCCAGTGTGTGCTTGCATGGCCTTTTCAACGTCTTTCAACCAATTCGTCAACTGTTCTTGTGCCAACGTGAACTCAGCCAATTGGAGGAGGCACTGATCCAGTTTTTGCATTGTAGCTTGCAACTCTTCAGAGGTGGTCTCCCAGAGCGATCTCAACTCTCTATTGGGCAACAGTTGAATGTGAATTGAAATTCAAAAAAATGCAGTACATAACATGGTTATGATCACAATAATTATATCAGGCATTAAAAAGTTATTATATAAACAGTTAAGATGAAACAACCTTAATTGTAGACGAATAATTTCTCTTCCATCAGGAGACGTGTGAGCATACAATTTTTCACCATCATCTAATAGGCTTTCGTAAGTAACACATTTCTTGGATCGTGCGTCGCTCATATCTCTCAACTTCTTTTGCTTCTCCTAAAAAATAATTATAATTCAGTGTCCATCTCAAAAACGAACTATTCACGAAAATTTCAAAGAGTCAAAAGAAATTGGGATATTTACCTGTAGAGAACCCAAATCTCCTACAATGTGACTGTGCTCTTTGAGTTCAGCATCATATGAGTTGAGTAGTTTCATGAATTCAGAATGTTTTCGGTCGAATTCGCCATGCTCTCTAACATAGTTTTCATATCTTCCAACCATTTCCTACAAATAAATTGAGAAAACACGTGAGTCGATTCAAAAAGGAAAGGGCCATAAAACTCAAACTGGTACATGTATCTCGCTTACTTTGGACTGTGTCTTCAAAGCTTGGTATTTAGATAGAAGTTTTGATGCTCTATCAGCAATATCAGAGTCAGCTTCAGAAGAAACGGACATCAAAGATGAAATCCCGTCTCCTTTATGAGCAATTTCAGTGTCAAGCGACTTCAATTTGTCCAGGTGCATCTTCTTGTTGGCATAGTTACTCTTCAAACTTTGATCTTTCACTTGGACTTCGCGAGCCTTCAACCAATTCATAGCTTCCTCAATGTCGGTACTGAGTTTGCCCCATTTATTATAAAGTTGGCGAAGTTTCTCAACGTTCTTGTCGCATCGTGCCAAAAACATTCTCCAAGAATCTTTATGTTCTTCGAGTTCTCTGATGATGGTGTCATGACCAGATACATCAGTGCTATCCAGTACAGGTTTCTGAAGTTCTTCACACTTCTTAATCAGGACTTCTCCTTCAGGCTGATGAGTAAGGAGGTTCTCAATGATAGCCAATTTCGTTTCTTCTCCGTCTTTATCAGATAACGCCTCCTCACTTATGAGGGTCCTCAAGAAATCACAAGATTTTTCCAGAGCAGCTGAATATTGTTCATGGTCATGGACGCATTTCTCGAACAAATCAACTTTCTCTCCTGCTCTTTTGTTCAAATCAGCATATCTTTCTTCAATTTCTTCCAGTTTCTTTGTTGCATCTGCATCTGAGAATGCTGCAGATTTCTCTTGTAACTGTTTGAATATGGCTTCATGAGACTGGATATCTACTTGCAAGTTTCTATACTGATGTAAAGCTAGCTTCTTCTCTTGCAAAGTTGGCTCCTTCAATGATCCCTCCTTCAACTTCTTGTCGGTTTCAATTATCCATTGAGCTACTTGTGTGAAACAATCATCAAATGAATTTCTCCTCAGCATAGCACCTTCTATTGTTTTTGAAATGGCATTACCGTTATCGATCAGCGTTTCCGACTTATTTCTCAAAGCCCTCAACCGAACTCGTATTACCTCGCGATTTTCAGGAGTGATCTCAGGGAATAATGCTTCCCCAGATTCAACTGCTTTGTTTATTAAAACTTGTCCATGTTCCCGGGACTCATTGAAGGAATTCATTTGTTCCAACAATGGTTTGTATTTTTGAATGGGGAGACGAGTTGAGAGCACTTGCTTAAAACCGTCCAGTTTCCCACTGGCATCTTCAATCCACTTTTCAGCTTCTTGCACAACTGCTTCGTACACTGATTCTTTCTGTTTGATTCCAAGGAGACGATCTTTGTAGGATGATGCCAATTTTTGCAAAGATCCAAATTTATTTCTCAAAACACTGATATTGTGTACAACACGAGAATCCTCTCTGTTGGGCGTGAGCTGACCTCCCAACTGCTCCAAAGACTTGATTTGAGGTTCTAACTGTGAAAGTTGATTGCCAGTTTTATCGATTGTACTGAGTTTTTTATTGATAGTTGACAATTCAGTGTGAGTCGTAACCAACGATTTCAAGTTACTTTCGATGTCCTTCAAGCCAGTGGCAACATCGTCATGATGAGAATCATAAGCCTTCCACACATTTATCAAATCTGATAACTTACCATAACATGTGTTATACTTTTCAACGAGTCCATTGAACTCACCAAGAACTTCAGCTTGATCTGCGACAAGAGTCTCTTGATCTGCACTGTCACATCCAATATCGATGAGTGTATCCAGTGACTCCTTTAATGCAGTCTGGCGCCTACTGCAGTCAGTGAGACCTTTATCAATGTCTACAAGCGAAGAAAATTTAGTTTCCAAGCTATTCCTGTCATTATCATGTTCAGGCTCACACCAAACAAGTTTATCGTTGTAATTTGCCACCTCCCTCTGGAACGCAGAGAGTTTTTCAGTGTGATATTTAATCAAATAAGCTAGCAGGTTGCTTTCAACTTTCAGAGCTTGGTTACATACATCTGAGTGCCTGTTTTTCAAGCTATTCACCTCTTTCACAGCAGAGGATTGAGTAGCCGATGGAAATTCTTTAAGGAAATCTTTGACATCGGATTCAATACCATCTGTATCAAGATCTCCCAAAGCTCCCTTCAAAGACCGACATTCTTTCAAACGTCCAAATATGACATCGTTTTCGCCAGTTAAATTGTTGCATTGTATGATCTTCTCCCTAATTTTGCCAATAGTGTCATTGATATCCTTGGTCTTAGTTTTGATAGCTTTCTCTCTATCCTTCAATGTGCTTAATGAAGACTCTACCGAATTTGCCAGCTGCGTTACCTCCTGGAATTGCTCTTCAATGAGATTTTCCATAGCTGCAACGTTTGGAGAAACAAAACCACCACTTAGTTTGGCCAACTGTTGAGCTTTATCAGATATCTTCACTTGGAGTTCTTTGTATGTAGGAAGTTCGTTTTTATATTTATTTAAATGCTGTAAATTAGTATCAGGACGAGTTAAATCCTGGAGGCATTGATTCAGCACATTGTTCTTCTGCTCCAGCCACAACAACAAATTACCTTTATTTTCATCAATTTGTTTCCAAATCACTATTTGCGACTCTCTTTGTTGATGTTCAGCAGCGGATTTCTTGGACAGTTCACTCAGCGATTGTCTTGCTGTTTGAATACTTCTCTCTAAGTCGCTGCAGTCCAAGTTAGGGAATGAAGATGAAGTTCGAAGGATAATTTGAAGTTTGTTATCCATGTTATCCACTTCTGTCTTTGCCTTGTTGGTGAGACCAATAGCTTGGTCAGCCCTAGTGCTGAGGTCAGATACAGATGTCAAATCCGTGGGGACTTCTTCGTGTTCCAAACGGTTTTGGGCTTCTTTCAAAAGCGAATAAGCGTTCGCTTCGTGATCTTTAAATCCTTTCCAAGCGGCAATAAGCTCCTTTATGACAATAGAGGACTCTTTAATGCCCTCCCCTGTTTTTTCCCAGTTGAGTTCGATTGAAGACAGGATATTCTGAATAACGACAGTATTTTTCTTATCATCCTTCATGAGTTGTTTCCCTTCGTTCATCAGAAAGTCTTTTTCGCCAGCTCGAGCGTTGAGGAACTTCAAAACTATTTCAATGTTTTTCAAAACCCCTTCACTTTTACCGCAATTATCATAGGCGTGAATGATATCTTGAATGTCACTATGAGACTTCAAGATGGCTTGTGACAGATTGTCTTGCAAATTCTGGAACTTAGTCCACCGTTCTTCCATACTTGCTTTGGCTTGCTGCTTTGTCAATATGGCAGACCTAAAAGAAATTAATAGAGTGAAATTCAATTCAAGTGATTTCAATATGTAAATAAGTACAAAAATTAATGATTAAAAACCTGTACTTACTTTATTTGGTTGGCTTGAGCTGAAATATGCTCAATTTCCGTCCACGGGAACGGTTCAACCACATTCACTCTGCTTTCGTGGCACATCTTCTCAACTAGAGGGATAACATTCTGCCATGAAGCTATCTCCGATTCGACTTGGTCCAGCTTCTGCGAGATTTCATCTATCGGTTGATCACTTTCGATTTGGTATTCCAAATACTTCAACTGATCTTTACAGCTATTCACCCAATCAACGGTTTCTCTCCATTTTTCAATTGCTTGTATTTTAGCTTGCAAATTTTTAGCAAGATCCTGGAAAATGAAAAATTCATAAATTGTTAGAACTGTAGGTACTGTAGTAGTAGTTATTTTATAACCGGCGTAAATGGAATAATCCATGAAAAACTTTCATAATTGGACACTTACTTCATATTTTGAGAAAAGGGGCTGAGGTTCAAAATCGATCTTCATGACTCGACTGTAGCCAGATACTTCAGCTTTGGAAATCAGTTCGTTAATTTCGGAAATGACAGGTCTCTTTTCTCCGTGTTCATTCAAAGCAACGTGATACGCCTGCAGCGTACTGTCAATGGAGTCTGGCGATACAGGCCTGCTCGTTACTTCATTGGTTTCATCAATCCAGCCCGAAAGACCGGATAACTTTGCATTGAGTTCCTCACTACAGAATGAACATATTGTACATAAACACGATAGTGGGACGTGGGCAAACAAAAATACAAAAGGTTTATCGACTCACCCTGTAATCAGAATTTCGCTCAAGAAATTAGCTCGACTATTGACAGCATCGGAAACTTTCACAGCACCTGATTTCAATGAGGCTACTTTTGCTTTCAGTAGGTTTGACCCCTCCATAGTGAGACCAGATGAAATCAAGTCAGCTGCTTGAGCTAGAGCCACTATGTTGCTTTGTGTCTTCAGCAGTTCCTGTTTGATGCCCTGAACAACCGAATTCATGGGTATATAAGAATACATTACCTAATAATGTAACAATCATATTATTTTCATAGATGTGGGGTATTCACCTTCAATTGTTTAACTTGAGTTGGAGGAGGTACATTCATTTCAATGCTATTTGGATTGTTAACAATCTTCTGGAGTACAGGTCTGTCTAACCACTCCTTGACTTCTTGGGAAGTGTCTTCCAACTCTTGCCAAGCTGCAACGAGTTTCTCCAGTTTGTTCGCGCGTTGTTTCAAAGTCGAGTCGATGCCTGACCAACGAGATTGGTACGCATCAACTGAGTTAGCCACCATCATTTCTTGAGGAAGTTGTAAGCTCAAATCTTTCAGTTGGTCGAGTGAACCTTTTATTCCTGCACTTGACATCATGAACTCCTGCCAAAAAATCAAATAAACATAATCAAAATTCTATCTGTTACTTTCTTAAACTGGCAAGTTCTGTTTATTGAAGGACGGACACCATAATTACCTTAATGTGCTGAAGATGGTTCCTGGCATCCACAAGGACAATTGGCTTTGGCATTCCGGTGGATATCTTCGTCTCAGCTTCTTCCAGCCAAGGTTTTATTTGATCCAGTGAGGACTCGAATTCTTGCAAAGTAGCGACGCCTTTTTGTAGTTCAGCTTGTCCTTCCCCAACGGATCTTTCAACATCCTGCACTGAGAGCTCCAAACGCTGAAGCTTTTCAATGTAACCCTTGCAGACATCGTCATTTTTATCTGAAAATATAATACCAGATACAGGTACAATCTATAAATAGAATGATTCTTCAAGTTGGAATAATGCGCTATAAACTCTAGAGATTATTTCACTTCCCCACAGCGATGCATTAAATTGATACCCTCAAATTAATATGAATGCAAGATTGCCCGCAACATGTTTCATAAGAAATTAGACCAACTTAGTACATTCGCCAAAAGACCCACCCTGTAAAACTCACAACCTTTGACGGCCTACTAACTAAGATGTTGGAGGAAGCTTGAACGGCCACCCTCCTCCCGTATCCCCAGTTACTGTTGTATAGAAGGTGTGTTCTAGGAGATTGATTTAGGTTACTTCATGTCAAACACACCTGCGAGCAACGCCTGACCCTTTTGTTTCAGGTAGCCGAGGATTTGTTTCTTATTTTCCGTTTCTGATGCAAAGCCTTGAACTTTGACCAATCGCTCTTGAGGGACGGCGACAGACGAAATCTGAGATACTTCTTTTGGAGCGGTGTCCATAGCCCAAAGGTGCAGACTGCTCAAATTGGATTCGAAATCATTCCATTCAGCCACTTCTTTGTTGAGGACATCGATTCTCTTTTCCACAACAGACAGGGTGCCTGCCAAACGGTTGCTCAGAGCATTTACCTGGAGGGGGGTGGGGGATTGAAATGTGAGGTTAATATGCATTGAATATGGTATGATTAAACATTTAACTTGCAGATTTTTTCAAGACTAATTATATTATTCACGAAGACTTGTTAGCTAAATGAATGTACTTATTCTCATGTCTGGGACTTGTACAAGTCTACCTACCTCTGATGTGATAAGTTGCTGAGCTTGTGGGTGAGCAACACTCAACTCTTTACAGAAGAACTGCAATTTACTTAGAAGATTTTCGGTGGCCATTCTCAATGAAACAGCAAGCTCTTGTTTCTTCTTTAGCTCTCCAGCAACTTTTTCGCCTCCATAACGTTTACTAACGTTGCGAAGTTCGAGCTCCGCTTTTTCTATTAGCTCAAGCAGTTCAGATTTACCAGAGTTATAAGCATTCCAAGTCTTTTGAGACGCTGTACAATAGAACATATTCTGAATTGAAACTGGGGAAACAGTTTGTTTGGAGTTAATGAACCTTTTAGGTTTCAATCATTCAACAAATTTGGTCAACGTAACTTAGACTTACCTTTGAGGCTATTGAGTTTATCAAGGGATGTATCGTAAGCCTTGTTCCACTGCGTCTCTAACGACACAGTTTGGTGCTTGATGAATTCAGGAGCTGAAGGTTCCTTTCCAAGTTCTTTACCTTTCTGAATCATACTAATCACATTGGGTCGCTGGTGGTCGAGTTCTGCTACAGCTTGTTCTTGTGCGACCAGCATGCGGTTGATGCCTTCGTCAGTTTGAACATCAGTGGACACATCACAGCTGGTGATGACTTGATCCAATAACTTGCAGATCTGTGGAGGAATCAAGGGGCATTGTTCGTACCGAAATTGAGAAACGATTAAAAGAAAACATGATAATTGCCCATTACAGATTTCGAGTTTTGAGAATTATAAACGGATACCCACCTCAGAAACTTCTTTCTTGTATAGATAACATTTTGAGTACAGCTCCGTGCGGACCACAGTCATTTCAATAACTGGAATTAGTTTCTTGTACCTAGAACAATGCGAATGTGAAATTTATAATGTTTTACATTAATGGTGGTTTGCATTTGATAAATCGATCATGTAGTACAAACCTGAGAATCAATTGTTCAAGTTTTTGTTGTTCTTGGTTGGATCTGTCAGCGTTTGGCATCAAACTATCAAGAGTTTGTACCATCCATTTCATATCTTCCCTTTTGCTCTCGACTTCTCTGCAAATACCCTAAAATAATGCAGACAACAGATATGCTGTAAATGCACTATATAAGTCGTGGGAGTTTCATGATCGTCTGACAGCAAAAAATGCGAGGAAATGCCCTAAAGATCAGTAAATCGCAACGTACTTGGAAAACAAGACGTTCCTTCTCAAATTCTTCAGCTGTGGACAGTTCTTGGAGTAACTTACGGATACTGTCATCCACAGTGTCCATCCACTTGTCCATTTCACGGAACCTACACGGGAGGGGATAAAACAAATATTAAATATACATACAAACTTGATTTACGATGACGTGAAATGATATCGTGGAAGATCGACCCTTGACTTTTCGTCAGATCAGGCACTGCTAATATAGACGATATCCTAGAGTTAGAGTTATTATTATTAGGCGGCTTGTTGTTTTTGTTTAAATGTTATTTACTTAGCCTTATATGCCTCCCACTGGTTGGGAATCGTGGCAAGTTGTGAAGCAAAGTCTTGCGCTTTCTTATACAAAGCGTTCCATTCGTCTCTCAGTTTTACAATAGTCTCTTTCATGATGGCTTCTTCTCGCGGCCATTTATCTGCACTTCTTACTGTTCTTTCCATGTTCCCTAAGCACTTTTTTATGTCACCGTTGATCGGGCTGATCAAGAGTTCCTACGGAACAAAGTGTCAAAAAATAGTATGATAAATTGGTAACTATGGCATTGTCCTAAGACCAGCCATCAACTTGAAATTGTTGTACAAAAGCACCATCACTCATCACTCACGTTATTTCTCTTCAATATAACTTCGACGTTTTCGTTTTTGTCAAAAGCTTGGATTTCAGAATTGAGTTCTTTCTCGAAATCTTTAAAACCCTTAGCAAATGAGATCTCTTCTTGTCTGAATTCCAGCATAACAAGGTGGAGAGAGGCAGATGCGATAGTTTTCTAAAAGAAGGAATGAGAGATAAGACACATTCACGACGTTAGAAATTATAAATAGGCAACAGAAAGCATCAAGACTGATAATGACAATAAATTTGTTGATTTTGGCCCACTGCTTCATATTTGAATGCATTTTTACCCATTTTTTCATTTGAAAAAGAAAATAAGATAGGATTTAGGAAATCTCTAGACCTTTGATCTATCATGTAGCGTTGTTCAAGGTTTGGGTTACACTTTGGTTACAAAAAAAAAGACGTCAAATAGGAATTTTCCAAAAATTCCGAATTTTTCTCCCCTGGGCCAAAAATGATTAAAATCGAAAAATAAGGGTCAAGTCTGCGAGGCATTTTCAATTCATGTTGCAGACTCCAATCAGTTTTTTGTCAGTAACATAGTAGTAAGAAGCACAGATATTCCCTACATTACGCGCCGGTATTAGATAACCCTTCGAGTCTAATTATTCCTCACGTTTCGTATATACAATCTGTCTGAAAGTCTAGACATGGCACACCATTACACCATTTCAGCAGTCAATATGAACTAGTATTTCTTCATAATTTATGAGTGTTCATCCGAACCTTCCACTTGTCTTTGATGATGTTGGAAACATTTAGGACATTTTCATGTTCATCGTACGGCAAACATTTGATGAGGTCCTGAACGGCATTTGCCAAGTCCTGAATCCAACGTTCATTAACATGTTCAAAGAAGCTCTGAAAACATTACAAAGGTTTAAATTGTTATTCAGTTCAACTGAAAATGTTTCCCTCATTTCAAATAAGTAGTGGCATTGAAACTTGGTAAGTATAGGGTACAGATTTGTCACCACAGAAATTGCCCTTAACTTCAATTTCACCAAATATATATACTAAGGTAGAATCAGGAAATTCGCAATATTTACCTTGTGATTGTCGATAACCTGCTTGGAATCAACATGCTTCTCAGATATAAGTTTGTCAGCAGTGTTCAGCCACTCATTGATGACACGTTCAACTTCGTGCAGATTTTGCCATCCCCTAATGGCCTCGTTCAATTTCTGCGGGGATCCAACAAAATATCAATAGGACCATCCACACCAATAATTCAAGACCTGTTCTTTGCAATGATACAACAGCATCAACTTTGCATTTTGTAGACAAACGTACCTGTTCCCAAGAAGATGCTTTCTGGCAAACGCTGTTGAATTGGTCGTTCAGCTCAATCATCTTCTTGCCGAAGTCTCTTGGATTTATTCCTTCAGCATTCTTCAGTGAAGCTAGCATACTAGCAAGTGCCTTATTTTTGCTTTCAAGCATTGACTTGTAGTAGAGTGTGCGAGAGAAGAATGACTAAACAAAAAAGACGGCATGATTACAATGGTGAGCAAGGGGAAGCAGTTTGAACTCCACCAAAATTGTTGGTAATTTGAGAACAACCTGAAATATAAATCCACCAGTCAAAAATCACAAAATTCAACTGGGCTCACCTTGTGTCTATCAAGATTAGCTTGCAAACTTTCAGGGTTGCCTTTGAGACTCAGGGAGTTCAAGAACTCTTCAGCACTCACAAGCCAAGAAGTGATCTCCTTCTGGGATTCCTCCAATGACTGCTGCTGGACTACAACTTGGTGTAGCAGTTGGGTTTGTTGTCCTACTTTGGCTCTCAGTTTTACAATGCGTTCTGAAATGTATAGAAAAATAGTTAACAATAGTTAAGAAATAGTTAACAAGTCGATATTGGTACATAGTTTATCGGTTGTTTTGGAGGTAATGAACTAAAAATGTTGTACCTTTCTCTCCTTTTAACGTACTCATCATACGTTCAACTTCGTCACGAGACAGATCTTGGATCAGATTTTGGAACAGACGGCTAATCGTCTTGAATAGCTCTTCGTAATCTCCAATTTCATTGAGTATCCCCTGAAATCATTGAATGTCGTATGAGATGTTGGTTTAGTTTCCTTAGGATCAATTTAATTTACCACAGCCAGAATTATCCAGAACTGACCTGCAATTCTAGGATATGGGTTTTGATTTTGTCTGTTGAATCCAAGTAGCAGTTTCCCAAAGTGCTCTCAGATTTCGAAAGCCAAGCTTGCAGTCTCTCCATGCAGTGGCGATACTCTTTCCGTTGACGAAGCATCTGTCCAGCTTCCATGTACTGCTTTGTATTCTGTACAAAAATTGTAATGTACAAAAATTAGGTCTTGTTGCTTCTCGTGTCTAATAATTCTCCGTTAAATCATCTGGATGACATAAAAACATTCTAACAACGAAATCCAAGTATACGCACCGCAAATAGTTGTTCCCAGCGGTTCGTCAAAACCCTGTATTTTTCTTTGAGCTGTTGTCCAATTTGGTCTTCTGACGTTGAAATCAGGAAACTTACAGTTTCACTGAGTAGCTGGTATTTATTCTTCCATACGCCAATGTCCTAGAATCGGAAGTCGTGAATAAATACCTAAACGATGTTCTGAATACAGTAGGTACATAAATATACCAACTACAGTTGGCACAGGTCACCTGGAAATATTCCATTCTGGCTTCCTCATCCAAGGCTAATTTAGGTTCAGACACAGTTATCCAATCCTCCAATTCCCGAGAAAGTGTGTTCCATCGTCGCCAGAAGGATATAAGTTCTTCCAACATACTTTGTACGCATTTCAATTCCATGCACACGCCTTTCCATCTATCTGCTGTGTCTTTGATGAACCTATCAACTTGAATGCTCTCTTTTTGATCTGCAAGCCATAATTATTCCCAGTGATCATTGAAATCGTTTAAAGGTAGTAGTAGTAATTCCATGACAGCTTTAGATACTCATACAAGAACAATCCAGTATTTTGGTACCGACACCACCATCTTGATAAATAGAATAACTTACCAATGTTTCCATCCCTTTTGTATTCTTCTATCACATGTTGCATGTCAATAAATGCATTGTTGAATTCTTGAAAAATCTTATTTTTTGATACGAAATTGTTATACTGGTCCAAAAGTTGTTGAACTCGTTGTTCCGTTCCGTATTTTACAGTCCAAGAGCGAACTTTGTTTTCTGTGAGCTCCATAAAAGCTATCAAGCAGCACTGCAGGAAAAGAATAAACAGGTGAGTAAAATAAAAATAGATGGTAGGAATAAGAACAATATTTATGAACGTGTTCAATCTCCCACCTTGTGTTCGAGAAATTTCAGTCTTATTCTTCGAATTGCAGCCCTAGTCGCTACGTCTCTCAGTCTTTTGCCCATATTATCCAGCTGTTGCTGAGGAATGAAACCCTGATAGTCCTTTTGATTCAAGCCAGTCATGAACTGATTCTCAACAGTTACCAAGTCAGCGAAAAATGCCTGCAATAAAATAATTACAAAGTCAAAATGGTACAGAGAACACGGGTTGTCTGTCGAGTTGAAAGTTGATTGGTGAGGTTTGAAGTGCAAATTAGATCCCCGTAGGGCAGTCAGGTACCACCACACACTTTGTGCTCTTCGAGTTTTCTGCTAATGATTGTTGCCGTCTCTTCATTCATTGCAGGAGGTATATCGTAATCATTCAAAATGATATCAGCTCTATACAGCCATTCGCCAACTTGGCGAAACGGCGGTGGCAGCCTTGAGTCTAAAAGCCACAGCCAATACTTCATCTGGAAACCAAGAAAGGAAGTTTAATTGGCAAGTTGAGTTTACACATTTCCAAGTCAAGTAAATGATAAGTGGTTTGGTGAGGAAATGCTATTGCCCCAGGCCGCCTGACCCTCAGACATAGCCAGGAGGCTTTTCAAATAAGTACCGATCTTTAGAACGTAGCATGAGTATAAACCAAGACTAGAAGACAACTGAACGATAGGTAGATACACACAGTGGGGATTCTGGATGGAGTGATAAAATCCAGCTAAAGCATTAATAAGCCACAGATAGGCAATGGAAAAATTTGGATAATTACCCCTAGCAAAGTTTTGTTTAAGCAGAGGTATAAGGTTCCAAAAAAAGAGTATAACAGTTTCCACAAAAGTATGTACTGCTCCTATCCCTCTTCCTCTTGGCGCCTTTTTTAGCTGCCGCAGATGGGCGCCACCCCAACAGTCCATCCCCAACAGCGTTAAATTTAAATATTATAAAATAATTTGGTATTTGCCTGAGCTTCCAGTTTTTTCCACAAAATATCAATTTCTCGCCATGACTCGGGAGCAATGCTGATGCTGCTTTTGTTATCCACTAACTTTGCCAGTTTATGGAAAATAACAGCTTTTGCGTTCATTTCACTTTCAAAAGCGGCATATTCCTGTAATAATCAAATATGAAAATTACGGTTAACATGAATACGCTTAAATTAACAAAATGTAACAATTATCGAATTGGAAAATCCGTTAGGAGTATCAAACATACAGAGTAGTTGTCAGGTAGTGTGTTCATTGATTCAAGGTATTGCGTGCGGTCAAGCAGCCATGTTCTAAGTTCCATGTACTCTGACTCGATGTACCCTAGACGATCTCCAGAATCACTGCGGAGTTCAGGGTACTTGTGGAGAAACTGAGCTACATATGTCATGATGGACTTCTCATCTGGTTTATCGACATCGACATCCTTGAACACGATAACCATAATATTAGTATGGAAAGGGTGTCTAGAGAGCATTTACAGACATAATCGCTAATAAGATTGTACGAGTAATTCAGAAAAAGCGAACTCACTTCAGGATCGAGGAGTCTGTGAATTCCCAGCTCCCTTTCTGCGACTGTGAATGCTGTTTCCAGCCTGTCCCGGTTAGTAGCCCTACGGAGGGCAGCCAAGTCGATGAGACCTTTTTTGATCGCATCAACAACAGCGAGGAAAGCAATTCCATCTCTCCAACTGGGCCCGAAATCTTTGACTTGCAACCCAACATCTCTGAATACAAAACATGAAAGTATGAAAAAGAGCTCAAAAGGTACTGGGGACACACCAGACAGACATTTTCGACTGAAGTTCTGATGAACTTCTCGACAATATTTTACCTAGCATTTCTAGGTATTAAAACTCACTTAGGGAGAGAGCTCGTCACCCATTTGAGTAAAACGGTCCTAGCGGGGTCCTTTTTCCTCCCAGTGGGGTCCGGTGTCTTGTGACCATCCACGGAGTCCAAACTGTGGCCAAAGGAAGCCAGGGCCTGAGTTTTCTGCTCAATCTAAACATTCCAGGAAACCGTGTATTAACCGTCAAATCCAATAAAAACATTATCGAAGATAGTAAACCAAAATATCAATATTTTTGTTATTAAAATATCAATCAACTCATTCAACATAGCTCGTCCTCAACGGAATCTCAGCAACAAAGACTTGAAAATGTGATTGTTACAAACAGTTTCATCCCACAAAATGCAGTGGTGGACTAATCATAGATGCACCAGTACACTTATTTTGAAAACATTAAAAAATAAATAATTAACAATATATACATTCCAGACACCTTTAATAAAATATTGACATCTTAAAAATAGTATAACCACATCAAAACACATGTGCAGTAAAACGTACGTAGCTAAAGAAAATTGGCACATGCTGCAGGACAAAACTGAGAAAAAGGGTAACACAAAATTAACATAATATCAGCGGAGTAAAAAACATAGGACAGCTATGAACTGAAACGTAATTATAGTAAACAAAATTATAAGAGGAAACAGCAATTGGCCTATACAACCTGTTAGTACTTACACTCAATTTGCCCTGACACTGTCCAGTAGCCAATGAAAGAAAACGCAGTTATACAAGCAGGTAGATGATTTTTGGTTATGATCATAGCATTAAATGTTATGATTTATAGAAATTAAAAATGTATTTAGAATGTTATATAAAGCCTGGGAAGTTTCAGATTATTATTTCATAATTCATATTTAAAAAATCATGTTTAGTTAGGTTTTCTCGATTTTATTCACACTTTTATGAGTTTTTTATTTATTTTTTATTTATCTTGGGTTTATCTACTACAATGGAATGGACCAACAGTTCACAATTTGGCACTTGTTCTCATCGTGGTAAACGAGGATCAATTGTGGCATGTCAGGCACCTACTAATATTTGGACTAAATCTTACAACGAAGACAATCTTACAATGATTCGATCACTTACCTGGAAGTATAAAATTATAGTCCATATCAGACCAAGTACGACTGGGGGTCTTCCATCAACGAGATCCGACGCATTGATGTTGACAAGTTTGATCTGCAATAAATTATAACCACAATTATAATCGTCAGAGAATGGTCGAAGGAAGAATTTTCCTAGAGCCAGACAGTAGGCTCGTTTACAGGGCATTGCAATTAAAACTATGGCTGAGAGAAGCGCTTTGAGTCAAGGACAGATGGAATCAGTGCTGAGAGTATCACTGAGGGTGGATTAGATCAAATAAAAACAAGTGGAGTCAACTGAGAGGCAATGGATAATTTACTTTGCTTTGCAGGCTTCCGGTTACACTAAATACATGAATAGCGCCTTCTGGATTAACTCCAAAGGGACATCTCTAGAATCTGGCATGATTTCTGTAAACGTGCATTTCCCTTCTCTACACGCATCACATCAATATTTCTAGAATAATTTGTACATAGCTCACCTTTTTGCTCTGAAGAAAGGTCAATGCAGTGTTGGCATTGCTCAAGAAATGAGGTCTTTTTAGATTTCTACCCTTTTCTGTATTCTGTAACAACAAAAATCGATAATATTGATCACAAGCCACTAGATTGAGTGATTTGATATAGTGACTAATTTGATTGGGTTACAACGGGTGTACGAATACGATACACAAATCAATGGAGGAAGAAGGTAACTATTTGCTACTCGATTTTTAGATCACTTATTACATACTAAGAATCAAGCTGTTTCTATAATCAACTTCATCGGAAAATTAAGGGGTGCTCTGTTCCGGACAACCAGTGATGTCACTCCTTCACGATAATTGTAGTTGTATCAGTAGACGAACGAGTGGGTCGTGAAACGACCAATTTGATTCGTCAACATCACTCTGACGAGCGATCATCGTAATCAGCCAAAAAACCGCGGTATTAAATTACAAGCCAAACGATCATGCGAGGTGAACAACTCGAGAATGGGCCTCCGCGAACTTGAAGCCGAATCTGTAATGAGCGTTTATTCAAATTTCGCCCTAGAAAATCAAGAAATCGCTGGAAAATAACTCCAACGTTACCAAGAGTTTTTTATGAGGATTTTTTCTTCAATAAGGAGGGTTGGACTAAAGAAGACATTCCACGGAAATTTAAGCGGATTATCTTTGGATCGCTAAGACATCTCTCGTCAAGTACATTTTAGAGAGGACTATGCAGTAAGCTATACCAGATTGGGGAAATTTTCCGGTGTAGTGCACACAAATATGTCCGAATGAAGTTCATAATTATGATGGAATCAACAGCTTGATTGGGTGTAAAATTGAAATTAATTAGAGAAAACTCACCAGTCTTTCCCCAGACAGCACTTCTAATAGAGCAAGGAGGTTCGTTCCATCCTTGAGATCCTCTATCAGGTCGTCAATACGAAGAGGTGGAATCCTCTGTAAGCGTGAAATAGCAAGTGAATGTTATATGTTTATAAATTTTAACCATGTAACAAAAACAATGAAAATGCAATACGGTGAATGAAAATATCGAATAGATCCAATTTAGGTATAAGTACTAAAATGTGCCGGGTTTGCTGGTACTCATAGGACGAAAACACAAAAAGAAGATCTTCTTTTCCACTGCAGTGGAAAAGAGTTTCATACAACCAAAATGAGTGTTTTCGGAATTCAAAGAAATTGTCAAACAGCGCTGGATCGGATGCAATACCTTTGGAATCGCCCAAGAAAAAAAAATTACCCCCCCCCCCCACAATCAAAAGTTGAGGGTTTACATTCAAGATACGTAGATTCCGTCAATAACAATTATTGTATTATCCGCTATGCCATTAAGTATTAATGTTTAATAACTCGCAACATTATATTGGTACAAATTATTTGTAATTAATGCAGACAGAAGGGTGATCTGCGCAAAGAAGATAATAAACCGTTGTGTCAAGAATTGACAGAGTTTTTAATATTTCATAGCTAGTTAGTCCTGCCATAAGCGAAATGTGAAAGCAGCTCAGGTATATAAAGCAGCACACCTCAAATTAATTGACATCACGGCGCTAGACGGGGAAAGGTCCGTACGGTGCTGTTCTGCCCTGTCCAACTTTAAACAATGGAGAAGCCACTCCTTTGAATGAGTTGGTAACGAGAGTCAGGGTCTGGGATTACAAGCGGATGAGTACCATTGTAACGTGGAATAGGACCAGGACGAGAATGATGAACTAAGTGACAGTCGAACTGATGTTATTGGTTCATTCCCAATGGCGTAGCCAGGGGGGGTTCCAGGGGGTCCGACACCCCTCCCGTCCACCAATATGAAGACATGAAAAATCATTAATTTTAAAAGTATTTCTCTGAAAAATGAAGTTTTGCCTTTATTAAGAAAAGTAAAATTAGTTTAAACCCCTCTATTTAGTACTCTGTTTGGGGCTGGGCTTCGCCCAGACTACTACTTGAGAGCCAAAAATCAGCTATACTATAGTAGTAATCTGGGGCAATGCGAGCCTTAAGGCCCAATGGCTAGTAACTTGTCGGCAGGGTATCTCGATGGTAACACCTCCATAATTTCGAGGGGTTACTAAATCGCTCCATACTAAGGTGGTACTGAGTTCGAACATGGACGTCTTTGGCGTGCAAAAAGCGAAAAGTGTTTTACCAAAACGATTGAAAAATGACGTTTATTTCGATTATTAAAAGTGTTAAAATTAGTTTAAAACCCTCTTTTAGTACTCCGTTTGTCAAATATGTCCAGGAGGGGTACTATATGTGTGTTCATATGTATAGGATGATCCAGGAAGACGGTAAAAACCCCTCATTGGAGAGTTAATGTTCTCCGTAGTAACAGGTAAAAAATGAAAGATGTTGGAGCGCTGGAAAGGTAGGTGAAATGGAGGATTACGAAAATAGAGGTCCAAAAACTATTACTATTTTTCAATTGCAACCTCGCCCTGGACACTCAATAAAATTAACAATTAGTATTTTTACATGAAGGTATCTCAAGTAATAAGATCTAAATGAAATACTCTGAAATTTTGGTTTCCAGTAACCCTTCAGTTGTGGTTCAATTTTCGAAATTCCAAATCAATTTCTTCCCATGTTGATTCCCAAATAGTTCGTCAAACCTGACTCAGTAGTCTGTGTCCTAATCCTTATCTACCCTAGAACTCTCTATTGTCCCCTTCATCCTCCCAGTGTTCCACCGCCATAGAGAAACCATATCCCTCAAAGTTCAGACGAGGACAAACGTAAATTACTCGAGTTCTCGGTGATTGAACCCACAGATAGACGGTAATTTGTTTTGTATCTGTCCGTGAGGCACCGACTAAGTGTGCCATTCTAGCCGCACAAGGTTATGGGCTCCACCAACCTGCGGTTCACACACCCCCGTTACCTCCATCAGACATTTCAGGGTTAGATTCAGATCGCAGCGAATTATTTGAAACACAATACGTTTTAATCAGTTTCCGGTCGTTAATGCGATTGTTGCTGTTGGCACTCCAAAACTTCATTAGGCGAACCGGTGGTTTTTATTCATGTATCTCGGTGATCGTAAAAGAGTTTTCAACACCAAGGAAACCCAGTTGGCCTCACTAACTCCTCTGGACGACTCCAGCGACCCGGTGTGGATCCATTTCATGGAAGATGTCATCACTGCGTTCCCATTAGGCTGGTAGTGCTCTAAGGACCTTCAACCGATACCCCGAGAACCCAAGGTAAACGCCTTAGAAAAATCTAGGTGATCAATTAACGATAACCAATCGAGAAGCGTCTTCCACCAAACGGTACGATAATAACATAATATGTATTATTATAATAATATTATTATTATAATTCAAACATCATCCAAACTGACATAGGAGATCTTTGCACTGTCCCACAACCGATCAGTAAAAGATCACCGACAAAGTTCCACATCATGTGGACGGTTCAGGTCATAGATCTGTGGACGTTTTGTGTGCGAAGCATAAAATAACTAGGTCCCTCACTGCCAACCCTTTTAACCGCTCAATTGCATCAAAGTAAGATTAAAAATAACGAAGTTATGTGAACACACAGATACCTAGACCTCAAATCACAATTTTTTCAGTGAGGCCTAAAACACAAAATGCCGTTACGTACCTATCCTCAGACTTTAAAAACGTTAATACACACACACATAATAAGCCACACACACAAACCAGGTATGGCTTTTGTCCAATATAACATAATATGACATTATATAATACAACATTATATTATAATGTTACCTATGTTTAATAATTTCGCCTCCTGAACGCGAATCTGCCATCAGAATTTGGTTATCATGTCAGTCTTTTTTTCTAACCTTAAAAGGTTAAATGAGTGAAAATCGAGGAAAATTCACTCCTGAAAAAATTACTCTTATATCCGAATTTACATTCATCTGTCAACGGACCCATTGAACTTTAACCCGAAAAATCCCTCTACACAGAATTTGGATCAAATCAGTTGACTTTCGAAAACTTTGTCCGCCTTATTGAATCTGCCATCTCAAGTTTTGCAAATATGACTTCAGAATCATGATCAGAGACCCAAAAACCTCTCTACACCAAATTTGGCTCAAATCGATTGAATTTTCGAAAATCGTGATTTTTGAGGTTTGAAAAAAATCAAAAATGGTCTGACACAACTGCCGCGGTGAATTCGATTTAAATGGGTCTGTAGACACGTGAATATGGGTAGAAGTGTTCAGGAGGCGAAATTACTACGGATAACATAATATTATACTGCACAAAAGGCACACCTTATTATATTTATTTATTTTTGTGTGGCTATGTAATCGAAGGGGATGTACTTGAACAGACATCACTTAATTATCTTGATGAGACAGTATTGGAGATTTCGGTATTTATACAGTCTGATATTATCTACCCTGATACATGCACAAACCAGACATTCACATTATATTACCTACAACTTGACAGTTATATGATTTCGCTCTATAGTCGACTGTAGAAATTGAAAATTGTGAACACGTCGTATTTGCGCATAAAATACCGAAAAAGAGGTTTGAATCCGGAAAAGTGAATTACTATCCAACATTGAGATTCGCTCCACGTTGGTCTTGATAGCTTTAGGTACATACAGGGCGTAGTAAAGTAAAACTTACCTTTGTAAGATACGAATTGATCCAATTCACAAAAGTTTTCTTTTGTACTCGTTCTTGCTCATCTGGAAAGAAAACAATTTGTAAATTAATTGAATTAAAATATGAACAGAATATTAACAACAGAATGTCAACCTGCCGAATAGTGCACAGTTATAGAATTCTAGTACCTATCAGCCCCGTATAGGCTGTGTATGCGTTCAGCATTTTTAGTTTGTTTTTCCACCACATTCAGCATTACCGCTGCAATTCGTTTTCGAGTAGAGAAAGACTATGCGGATCGTGATCCACCCATATATTTAGGAGAGTGGATGTATTTTGGTCTCAGTCATTTGCTTGAATGTAGATTGAAATTTCTAAGCCTCCTACGTTGATTTTGGAATACATGAACCCATGCATAATGTAGGCAGTACACATTTTATACCCCATGATTTAGTTTTGAATATACTCGACCATAATATGGTTGAGGTATATGTGTTTGATATCTTGGTGTCTGCGTACAGTTAATATCTTCTATACGCCCGTTATTATTCTTAAATACTTTAGAATGTCCTCAAAGTGATGAAAAAAATTTGTGAACAAAATATTTAATATTACATTATCGGTATAGACTGACGGCAAGTTTGTTTGATCGGTTAAAAGCTAGACCATGTTATTAGATTACTAAGAGAGGAGGGAGAAAAATAGAGCGGGAGAGTGAAAGAGATAGAGACCAGGATAGGTGGAACGGATTAAGAATTAATAATTTAATTGGGTCAAGATATCAACAAAAACCGAGAAGAAAGCACTCAAATGTTTTTATCAATGTTTTCCTAACGCGCATTTCAATATAGTATTGTTTATTATTTGTCGAGTACTGGAAGCCAGAGAAAAATCCCATGAGAAATATGATGGTACTAGAGGACGAACTCAATGGCACATGAGCTCAAGAAATCTCTTGAAATGATTGTAATATTTGCACTGTCTGCTATAAATATTGGGAACGGAGCGTTGAATATTATTTATAGTCGTGATGGAAACAATCGGTATTTTCCAAGATTAACGGGAGGTGGAGTTCTACTTGATCTGCATTAAGGTGGATTTATGTTGGGATTCCTGGCTGATCGTATCATTTGTTGTAAACAGGGTATCGGCAGTTACAACGGAATGGATTGATACTACTCAATCTCGCATGACTGAATCTACTGGTTTTAGTAATCGACTGAAGTAGCGAGTAGGTCACCATTTAAAAACATCCACAGTCATACTGTGAAAAACCTACTATTTTAGGCTATAAGAGCGTTATCAGAGTAGAGCAGATGAACCGTGAAAAAGATCTCAAGTAACTACCACGTTTCTTCATCTTCACAGTTTAAGAACGTTTGAGAACGGAATGAAATATCGCAATTCTGACTTCACCATCGTGCTCAGCGTTAAAAAATCTTTAAAATGAGGTGTCACTTGTCAAATTGTTCCATTCACCTGGAGTGGCCAGATTCTACCTATCCAAGAACTTAGCCTTTCTATTGCATAGACAAATGTTTTGGGCAAATTTGAACTTTTTATCTCAATTCTATCGAGAGTTATCGTTTGGATTTTTGATGTCTTTTGGCAATGAATTCAGGATGGTCTGAAACGAATTTTGGTATAAAAATATTTTGGAAATTCGAGCTTAAAACATTTTGAACCGAGAACGATAGTTTCCCTTTCTTCGAAAATTCGCTAAAATGTTTATTTGCCACATCAAATGATGTAAATATTCTACTTCTTTCATTTTAATCCACATCATGATTATGTGATTAGGACCAGAGGAAAACAAAATCCAAGTATAGGACCTTTTCCGATACACATTTAATAGAATATTTTATGTTCATCAGATTGAATTATTACCACCAGGGTTGCTTTTATATCAAGATGCCTAAATCACTCCCGGCCTTCTACTGGAGCAATTTGAGGTGTTCTGGATTGGAGACTTTAGAATTGGTTTCCCTTGCATTAGAGATCCGATCAGACCATCATCAGGTTTTTTATAAGAGAAACAATTGATGTAATACCTAAGTTTAAACGGCAGAGAAGCCATACGACAGTTATTCAACTCGCGCGCGAGGTGATACATGCGTTTAACCCCGATGTCTATAAAAGGCCTGAAATCCTGACGTAAGTGCGTTCGAATACAATCGGTAACGATATTACTGTTCATATGGAGCGAATTCTTTTAATAACAGCCTTCCATGGATGAGGGGGGTGGGACTGCAGAGTGAAGTATGATTTAAGACAAACCAACTCCTAATCTAGATAAACTGGCGGCGGTGCAAGCGGCCTTGGGCTACAAAACCAGCTGAATACGTGATGTCCAAGAAGACAAAACAATAGTGAATCAGTACATCAAAGACGATCAATAATTGAGATACGTGCGTGTCTTACGTACATAATAATTATCTATGCATCAATACATCCACCTATATGCTATCACAAAGCCAAATAAAAGGAACGGTCGTTCAGTTGATAGGTCATAAGTCGAATCAATCATCAAATGAATTGATGAATGGCAATTTACTAATACAAATTAACTATGAATTATTTATCAAGTGCTGCTCAAACAGAATAATACTTAGTCTTTCAGATACAATCGATACATTTTTGATTAGAAACGCCACCTAATTGGTTGTTAAACCTATACTGTAGATTTCAATTACTCAGCGATTCGGTGCTTACTCATAGATAGCCGAGGAAATATCACCATTTCCAAGAAATAGAAGGACCCGGAGACTCTCCCACTTAATTTGCATATTTCATCACCAGTATCATAACGATATAGCAAGAATACATGATTTACATCCTCAACAGATCGGAATTTTACATGTTCCTGAGAAATACAAATTAAGTTGTGTATTGGGAGGGATTCGATTCCAATGCCTTCGGGTTTACATTTAAAAAGGTGAACCGGTGTCTGTTCGTGCCAAGCTACTCAGGTGCAATCGTAGCGATATAAACTAGAAGGCAGTTTTTATTGAGTTATTTTCTGGACGAAACCTACCTACAAGTACCGAACGCGAAAATGGGTACATTCCGAAATGTCGGCTTATCATCGATTTATTGGATAGTACCTAACCTATAATTAAATTGGGATTAAATATTAAAGAGCTGTGCAAATTCATAAATAATCAAATGATTGATCACTTCTTCAATTCACTATTAATTATTACCGTCAACATTAATTTCTTAATTAACATTAAAGTGCTGCAAATTACAAATCTAGTCATACAAGAGGTGTTGTCGGCGTCTACTCTAGAAAGTAATGTAACGAATCGTCTTTCCTAACAGACGATTGGAAGATTACAGTTGTAGCTGCGAATACTTAAAATTCCAAAAAAGATGTAGAGGGCTGAGAATTCGTCAACAAAACAAGTGTTGATTAGAAACCGACTTTTGAAGTTATATATCGTTCGCTTTTCTCAACTTGTTGTTATCGCGTTCCAAGATATTTAAAATATTCATTTATCAGTTTTCATCTCAGTTTTTTCAGTTTTCATCAGATTTCATACTCCTTCTAACACTCGAGAGATTTATTTCACCAATTCAGCGTGGGAAGGTGCGTCACAATAACTACGAACATGTGTTCATGTGTCTGAGGTAGGTGTTCCGAATTTACGAAGCTATTTGGCAGAGAAAACGACTTGTCTTGCCAAATTTACTTAGTATTTCCCATACTTAGCCATTCGATGTTGGTCACCGGCGCTTAGGTGAGTCTCGTGGCTTTTAATCGAGTTTATTTGGCAGGCCGTTGTGGTTGTGTAATTGGCTTCATTTCCACTTACTGTTGATTAAGCAAGTCGTTGTGCGATTTATAACGTCCAAAACATTTAAAAGATCACGATATTCATCGAGTTTTTGAAACGTATGAAAACGTCCTTAATGCAAGGACACAAATTAGTTTTAAACAAAATTGTTGCCGATGGTGCCGATACTGCAAAGGTTCATGAGTTGAAGGCTTTTCAGAACACTAAAAGAGCTGCACTTTTGTACCTATGCACTTATCCTACCTTTGAAATAACTCTACACTCTGCACTTTACAGGTTAGTCGCGATTCCCTTAGATCATATGGTTTTATTGATCTGCACGCGGACGAACATCAAGTTCTGTAGGAACGAAAGCGAAGGCGAAGTAAAGAGAAGGCGTCAACAACAAGAAATGGGAGAACAAATGCGAAGAAGATGGGGCAGTGAACGCAGGTGGGTTTATTCATAGGCTTGCAGAAATGACGGAGAGCAGGTGCTAAAAATGGAAGGCAGTTAGTGGCACTACGATATTACCCAGTCGTTGATCAGAATGGGGAACGCCTAGAATTAGAGTCTCAAACAGGATTGTATCCAATTGAAATGCAAAAAGAATTTATTCAACTTATGAAAATGCCTTAAGTGACATGAAATAACTGACTAAAGAACGGAAATGTCATAGTCATGTTAAGACACATAGTATGACATGAAGTAACTGACTGGAGAACAGAAAGGAAGTTACCGGAAACCTCCCACCACAAGGTACACAGTACCGCGCTAGGCGGGGGAAAGAAAGTAAGTTAAGAGTAGTAGTCTTAATAAATACACAAACTCTAGTTATGACAACTTATTCGTAAGGAAAGGAAAAACTTAATACTTGATAAGCCACGTAATACTTGAGAACAGGTTTCCACACTCCTGCGCGCCTTTGCCTATTAACCACGAGAATACAACTTTCTTAAATTTAGAGCAACTCAGGGAATGACAATTTAACATGGGACAGGCCAAATCTTCAATACAAAGGGCAAGCTGTAATAAATATGCCGCGAGGTGCTTGTGGAAGAACTGACGTCGTATTCGCCACTGCTCTGGTACCTATAACAATTTTCGAGGGTGCTTATGGTAAAACATAACGCTGTTTTGGTATATAATTGGCTTATGGAAAAAACGGAAACGATAAGGAAGACTTCGGAGCTTGGGAGTCTTCTATGTTTCTTAGACATGATTTTTAGGATTGTTTTTTGTGTAACTACTAAGGAGCGCTGGACAGAGCAATAGGTGCTCCCCCAGACCAGAGTACCAACCTTACTACACATTGAAACACAGATTTATACGCGTTTATTAGCGATTTTGAGTCCAGACAGTACCTCGGCCTATAGGTACTGGCCTATAGAAGACATATTCAAATTGTAATCACTTTTTAGTGAGGCTTCCAATGTGTAGGTACATCCCGTTTGCCTTTTACGTCTATTATGACTCTTAAATACTTTACAGACGACACCCTGGACAGTTTGGGGCAGGTGCATGGCGCTAACTGGTCGCTGTAGCAATTGCTATGTGAGGTGATTTCTTGAGACACGAGATCCTGTACAGATTTAGCAAAGACAAGCACTTGGTTTTGTCGAAATTTAGGCTGAGGGTATTCCAGCACAGCCAGTTGTACAGGACGTCTAAGTCACTATTTGAGCGTGAGAACACCTCATCCCAATCACCACCCTGAATGAGAAATGAGAGGGATTTGTAGCGTGTTTCAATTTCAATACATCCTCAGACCACAACTGCTAATATCCTACTAAGTCTTAGTGACATGAAATGTAGCTCTAGTAGTGCCCTTGAAGTACATACGTTTTTTGTTCATCAGTCATTTAGTTCATGATCATGAAATAATCATCTGAACTTGGAAATATTAAAGTTGACAAGAATAGAGTCGTTTTGTACGAACAAGAAAATATAGAGCTAGTAAATTCGCTCTTTCTACAGGAGGTATATTATCAGAGTTTAACACTATTTTCACGCTCGAAATACCCTTGTTTTGGCAAATACCGAGTTTTGGCAAAGGGCACCGAACACAAAATGCACCAAACCCTTTTACTCGGAGAATTTCACGGATGCTGATACCCGAGAGTTCCGAGGCAGGTGGGACGACATCGGAGTCGCTCTCTGAAGAAGAGGCTCGATTCTTGGCAGACGTTTCAGAGTCTACAACCTCAACCTCGTGACGTCATCAGATCGCGAGGCTTCTCCCCAACTCCGGTCAGGCAATAAAACACAAGGCTGTCCGCGAGAGGCGAATTGGAGGTCGCAGCACTGGCACAGTTTGACTCTGTCCAAGTCCTAGACCATCACGATTGCCCACTTCAGTCGAACAAGAACTTCTGCAGACAATATGAGCCCCTGTTTCGTTCGGGCCCACTAAGAAAACCCCAGAAAACAGATATAATCCTTATTTCTCCTATTCCTTCATCATTTCGAATGAAGGATGTAGGAGTATTCAAATCGTAACTGGGCCAAACCCAGTAAATAACAGGAACTCATAAAATGAGAAGACAAATTCCGACTACCTACTCAAGGTTAGAGGGTTTTTTTTTTTTTCACGAAGGTTCGAAATGTTGATGCGCTGAAATCTTAATCGGTTCAGTTATGAAAACTATCTGGAATTTTTTCGGATTTTTTTGACCACCGGAAGGGGTCCCGCATAGCATTTGAAGTTACGCCCTTGGGACCTGACGGTACTCAATTACTTACGCAATAAATATCCACTTTAGAGACTTTTTGCATTGAACAATACTTGTCGGACATGGTCCATTTAGTCTAAAAAAATGTTGGAGCAGTCCAAATATGAAATTTTGAAAAATGTTGCCTACCTCTCTGGGACGAAAACATGAATGGTAGGTACAACGTATGATTATTGTAGTCAAGAGAATTTTAGTCAAATGTGATTCTGAAAGTTCTGTATAAGATCAAATCCTTGTAATAGAGAAATATCAATGAAATTTGAAAGAAAAACCTGTAATTCGAAAGCAAAACCTGTAATTTGCAAGAAAACCTGTAATTTGAAAGGAAACCCTGTAATTTGAAAGCAAAACCTGTAATTTTAACAAAACCGATTATTTTAATAAAATAAATGTAATCATAGATAGACTAAAAAAATCGTACATTGTACATACCATTCTCATGAATGCTTTCGTCTCTGAGAGGTAGGCAACATTTTTCAAAGTGTCAGATGTTGACTGCTCCAAATTTCTTTTTAGACTAAATGCACCATTCCCTACAAGATTTGTTCAATGCAAAAAGTCTCAAAAAAAACAAAAAAAAAAACACTAACATTCGTCTTCATTACAAACGAGCCAAATAGGCGAATCTCTTCCAACATTCAGGATTCTTCCTAAATTACATTTAGGCGAATATCGGGTAGACAAGCAGTATTCATTCTTAGTATCGATAAAACGATCTTTCCGAAGATGGTTTCATTTTTCTAAAACTTACCCAAAACAAATGAAGGAACTTCTATATTTTTCAATTCCGTGTAATGTAACCGTACTGCTCTTCTACCTTAATTGATCATTTCACCGCTCCTCCATATCCCTAAAAACCGCCTAATTGGATTAGGAAGTTCTAGAAGTATTGCATCCTGCGAACATGATTTCAGCTCTCAAGCAAAAATATTCATGCTGTCATCACTCCGAGAAGAATCCCTTGCGGTAGACATCGGAATGTATTTCACCTTCTGTACCCACCGTGCAAATAGTGGTCAATAGCCAAGTGTGTCAGAACTTTCATTGATGAACTAAGTTACTGGCAGTGGGCACACCTCGATTCTGAGAAGACGGACATAATTAGACGGGTCGAGAGACCGTGACGGTCGGATATTCGGTTCCAGTTGGGTTCAAATGCTGTGCCACGTTGACTGATCTGAACATTTGTTCAATTTAATATTGATACGAGTTTGTTCGCAGGGACGTAGCCAGGGGGTGGGTTTAGGGGGTCCAAACCCCTCACAAATTCTGACACCCTTCCCCCCCACCATTGATATTCTGGCTACGTCGCTTATACTCTCAAACAAGTAAATAATAAGTAAGCTTTTAAAAAACCTGAGAATGTCAAGGTTTATAGGTAAAGGTGGGAAGCACATTTCACATACGATATAAGGGTGAATAAAACAAGATATTTCAAATTGTTCGAGAGGACTAAACTATACTCAGCCTCCTAGTTAAAAACAACCGCTGGTCACGTCTCATAACGCAATGGAACCTTTATATCTATTTCGGGCACACGGAAAGTCAGAAAAGCACCAGAATAGATTGGATGGCCCCTCAAGTTACTTGACTGTTCGGTTTACATCTTGTAGGTAACTATAAAACAGTTCAGTGGTAAAGTTCATTAAAGCTCAGAAAGAGCGTAATATACAGACATGAAGGCATGGAAAACAGTTGACTAGGTAATCGCCAGAAACGTGGTCGTCATAAAAATTTAGGACCACAACAACGGAAGATTGACAATAGTTAATGAGATTCGAGCACTGGCGCACATGATGTGGACAATACAGCTAACTAAAAAGTTCCAGTCATGCAGCATGGCTATAAGAGCGAATTTTCGAAGAAATAACTGGTTTTACTCGTATGTCAAATTTGATGTTGGAACATCTCATTAAAATATTGACAATCCTAACTTACTGGTTAATTAATCCCCCCCCCCCATCCTAAAACTCCCCAAACCACCCTTAGAGTGGCTCGATTCTGCCTATCTACGAACTTAGCCTTTCGATTGCCATGACACATTTTTTGTTCAAATTGGAAATTTTCATCTAAATTCTATCCAGACTTATTCGTTGAAAATGCTGGATGGATTAAACAGTGAATTAAAAAGTCATTTGTAATTATACGTCGGTGGCTTGATGCGGCTATAAGCGCACACTTTAACGGTCTTGGACGCCGGCGAAGTGAACATCATAAAATCTTGGTGAACTTGACTGACCTAGATAGAACTGTACTTGCAATACCGTTAGAGCTCATGAAATTTCGCGTAAAATCTCGATAAGCTGTAAAACGGACGATGAAACGAACCCTACAGTTGCCTCGTGAATCATAGAAAGATCGTTCGAGTTGAATGGAAAATTTTACTTCCCGCTACTCGGGTGGGCATTGGTCTTTTTATGGACCAGCAGCGTGTAGATATTTGATGGCAACGACAAAAAGCTTTTCGTGAAAGAAGGTCAGGTAAATAATTTTACCGCTATACAAAGCAAAATTTATACACAGCAATTTAATACACAGCAAAATGTTCTACGACGGTTTATTATTTTCTGTGTGGAACGATCCATGCAAATCCCATAAATTGTACGATATTTATAATTATAATTGGAGTAAGGAGGTGGAATATTGTGTGTTTGTCCTAATAGGTAACCAGATGGTGGTCTCTCAATGTGGTCTCTCAACTGTGGGGCTTGCCTATAAATCAAAATCTATGATTATTTGAACAACTTATTTGTCATATTGACACATTCGAACAATGTATCTTGAAACGTATATCAATCAATTTTGAGAGGGGTTGGGTTTTGCTCTTAACTTCATGAGATGGTTTACAATGACATTTCCCATACTAATAATACAAAACAATACTGGCATTGTTTTACAGAATTTAAAAAGCCAGAAGGGTGAGCCGGTATCTCAAAATTTTATATTTTCATGGGGTCACTATAAAACGTATCTCAGCGTATTTCTAGAGCTCTTGACGCACGCAAACGCTCTTCGTTGCAACAGAGGCCCACATTTTGTCGCCAGAAACCGTTTGGGGTGAAGGGAGCTAAGAAATACAACAGTGATCAAAGAGAATGTTTTCAGTCGTCCGTCTATTTCAAGAAAAGTTGACACACATTGAAGGAAAAACAAACCAAGGGTGATAGTGACTTTTCCAGTTCTATAAATAGATACAAAATTCCAGAGCGCAACGTTGAGTTGTCAAGTACCTCCCACTTAATATAAACGAGATAAAGGCACACTAATGAATAATCTCAAGAAGGACCTTGAATAGGAATTGTAACAATAAATGCACAAATAAAAACAGCATTTACACCTGAATGACGGACTACATATCAAGATTTACAGTCAAGGAGAAATATCTCATATAAGCGACAAATGAGAAGATTAAATGTCCGATTCAGCTTTCTCAGCCGTCGTAGACAAAATTTCAAAAGTCTAATAGAACTGAAAACGTTGAACATGAATAAGATAGCGTTTGCATAGGGTAATTCCATTTCAAATAACGTTCGAACTCTCCCCTACTGGGGAGATTTATTACCCACGAAACCAACCTGTTCCTTCAACGTCACAACAGAGCATTGACCAAACTTCCCAACAGATCCCCCCCCCCCTCCTCCTTCACTGGAACGTTCGATTGATAACTGGAGTGTGACTTCTAAGTTACACTGCCTCATTTCTCCATCGGGAGAGCGCGCGTGGAACGATTACAAACACACCCCCAAGTTCATTCATTCAACTCATTTTCCACGTGGGAAATTGATGGAGGCTACTTCACGTCATCATATCGTTTCAAAACGTGTCCTCACAATTCACATACCAATGGGTTAGAAACAAAATAAATTAAAAATAAACAGTACAGCTGGAAACAAATCAAATTTAGGCCTCCCCGATCAGGATTCCTCAAGTAAAGGGTGGACCGCACAATAAATTAATGTGTGGCAAAAGTTATAGGAAACTGTTATATACTTGAAAGAATTTTCAAAACTGATTCATTTGTAACTAATACAACTAGTGGTCATATCTGACCAGTTCCAAACGTCTAATAATTTTACGTGTATGGAAGATACAGTCCATAAACTATACGAAGATAAGGGGCCAATCATTTATTTTTTCTGTGGGCAACTCGAATTACCAATTTCATTGTTCCGAAATCCATAGATACCCCAGTAGTACCATAATATGACATGATATTATATCATATGGTACCTATCATATAATGACATGATATAATATCATATTATCAGCCCCCCACCAGTTCCTGTCCCTACCAGTATTTTTCTTGATGAAGCCACTCAAAGTTTCGAAATCTGGCAATCTGGCACCAAGCATTCCTATTTGCATTTATAAGGTACTCAACCTCCAAACTGCGACTCAGAAGGCCCAAATTAACATACCGTGGCTGAATGATGCTTTAAACCTCCTACACATAGGATCATGTATGCAAGAGAGGGTTCAACGAGTACACCATCAAAATGTCGTCTTACACTACCATCCTGAGTTTTGTTTATGGTGGAACCAACAAAGTTGATTGCAGCAAAGTTGATTGAATTCCCACTAAGGTTCGCCTTATTCCAGTAATTGCCATTTCAACATGGTAATTACATGAGGTGCATAAAACCTCTGATTCTTACGGAGTTGGAAACGAATTGATATTAGGTGAACGTAGATAACCAAGACAAATCCATCACCTCGATGTAATAATTTATGCCAGAATAAGAAATTCTTTTAATAACGAAGTTTTCATGCATGAAAATAACAATGACGAATAATCAAGTGCAAACGCAATCTACTAGTCCCATTGAATAAATGAGCACGTTCAAGGTCAAGCCCATGAATGAAACCTTGGAGATGATTATCACCCGAGGGAATGATACATCAAACGGCATTGACACCCACAACGACCAGTGATATTTCAGTGCCTTTTTATGTTCACCGACAATGGTCAGTTTAAATGCTGATGCAGAACCTACGGAAATGAGAAACAACGAGATGAGTTATCGAATAAAAATGGGACTTGGAAGGAAACTGAATTCAATAACTAGAATGATTGGATCAGGGAGTCGCCATGTCGGAAACCGTCTATTAGAAGGTCGGACATGGCATACAAGACAGAAGAGTGTGGGTAGTTCCCGGTCGTTATACGAAATGCGTGGGAGCAGATTACATAGGAGGAGACGCTGCAAAGAGCGTCATGAGATGATTCAACTTCAGTCAGCAATAATCTGAAAGACAAGACGCGAGGCTAAATTTAGCGATGTGTTATTTGGCGATGACAATACAACAAGCGAACGGGAAGGTAAATGTTATCCATAAATGCACAGTATTGTCGAAAAGGAAAATTTAGTGACAGCTTAATACCATTTACAATATACATTCTCAACAGTCAATTGATTTTTGAACGGTGATTATTCTAGATTCCTTAAATTTCTAAAGAGTTCCAGTCATGCAGAATCAACATAACGATACCTTACTTCACAAAGGGAATATGTCCTTCAGAATTTATGATGGACATATTCCCTTTGTGAATTAAGGTATCGATAAGAGAACTTAACGTATAAGTAACGTATTCTTATACATTAAGAACTTAACGTAGAAGTGACGTATTCTTCGTAATTATTAATCATTATTATCAAGTAGTGTAAATTATTATTAATTATAGTGAATGGTAATAATTATTGTTAGTTACTAATACATTTTATTATTTATTATTAGTAATTAACTCGATATCTGATAACCATGGGCTGTTCGAATCAGCTGGGCCAGCATGAACATCGACCCAACAGGCTGCCCAACAGCTCCGGATGGTCTTAAGAATTCTAAACATTAAACACTAGTTAAATGTGAACTAAAAACTATACCGTTCCATTTGAATTTTTCGAGATATTTTTTTTTTAAAATTTGTTTTGAACCCCTTCCCCATTGATCTAGGGAATGAAAAGTTTCAAGGATCATTGTGGCGTTAATGAGAAACCGTAAACCAAATTTCATAATTTTAGCACAACGGTAATTGGGCAAAGTACGGAGGGCGTACGGACGACTTTTTTTTTAAATTAAGTTTCTATTGTATCTTCAAACGTAAACCCAATGACAATGAACCAAAATAGGTCAAATATGAGTTTTTGTACGTAGAAAATTGTTTAAAAATAAATAGGAATTATCGATGAGGAGCATAGTTTAGGCAAGAATATATTGCTTCTAATAAGGATATTTTTACACACAAAAACCAATGAAAATGAATTTTTTAATGACTGATAATTTCCGAATAATAAGAAAGATAATGGAGGAAATGAAATTACGATGATTTTGAAAGCAGTTCGAAAGTTTTGAACTCGTAACTTTCCTAGTAATTACTGACATTTTGGCCAAACAGGAAGAGTCGCACCTTGTAGCCAACATCAGATATAGTTTGAAGTGGCACACAAATACACAGTAAATTTCTCTAAAAGTCGTGATTTCTTCCGAAATCTTAGAGAAAAAATGTCAGGCTAATTGAGACTGACAAAGTTGCCTCGTACTACCCATAGTGTAAATGACGGAATTGTTTTTAAATCGTGAGGTTTTCGAGGTCGAGAAATGATAACGGAGTGAGAAATTCCGAGTTTCAGTTACACGTGCCTCGCCCAAAGACGTGAACTACGTATAAGCCGGCGGTTTGCCGGGTGATAGGGGTTGCATAATACCTTAAGAGCTTGGGGTGAAGATCGGCGAGGTTCTACTGGGCGACGGAACAGCGTTGAGTCCGGTACCAGGCCCAAGGCAGCACCCTATCTCATAAGACCTCTTGCGCCCTTCTCTAACTCCGACACGGTATCCCCCTGGGTTTGAATCAATCCTTTTTTTACCTTTCCTCGCATGCATCCTTTTAAATTGGGAATGAACGGGTTTAGAACTCCCGAACTAACGAGCTTCACAAAGCGGTAAATGGTTCGGGCGTGTCATGTTGAGCTAAAATTAGCAGTGCCAGGGAAAAACCATCAGACGGTTCAGCTACGTACCTTGTTGATAGTATTCTCGCATAACTTGGCGAGCCCATCAAGTGTATCACTGCATTTTTCCTAACGGTCTTCTAACACGCTAATATCACCTAAAGGAGGTTTTCTTCAGGTATTTTTTAGTCTTACGACATGACCAACTGAGCGAATTTTCTAAATAATTGAAACTACCTCAAATTATTTGTATTTATCACACATTTTTGCGATTTACGAAACATTAAAACCCAGTCAAAGGGTAATTAAAAAAAATGTAATTTTAAGTTTTAAGTTTAAGAGAAACGCACATTTGAATTTCTGTGCGGTAGCAAATTACTTAACTGCGAGGAGTACTTAGCGTGGAACTGAATTAGCCACCTAGCCATAAAGTAATAAAGTTTTACCAAAAAGGTATGATATTATGAGTTCAACTCACTGTTATTAACAACTTACACCGTCAGCTGCAAAAAATTTGAATAGACTATGAAGAAGTAAAGTTTACTATAAGACATTATTTGAATTAAAGAACTTTGGAGGGCAGAAAAAAGTTCTAACTTGGGTTTTTATGGATCATGAATCGAATACAACTCCAATAAATAGTAGTGGGATGTGAGGGTAGTTCAAGTCGTACATTACTTTGAAAAGTCGATCATTAGGTCATGATGCACGGCTGCAATTGATTCTTTCCCCAATTTGAAATGATTCTGCGCTATTTCATCGCAAGCGATAGATCATAATTAATGTTAATAGCGCAATCTACACAAACAAAATTTTGATCAAGTATAACCTTCAAATCGTTATAACCTTCAAATCGTTTCAGGACATAAATACAATTATCTTGTCAGTAAGCCCTGTCGTCGCCGCATGTACCTCGATTACAGATGGGCGCATTCAAATCCACACCAATCATGGTAAACTTCTCACACATTACACGTAGCAGGAGGGGTTCATTGCACGCTAGAGAGCGCAACCAAGTTGTAGTAACTCATGAATAGGGGTACTTTGCTGTTAGTTCAGCTAGAATGAAAGGCTGTTACTAGCAACCCTCATAGTGATAGTGATGAAAGTTTTGCGCATCGCGATCACGCATAAGATAACTCTCAGACACGCATCTGGCAGGGACATTGGATTATGAGGTTATCCTGGAGGATACAAAATTGCTAATACTTAGTGAATCGTTATTGGTAATGTGAAATTGGCATTGGAAGTGTGGGACACGTAAGAACTATCCCATTCATGTTCACCATTATATTCCAACAGATACGCGTTTGTACTGTTTCAATACGATTAGCGCTAGTTCCTATAATCCTACGCCCTACGTCGAAAATGGGCTCATAATATCTTATTTTAAAACTTCCCAATAATTTCGTTCACACACCAGATCACATTAAATGTTTTGCTCATTACACATTACACGCTTGCACATTACATGCTTGGAAGGCTACCATTGAAACTTACAGGTACCAACAACAGCAGACAAAATCCGTCCACAATACCGAGACATCTGATGGAGGGTGAGCTATTTTTATAACACCAACTCGTGCTTCTCGATTCAGAACGTTTATTCCCCGAGAGTGAAGAATTTGTCATCCCGCTCCCTGAATAGGAGGCCAGCAAAAGTAATCATCGACAATCGTACATGAAGGCACGCTGATTGGGTAGTTTGAGTTAAGTTCGTACAATAATGAGGGAAAAAACGGCTTTGCCGCTTCCAGAAATGGCGCGACCCTTTTCAGGAATTCGCTACCTCATTCTTGCCTTATAATTCAATAACAGCAATAACAATGAGCAGTCTACACAGTAGTTTCACTCAAACTTCGGGGTCAGTTTCGTACGGATTAATTAACTATTGACTGAAATTGAAATTCTGTAATTACTATTTTCCATTCTTGGGGCCAAATCAGTAGGTACTTATAAGGAGCTCTTTCTATTGTTAGCGACTCTGAATTCCGAATAGTTGTAAATATAAGGATTTGCTGACTTACATTATGAGTCAGCAAATCCTTATGTTCACAACTATTTTGAATTCAGAGTCGCGAACAATAGTCAAGCCTCACGGCAGGTTTCGTTTCTGTTACAGCCCTGAAGATGGCTTAATTAATAAAGCCAAAAGCTCGGATTGAAGGTTTTTCAATTTTTTTCATGTCACTAAACCTCCTACAACCCCACCAATACTCGCCGGCCAGATGCTATTTGTGTGGACCTGGTAGTGCATACTTACGTACCTAACCTTCTGGTGAAACTACAGCCATTAAGGCTGCTAGGATGACGAAGAAGCTGTGGGCTGTACATAACGCTTCGCCCAAAATACATCAGATGAAGGAGATTCTCCTACCGAGCATTTTTATCCAACTTCCGCGGTTTTACCCTACTTGAACTTCATAGTACAACATAATTACAATTACAACAAAATCCGCAAATATTATACTTACGGTTAAATATGAACCCCGAAATACCTAAGACTGTATGTCACAGAAGAGCTCCTATCTAAGAAAGAGCTCCTTGTAAGTGTTGAATTGGCCCTGAAGATGGCTTATTAAAGCCGAAAGCTCGGATTGAAGGTTTTTTTTAATGTCACTAAACCTTTACAACCCCAAAAATACCCGCCGGCCAGATAAGCCAAGAAGGAATGGACAAAACGTTAACTACTTGAATAGCATCTGGAAACCTACTTAGGAAATCTACTGGACAAAATTACTCTTCAAGATGTATACAAAGAAAACCAAAATTGAATTATAAAACCTACTCGGAGAGTGGTCAAGTTGGAAGCTGTGAGTGATCATGTTAGGAAGTTGCTAAAGGAAGACCTAAAGGCCCCCTTATGATACCTAACGGTCAAGGGTCGATGGCAACATGACGTATCTCATAGAGGTGGTCCTATATAGAAATTTTCTCGCCGAAACAATTGGTGACTTTAGTTTTATCGTTTTCTCGCCATAATATAAAGGAAACTAGTTTTAGCAACACTACCTACCTCAAATCCAAGTTTCATGTAGTAAATCTTAACCTGCTGCAGCGTCTCGCAAAAAGGAGAAATCAGTTTTTCGTGACCCCTGTATAATCGGGGGAAATGAGTGAGGTCATGTTGCCACTTCACCCTCGACATATTTTTGTGCGATCGAATGCTGACCATTGACTCCTCTTGACAACTTCAATGCCAACATGGCGGATTAACTCCCAAAACCGTTATCCGAATCGAATAAGACCATCACCTGAGGAACCAACTTACTTTATGTGAATCACCATTACTTTGGATCGCATGCATCGTATAAGCTAATTACTTGTAAACTAAGTACATAATATCGTGCGTGTGCATGTTGTTCTAAAGACGTGCGGGTTTTGGAGGAAAACTCGTCCTCGGATGTTCTCACCTTTCAATAGTTGGATGTGAACGTCAAATTGAGTTTTGCTGTCGAAACGACGACCGGGCGGTGCAGGGCTTGATGTCGGGAGCGATTCCATAGAAGTGAAGGGCGAGGTGAGCGGGCTCGACCCTCGTGAGAAGCTGGACCCAGTGAGGCGGCCTGAATGGGATTTGTATTGTGTTTTAGTTGTGTTTGTACAATCAATAAATTCCTCTTTTTTCGCCTTGAACGCCAGTTCCACATCACGAGTACTGAGTCTGGTATTGTGCTGAATACTTTCCGAGTTACACTCTTACAGCATTGTTGCAGCATTATGCAGTAATATAAGCCCTATAAGTGGTTGTTTACAATTCTAATAAAGGAGACCTAACAATTTTAAGGGATGTCGTCATGGAAAGTGACTCAAAGCAATTGAGCGTTTATTAGATGAGCTCATAGCGCCACCAGAAATAACTCAATTTCACATGAACTGGTTTGATTAGGGAACGACATATTGAGGATTGAGGATTGATCGCCCATATTGAGGATCTTCTTGTTCGCCATTGCGGTGTTGTCCAGCATCTGAACACAGTGTGTAGATTCTAGGGGTCCGTTGCAAAAGCGAGCAACTAGGAGGCCAGGAACGCAGCAAAAGTGTAAAATGCAATGAAGACTCCGTCCATCTACAGGTGCTTCTTTAAATATTTCTTGGATAAGAACTTATAAAATGTTGAATCTCGACCATTGCTATTCAACTTTACGAAATACTACGATTATCATTAAATCTCCACACTCACCCCAAGATTCACAGAAGGAATTTTTCAAAAGTTAGGGTTGCTTCTGTTAGATAAGTACGGAGTTATTTAATAGAAAATACAAAAGAAATAATGAATATTTCATATCTTTTCGTGTTTTCAGATGATCACATTCGGGACTACCCCTTGAGAAAGAGGCGCTAACGACATTACCGACTGCTGGGACTGTTTCCTGTGCCAAAATCATTCGAGTTATGAGTTGAAGGGTCAAAGACAGAAGAGCATTGGAAAAACCAGATTAAAAGAAATGAGGACATTCACACGCTTTAATAGAAACGATGAGGCTTTTCGCAGTTTCTGCCTTGAAAGCGGTCGTTGGGAATAATTCCAAGAGGAGAGGGTGACGGAGCACATCTGCGCTAGCCGCATGACTTACGGCCGCTCCGAATGTTATTTTCGGGTTGGACATCAGGTTACATGACCCAGGAGCTACAACCTCAGAGGATGATGAATGGGGAGAGATACATGACAAGCAGTGAACCCTACTACGAAATCAGATCAGACTTCCAGTGGAACTGCATTTTAGAAAACACATTTGAAGTATCTATTGAATCGGAACATTGACATTGACGAACATCACTCCATTTGAACGTGGCAGTAACTACAGCTTCGAGTTCGGGGTGACATGGGACAGAGAGGAGACATTAGCCAGATACAGTTCTAATGATTGGGCATTAACCGGACCACTTGAACGAGACTTGAGATGAAGGCTTGGGCTGTTTATTTCTCCAAAATGTTACTTCAGTCTCAATGGCGAGTATTCTGTTTTTGCTCTTTCAATAGGTATAATTTGCGTAGGTCATTTATGACACACATGTTATAACACACATGTACGCTGAGTATGTTCCACTGTAGTGTTCCTCATTGAACTCGCGGAATGTTATAAAAAGAGAATTTGGTTTAGTTTTGTGTTCGCTGCAGAGACACGACAGTCCAAGACTGAACTGAATACCGATGAAATAAGATGGAAACAAACCAAATATCTTACATCCAATGGTACTGCTGAAGAAAAGGCACTTGGGACTGATGAAGGAGTGAGAGTGGCATCCATTAGGTTTGAAGTCTAAAAGTCACAAAAGGGTGCAATTATACTTGAATGCCAAGTGAAATCTGAATTGTTAAGCACTGTCATTAGAAAATCAATTCTTTTTTTCCCCTACGCCCAAAATAATCGTACCTACGTTGAAACTGGCTTTGCAGGTTTCGCGCTATCTCTCTTTGGTCAGTAGACGGTTGATCAAAAAAGTCTCAAGATGAAATGCAAATGTTCAGTAACGGAATTATTCAAGTTGTATTTAGGCACGTCAGAACCTGTAGTGGAAATGATCTCTAGTAGATAATATATACATAATATGTATATATTATAATATTTCTAGAACATTGAAAATTTCCACAGATTTGACCTGCTGCTTATATACCCTTATATTTGACCTGCTGCTTGATCCGCTAGTAGATGCAAAAAACATTTGCGTAAATCTACATCGAAAATGGAGTGAAGCCCACCGAATATTTTTATCTCGATCTATTCGCGAGAAATGATTTTTTAAAATTTAAAGAAACATTTAATGTTTCTTCAGAAAAAACAAGTTTGTTCGCCTTTAAACTCGAATTTTTCAACTTTACTCCATTCAATATTCACTTTTGACCACATTTTCGGAATCAACATTACATTTGCTATAAGATTGGTCTACATTGATTCTTGAGAAGTAACATCTAATAACCATTACAGCAGCGCAAACATGAACGAATTTGAAAAAAATGAAATTTCTGAAAAACAAATACTGGAAACTGGCAAATCCCATGAAAACAAGCTTCATTCAATAAGCTTTTTGCCGGTATGGTCAACTTTGAGATTATCTTGTCCCTTCGATCAAAAATACAAAAAAGTTTAAATGCGATTTAAAATTGTTTTGTCGTGGGAGTAGTGAGCACATTACAAATTCGTTTGAACAACAACGTTACTTTTTGCATTAAAACCATTTTTTTACATTTCTTCTAACCTCTGATCAAACTCCCTCTTTTAAAGTGCCTAACATTTTTCCAGAATTTTTTTAGTCTGTGTTTGAGCTGTCGTTATGGTCATTAGATCTAATTACATCTATGGCACTTCTCCAGTAATCGCATAGCAAATTTAACTTTGATTTCGAAAATGTTGTCAAAAGTCAATATTGAATGGAGTAAAGTTGAGAAATTTGAGTTCAAAAGATAAAAACATGGTTTTTCTGAAACAATCTCCGAAAAATCATATCTGGAGAACGGATTGAGATGAAAATATGCGGTTGGCAGCTCTTTACTACATTTCCGATGTAGATTTACGCAAAAGCGTTTTTGCATCTACAAGCAGAGTGATTGATGGGGTAAGATCCCCATTGAACAATCAGAGCATACTTCGGAATGATACGTAATCAATTTGTCAGCTTTCGTTTAAAGTAGAGTGATGCTCCGCATTTGTCAGTTCTATACAGGATAGTACTCGTATATACGTCTATGGTAAATAGAAGGTCCGAGCTGTCTGTGGCGTCCCGGCGAGAAGTCCCGGCTTATGACGAAACATCAGAAAGGGCTCAGGCGTGATCGCATGATTAGGCCACAGATTTAATTTAGTGGCAACATGCTACATCTAGTGTTCATCATCTACTACTACTACCTTGCCAAATCTAACAACTTTGAATTGAATAGTCATTAAAAATATCCATTAGATCTAAATTTACTCGTAAATACGTCAAGTTGCTTGAAGATGAACCTTGTATGGAAATTTCATAGTAGAGGTTTATACGAATCTTACACTCATTTTTTTAGGCGGTTATAAACGTTGGTTTTTGGAATGAGTAAGATTTAAGACATAATTAGGAATAGAGATTTGGATTTCAAAACTAAGGGAAGTTATAGTTGAAATGATACCGGATAATTCAAGTTCAAGTAAATAATGAATATCAGAACAAAAGAGAAAGTGGGATGTGGCTAACAGACCGGGCGGAGAACTCAACTAAATTTATTCCAACTGTAAGTTATTTCAGGACTCATTCTCTTTCCTCGCGAAGCTAAATTAAACCTGTTTATCGTTCAAGCTTCCGTTAGGGGGACGACAGAAATCGTGTACCATATTCGATTCCATAGTTCAGAAGTGTGTTTCAGACGCAAGTAAGCCCTATGAAAAAAACGAACCGAAACCCGTCTTCAAGAGACACAGAAGAGTGCATGTATACATACCTACATTCGGCCAAGCTAATCATGACTTGAGTAGTCGATACATTGTGATTATTTCCTTTTGTCAATTGCAAGTGGATTCAAATTTTGAAAAGTTTGGCACAAGCTCAACGTTAGAAAGAATGGTTGAATGCCTAGGTCAAACAGGCCAGATGTCAACTGCATGATGTCAGTCAAGCCTTTTTAGCGTGCTAGTCATGACTAGAATTGCTCAATGTGGAGTAAAATGGTCGATAATACAAGGACGAAAATAGGCGGCTTGAACGTTTTCAGAATATACCTTCAATTTCTGTAGGTATTGTGGATGTTACTGTAAGTATTGTTGGGCAGATTGGATGGATCATTTTTCGAATAAGGCGGTAGCATTAGCAGACGGTGTAGTATTATAAACGCCCCTCCTTCCCTTCTTTGGTCACCCAAGTCTACACTTAGGTCTAAGATACACCTGTATTACGAGTATATACATCAACTCAGAACCCACTATCTCTTTAATTCTTGAATCCTTGAATTGAGGTAGGGTCGGATATTACAAGAGGGAGATTATACTGAGGATTTTGAGTGGTCGTAAGTTCGATGGAGCAATTCGCTCCACGGAAAACGAAAAAGCCAGATTTAAATCGGAGCCGTGTTAGAAGAAGCAAAAAAATAAACCAACTTAGTTTTATATAATGAGATTTCAACCAAAAGAAGATTATTCCAGCCTGACTGTCCGTCCCGCGTTAGGTCATTTTCTCCTGAACTCTCACAAGAAGTGCCCCATTGTTCGACTTCGAGCCACAAAACTCAGACCTCTCGGACGTCCCAGAAATAACCTTTTGATTTGTCTCTTCAAATCATTCTGTCATTTTCACTCGGTCACAGACGACCGCCTCGCCAAAACGCCTTTCCACCAAGCACCGTGAATAAAACGGTTCGAAGCGAACTGTTCTCAAAAAGAGAAAACGCTTTAACGACCCCAAGCCCGTTTTTACTGTAGGGCAGACCCACGGATCGTCCTAAAAATTAATGGAGGAGACCCCCAAAAGGCGGTTGGAGCTCAAGGATGTTACTCTTCCCAATCGGGTAGCACCTCCGCGAAGCCACTTTTTGAAAACGGTTCGCCCTTGAATGCCGCTTCCTTGGAACGCTTCAATCTTCCTTTTTACAAGTTGTAGATTACAGATCAGAAAGAACTAATCTGGAGGAACCGCGAGTGGGTAATTAAGAGGAGTGCAGAGAGGAGGTGAGCCTTCGGGCAGTCCTGAGGGAAAACGGCTATTACTGAAACGACCGTTGAGTCTGAATTTTAAAGAGACTTCTAAATATACTGCGTCTTGTAGTCGAATTACGACCAGAGGGCATAACCAGATATTAAAGGTAGACGAACCGATCCACAAGTTCTGGAGAAGATTCGCACATGTTTCCGCACATCCTGGTGGTACCCAAGTTATTGTAGATTTTCACAGAACGGGTACCTAATGTTTTCCTGAAACTAATATTGGTGACAATCCTTCAAGAGAAATGTCTGACATTTTAGCAAATACAGTGAAATTCGTACATAGTGTACACTGTACAGTCAGACAAAAAATAGGATTTTGCCTAAAATGTTCATTAATTATATCAATACCATTCATAATACATAGTTTACGTTGAGCTCCGATAGGAATTAAGGGATGATGTTTACATGATTGGACCACATGATGGTGTCAGATGCAGAAAACGTGGTCTCTGGTGGGAGTCCAACGCGAATCTACGGGTTTTCTACATCAGCCCTTCCCCACTTCAGCCAATGAGCAACTTTATGGAGAAAGTCTAACTGTGTCAACATCCCCCTGAGGCAAATTGTGGTTCCAATTTCCAACGGGATCAATTTTTCTGGTTTCTGCCTCCTTGACGCCTAAATGAAATTCCCTGCCGCGCCCGAACCACAACCAAAAACAAATGGGAGGTACAACGAGAGCAATTTCCGAAGCCGGAGCTTCAAACCTGTTGGAGGCGGAGCAGACAAAATCAGTTCCTCAGAAGAACAATGGTCCACACTTTCCTTGACTGGGCCCTGAACTTCAGTCTCAAGGACCTCTTCGAAATTACTCAGTTCTGGCCTCGCAGTCAGAACTGTGAACGCCCTGCGGGTTTTCGCAAAGATCCCAGGGGAAGGTCTCAGTTGTATGTACAAGACAAAATACATAACGTTTCTACCTCTCCCATAGTATCATTTATGAACCAGATGTTTCTATTGACGGATTCCGAGAGAATGACGAATAAAGCTGTCCTATAAATCACCTAATTAGTTAATAAATCTTCAATTTTCTGGGGGAACTATTTTTTAATTTTGTTTATAAAAATGACAAGAACACTCTAAAGCACAGTCCACAACTGCGATTGAAAATGTTGGCGAACATCAAAATGCTACAACGATCAAAAAATCGAAACCGGAGGGGCTTTGATGCCACTTACTCCATAGAGAACATTAAATGTTCTCTATGGAGTAAGAGGCATCAAAGCCAAATTTTGCCTCAATGAGGAGACCAACGGAAGTTCGAAGTGACAGAACACTAGGTACCGTCTCGATCGGGTTGGAGGATGTTGTAAAGAGTACTCTTAGAAATTGAAAGAGAGAAAATAACTATTAGACCGATACCATAAACCATATAATAGGCCATAAAATAGACGTTAGGCAACTTGTACAGAAATGAATAATAAAACGAAAAACGACAACGGTCGCTTTCCCATTATAGTACGTCTACGATCTTTAAATCATGTGAGTATATCGACATTGCACAAACGTGACAGTCCATTTCAGTGTCCTATTTCGATATACATTGCAACAGAGAGGAGTCTCTAAATAAACGCGACGAACTAAAAACGTCTGAAGTTTCAAAGATCATTTTATTTATTCTGCTACCGCACCCCTCATGTTTTTCCAGGATCAAGTTTTTTTCTTTTGGTTTGGTTGCCATCCTTGAAAGCCTCGGCGGATCGCGTGTAGAGCTTCATCCCTTCTGGCATTCAATGTTTGGTATCCACGATTCCCAAGGAGAGGGGGAGCAGAGATCTTCAAAGTCAATGACACGATTTGTATTGAACTCATGGTTTCAGATGTAAGTAGATGAAAACGACATGTAAATATGTAGATAGTAAGTGATCATCCTCAAAAATATGAAGAGTACAGCAGAGCACGAAGATACCATTCGATAAAACTGCAACTGTTATCTTCAACTATACTTGTACATTTTTGCTCTCGAGTACACGATAGTGGAAAATCTGATATCAGCTTGTGACAGCGAAAAATTGTTGAAATCCAAATCCGTACCTACTCATTCATCAACTCACAAAAGTATTTCATCGAAAGTACACAATACGTTTGGATGTGGAAGAAAGCTTTTGTTTCGGAGGTTCTTATTCAAACCATGTACAACGTACAAGAGTTACAATGATAGGGTTAAAGACTGAAGAGAAGCAATTTCAATGGAAGTAGTACTCAGTAGAGTTGATGGTAATTTGAGTGCGTTACTTCGTCGATTCGGTCATTAGATCTTGCTGCAAGACTGGATATTTGTCTCCGTCACCATGAGAACGGAATACAGAGAATAGATTACCAAACAGTCCCATCATTCAAGTCAAACTGTTGTGGTCAACATTACTTCAGTCTTCTCATGGACTATTAGAAAAAAAGAAAAAAAATCCCATAACTATAAGGTTTCGTAGGGATGAGGGTTAGAAAGGTGTGGATTTAGCGATGGCTATAAACGCCGACAAACTAAATCACTCGAAACCTCCATTTCGTCCATAATAAAAAAAATGAAAGGAGTTAGGTAACAACAGAAGTAATAACCAGAAGTTCAATTATCAACGGTTGGTGTGAGAATACTTACACCATCCGAAGCTCTGGGATCGTTAGGCTTAGTATTATAGTAATTTGAGGTTATCTATCAGAGGCCCATACAGGTCAATGAGAGAAGGTAGTGGAACAGGTTGCTTAATCTGTGACCAAGGATACTTTCCTGCAGTAGCCAGCAGCGATACCGAAACACCAAGCCGGCTTCTATTTATAAATGTGACAGACCAGTTTACTAAGAACAGAGAGGCGAGTGCATTATGTAACTGCGAAGTTCTTTTAACCCCTCACCCGTAAAAATAAGCGGCCACATCATTGACACTCGCATTATCTGGCATCCCACATAATCGGGATATTTCAGACTTAGATAATAATGTTCCAATGAATTATAGGCCTTTTAAGACAGAATTAGAGACTGTCAGAGGTATTTATGGAAACGATTTATCCAGCTCTACGGAATTGATTTAGTTTGAGGACTTGATGACGTTAACAGTATCATAAAATACATTCAGCAAGTATGGAAGTATAGTACTATGGGGAGCCTACAAGAAGAACGCAAAAGGGGGCTGATTATGACTAAGATTGGCACTGGGGATACGTGTAGACATCAGCACATTGGGAACATTATTTTCAAATATTCATTGATACAAATAAGTTGATACATACACTCCGTACCATTCGTTAACGAAAGAATTCTTCTAAACTTGTTTGGATATACATATCATTTTCGTGTCTTATGGCAATGAATTCAGGATGGTCTGAATCGGGTTATGACTATTCTTCGAAAATTCTAAAATGGTGTGTGGCGTTAGTGATTTAGTTCGTACCTATTTGATTTTCTTTATATTCTAACAACATGATTCCCCTAGATTTTTTGAGTGGCAAATGACTAACTTGTCGTACAAATAGTAGACTGTAAAAATGCATTTTAAATTATACAAAACGGACGAAACGTTATTTGAACATTCTAGAAAGAAAGAAAATCGTTCCAGTGGTTTGAACGACGCTGAAGTCACAACCACTGACCGAATTGGTGCATTCTCCATCCTGCCAACACAACGAAGGTTGCTTCGTTAAAGACGAATCTTCGTTGTAAAATATGATCTTCTTTCAAATTATGGTTCAAGAATGTAAATGTTTCAAAATATGTTATACGAAATATTCCAATAGAATGGGTGCGGTGTATCTATGTAGTGAAAAGTCATTGAAAATCAATTATTTCCAACGTCGTGCCGATTGGATGATACATTTGTTCAACATTTTGAACATGTTCAGTGAACATTGTTCAGGTTTCCAATCCCACACTAAGAACGATATCTATAATCCGGTACTGAGTATGCAAACCTGAACGCAATTTCCCCGAGGGAATTATTTACCTAAAGATATAATAGAGAGGTCGAAGAGAGCGTGTCTTTACAAAATTGATACCTATCAGTTGGTCAAAAAGAACGATTCCACACTTAACACCACCAGCTATAGCTATAATGGTTCTCAACTGCTGCATTTTATGCGAGGCATAAAGTAATTGATGATAAGTGATAGGGAAAGTACGGCATTTATAGTAAGCGAAACGGCGACAATCAAGGAAGAAAGACTATTTACCAAGTCAATGGAGAGTATGAGCTCATTTGAATTCCGAATCATCGGCAGAATATTCATTCGTTCCTCACTTTGCGCACTCGAGCTTCAATTCAAGAGAGTTTATGACAGTGGGCGAAGCGGGATTTGGTTTTCAAGCAACGAAAATGGTTTATTAATAAAACATCAGTATTGATAACGATATTCACTGAGTGTTGGGTGCCTTATCATTTCGAAAGTAATGGCGGAAAAGATTATGGCAATTAGGCGCCAATAATGGTACCAGAATCGAATGCTGGAAATGCTGATTTCGTTGGTTCATGAAGTTTTCACAGCCACGTCTTGCCACGCATGTGTTACAGATTCTTCTAATCACAATCAAGTTTAATACTATATAATTTAATACTATATAAGTTGTACTATATATAAAAGTTTAATACTATATATTATATAGTATTAAACTTTTATATATTAAATTTTATATATATAGTATTAAACTTTTATATATAAACTTTTAAACTTTTATATATAGTACAACTTATTAAGTTGTACAGTATCAGAAAAACAACAAGGAAATCTGGCCGAAGGAATAAACTTGGTATGAAGGCGATGAATTGTAAAACTTCTTATTTGCATGAAAAATCACCTAATTAACTAGAGTGGTGATTTCTCTTGACAGTTGCTTTCAGGTCTGGAAACGGATGACTTCCATTTCCATTAAAAGAGCATCAGCTATTTGAACTCCTCTCCTACTCACGATCTCACGACCAATCGCTAATGGGTACAGGCACCAGCTACATCGTCGTTGGTAGTCCTTCAATACGAATGTTGTTTGACAGGCAATTAGTTGCCTGCTACATGTATCATGCAATCACTGCTACATGTATACGTAATCTCTAGAACTAATCAGTTCCAACATTATTGTTTTCATAAATAATACAATTTTTGATTAGGCTTAATTTTGCCTGCTTTAGAAAAATAGGAAATCGATTTCAGACTAGCTAATAATAAGACCTTTAAATACCACAACCACACTATGACTATTGAAAAAATTCGCAATTTGTCGGTTCTAAATCATCTAAAACCTGTTTTGTGTTGCCTATGATGATGTTTATAATATTGTTATTGCTGCATTATTTTGTTTGGTTTTAGCAGTCTTAATGATGATGATGCAGGCGTGGCCCAGTGGGGTATACCGTCCCGGAGCCTGAACCAACCCACTTTGGCCGTTTCGGCTTTGGGACCATTTGCGGTTTTCTGGGCCTCCAATATGTTTGACGATGGCCTCCACGGCTTGCATATACACCACATGGACACTCTAAGCGAATAATTTTGAGCTTTCGTACCTTTCTCCACTATTATAATGGAGGCGAAGTTTACCACATGGGTACAACTCCAAAAGAGTAAGTGTTGAGGAATAAAAAACTATATTATACAGTCAGCATAGTTACTTTTAAAAGCTTAAAAAACTCTAAATTATCATATTCATGATCAACAATATTATTTCCGAATTCTGTACCGATTTGCAAAACCGTTTCTACTCAAACCTAAGAGATATTTTTTCTAGTGATGCCGTTCGATTTCATTTAATCAAAATATTATTTTTATGTGATTTTGATGAGACATCCATATTACTTTTATTTATTGCAAAATGGTAGAACATGCTCATATGGTTGGAACATTGTTTTATTAGATTGTTTCTCCGCTTTTAATTTGCGACCTTTTCTACCACAATCCAGTCCTACAATCGCACACGCATACACGCACTACGAAACCCACAAACTTTCAAGTTTCAATGAAAACCGATACCTAACCTTGTTCTTCTTTCTCTCCACTCAGAACTGTTGGAACGATGGAGACATACTCGTCATGACATTGTTTAGGATAGTTCCCTTCATGGAGTACAAATTCATGAAATACTACCGTTTTGCAAAACCTCGCCTCAATTCATGGAAACCAAATTCACACCAAGTGTTGTATTTTGTCATTTTCTGAAGACGACCATTTGACAGTCAGTATTTGTCATTACAGAAAATAATGTGGGTAATAGGAAATGAGGAACAGCTTGGTAGCGTTGAAGGGCCTGTGCAAACACTTCGAATGCTTCGTTTTAGTGCAATGAAATGCAAATTTATTCTACACATACACCGCCTTCCTTGGCCACCTCCACTCGGTTTACGTGCGGTAAAAAGTCTACATCACCAGCATTCTTTTTTTGGAACCGGTCCGCCGTTCTTGGAACTTAACGCGTCATGGTGGATGGATTGTTAGGTATTTATTGCCCTATCAGTTTTATGACTACAATACGAGGGAATAATTTAAATTTTATGGTACGTTTCAATGTCACAATTCGAAATCCGCGTGAAACCGAGTCTGCTTTTGAAACGAACCTTGAAAATGATACTGACGAGTTAAAATGTTCATAAGAGACAATAAGAACTATGAAACCAGAACAAGAACTCTTTTACTCTACGGCATGAACTTGATCAATGGTGCTATACACCCCTATTGTATTTAACGTTATCATTGGTGCTATATACCCCTATTGTATTCCCGTTAAATCAAAAGAGAAAACTGCGGAAGTTATTGGTCATTAATTCGTTCCAAGTATTTAGTTCCTACTAGCTCTCTGAATTCAGCAGCTTTTCATACAATATCAATCCTTGCTTGGTAATAGATCGGCCCGCGAAGCTTCGGCTTCGTAAAAGAACCTTTTTTTTAGATCGACGAGTATGATTTACCTGAACAGCAAAATCAAATTGATTTCAGCTATTTAATAGCTGAAGCTAATTCTGATTCACTTTAAGCCCAGCATTCTCAAGGCAAAGTCTTAAACAAGCTTTTGCTTCTGGAGGCATTTTATTTCGTAGCTAATTGTAGCAAACATTATTTTTAAGAAATCGTGTTTGATATACTCGCAATTTGGTTTAGGTTCTTATAATTATTCCATATTATAGGCAAAAGTTGTCTTATTTAGGAGGACTACATTGAAATCATTAGGATGTAGGTTATTAGGGTTTTTAGGTTCTTACTCCGGAAAACTCTTACAGAGCATGATTTAATATGCTAAACATACAAAACTACTCTTTCAATTAACTGACCGAAGCGCGAGATTACTATACTTGACTAATTAGTCCACCAAAGTAGAGCAAACTTCTGCGATAATTCCTATTTCCATTAGCAGGTTTGTTGTGAGATTCCTGCAAGTACATGAAACAGTAATGAGGAAACCAGTCGTACCGGTTTATTGAAGTTGTACTTCTTGTCATTATACCACTGTATCTCAACGTGGGCGCCATTCCCTCCCGAGAGCGAAGGAAAGCTGTGGATAGCAGGGGGGCGGTAGGCTGGTATAGGGTGTTTCAAGATGAAAATGGAATAATTTTTCCAACAGTCGAAAATATTCAAAAATGAACAGGGATAAAAATATCTCAAGTTTGGAAACTAATCTCTGGTCAACAAATTTTCAGTCATGCAGCATGATCGTATGAGCGAATTATCGAAGCAGTAGGTATTCGTACGAAAAAGTAAAACAGGAGTAGTTTAACACAAAGAAAATTTGGGGTGGAAGGGGAGAATCAAAAATGTTTTGAGTACCAGAAGAGTATTGGATACGTTAAAAATTTCGTGTCGATTTTAGTATCTAGATTTTACATCGCTGAACAAGATGGTGAAGTCGGAACTGCGGTATCTTATTCCGTTTTCAGATTAAGTGAGCAGATGAACCGTGAAGAACGTTTCAAGTAAAACCAAGTTTCTTCATCTGCGAAGTGCTCCAGTTTGAGAACGGAATAAGATATCGCAATTCTGATTTTACCATCATGTTCAGCGTAAAAAACACTTTAAAATGAGGAGTCACTCGTCAGACTATCTCATTTTTGGAATCTTTGGCTATTTTTTTCTCTCTAAACCCCCCTTCCCCCCCCCCCCCCCCCTAGAATGGACCGATTCTGGCCATCTACGAACTTAGCCATTTGATTGCCAAGACAGTTTTTTGTGCGAATTTAGACTTTTTATCTCAATTCTATCTTTTGGCAGCGAATTCAGGACGGTCTGAAACGGATTTTGGTATAAAATGTTTTCGGAAATTCGAGTTTTGAAATTTTGTGACTGAGAACAATATTCTTTTCTTCGAAAATTCACTAAAAGAGGGATCTATAGAGAACCACTGATAATAGCTTTTTTTGGACTGGATTCTGTAGGACATCACCGCAGAATTATTAATATATATTTCAAATGAGGAGGATATATCAAGAAGACAAACAGCAGAAAATGGAATTCAATGGAATTGCAAATATTACACTACTGAATGCTGCAACACAATCTTAGTAACTCATGTATCATTGATGACCATGGCTGGACGACATTATGATAAATAATGCACATTCAAGTGGAAATGAATCCGCATACTTTGGAAGTATATCATAATCAATGTATATAAGACTCATTATATTGCCCTAAAACTCGTTTTCTGTGGAACATGGCGTTCTAAGTTGAAGGAAGGAATTCATTATAATAATTGAGGATGTCAAGGTGGTATACAAAACCGGCATTCTGCTCACCTACATAAATAAATACCTTTCAACGTTATCGAGTAAAATTTAACAAACGAGCTGAACAACCACGCTCAATAATAAACATGGTTAAATTACCGATCATCAATAGTAGATGAACCAATAATGCGTCGTTAGGTAGCGACTTTTTTTAAACAACGTCAACAGCGACAGATGAAAATGAGAGAATGCCGGCTACTGCACCAAACCTCACAGCTATTCATATGAAAATATTGCGTTCAAATTGAAGAGCATCACTTGATGGTTTCTTAGGGTTCAACTCCCAAAACCACTGAATTGGGCGACATTTCATTAAGTCAATGGCTTGATGAAAATTAACACAATTATAATAATGAAATCTCTATCTTGAAAGCTTTAATGAAAAATTATTCATCAAAGGAAAAAGGTTATTTCGTTAAATGAAGAATAAATGTTTGATTTTCTATTAACGAAATAACTTTTTCATCCCTTAAAAAGGAATAACGTTTGAATAACACGTCTGACATGATCAGATTATTTCAGAGAAAGTGAAACTACAGAAAATTCATGTGCGATATTGTAGGTTTAGGTCCCACACAACTGGCCATTTTGATATGATACTCTTCAATTTCGTTATGCATGATGTATGAATGTATGATGTGAATACATTTACCATGTGGGGCGCGAGGCGAAAGCGTAGATTTTCTCAGTGAAGGAGACGTGGTCGTGCTTGCAGAAGATTCTGGGGATGAAGGGCTGCCATCGAGGATACCCTGAAAGAAGGCGACCCTATTTTGGAGCGACCGTCTCGCCTCCGGTCTTGGCGGCGTTTTCAGCTCGTCGTCTTTCTCTTTCGCGTCCATATTTCCGTATTTTGTCAATATTTCACCATGATCCGCACTTGCTACGAACTAGGAACCGACACTCACTGAAATGTCATTCAGAACAATAACAATTGTAGAGATGGAAACTATGCGTAGAATATGATTTTTATGGGGTATAAAATATTTGATCGTAACGTCAAAAAGCCGGCTGAGCCGTGTTCAACGCGTGCGGACAACAACCTGTGGATTGCGGCCCGAGTGGTTTTAAGAACGGATGGCCGAGCTCGACTGGAGAACCATTTGACTTTTGCTGTACCTTACAGAGAGGGGGAGACGCCTGGAGCAGAGAGCGCCACCGGCTGGTTAAAAAGTTATGCAATAATTGGCCAAGCTTTCGTAGATAGTAAATATGATACCGCATTTGAATGATGACCCCGAAACAGGAAGGGGTCGATGGATAGTCGGTCAGGGTCATTATGAGTTCTGTTTCGCTCTTAGCGTTTCCTCTGGGAATCTCGAATTCGGATGGCGGAGGCGGATACTCAACAGGTGTGGCGGCAGTTGAAGGGTCGAGGTCGAGGCACTGGGCCCTCGACCAATGGCTGGTCGTCGCCCAATTCGCCAATTTCACTCGTCAAGTATAACAACTCCTACGCGTCTAGCTCTATGCAATAAGCCGCCATCTCACGAATAAGTATTCATTCAATTTCCTTCTAAGTCTTGTCATTGACAGCATAGGCAGACTCTTACGTAAGTTTGATTAAAACCGTGGTATAATGTGAATATTGAACTCTTTGAACTATTCACGAACGTGGTACCACCTCAGGAAATATAGATCTGATAAAGCTCTCGACGCAAATAATATTGCAAAGAAACCATCAAAATCAAATCCCTGATTGCTATGGAAATCACGACAAATCTGACAAATTCATATCGAAGCATGATCAATTCCATGGTAGGTACCGTATGTGCAGAGGCATCCAGTTGTATAAATTCCTTGCGATTGATATGGCCCTCCCGACCAATGGCTGGTCGTCGCCCATTTCGCCCATTTCACTCGTCAAGTATAACAACTCCTACGCGTCTAGCTCTATCCAACAAGCCGCCATTTAATTTCTTTCATATCGAAGCATGATCAATTCCATGGTACCGAATGTGCAAAGGCATCCAGTTGTACGAATTCCTTGAGATTGATACGGAACCATCTACCGACCTCAGTCCCTAAACAACACTGATCCTAATGGCTGAGACAAAGTCCCTGTGAATGTATGGGAGTTTGGCGAGTAAAAAGACATCTCCTGCAGACGATTGATACTGAATTCTTTGATGTGGTGGTACCTGCGGACAAGCCCCCAACTCCGCTCTCTAGTAGATTTCACTAGGAACAGATTTCAGTTCAATTCAGACATGGAAGTCTATATGATCATGAATCAACATAATGACCATTCATTCGAGTAGACGCGGGCGTCAAAGTGTGCGTTGTGTTATAACCATTAATCATTCAACTGCGGACACATTAATTGCACCAAGAAATTAATGTTGTCAACGGTAGAGAACGTTTGAATGAGTACTCCGGTAATCGGCATAAAGACAATTACCTAATTGTCGAAAAAATGACAATAAAATCTAATTGCACCCATTGAAGATGGTTTCGTTCGGTTATATTGCGGCGTGAACTAGTGACCTTTTGCACATGTGTCAGCTCTCCACGGGCTCGCCACTGCCGCCTCGACCCCAATTGGTGCTCTTTCAAGCGCAAAACCACTTCTCATTCTTCACTAACTAAATAAAGGGGACCTTAATTATCGGTTTGTTGGCCTTCTTTAGCTATTGATAACGGAGGAATTCGCGGAAGACTTGGGGCGAAGTCTCTCGGGAAGTGGCTCAAGGAACCTGGTGACCTCCTACATAACCATGAGCTGAATTAATATGATGTTTTCTTCAGAATTAATATGATGTTTTTGCCATTTTAGAAACATCAGGAGCACGGCACCGCAATCTATTTCTAACCTATATTCAAGTAAAATCCAGCACTATTCTAATTTTCCTATTTTTGGAAGGCTGGACATAGTGGCCACCATCTATTTTTCTACCACAAAGTGCTCCCACGTGGCTGCAAACGCCCCAACTATTCCACTATTCATTAGGGTTGTGTAGTGTCTTGAAGATGTTCAGATTACGTGATCAGAAGTTATCATCAATTTAGTTGTTTTCCAAGTTTCTGATGTAAGCGTACTGCATTAACTATTATAACTATATACCTATTCGATCCTAGTATATAATGCTGACAATAACCATAGAAATAAGTATAATCTAAGCTTTAAATTCATGTGTCAATGTAAGAGCCAGTGTTACGAGTGAACCTGCAGAGTGGCATTTAGGTGGGTAATGACGTCAAAATGGGTAAAGTATTCTCCCTCCAGGTACTTGTACCTCATTTGCTGTAAGCCCTCATGATATTATCCCAATACCTAAAACTAACATCACCAAATGACAAAATAAGAGAAAAAAGGGCCCACCCTTCCCCTATATTTTGCTATTTTATTCGGTTCAAGATTCATTATTCAACTGTGATTTTTAAAGGGTTGCTATTACTGCGTCTGGTCACTTGAATAATATTAAATTTGAACTGCCCTACAGGTAAATACGTAAATCCTATCAGAACGCGATTACTATTGAATACGTAAACACAGATTTTATCAAACACTATTGAAACCTCAAGCCCATTGAGTTCTTAATTCATTCGAATAAATTTGTTTATTGACTGATAACGCGATATTTTGACCATGCGAGTGAGTTAACGGCCCGTTTATGGTTCATTTATCAATTTGTTGATTTACTTTGTAAAGTCCAGAAGTCGAATGACAAAATACATCAAATGCTGCCAATGTTCCCCATGTGTTTAAAACGTTTCTTGGCCAATTTGTATGTTCTCGCTAGGTAGGTACTTGTAATTTGCATCAAGCTGTGTACCTACTTAATTATAACAACGCACAATGATCACGATGAGCACTCAGGTAGCGAATTTAATAATTAGATAGTAGGTCAAATAATAAGTATTTACTTCTTGATGGGAGTATGCATTCATTTCATACAAAGATCCTATCGCAATAACTGTGGGGTATTGAAATTCTCAATAAACACCGTTTGAAGCAAAAACGAGTGTAACGTTATCCGGGAGGGAGGAAATCCTTATCCAACAGGAGGGGCTTGGAATAGAATTATTGGACGTGCACTAGCGGTTTCTGGAGAGTCATGCCGATTCCTGAAATGAGATGTGCAACGGCAGGAACGTGATTTTAGAAAACTTAATAGCCATCATTGGGTCACGAATCCTCTCGCAGCGGAACCATTCACCATGAATATAAATTCCGAGAGCTGCTCCTCTGAAATGTGAAGTTTAGGAAACGCTCTCAGAAATGTTGCTGGAATGCGGAGAGTGTGGCATGCCCTGTCCTAAATAAAATTGCCTTTATTGGAAGAGAAGGGCGAGGTCGTTTGGGCAGGTACCGCAACGGAAAAAGTACAACTAAGATTTGGTCAATAATATTGATAATAATATTATTGATAATAATTGTCAATAATATATTATATTGACCGGTTGATTACTTTTCCATTGCATAAGACAATAAGACACGTAAGGAACGTGGTTGAAAATTCAGAGCAGCAATGTGCACTAACCCATGCGCAGGGATGGCGCTAGCATATAGAGAGTTAATTATACGGGTACTGTGGTTACTAGGAGGTGCATACAGAAGAGCCCAACAAGTACAACTAACTCAATATATTAAAAATTTGAGTATTTTCCACTCAAATTTTTAGTTTCAAATACCTGAGCAAGAGCTGTTTCATTAAATGAAACAAATTCATACAAATTATTACTATTATTAATAATAGTAAGTATTACAGTTGTTCTAATGGCATGAAAGCCTTTTCAGGAATAGAATGTGGATGTCTATTGTGTTGAACGGAATCAAAGACGATGACAACCTGATGTGAATCTCCGAAACAGAGGAGACGTTGTAGTGTTTATATTTACACCGGAGCAAGTCGAAAATCGGCTGAGCGGACAGAGTAGCCAAGGCCGTCCGGAGTCGCGGGAGAGCCGGCAAAGCGCGACGACCTCCAGAAGACAGCGGTGTTCCCCTTTCGTCCCATCCAATCGGCCCGGACCCTTTCACGTCGTGGAGGGGCCACGGGGGGGTTCACCGGCGTCCGGGTAGAGGGAGACGGCCGACGTGCCAGCCTGACTATGGCGGGGGTCTTCGAAAAGGGCTTCTCCTTCGGGAACTCCTCGTGATGATGTGTGGGATTGGCGAATACACAAAAACCTGTTCGACGGGATGCCAGACGCCAACAATGGTGCAGGAACTCGAACTCGACAGCTGGAGCAATAGACCAAACTCATGTGCACAACAGCATTTTCTATGAGGTTTAGAGCTCACATAAGAGGAGCCTCCCTTACAAATGAACGAATGAAAGTGTCACCTATAATCCTCAATTAGCATTCAAATGTATGCAAAATTGCCAAATCTCCATCGACAACGATAATATTATGTTGCAGAATTTCCTATCAAGATGCTCTCAGGACTCCAGGACTATTCAGCTGTACAAACTATATAAAATAGAGCCGGATTTAAGCATAGGCGTGCGCCTAGGGGCCCGCACTACAATCAAAATTACAAAATAATGTAACTGGTCATGTTTTTAAATGACCATGGGTTTAAAATGAATATATTGAAAAATATAATGATAAACGTATCATCTAAGTATTTCTCTGCATAATCGCCATTGAGTTCAATACATTTTTGAAGCCTAGAGACCAGTTTTTGTATACCCTCGTTGCATACTTTCCGCACCACCTCCCGAAGCCACTTTTCGACAACATCTTGGGACCGTTGACTACCCAAAAACTCCACCAATTTGTTGAAAAGATGATAATCCGATGAGGAGTAGGGTGGGTGAGTCATGATATAAAATAAAACCCACCCAAATAAAACAATCAGGTCCTGAGCGAGACGGGCGGTGAGAACTAGCGTTGTCATGAAGGAGTGACACTACAAGTCAGCATTCATCTCCTTTTGTTTAAATTTTTTTAAATCAATTTCTTGAGTGTCTCACATTACGAAGCTGCATTTATGGTATTTATAGGCATAAAATCGACCATGATCTTCCTCTCTGAAAATTGGACATTGCATTTTTTGGTTGATGGTGTAAGGGTATGACGCCACTGTAAAGACTGCCTTTTAGACTCAGGAGCATAGTGGGTACCAGTCACAAATGAGTCAAGAAAAGTTTCACTCTCGCCTTCATACCGTTCAGAGCGTATCTCACACCTGCAATAGATGGAGCTATTGGATTGACGCGTTTGGCTGCTGTGACGACATTTCGTTACTGACTGAGGCGTTTGATGATTTGATTTGATGATCTACCTACCAGTGGTGACAACTCTGAAAAAACAAAATTCCTTTCGTCCTACACAGCCCTCGTAACCTTACTTTCTGGACGCACCTCGTACTTGATACAAGGTCTAGATAGTGAATGTACGGGGCTAGTGTATTTGTGAATGCAATGATGGTAACAAGGATATCAATTGTCTCCAGCCCAGAAAACGAGGAAAGTAATGTCGCAAGTTAGCCCAGCTTATTTGATGAGCAAAGTTGTTGGGTTGATGATATGTATCAGGACCTCCTTGGGTCCTTGAACTAGTTTAGCCCCTCAGGTGAACGCCCCCGAGAAGCCCTCACGCCAATACCAGATGGGATCATGCACAACGGTCTACTCCCGTATCATCTGTCAGACCACTTACAATATAGAAGGAAAATGTATTAGGCCTTAAAAAGCTTCACTCTGCTGCCTTTATTCTAAATGATACTGCCTGAGTTATGTAGGTGAGGTATGTAGCTCTTCAATCGAAGGAGCGTGGGGAGAAATTCAAAAGGAAATTCATGCCCATTTGTGGAACCATCGTTAAGTTACCTACTTCTCTTCAGCAAAGGACCTTCTAACAAATCGGTCATATGAAGAAGTTATTTTTATGAAGTATTTTTATGAATATATTACTTCTATAATATATACTATATAGAATGACCAATTCATCAATACCTCAAGCTCCATGGTACCCAACTCACAAAATGAAAACCAACACATTTGCACCTTTGTATAAGCGAAGAGTAGGAAGGTACACGACATGGCAAATTTTAGGGATGCATGGTAGAGAATAACTTAAGTTTCATTATTGATAAGAGTATTGAGCTCACGTCAGATTAACAGATCTGAGAGGTTTGGGGAGAAACATGTTATTCGTAAGACGGGAATAAATTCAAGAAACAAGGCGAGGTGAGGATTATATTGTTAAGTGTATGAAGATTGTAGATTATCCAGTTTGAAATTGCCTAGAAACCAGAACGAAACCCCTCAGGAAGTACTAACTTTTGGCAGACAGGTTTCGTGATGGAAAATATCAGATCCGAATCTAAAATATCGGAAAAATGGATTCATCAATCCAATGCAGGATAAATTTAATGGAGGATAAGAAAGGGTTGGCCGAAACGGGAGGAAAGACATCGCGTGATGTGGTGGTAACACCGATCAACTGAAGGGGAATACCGCAGGCCCTACCACTGCGATCATCTGACTTCATCTCTATCCTGTCACATTCTCCCCTGTTTTTCCATCAAAACGCCAGTAAGAAATCGATGAAGATAAAAATCCAGTCACGACAGTACTTTTATAGGAACGATCATGACGAACGGTATGACCTACAGGAGTCTGAAGAGGAGTTGACGTTACATATCTCAACATCCAAAAAACGTCCAATTTCAACAGATGTTCAGGCCCCTCACCAGGATTGGGCATGATGACTAAGTAGTAACGCTGGTATTTATAGCATGTACTTTATAGCATAACTACGAATTGTTTACGATGCTCGAAAAATCAGTGGGGAAAATAACAATCTCGAATCAAGGCTTAAAACACTGCAGGAGCTTGCCAAGAACCAACTGCAACCGAGTGTCAATAAATCTATCCTACGTTTCCTCGTCGTAGGAAGCGGTGAAATGATCCTTCTTTATAACAGAAATTGAGTCATTCGGCTTCACTTCATTCGACACAACTATTTAAGAAATGTTGGCTAGCAACTTGTTACATAGAAACCAAGCGATTGGACTACTGGAGGTACTAGCGCATTTTAAAAGCTTTGGCGCTGATTAGTACTTTGTTCAAACTAATAGGTATTCATAGAGCATCATTAGGGCTTTTAAGACTCGATAAAAAGTGTCTCATGTCATGTATAGGCCATTAGGTGGGTAGAGCTGAGCCCGTGTCGACTATACCAATCCATGTTCTCACATGCATCTTCGTCAATACATGTACTTTGGTTTTTGGCGCAGAAACCAAAAGTTAGTACTAACTCAATGGACGGTTGACAAGGTACAGCTGAGCTGTTGTACCTACCTCAGATGACATTTCCAACATGACCTGACAATCTCAATTCTGAATAACAATTCAAGCTCTCCTCCAGGATATCCAATTGATGGCACTCGGGGTTTCCATATCATCGGGAAGCTGAAGGGGGAAGGGAAGAGGGCGCGAGGAAGCTCGGTGCACAGCACTACACTACACAGCCGTTATCAGTGTACTAAGCTCAGGGTCTGTTGTCAGCTGTTATCAGAACTCGGCCACGTTGGTTGGGAAAACCAGGCCACTGAGAGCGTTACCTCCCTGGATCGATATTCCACCACCCGTGAACCGCCTACCGTGCATGCAACGCAGTTCCAAGTCAGGGTTTCGTCTTTACACTAAAAATTGGATCAACTTGAAACTGGAGCCTTAAGAAGATTCTTTTTCAAATCATCTGTTTAAGAAACAGTATTAAGGACGAACCGACCACGTGCGTGCCATATTTGAGCGCGAGTGGGTGATGTTGCAAGCGTTTGTGTTTTGGTTCATATAACTTCGATAATGAACCATTGGAATCGAACAAAGAACAAAATTTTTTAACCCCCGCTCAAAATTTGTTAGTTTACGTTTCAAGATACCGCGGAACTTTGCCCAGTTAGCGTTGCGCTAAAATCACGAACCAACCCCACAATGATCCTCGAAACTCTTCAAAACCCTAAGTCAAGGGGAAGGGTTTCAAAACGAATTTTGAAAATTTCATATCTCAAAAAATTCAAATAGAACGGTATAGTTTTTAGTTCATTTTTAATAGAGTTCATTTTTTAGAATTTTTCAGCCGTTCGTTCACAATAAGGGCTCAAAGTTGGAGAAGATCGAAAGTCTTGGTTCAATGTTCTTACTGGCCCAGCTGGTACTAACCGCACATGGGTAATATACGAATAATTGAAGAATTCTCAAAAAGGCAGAAAAAGCAGAAAGTGGAGCTCGAATTCCGTAGGAGTAGCTCTGCAGTAGCGTACTGTAAAGAGTACTCAGATCACTATATTTACGAGGCACCTGTCCCATCTTATTACTGCGCCGGACAAGCGAAGAATATCTCAGTATTTCAAGAGTCTAAAATGAGTCAGTAGAAAACATACTTGTACATGTCACCTTTCAACGCAAAGATTGACAGCTTTAATTTACGTTGGCACGCTCAACCACATATCAGTTACGATGTTTCGACATACATGACAATTCACGTTCAACATTGTCATTCGCTGACAATGCAGATTCTTTTTCATAAAATAAAATACAGTAACGTACGGTTATTCTTGCTTTTACATGAACAAAATTTGTTCATGTGAATTAAATTGGTTCATTGAATTCACATTTCATGTTTAATGTTCACAGTTGTTAATAATATAAACCAAATAAACGTATTTTTATTACAGTTACTGTAGTAGAAATTCGTTTATTTGGTCATTCATTCGGTACCGAAACAAAACCATTATTTTCTCGGGTAGTCGATGTTTAAAGATAGATACCGGAACTTATTTCAGAGAGTGAATGAAGCCGCATTATTGAGTCACGGATGAGACGTAACCGGGGTGCGTGACTGCAGATAGTAAACCTTATCAAATTGCCCCTTTCCTTGAGAAGAAATGTGTAATGATAGAAACTGTTACAGTCTTCTGGAATAATTGTATCGATTTTTGTATGGTCATACTTTCTGAGGATGTTTCCCGATTTCTATTAGAACCGAACTCATGCGTAGAGTTTATTTATTCGACATCGAGGGAATAAGAGTATCGTAGTGCAATATGAATTCATGATATCGAAGATCGGTCTCGATCGGTCTATAAGAGGTGTGCTAATTTTCGACACTATCAATTACAAATGGCCAAAATCAACCAAATCGGGAAAGTCAATAGGTCACCGTTTAATGGATGGCTAATAAGAGTGACACCTTACCTTGGAGTAGGTATATGGTCGCTTGGTATTCGGCAAGTTGTTCGTCAATGTAGTCTTGAGATTGTGCAGCGATGATGTCAGCAGTCGATCGTCCGTCCGTTGGCGGGGGCTGAGGAGGCGGCTCGTGACGAAGAGGTCCGGGTGGCTCGACGACCGGCATACCGAAATACGGGGATGGCGGCGGCATCCACATAATGGGCGAAAAGGAAACCGGAACCGGACTCTGGGAGAAAACAAACAGAAAAATCGGAAATTAAGAGTCTGATAATTTACACGAATGATACTTATTGTAGTCTTTGGTTCTTATTGAAACAAACGGATGCAAGTAGCGTCACGCTACTTTGTATTCAAGGAACGGAGCGACTCAGTCTACAAATCACGGAGAACGGTCAAAAGCCACAATCAGAATCGCTGGGCATGTGTAACATTCGACGGGTTGTGTAACATTCAACTTGTACCATGGTTATACATACGAGCAATCGAAGAGCTACTGCCCGTTGCTGTTTATTGGTATCGCATTACAATTTTTTTCTCTTTTTTTTTCGTGTAAAGATTTTTTTATTTAGAAATTAGGTGTAAGAGCCCTTCAGCTGATCCTAAGTCTGCTCACTTTATAAGTCCTAAGGAGGCTATATACAAGACTACGTCGTACCCAATTACAGCTTCATAAAGCAATACATTTCACGTATTTCACGTCCCCAATTATAAGTACAATACATTTCATATTTACAAGACGTCAATGCTACGACCCCCTTCAAGATGACTTGTGCTGGGGGTCGGTATGCTTTACCACTATTATTTGTTCTTGTTTCCTAATTATTAATTATGTTACAATGTGAAATCAAGAAAGAAACAATACAAGCAGACTGCTAGAAGAAAAAGGAAACAAAACTTCCTTCAGGAGTGCATCGGTAGGTACCTTCCCTACAACACCACTCTATAATGCATAAGGATAAACAAAATGACCCGGAGCGAGTCAAATCATATCACTAATAGAACAACAAAAGCGAAAAAAATTATAATACCTATCAATGATCAAACGGGGCAACAAAAGCAAAAACGAATTACCAAAAAGCTAAGGTTACATTACCAATGATAACAGGGAGTTCAAAGAAGCGAGACAAAGTATTTTTTTATATGGCTTTCGAAAACCAGAAGTGATTCCTGCTTTGCCGTCAAGAAGGTCGGAAGAGCATTAAAACGTGATACACCCTAAAAGGAATATAGTCTCTATCCAACAGCAGTGTTCATCCTCGGAGTAAGAAGGGTGATTCTATCAGATGCCCTCGTGACGTTCGTGTTTCTCTGAATCTTACCGCGGCAGAATTCTTTATAAATAAAAATCAGAGTAGTCTTAACTGCAATTTTATACAAGTCCAAGACTGCAAACTCTCTGAATATTTCTGAAGAAGGGAATCTGACAGGATTTTTGAGCAAACACTTTTGATTCAAACATTTTTGACTCAAAGTTAGAAGATTCGACTTCGATTCACAAGTGATATAAATTAGCTTTAGGAGCTACTCAGCTAAACCTGGGCCTATTCTGCTTATTCTCTTCTTCAGAAATATTCAGAGAGTTTGCAGTCTTGGACTTGTATAAAATTGCAGTTAAGTCTAAGGCCTAAGGAGGCTATGTACCAAATTACAGCTTCATAGAGTGAATAGCATTGAAAGTAGCTGTAGGAGCCACTCAGCTGATCCTGGGTCTGGGCAGCGTCAAATCAAAGTCCAAACCAAATTGCCCGTTGCTATTTATTGGTATCGTGTTACATTTTTTTCAAAATATATGTCAAAACCAGTCTCATCGACGAGTTCCGATTATCTATCCAGCCTTAACGTATTATCTAAATTATTAAGGTTTGATGTGTGTTGAAGTAGGCCGTGTCAAAACCACTTCAACAATGCCAAGAATCAGAGCAGAAAGTTGGTCCAATAATATTTTTATTGTTATTATCGATTCAAACGATTTTGCGATTGATTTATTGTCACAAACCTCAACTTATAAAGTTCGAAATAGTCCATCACGTGGAGAGCTGAACCTAGTACCATGATTACAATAAAATTCACTTTTTAATGTATACTTAACAAACTGTAGGCAACAGAAATGGCATAAGTAACAGTGTCTACCCTTTCAAGAGAGTAGAGGATTTTTTAAATGTGCGAACTTTCAGTGAAGTCTTCCACAAGTCAAGGAGGCACCTCGGGAGGCAACAACTGTCATTTCAAACCGCGTCGGCAAACGTCCAAAATGTGAGCGCCTGTTTATACGAGTGTTTGTACTAGTTTGCCACTTAGATAAATAAACGAAACTTCATTAGAAACATTTGCAAACGGAGAAGTAAATAGTGGTAAGTAATGGTGCTTTTGAATCCACGAATAAGTGGATGGTGAGCAAAATACCGTGAAAATGTACCACCAACCAAACAACTAAAATCGGAAAGGGATACGTACATAACCACGATCATTACCATCAAATGTTAGTGATTTATGTCAAGAGGGGCTACAGTTGCAGGCATCCGTTGGTATTTCTAGAAGAGAACTCCATGGAGTTCTCTTCTAGAAATACCACCGGTGAAATACCTGCAAGTGGTGAAGCTTTCCCCTTACAATTGCCGATCAAGGCCTATCTTGACCTTGATGGGGTGCATGGCTAGGGACCAAATACAACCGGCTGATCATCAAAGAACAACAATACATACCAATAATTGTCAATAGTACAATAATTGTACTATTGGCAAAAATTATTTTTGTCAATAAACTAAGATAGGAGTAGTGAGCTAAGGGCGGAACTAGTTCGATTTAGTTCGAAAGTTCAAGAGAAAACAAGTAAAAAAAAGAACCTATAATTAGGCCTACGAATTCGCCTTAACGCTGCCCGTGATTGAATGAAGTTTCAGGCTTCAATTTAACTTTCGAAGAGGGCAAACCCCGATTGGAAATCCAAGTTTTCAGCGGAACTTTGAGCGCACGCAAAAACAGGAGCCGTTCCTTCCCAACTAAAACTATCAACTTGAGCGCGAACAACTTTACTCATTAGGGCATTCTTGGGGTTCATTTACCTAATTTTAAAAAACATTTTTTTTGTGAAACTTATTTCAGCTACTTACTCGTAATGAACGTTGAAATGTTGTTCTGTTCTACTGATTAAAAGCGTGAGTATTCCCGAACTGACACTAAGTGCTGCAAGTAGTGAAGTATTTCACTGAAGTAGGTATTCACTACTTAAAGTAACTTGATAAATTTCAAGTAGTAAAAAAAGTGTTTGGTTTTGTGGAAATGAATACTAATAGTTAGGCGTTTAAGGTTTTCATCTGCCATCATTTCACAGTAATGAAAGTTCGGCCGAACCACAACTTTGTACTCAGTTATTGATGGCACTTTCAGACTGATAATCCTCGACTGTTTGAGAAAAAACTGCCGGCATCGTGAAGTAATTTCATTGGTAAATTTCAGTGACTAAAGAATAGGTTTCGATGCCTGTAGTTTGTCATTTAAAACAGTTTGTACACAAAATAACTATTTGGTGGTAGCATTTAAATTACAGCTTACTTCTTGTTGGTAATAAAGAGTTGTATTAAGGAAGAGGTATTGTTTAAATATCGATACCGATTAGGAACTCAATTTGAGAATATGTAAGTGCTTTTTGTCTCATATAAATCCCAATTTTGACCAAAAAAATAACATTAAATGTTTTGTTTTAAAAACGTTGTTTTACTATTTATAAGGAGGTTGACGAATTACACACTCATACACCCAGTTATTCACCACTCCTAGCTCAAAAAATGTAAGCTGACACCACCTGTTGCCTACGAGTATTAATATTTGTGAGTGGTAATGGTAGGTACCTATTGAATGCTCGCAAGTAGTTTATTCTCCCATCGTCACAGTTCGTCAACGTCTACATGTGCCAACATCAAACCAAGTCAGAAACAAACGAACGGTTACTATATAATTTATCTATTAATTTTTGTAAAGAAGTGTGGTAGATTACTTCGAAAATTGGCTCATTATGTCGTACGGTTTGACTGAAACTTTAAAAACACAATGAATCCACATAGTCGTAAGTTGTATTTGATATAGTAGTATATACTTCAATTCACCATTAGAATAATTGACACGTACTAGTAACATACACGAAGTCACTATTCCAAAATTGTTTTGGTGACAGTGTTGCCCAATAATTTGTAGGGTTCTAAAAACCAATTCAAGCTTTCTAATTTACGGGGTGGGACCGCTGGGAAAACTATTCCGGTTTCGCCGACCTTCGCAACAGTTGGGATTCGGTAATTTTAGGAACTTCACGTTTATAAACACACACATAATATACGCCCACACTTCGCCCGCCTACTCATTCGAAGCCTCTTTGAAAGAGGGGTTTGGAAAAACTCCGCAAAATCCTTTACCTATACGACGGTTTATTATTTTTTGTATGGATCACCCTTCAGTCTAGACCGATGTTTTGAGTACAATATCCTAGTGAGGCTCATAACTATACGAAATAATTGGGAGTTATGTGGTGAAATAGTGATTTCGTTCGAGGAGGTTGCCCCGGGTGGCAATATTCTATTTAAATTTCTATAAAATGCACGTGCTATTACTTATACCTACCTACATCGGCAATCATTTGCATCAAGAACTACCCATCAACAATATCCAAAAACACGAAAAGTCTCTCAGAACAAAGAAACTCCAAATTTCCCGGTCTTAGAAAACATAATAATAAAGCAGCGGTGGCTACTTATAGGAGCATGTGCACCCCCAGTCAATAAATCAAAAATAGGAACCAAGTCAAAGAGTGAGTTGGCTATTGACAGAAAACAGGATTTTACTATTTGAATCGACGCACGAAACAGAGCCCCACCAAGCAGTGGGTGGAAGAGCCAACCTATTTTCTCATGACTTCTACCTGAAAATTTTTGGTTTGAATGTCGAGTGAATGGCAGGCCTGATAGATAGACCAATCAGAGAGCGCAAAACAAAAGAGATTGACTAATCAGAGAGCGCAAGGAGCAACAATAACTTGTTGGTCCGCCACCAGGGGCGCTGCAATCTTCATTATTGTTATGGTTTTGTTTTATATTTGGCATTCTTCATCATTGTTATAGTTTGGTTTCATATTCGGTTTTACCGATTTTAATAATTAAAATCGGTACAATTACAATTATTGTAATTGGCAAAACTACTTTTTAGGTAGGACGGGTTTTCCGGTTATCAGTGCGGATGACCGCAACCGGTGATATTGTGTATATTGTCAAATTTGACCATTAAAATGTGCTCTTCGAACAGTGGCGTAAATAGGGGGGGGGGGGGGTGATCAATCACCCTCCAAAGACAAATAATGATATCTTTTTTTAATCCAATTTTAAAAAGAAATCTAAAAGTTTTATAATACTTTTTTCACATCCCGTAAAGTGGAGTAACTTAGAACACGTGGGGTAGGCCAGTTGAGGAATCCTTCTGCTGTGTCTCCTTCCATATTAATCACCCCCCAAATTAAAATCATACTTACGCCACTGTCTGTTTTCCGCGTATTTATTTAATTGCACACGGTTGAAACAGTTATCTTTCCACATTCATCATCATCTATTATCTGTAATCAGTCGCTATTCGTTTGTACTTTCCTCAAACTCAACTATTCCCGTATGTCAGTGGAAGATCAGGCTATGATTCGTGATATCCCTTGCCGTCACTTCCTGGACTTCGGCAAACTTGAAAATGAAAAATCGTCCAGATTCGTGTCCTAAGTTCAACGCCAAATATTACAACAAAATTTAATATTTTGCTTCGTTTGCCTCCTTTGTTGTGGTAATTGAAATGACACCTGGCTTAAAGACGGCATAAGTTATCTGGCTCATTTGGCAGGGAATAAAATAAAAAAACACTAATTGGTCGTCTTTCATAGCCATTGCTTTCACCTTTCCTTTAATGATTATTTCAGAATTTCGCTTTTCCATTAGAGAACAGTTTTAGTCGCGTATTTAGTCGCCTTTGTAATTTGGAGATAAGAAAGCTTACAGGATTTATCCCATTTGTATGTGTGGTTGAAAGTTGTACTTGGCTGAAAAAAGCACCTCTCCCATCCTCTTTACGATACCCTCTCGATATATGTGCAACTCCTGAGTTTCAGGGCAGGAGCCGCCACTGACTGAGCTGTTGAGATGGTTTGGACGGTGGACTGTTCTAAGGCGTAACGTAGGCTGTGAAAGATTCCCAGCGATCAAGAGGGTTTGCAGGTTTCTCATATTTTGGGCGCTCACTGGGTCTCCAATTGTGGGAATGACTTCAAGACTGTAAGTTTTTACGAAAGGATGATGAAGAGGTGCCAGGAAATACTCAGTACAAATCGTAAGATTGAAGAACTCAGCAATAAGCAAATTTTGAGAACTCCGCTAAAATTCTACATTTTTACGTTGATTCCAACAAAGAACGACTGCACGAATGGGTTTAGACATTTTGAGGGTTTCTTGTGGATCCTAACAATTTTCTATATCTTATTTTTTTCTTAACTGATTGAGATACTTGTGAGGTGGCGCAAATGCAGATAAATTGCAAAAATGAAGACTTACTTGCATATAAGGCCATTGTGGACGAGGACACGGAATGTACGGCCGCGGCGAGCCTCCTCTGCCCGAGTAGAGGGGCGGCGGTGAACCCCAACGCGGCGGAGTCCCGGACATCACCTGCAAAAAAAAGATTTTATGAGAGGATACTCGTAGTTAGTCGTGAGAGATGTATAATATGTTTATACTACAATGCTTCGTTCTTTAGAATAAGTTAATATATAAGAAGAAGAACATGGTAAGGGTGAAGAACCGGGCTTTGGAAGTTATATAACTCCCTTTAGACCTAGCGACTTGAATCTTTTGAAAGACAGTCACCAAAGTTGAAACAAAGCTCTGTGCAAAATTTCAAGTCAATCGGTGAAAGTGGAGAGGCTGTAGCCTTGACTGTCTGAATAAGAAGAAAAACATGGTAAGGGGTTAGTGAAGTTATATAACACGGCTCCCTTCAGCCCTAGCGACTAGAAACTTTCAGGGCTTTCCATAAGCCACACCAAATTTCAAGTTGATCGGTCAAATAGGAGCCAAGATATGGATTTCGTGACGTCGGTAAATATACACTCGGTACCTACCGTTCGTTCTTGTCAACTTGTATGCTTGGAGGGCGGAACGCTATCGCGTTCCTATATATTAACAACATCTAAACAGAGAACTACCTACACTCATTTTCGTAAATAGGTAGAACACGTAGAAAGCTGCAAGATAAGCATTTGGCGAGTCCCACCTCCATTCTTTTCCCATTCGTCCCTAATATATTTATCAAATTTGATCCAATATGATACTATTGTCACGGTTCCATGGATCTATGTGATACAATTGCAATTCCTTTTGTTCATAACTCCCACGCGTTTGAGGTGATTTTATATATTTCGGCAGTACTCGTGAGAGACCAAGCTCTCATGGAAATATAACACCATAACTCCCAACTACTCTCTAAGAAGTTCTCAACTACTCCCAACAACTCCCAACTACTCTCTAGTTCCCAACTACTCTCTATATTGAGGCACATGTTATCCGGCTTTCAAGAAAAACACGACCTGTACAGTATGGGCTATCGAGGCAACACTCGGCTTTTATCCTATTTCAACTCATTACTTAAATTTCTCATAACATTACTCACTGATGATTACTTTAATCGCGTTCATGAACAAACACACTTTAGAGCACTTTGAAATTTACAACAGTGTTAAATTTTTTTAGTTGCTAAGGCGAGATAAAATAGAAGTGTGTCGCTAAATAGATTTACCAGCATTTTGGCGTTCATCGAGAAAACAAAACATTACAAAGAAAGAAAAGGAGTAGGAAGGACCGCTTCCTCAGAGTTGAGTCCTTAAGAAGTCCATCTTTACCATTTTACGCAAGGATATTATAATTTGATGATGTCCCAGATGGAACTTATGGAAGGCATGGAAACCAATGACATCTAAACTCATGGTCAAAGGTGATGCGTGAGAACAGAACAAGAGGCCAACTACAAACTTGATGAATAACCCGCCTGCTCGAGACCACGAGAATAGGAAAATATTTTGGCACAGGCCCTCGGTCAAGTTCGGTCGAGAACTAGATGAAAGAGGCGGCTAGACAACATGCTTGTAAAGATTGGGATCTGACGAAGTAAATGAGAGGGAAACGAAATTTGAAGACAAAAAACTGAAGCGACTCTTCGACATGACAACTATCAAGAATGTTCATCATCCCCGACATCCAACAATGCGAATAAAAAGTATTACGGGAAAAAGTACTTCCGTAAATTCAGCTGATGCTTTGCACCCAAAACGGACTTCATGATTATATCACGATCTTAAGGACTGTTTTATTACACTACTTTTTCCCAAACAGCCTGCGGGAGTTGACGAAAACATGTACGTCCAGCCAGTACGTTTTTCAACAAGTATTGGAGATCCATGATTTAAGAATTGGTGGTAGGAAAAATATTGGTAGTGAGCATTTTTTGTATTTCACGAGCCACATAAAACAGGCTGTTTTCAAAACGTTGGCAAACTCCGCCAATTACGTTCTAGTTTTTTTGGCAATGGGAAATCAGAACGCGAAAGACAGAAATACGACATCAACCCAATTCCACCTATGACGTTTTTGGTTTTTAGGGACACTTCCAGGCTTCAATTTCAATTTTATATCCAACTAATTGAAGAAATCCCATTGAAAAATTCTCCGATTTACACGATTTCTTTTAAATTTGGCGTGCGGTCGGGTCATGTTGCACATCAAATTCTATAAATGTCATATTTTTCTCATGTTTGAGAATAGGAGTGCAGTAAAAGTGAAGGAGTAGAAACATTTTTCGAATCATGATACTCCTACAAAGCTATCTTATGTGTACATACTATAATATACCTAGGAGTTAAGATCCTTCCACTTTCACTTTTTTGAAGAAGGAATGACGGCAGCAGAAAGAGCAGGAAATGTTTATAAGAATGACGTAGTCAAGCGGTCAGTTTGTTTAATGAATGGTGTAAACAACTGTTAGGGCTTCTCCGAGTGCTTTCAACTCTACCAGCTCCCATGGTACAAATGGACTCCACCCTGGTGTTTAAAAGTTTTTGTTGGGAACGGGTTTTAGCGGATCGGTGAGCAATACCGAAGACAAGTACCTAACAAGTCAAAAATGTGAGAATAAATTGGTTCAAATTTGTAGGAATTACGTGATTGATTACTAGTGGAGTAGTTGATGAAGGTCGACAGAAGTATGACATTTCGCATCTTGGCAGTCATAATATGATCACGATGTCTCTAAAGATTCAATCAATAATGGTCGAAAATATTTGGATCATGGTGTATTGGCTGTATATTCCAATTGCGCACAAGCACCTGTGATTCAGAACGCGAAACTTCCTTCCAAATCGGAGGAATAGAGCCAGAGTTATGTGCGATACAAACAACGAAGGACATTACAAGCAAACGTTGAAATAAACAATAGTGGAATCTGATATGATCACATTTATATTGGACAATTCTGACGACAGAAAAGTGCATAAAAATCGGGACTGCTCCAAGGAATTGACGTTTGTGCTTAAAGTTTTTATTTCCCCTCGCACTGTGAAAATCAGAAGTCAGACAACGGCGGGAAACCTATTCAGAGCAAGTGCAGTTTTAATGACCGCCGCGTTAGGAACTACCAGTTGCCAAAAGCAGGATTTTTCGGGAGATGATGTCAACACTAAATGCCGTCACCCGAATAGAAACGGAAGGGGATAATTTGCTTACATACAAGACCGCTAATCGAACGGGGAGAATATTTTTGTTTGAATACAAACTACGAGTATTGTGAAGGGGCTATTTGACGGGTAGGTTTCTAATAGGTACAGCCTATTGCAGCAGAAACCGACTTCGCCCAAATCTAAGAATCGCAACCCAATTTTAGCTGAAAACTGGAACGGATGTCGAGCTCGGACAAACCGTTCTATTTACAAGACTATTGGCAACCCCAATCCATTAGGGCTCCGATCTCAACAACAAATTCGGGAGATGTTTTTTCTCCACATCGTTTTAGGTGCAGGATTCGATTTGATCCAGATGTTCCATTCAGACTGAACGAAGAATTTATAATCGAAGTCAAGAGAAGTACAGTGACAGGTGCATCTACCGGATACATTCGCAGTAACACTCCAATATTTAATCCACCAGTTAATAATTTTCCAGGTCTTCAAAACACACGCTTGTTGAGTTAAAACATGAAATTGGAGGGGTCAACCTGTAAGATAAAACGATAATTTCACATAGTTGAACACACAGCCCTGCGAATTTGAATGTTGCCATAATATATTTTTTGTCCAATGTCTCCCCACAACTGGTCGAAGAGGTAGAAAGTAGACGAAAACAACAAATACCGTTTCCACTGGATTTAACCAAGATCTACTAATTTACAACGAATTCTTCAATCTTCAATCTATTGATTTAATTGAAACAATTTTTGTTTTGTTTGAAATGCACCATAGCGACTACCTACCACAACCACAATACCTATACCACAACCTATAGCGACTCAGGGGAACTTTACCGGAGAGTCTGCAATTGCAATGGGTCCCCATAGTTGGCGAAGCAGTTAAAATCCCACCATTTCGATGTATTTGTTGTTCATCATCCATCAAAGCTTGAAACTTTAAAGCCTGATATAATTTCGTTACCTCCGCGCCAATCTGCTTTTTTGGTCATTTTCGTTTTAGTGCACTTTTGGGTACCCTGAGTTGGGTATTACTGTGTTGAGCACACCATGCCAGAATCGACGTACGTAATTCCCGTTGGAGTTTTTTGAAAAATAAGAAAGTCGTTTCGCGTATCCTTAGATGGCCAAAAACAAAAATGACCAAAACAGCAAATTGGCGCATTTGGCGTGGCAGTAACGATACGATGAGATTACGGTAGGTGATGACACTAATGAGGTAGTTGTAATTATGTAGATCAAAAACAACAAATCGCGTCAATCCTTCATCACATAAGACATGTTGCACTAAAAGCCTTGAAGAAGCGTCGATATGCATGCCTAGAAAATTGTTTTGTCACCTCGACGACTGAAACCGACTCCGTTGTGAACCACAGAGCCTTGAAAATGACAAATAGGCAGTATGGAATAATAAACGTTGATATCTACTGAAATGCAGTTTCATTGCCCAAACAAAATAATGCTTGTGCTCAAACATAGATTGTATAGGACATCAGCAATCTCCCGTCCATGTTTTCACGTCTAGAATGACAAGAACGCTTTAAATGATGAAGATCATCAACTTTCTTCAATTACAATGCTGATCATTTATTTTACCCCCAAGCCGAAGTTATCAATCAGTAGGCAGTGGATGACATCAAGGGCCGGACGAGTGGAATCTATGTGGAATCGAATGAAGCCAATGTGAAGTTATTTTCAACTTACGGGGTCCTTCGGTTTCAGGTCCGCGCTCTCGTACTCACAATCACAAACTGAACTCCTAGCCGGCTAGCCGAGGGTTAATTTTAAAACTTCCACCACAAGACCAACGATGGCATCCAAAATTAAAATACCCTTATGAGTATATCCAACGTCCTAGAACGCCCACGATGTGCGGCGTGGGCTGGAGAGAAAAACCTCCGGCCGGTTTCTGTTGAAAGTAAATTTCACTCGAGTTTTTCCTTTCATATAATGTCATTCACACCAATTTTCCATACATCCTATTTCTATATCATTTTGGTCCTCTTTTCACCTTCCTATAAAAATATAATGGATAAATAAGTATAAATGGATGAATAATCCAAAAATGCTGTTACTCGAGTCAGCTAGAGACAATATTTCTTTCCAGATCAATTTGTACACAACGGAATAGGCCACCAACACCAAGTTTTAAGTATTTTACAAAATACATCTGCTTGAGTGGTTACAAAATCCGAGGTAGTCCAAAACCAAGACACGTTATAGAGGCAGAGAATCTCAACAGAAGATTGCCATTATTGCTATGAAATGCTGAGGCAGGAGGAGAGCATGATGAGAAGCTCGATCTTTGCAAACCGCCGAGGAGGTTCATACTGCATATACATTGGAGGTAACTTACCAAGAATCCTGGGAGGCAGCAGCATACTTTTCAAAGGCGATTTGCACATCTCTTCTCTCACCAATATTCCTCCGCTACCTTCTGTACGGTGAGTGTTCTTGTGCATTCCACATTCTGTGAGTTGTTCAATTTTTACTGAAACGTGATTTTTTTAAATTGCTTATTAATCCGAACTTGAAATACTTCCTACAGGAAAAAGAAAGAACAAACCTACTCATCATGGTATTGTGTCCATTTTACATAGACAATGTGCTGTATGGACAGTTTTGATGCATGCAGGAACCGCTCTGTCAATGTACGCTCTTCTATTGATTCTCTCGATAGTTGACTAGAACGAGAACTAATTTAGCTTTTTTAAATTTAGTAATTTTAACTAATTTAGTTCACAGCCACAGTGCAAAAGCCTGTAAGTACAATTTTTTCCAAAAATAAGGTTTTGAGCTTCACTGATAAATTTGGGCCTTGTGCACATGCTAATAGGAACAGAATTAAGTTCCAGCGCTTCATTTCTCCTCAATGGATGTTGGAAGTCCCCTGTTACATGGTTACAGTTACTGTTAGAAAACAGTTTTTATCGTTTCCTTAACATTTTTCATTTTTGGCTACATTTTTCATACAGGCTTTTGTACTGTGGCTGTCGTTAAATCATTAAATGATATTATCATTAATAACGTTAGTAAAATATCCGTAAATTGAAAAATCAAAATTTTATAGGAGACTAAAAAAAAAACTTCATAGGTACATAATTTCAATTAGGCTTGCGGAGATCTGCATTGGTTTGACTGCATGGTGATGAGCATAATGAGTCAAGACAAACCACTTTTAGTTTATATTTTACCAAATTCGGGTAGTTACGCCACTTTTCCCAACTTACGGATTTTAACCTAAACCCCAGAATAAACTTGCAGGGTTTTACAAGAAAAACCCCTTGACATCAGGCATACAAGAAATTATGAAAAACTAAAAACTTATATTAAACGCTTTTATTACTCTTAATAACTCTTGGGTAATAGGTGTCACTGTCTAGATCCCAGGAATTCAGACTTGAATCTTTTTAAGGTAACTAGGTAGGTACTTCGGAACTAGGATAAATTATTCTGTCTTAGTCGACCTAAAAGGTACAAAATCTATTTAAAAGTTCTGTTTGGCTAACATCAGGCTTAAAAAATTATGACTTTCAAAAAGTCGTGAGTCACTTCTTTTTTTCAAGGTAACTTGTTACGGTATAACTAGGAGAGATAATTATTTGTAATGGCGAAGATTATCAAAAACTATGGTAGTCTTTCTCTAGCACACGTTCGAGCTGCTGTAAGTGCTCATATTCATCTGGTTTTATTGGCAAAGTAGACAGGTACAAACTATTAATAACTCCAGGGGAGTTCAAATTCTTCGTATTTCTTCTTTTAAATGGGTCCCACTCATCAGTAAACGAAAGTTTGAACGAGAACTCTCCTGACGGCGAGTACTTCAGCACTCGTATGTTGTTTACGCAAGGATCGCCAGGTTTGTATTCAGGTCTTAAAGTCTATACTGTGTTCCACTTCATCCGGGAAAGGATTGAGTCAGGCAGATCGAATAATACTCACGCAGTCTGCTGGAGTACTGATAGTTTTATTTTTGAGTTATAGCTCAATATTTCTGTTTTGGTAACCAGCGCCGTCACTCCATAGTAAGACCACCCGGCCTGGCTCCAGCGTCTGCTGTCGAATGTATCTGGTGATGACGGTAGCGAATTCATTTGAAGTAGTGCTCCTTCCCCCCGCGGTCCATTGTAACTACGTGGTGTGAGCCTTCATTATCTCTGTTCTCTTCTTATCTGCTAATGTTTTCCGGGCTTGGTGCTCATCGTGGACTTCTTGTGATGAATTTCCTGTAGCATAGCTCACGCACTGGTCACACAGATCCTTCCAAGGTACGTAAACTTTTCGGTTCTGACATTTTCCGTTTTCACCAAAACCAGGGAACCCAATTGTGAACACCACTCATACAGAATTTGCTTACGTTTCAAGGTAAGTAATAGCAAAAACAAACTTGAGTTAAGCAAAAGCCCTCTTGGAATTCCTCATAATTGCCCTTGATTATGATAATCCCTTGTAACAGGAAGGGCAAAACCACCCTAATGAAACAATTCGAATTGTAACCCTAGTGACACAAAGGGCGAATGCTAGTGAAAAGTTGATCTCATATTCATTCAAAACAAATCTCGGCATACGGCTGTAGTTTTCAAGGCTCTATGGTCGTATAGTGCCAGCTACCATTACAGCTAAGGGGAGTAGTGTGATGCCTCGCGCCTACCGTATTTACATTAAGTACCAACCCTTAAAATGTGATTTCCAAACACTATTTTTCTTCATTCAAGGAAGAGAGAAAATGATTGACCCAAGTCAACTGTGGCCATGGTACTACTACTACTACTACTCTACATAAAAGCGAGTTGAGGAAATGAGAAATGACATGGTTAGAAGTTTATTCTGTATTATAGCCATCCATATAGACATAGTGACGAATAAAGAACAAAGCAATGATCATAAAATAAAAACAAAAGACGAAATAAACATCTTCAACTTCATTTGTACATGATGTTACTGTTCGAAGTTTCTATTGAATCCTTCAGTAGTAGGGTCTCCTGGGGTTATTCTGAAAATATAAACAAAACGGGATGTAACAGAAGCTCTAGAATATATTAAATAATATTTAATATATTCAAGAGCTTCTGTTACATATTTTGCAAACAAAAATAATCGTTCGTAACAGTAATAGTGTACTTTAAATAGTATGTAATAGAAATAGTATACTTTAAACAGTATGTAATAGTAAATAAAATAGTAATAGTATACTTAAAAAAAATTATTCTTGGCACAAAAGCACGACTTTTCTAACAACGGTGGATGGTAGTGGAGGGCATTTTCAAATCATCTGGTAAGAAGAAAACCACTACTTTGGGAAAGTGCTGCCGCATTTCAATAAGGCATATCCAGTTTTCAACAAGTATTTAAAAAACTAGCGAATTTAATATAACTGGTTCGGAAAAGCAGTTGTTGACAAATGCATCAGCGTTTAGGGGATGCTCCACACTGATCCGGGTTTGAGTCCGTCGAATTTAAGGAGGTGATGAGCAGGCTCTGGATTCACAAAACCAGGACCACCCCAGGAAGCCGCAGTGTGACGGACTTGTTGAGAGATTAAACAGAACGTTGTGGAACATGCTCTCCAAGATGCTTGGCAAGAATCAACGAAAGTTGTACTAGTGGGTCCTTATGTTCGACGAATCATTCATCCATTGGTTTCTGTCAAGCCGAGCTCAACCAAGGAAGCTCTCTGTGCATCTGTTGCTTGGTAGGACTCCGGATGGGGGTAAGCCCATATGCTCAAGAGGTTCAGGATAAATTGACACAGAACCATGAAATTGCTCGGGAGAGACACTAGATACATTAGTAACGTTTTAACCTTCACAATAGAAGTTAGGGTAGCTCCATCGATTGATGAACAAACGATGGCTTATGCTCGATTTTCTCCTTCTCGAGACAGATAATCCTGATGTTACAGAGGCGAGGACAATTATAAATAACCAAAGGAAAGATTGGTTTTGTTTGTATCAATGTTTTCGTTTCCGACTCTGTTCACGACGGACTGCACCGGGCGAGACGTGGAAAGAAGCCCTCTGCGGACGCTGATGCGCTCTTGCGGCTTTGAGGTTCTGTCTACGATTTCCACGGTGAAAGTTTCGCCACCTTGCGACTTGATAACACAAACGTTATCATTTGTGTTTCCAATGTGCCGTGTAAAGAAGTCATCCAAATGTAAATCGCGTTTTTTCGGTAAGAAAAGACGGTACGACGCTCTCTCGGTAGCAAGCGGGGGCAAGGGTCTAGTATCACTGGCATCGCCACATGGTTGGTGTTTCGACCAAATACAGTCTCGATGGGTTGGACCATGCAGTCATCAAGAAAATGTAAGACGGCATCTATCGCATAGAGACTCCAAGTCACCAGAAGAAGGTGGTGCATGCCGATAAACTGGCTCCCTGTCAGACCCTGATACAGGCGTCTTCGCTGATGAAAGGGGAATGATATGGGGATCATAAGATATTATAAGGGATTACAGAAGATATTTTCTTAGCAACGATTTTATGTAATTTAGCACTGTACTCCTTTTTGCATTGAAAGTATTTCCGAGTTACCCAAGGAATCCAAACGAAGACCGGTTATGATTAAATTAATTACTAAATAGGAATTTTAAATATACCAAAGGGTTCGGACGAAACCTGTAGGCAAGCATCATTCTCTTCCGGTAAGCAGCATACTCATCATCGTCGCCGTCCACATCTCCAGGGTTCATGACTCCTAAGCCTTGGTTAGTATCACGGATTTTGGCCCTATAGACAAACAAGAATCCGAGTAAATAATAGCAAAACCTTAATGTAAGCTTTATTTTATTTATATGTGCCCAGGGGACTCACTTATTAATAGGTTCAACAATGCCACCGCCATCAGACCCTAAACCTTTCCCTTCAGTCCAACCCAACTTTTGCAGCATTTGAAATCCTTTATTTTCTTCAGTAAGTTTATATTCCTTGTAATCAGATAGATCAGGTTCTTCATTCCCACCTTTCAACGCAGAGTACTGGAACACAATTAAATCAATTCAAATTAATCGAATATGAAGGCCAGCTTGACTTCTACAGTACCATCATCTAAATAATGATCTGGGAGGCTTTCAGATGCGTGAAAATCAGCCAGTGTGTCCGACTGTTAACAAAGTCACAGACTAGAAATAAGGTACCAAACAATATCCATGACGATAATAGTATTCAGTGAATGAATGAAGCCCAACTGAATAGTTTCTGGTGGAGCAGCTAAAACATTTCAACACTGCCGAACACCTTTATCACCATTTTTGAAACCCAAATGATTAAAGATTTCAAGCAAGTACCAAGCAAATTCTCTGGCAGTAATTATACAATAACAATACTCTGGAAATAATGTTCAATTGATCATTAGAGATTTGATGTGTGAATGATTGGCCGAACAATGGATTAGTTAAATTGAATTAATGGATTTGGTCGAGTACACGCCATGTGTGTAATCAAGCTGAAGTGAGAACAGCTTACTCTGGTGTGGACTTCCAGATGAGATACAATTTTAAAAACCCTGATCAGAAAAGCTCACCTTGTCCATAAAACGTTTGAGTTCGTCTGGTGGTAGAAAATCTCCAATGTGATGTTTTCCTTTGGCCATTTCAGTAAGGGATTCAGCCCATGTTTTAGTCGCCACCATCTCTTTTTCCCTGAGCCTATGTTCCCATGTACCACCTTCCGTTTCCTCATCAGAATCGTACTCGTACTTGTTTTTGCCTTTCGAGTGCAGTTGTTCAACTTCCGCTCGTTTACTGAGCATATCTTGGTAGAGTAAGTGAACCTGAAATAGATAATTATTTAATAAATTGTAAGTAGTGTCTTAAGATACCTTCACGTCTTCGTTGGGGAAACGTTCAAGGTACGTATAGTTAGGGATTAGTAATTACTTTGTAGTTATCTTCAGCTTTTTTCCAATCCTCTTCAGTCAAATTATTTGACCCGTACGCTTGCATAGCGTACTGCAATAGACCAGGCTCAGTTCGGGTCACTTTTGTCAATAAATGCCCAGACATACCTGAATAGAAATGAATGTATAATCAGAGGCTGATGGATGTAAAGTAGGTTATGAGGGCAAGACAGAGGCCCACGCTTGAAATGGAGTACATCACTTTACCTTTCTCCACGTATAAGTTACAAGTGGGAGTTCTACACATTGATCAAGTTCAAAATGGAAATATACGAACCAGTGACATTTATTTTGGGCACAGTTGTAGCCACAACCACCGGTGGTGGGACATCTTGAGCTTTATCGCCCCATCTGCTTTTCCTTTTCTTCTCACCTACATCGAGAGAGTATCAACAAAACAAAGTACATTATCAAAGTATATTAATACTATTAAAAACAGGTGAATCAAAGAGACACTCTAGAATAACAACCGCACAAACCTGAAGACACTACCCCAGGCTAGCATGCATTAGACGGCCTCCACCAGCTTTCAATACCAGTGACAAATACCTACTCGGTTGAATTCCTTTGAATACAAAATGTCTTCTTACGAAAAGATCAAGAAATGTTCATTAGGTAATAAAAATAAAGTACCCTGTACATTGGGGACACCCAGCATCGAGGAAACTTGAATTTCTCCATGAAATCGATAAGGAATAGCAAAGTTGACCGTACCATTAGAAAGCTGATTAAATTTGCAAGTTTCCTGAGATTCGACAGCTTACAGCACTTTTTTTTTTTTTAAATGCAGTTAACGTACTTACAAGTATTTTCAAAAATTTAATTTTTTTTAAATTGTCAAAGCTTGAACTGCAATTGTGGTCCGTTGGAGTTCGTTTTTGATTACGAATGTGCATCAGGCGTATATAGAAAATAACGCTGAATCCGAAAACGTGGTCAAAAGTAGAATAAAGTTGTTTCAAAGTGAAGAAACGTGGGTTTTATGGCAACAAACATGGTTTACAGAATTACAGAAACTTTAAAAAATCATATCTTGGGAACGGATGGAGATAGAAAGGTGCGGTTCGCGGCGTTCTACTCTATTTTCAGTCTAGTTTTACCTTTTTTTTTCTTTTACACCAAGTGGAGAGCACCCTGTATGTACGAGCTGTATTTTGAATACCTTAATTTATATACCAATGATGTACAGGGTTGCGCAGATGTTATGACCACATTTGAAATGGTTGCCATGAGCTTAATATTGGAACTAGGAGATTGAAATGATGCGCATTTCGTACAAAAATGTGGAAGTTTATTGGACATAATCGTCGTTAATTTTCATTTGTGGAAGGACATCGAACGAGGCTCACTCCCACTTGGACTGTTATGACGTTATTGGGCACCTCAAAATCCTAGATCCACGATGATTGCCATTACATATGCAATCAACCGTTTACAACATCTATGCCATAGATCACTAGTTGTGTAGGTATGTGACATAAATGACTTGAGTGTAATGTGCGATGGATAATTATGATTTTCATACCGAATTTTGCCTTAACCCTAAACAATTAAACTCATACGAATTTTGAAGAATTGAAAACCTTACTTTGAGCGGCCTTTTCTTCGTTTTCTATTTTGACTCTTGAGGATGTGCCAGCCTCATTTTCGCGCTTGATTTCATCCGCCACCTCAAGTTTGACTTCGGCTTCGTAATCTGATTTCAGTCCAGAGTCGTTATCCACATTTAGGTCTTCCTGCTTGATACTAGATATCTCATAATCCTCTTTGGGCGCGTGTGGTTCATAATTTTGCTGCATCCCACGAGGAACGGCATCCTCTTCATCTTCTTGTTTTACCCTGAAATAATAACGAGTGATTAGGAACAATAAATTGAAGGAGAGCAACATTACAATATGTTCACATGAACAAAACATATCAAATTATCGAGCCATGGAGGTCGATTCTTCCATCCAAGAGGTCGAAATTCCCTGAGAAACATTTTTCGAAATAAATTTATGAAACACCCCTTTCTTCCAATATTGCAGCAAAAACAAGACATTGATACGTACCAGACCTTGCTAAAGGATTCGTCAACTGGTTCCTCCTTAACTGGATTCGGGAAGCTGACAGGGTAAGACCGCTCAATGTCTGCAGGAACTAGCAAACTCGAGTCAACCATCTATTCATATTTATCAAAGTCCTAAAGTATTCAATTGTAAACAACAGTAACGACAAACCTGAAGGGTCCACAATCATTCATCAATAATAATTATGTTGTAGGTGTGTTGACCGTGTGAAATAGTGTGATAACCAATTGGTAATATGGAACGTAATATAAAGAAATTTTCCTGACATTTTGAATATCTAGTCATAAACCTTTTCTTCTCGGTAGTACTTATTTGAATTGATTATGGTAGTACCTAATTAAAATCCTACCAAGGACATAGTGCTGAAATGTGCATGTTTTCTCCATAATTATAGCATGTTTAATAACAAAATTGTTTACCTGGAGCAGCAACCATTGGTGGTAGCGTTTGAAGGGGTGGTGGTGGAGGAGGTGGAACTTGAATGGAAAAATTGAAGAAAGGAGGCGGTGGAAAGGATGGCGGCTGAGGTGGAGGGGGTATTCTGTGGACAGCCATTGGGTTTGGTGGTGGTATGCTGGGCACATCCATAGGCCTTGGTGGTGGGATGGTTTGGGGTACAAGTGGAGATGGTGCAGGGATGCTGTGAGGATTTATCGGTGGTGGAGGAACTGGAGGGCATTCACCCCAGCCTACACTGGACGACATATGACTGTTGGACCTGTGAGGTGAGCGAGATCGCTCCCGGGCCCTTTGGAGCGACTCAAATTCTTGTTTATCTGTGAAACAACGAATAAATACAACTATTATTAGATTCGGCATTCAGGTGCTGATACGAAACATTATCATGGAGGATTCTAATGGGTCTGAGAACGAAGCAGTTTTCCAACCATGATGAATACAGGTTGTCCTAGATCTTCAAATTCCCATCCTCCTCCCATCTTCAATTTCGAGAAGGTTTAGTTTTAATATGCCCTGCCACACAATCGATTTCAACATGTAAAAAACTATATTTCTTCTGCTCTATGGTTAATGGGAAAAGTAAAAATCTGGAGGCTGGTCATCCAAATGAGGACATGAGGGCCCGTAACACGACTTTTTGGACCTGGGGCAAATCCAACACCAGAGCTTACAACGAACATTATGTGGAAAGCTTGATTTCTAATAATGTACTAAACTGCCTTTTAAGAGGAATTGGAAGAACACACATCCTCCCCCGTATTCTTGGCCGACCTGCACCAATAACACCATATAGCGATAAACACTGATACTAGTTTCATAAAGAGTGAAATGCACCGTGAAAATCGCCGTCTTAGTTAAAGACATCCAGAGCAAAACCGAAATCATCCAAAAATTTTCGAAATTGAATTATCGACTGAATATTGGACTACTGGAGCTATTGAGCACATTGATGGCTTCCTGACTAGCCAAGTAAATGCGAGCTAAATCTCGACTAGAAAGGGGTCACATCAACGTTTGAGTGTTGGGCACTTGAGCAAAACCCTATTATACACGGGTACCTAACAAGTAACAAGTATGTTACTTGTTACTTTAGCTCGATAGCTAGTATTCACACTAAGTAATAGAAACAATAGGTCAAAGGATGCCAAAATTGTTACTGAAAAGTTTCGATGTGTTATAAGTTGCAGGATGAGATATTCATCAATGGTCAGGGATGCCTATTAAATACTTACTTTGTCCTGCGAATTTCTGGAACTGATCTAAGAAGCTTCCATCATTGGAAAAAATATTGGACGTTGAGGCCTTGCTCCTGTTAACAATGAACGAAATTCACCAAGGTTAGTACCGCCGGTAGTAGAACTACAATTAACATAACCGAGAAGGCCTCCAGTATTGGATAAGTAATTTGTTAGTCAAGAAACTGTCTTGAGGCGTCCACCTCTTAGCTGACAGACATTTTTTGAGACAAGATCATAAGGCGACGGTGATCTTGTGAATAGCGTAGTATTGGCAAAAACGCTCAAAATGTGCCTTGTAAGAAAAACTTTGCATCATCTGAACCACTCAACAGACTCAACTTAATGCTTTGAATGTTGAACTCACTCGGCTAATTCTGCAGCTTGAAGTCGTTCATTGGCCTTTTTAGACTCACGCTCAGCTTTAGCCGATTCTTCTGCTTGGCTGCGTCGTGAATTCTGAAGCCTGTTCAAAATTTGCCTTTTCTTCTCTTCAATTAGTTGCTCCTGTTTAGACATCTGCTGGAATCTAATTGAAAAGAAAAGAATCATGAGTAATCTAAATAAAGCTAAGCGATTTATTGCATCCTAATGTCCACGAAAGAAGACCATCTAATTCATGTTGAAAATGTGTTTAAATTAATGGACTGCGAGAACAAAGCCATTGGGTAAGGGCTGAATGTCACAACTAAACTTGAGGACCGTCAGATGGATCGAATCCATTCCATTCAAAGTTGAAGATGACAAGTGAAAAATGTCTACTGAAACAGTGAGACAGATCTCGCGGATAGGTAAAATACTTATGCATTGTATTGACAACCATAGTGACTCTAGAAGAACTAGTAGTGAATGCCTAAAGTAGACTTTTACGATCAGAATTCATATGAAAAACGTTCAAGAGGTTGTGAGAGACAATAAAATAAACTAGTGAGTCACCCTCTAAATATCTAGATGTATGAGTTTAGTTCAATGATTCGTTCCACTGCGACTACTCCTATCTTATCAATTTGGAGGGTCCTCAACTTGTAGTCTAGAAAAAATTGTATTTCAAAGAGGTTTCTTGGAGGATAGAGAAAAGCCCTCACTAAAAAAAAAAAAATGAATACAGTTTCCTCAACTGAGGGAAACAGTGTCCCTAATTCATTCAGTTTCCCATGCAGAGTTAACTTGTTACCAGTTAAAACAACTGTTAATCGTCTCCTGCTCCTAAAACTGAACTAATTAGGACAATTTGCAAACTGAATCAAATTTCGAGATCGAAAATGCCAATTCCAATCTACACTTGACCCCCATTAATTGGAAATTACAATAGCTCAGAAGTCTGAAATTTTAGAAATACCTAATTAAATTTATTTATAATACAATAAAGAAGACGAAAAGTTATCAACGTTTCACAAATCGTAAGAAGATACGAATTAAAATAACGAATCAAATTATTTGTAACCAACCTGTCCGTCCGGGTTTTGGAAAATGTGCCTTCCCCTCGGCTGGTCATCTTGGGGGGTTTCTAGAACATATCGGAATTAACTTTGAGTTTGAGGAATGGATACCATCCACAGAACATAGAAACATTCCTATGTTCTGATACCATCGCAGAGTCTGAACAATAAAATGGCACTTGCCCAGTAGGTACGTAGATACCAGCATACCTACATGTACCATTTTTATAAGGATAACTGTAACAAAACCTTGAACAACATGTAGATTTAACCATCAAGTTACAAGATTACCTGCTTTACTTCATGAAACACTGTACGAACACTGTGCTTAACAGTAAGAGTAAGAGTCAAGGTTCAGTAACACTTAGTGTTTCATGAAGTAAAGCAGGTAATCTTGTAACTTGATGGTTAAATCTTCATGTTGTTCAAGGTTTTGTTACAGTTATCCTTATAAAAATGGCACATGTAGGTATGCTTAATATATATTGATATATTATGTCAATATAGAGTAATAAGTAAATGTATGACAGATCAAACGCGAGTACGGCAACTTGCGTAGGTATTAGTAAGCGTATTAGGTACTTGTCAGATATATAATAATACATTATCATATATCTGGAGATATCTGAATAGCTAATGTAGCTGCAGATATCTGAATAGCTAAAGTAGATGCAAGTATTTGAAAGGATGTTGGGTTGAAAGGGTTTGGTACATAATATATATTATACGTAAGAGAAGTGTGTATGGTTTACCGAATCTATTCCACATACATTGGGGCAGTACGGATTATTTCTAGGGAAGGTGTAGAAACTAAAATGCCACCACTCAGTAACACTGTATATTTAATTATAGTATACTTATATTGTAAGTATATTATACTTACATGCGTAAGTTTGTTTATATGTTCAACATTGCACTTACCTGCTTACCAAAACCACCAAATATTGGGATTTACTGCAATAAACCGTAATTCACAACCTACAAAAAGATGGAAAACGCCACAATGAAAACCTGAAACCGTACGGGCATTGTATGGGTGGAACCGTGGGTTTACCGTAATTTGAAATGGTGATCATACTTATAGTGTACTTATAATTATAATACTGTACTTATAATTATAATTCTTGATAAAAGAGGATTGCAACGTACCTACTATAAAATGGTGTATACTCGATCCTTACGCCACGGGAGACAGGAAACGTACTATTAGATTGATAGAGGAAGAAGATGGTGTTTGAATGGGCACTCGCACTTCAACCGTTTGAATTTGATATTTTTGTTAAAAGTAATCGACAAATCTAGACAGGCAACAGAACGGAAGTGAATTATTGATTAAACAATACATAATATTCATCTCCGTTCCTCACAGTATTCTAAATTAATTCCCTGATATAACCTGCACATTGAAGTAACCACAAGTGCGAATGCAACCTTCGCTTCTTCTTCTTCGAGTAAAATATCAAGAGCCACAATCACTGTCATCGTATGGAAAAGTGGAGGAAGAGTGAATTTTCATTTTCCATTAATGTTTTCCCTAAATAAAGTTGTTTCTCTCATGACTGTTAGAACCCGACTAGAATTTTTCGTTACCCTATAATCTTCAACATGCAACATACCCACATGAAATTTAAATGATATGCACGACAGATGCAAGGTTCATGCAGAAGGTTCATGAAAGGGAGGGGGGGATTTTAATCCACTCGGTCGCGTAAAGAAGAAAAGGATTTAGTGGAGTTAATAATATTGATATTATTATATTATTAAATAAGTATTGAAATAATGATAGATAGCAAAAACGTGGGGTGACACCCAATGATATTCACTACATTATGTACGATATTCATTCAATCATGATGTAGTTTTATTATCAAAAACATTGAACATCGATGCACTCATATCAACGTTATCTACTATCGATGGTATAGTATAGTAGGGTTTTCTGTGAATGAATAGCACTTCTTGGTCGCTTTTTTTGCTCGTGCCACTTGATGCGTGAGATAAGGTCGGTAAGTAATATTAGGTTGGTCGAAACTCGAAATATGCTGAAGTTGACAAAGACGTCATTATTCCCGATTGGATAGTTCGGAAATCTTTTTGAGGGGATCCACGTTGAATTAATAAAAATTATGTAGGTATAATAATTTTCATTATTTCCACGGTGAACCCGCTCAACAACGATTTCCGAACATTATAACATAAATATATCGACATAATAATATTATTATTATGTCGGCTACTTGATCACTACTCCTGTATTATTCATAATATGAATAACCCCCCTGGTGATCTCCTGTGTTTCCATATTATGGAAGCACAGGAGATCACCAGGGTGGTTCCAAAAAGAGGGAGGGGCGGTCGGGGGTACCCCTGTGAATACTTTTGAAAAACAGCATACTAGTCAGAGGGTTTTCAACTTAGTAGTTTGAACACTTTTCATACACAATCAAAAAACTTCACTTTTCAAAGAAAAATCACTCCTTTCTTTCCCCTGCTCCGTGGGGGAAATATATGCCTTAATATTTTGGGGGGCCCGGACCCCTCTCCTCAGCTACGCCACTGCTAGAGAAGAACATGTAGAGAAACTTCCTTAGTATGTACCTATTGAGCAGCCCCTCGCAATTTGGGCTCTCTTGAAAATCCGAACATTTTGTGGCCACTGGGCAATAAGGCTGACCTACGCCCTGACAACTACTATAATATTGCCGACATTGGGCTCCTGCGTGTGGATTTACTTACTCGAATGAATAAGCATTGGCGTTAAATATTGGTGGTGGTGAACTGGACGATTGGAATAAAACTGCATTCGAACTCTCTGGGTTTTAGCTGTTTATTATTCAGCATTCGACAGCCATTGGTTCAGCTTCGTGACCGGGATATTGTATGAATTCTCAGGGAGAACCTCATAAATGGCATAAAACCAACAATTAAACTGTTCATTTTGGGCTTTTATGAAAGGCACTTGGTAGAGTGGAAGGCATTAAAATCGACGAAACAATGACACTAATCAACTTTACCGCCTGTACCTACTGTATAAGTACGTTCTTTGAAGAACATTTATCACATCTTAGGGTATTCCTCCATATCCAGGCCTAGTGCTCACTTGCCGAATGCCGTTCGTTTGCTTTTCCTCAAAGGCAGGTTTGGATATTCAGCCTTCAATTTCATGGTTCCTATTGTTGGCGATTCTGCTCATCACTTTCCCCGATGAATCTTCGACAGAAGTGTAAGATCGATTGGATTTAATATTGTTTGTTTCACTTGTTTACATGCAAACTCAACCTGCTGGCTCTGGCCTTTAATGTTCTCCATTGTCCAAGTTACTTCATCAGAAGGTTTAATGGAAATGAACCCACTCATCCCTGTAGGTAGTTTGGAGGCCTCACATTGGTGGGGTTTGCTGGATTCTTTATAACTTTCAGTTCTTCCATATGTGCAGCCACAATCTTCATCACAGTAAAGCATAGTCCGATATTGGAGGATTGTACAGGCTCATGATTTTTTTCTGGCCGTATATAGGTGTTGCCATATTGCGGTTTATATAACATCTCATCTTGACTACAAAATGTAGTATTGAGATTAAGGTTGCCCAGCGCCTAAAAGTGCATTCCTGAGCGAAACAGGAATGCACCTCCCCTCGAGTTATTCACCATCACCTGTATATCAGTTATCAGTCGAAGATTTGTGAACAGCACTATTTTATATATTCTAGAGTTCATTCTTGGATATACTATTTCTGCTGTTTGCAGCTTGAAGTTTTGACATAGAAAATGGTTGATCCATCTATGGTTGGAGGTGAGGAGTAACTGCTACCTACCTGTCAGTAACAGGGCTAGGAAATCTGATGCTTTGGTGTAGACGGCCATGGAAATCTTTTTTCTCCCATGGAATCGACCCTTTCCACACTGTGACCATGCTTGTGTTATTAATATTTTTCCTATTCTATTCCTGTATTTAAAATTCTTTTTTTCCTATACTGACAGTAAAGGTCAGATGATATAGATGAGATAAGATGTTAGGAGGCTTGCTATAAGTAAAGCAACTCTACCTAATTAGATATATTGTGCTCTTCCTGTAGTTATAGCTCCTCTGTGAGCTCCAGTTATTTTACTAACTTCCAGAGGCTATTACAATTCCCCAAGGAACTTATGACATACTAGCAATGCTTGATTGCGACAGAACTGTCTATCCCAATATTGTTTTGCATATCTGTCGTACGATGACAATACAAACAATGAAGTTATGATGTTACTTCTCTTATCCTTCACGAATTTCCGTATGGTAATGCGAACTGCAGAGCAGTATCAGAGCTCTCTCAGATGATGAAAGCTGCTATCCACCAAGTCCTCCTTAGGTACCTGTCAGCCCCACAGCTGCTCCACTTCGAATTCGGAAGAAATTCGGTTCAGCTAATAGGAGCTACACCCTGATTTTTCATAAAAAATCTCCTTCTTATGAAAAATCCATCTACCTAATAATTATTATCAAACTTCAAGATCTTGGTTTTTATCTATAAAATCTGTTGAGCGTTAAAACCCACAAAAACTGTACCGATGTCGTGGCATAAAATTCTTTCCACTTCAGTCCATGTAAGTAAACCAAATCGAACGTGAAACGTTACTCCTCGCGACATGGCTGGGAAATAGTTGGTCCAAAAAACTTGATTAGCCCAGAAAAAGAGTAAGAATTGATTTGAAACTTTCATTGTAATCTTTCAACCGTGAAATCGAAAAATCATCACACGCCAACCCCATTTCCGGTTTTGCCACGACCAATTTATAAAAGAAAACCAGCAAATTTTGAGGGGGGGGGGGGGGGTTCAACACTTTTTTCCTTGGTCGATTCCAATGGTTCATTATTAAAGATAATAAACCAAAAAAGTTGACACGGTGAGTTTAGCAAGCAAGATTTCAATTAACGATCTTCACGTCTCTTTCGTCAAGAGCAAAGTGATAGCAACGTTCCATAGTGGCAGATCCGAAGAATTAATCATTTTCAAAATTATCGGTTTGGTTTTTGTGGTTTACACCGCTGCTCTGTGAATGGCAATAAACTGATTAGCACAACCCACTAAAACCATTTCAGCCTCGTTATTTCCGTTTCATGTTGTTTTCTGTTCATCTCATCTCACTCATATTTTTCTTGAAGCATGAGTTTTGTTCAAAATTTGACCGACTATTGGTTGAATTGGGTGGCCTGAACAAAATGTGGTTCTCTACAGACCTACGTGTTGGTCTCGGGGTCAGTTACAATATGCTTTCTCACGCAGACTCCTTGCATAATGCAAGACATCAAAAAGTGTACAAGTGTCATCTCAAGTGGTACTTCCAAGTAATATACAACATTTTAGAACATAATTATTGGAATCCCAGAGCAGGTTATGGTGCCTCTTGGGGCACCTCGATACGCGCTGCTCTTGTAGCCCATTCAGACCTTTCCGGTTCTCAAGAGATATAAATGACAGCTGTTTATTTTACTGTCCTGTAAAGTCCTTAGTTACCGTTATTATTTCCTTATCCGCCTTAGACGTTGGCTACGTGTTTGGATTTTACGAATAGTTCACCATGCTACTGCAATATCACGAAATAAGTAGGCTGTACTTTCACTCCTTACTGTACATAACAAAACTATTAGAAACGACCTAACGTACTACTGTTATTAAAATAACCTTTTTTTCTTCATGCAGGTTCAGTGTTCCCATCTACAGGGAACCAAACGTGGCAAAACAGGCGTCGAGACAACTTGACGGAAAACGTCGAAAGAATACTGTATCTCACCCTCTAGAAAATTGGTACAACGTAAGGAATATTTCTAAATAGGTATACCTAGCATGTTTTTTCCTCCGCTTTTTAGAAATCAGAGAAAGATTCAATTTCATGTTACTAATTAATAATTGAAAAGTAATATGAAATATTAATATGAAATCCCCAATCGGGATGATATTATCAAATTATTTGATAATATCATCCCGATTGGGGATTTCATATTAATATTATCCCGATATTAATATTATATATTATATAATATATTACCTTTATAATATATAATATTATATATATTAATATTATCCCGATTGGGACACGAGCTACTTGTAGAATATAACTTGGTGCTTATTAAGTTCTCAATTTTTTACATATTTGGCATCATACGTTCATAAACGGAAATGGGATATTCGAGCGAGTGAAAAAAAAAAAAAAAAATATTTTTTAAATATTTTAGTTCAAGTAACGGCAAAAAAGAAGTAGGTCGTGGGAGAAGCCTTCTGCGAGAAGGTGATAACTGTTTAATATAAGGAAGGAAATACTAAATACAAATGTTGGATGTTGAAAATATCGCATTATGAGGCGAATAGTACTGTGGGTGTGGTAATTCTCTTCTCTCTGCATTTATGCTACACCACTTTCAAACTGCCCTATTTTCCTCAACCTCAAGCAATACTTTGACTCAAATTTGGTACTTGAAAAAAAAGGTGTTTTCCCCAAATGACTAATGTAGCCAATGACCTGTACCTGTACCCCATTGTTTTGAAACGAGTTCTCTAATAATGGCTTGAAACTGTGTTCCAGTCTGAGTTTTTCGGAATCGTGGCGATTGGAACGCCTCCGCAGAAGTTCAAAGTTCTCTTTGACACAGGTTCGTCGGATTTGTGGATACCGTCCACTGGAAATAGAAACAACCTTTGCTGTGAGTATGAATTACAAGCCAATAATATCCCGGGGGGAAATAAACCTGGAAACAAACCACGTCCAGCCGGAGTCTCCCAGTTCAGAGCCTACTCTCAGGCCTGATGGCTTTATTGCCACTTTGCTTGGTCACATTGTTGAACAGAAGTAGATGTTGCATCTAAATATGGCAGCCCTTCTTCTGGCTTCCAGCAATTGATTGAAGCGGGGGCCTGCACTATCAACAGGATGTGGAGTGGGAAAGTGATAACACCTTATTTCATTTCATCGCTAGGCATCAGGAATATTGTTCAATAAGCAGCAACATTACTTTTCCTATGGGACAGAGCTGCCGGTACCTAGTAAATGTACCGCATTCATATCCAATTAAAAAATTGTTTTATAACAATATTAAAATTGATATTAATTTATCGTTCTTCATAGCTTCCCATAACTGCTATGACCATCATAAGTCGTACACTTACAACGACGTTCACAAACACGTGACTATCTCGTATGGTACGGGTAAAATGTGTGGGATCATCTCTGAAGACAATCTTCATGTAAGTTGATTTTTATTTCACATGGAATTACAGAATTATATACTGTTTGGGACGTCGTCGCTTGGTCTGAAGATGCCATCAGTTTGGTCCAACTGTCTTCCCTCTAGCGGTTTATTATTTTGGCCTCCCAACCAGTCAGTTTTGGGAAGAACACAAATCGTAACACCTTTCAGGAACTTGCGATGATTGTGTTTCTGCCATGGATATGTGCGTTGAATTGTATGGAATATGAATTCGTAAAGCTCACGTCTTTTGTGCCTGGCAAGGGTGGGGGATGGCGATAGGACCTGTTATGTGGTAAGCAACCCAATGGAGTGTGCCCTCACGCACGTGTGTTCAAGTGCCAATGCCACCTTATTCTGAAACCCCTAATTGGCCTGATGCTAAGCATGTAAATCTATGGACGAATTCCGAACCTCTTTTATTTGTGCACTACTTATTTCTTATTAGAGACTAAACTAAGTGGTCCCTAGTTACACCATTCTGCTATTTGTTATTCTCAATTACAGATTGGAAACTTGACAATCACGGCACAAAGATTTATAGAAGCAGTCGACGAAGATGAGTTTCTACAAGCGGAAAAACATTTTGACGGCATTATCGGCCTGGGGTTCCCCAAGTTAGCTGAGCAAGGTTTCCCACCGTTCTTCCTGGCGATGGTCGAAGGCATCCTCGATAGAAATATTTTTTCAGTATTCTTAGACAAGTTAGTATCTTTAAGCATTTCCACACAACACAAAACCACCACGCAGTTAAAAGCACCTCGTGCGATTTGGCCTACTCCAAAAGTCGTACATTGTCTAATCCAAATCACCTGCTTTTCACACAATCCCCTTGCATTGTGCCAAATTGTTGAGAGTAGATACTTACATTTTGTGCCGAAACCCATGTAGTACACAGACCGTATGAATTCTATTGGATTTACTCCCTATCGTTTTGGTTTATTATTTCCGATAATGAACCATTGGAATCGCTCAGGAAAAACAATTTCCTCCCACAACATTTGAGGGTTTCAAGATACCTACGTATATTCAGAAAAACGAATTAAAAAATTTTTTTTCTTTGGGCGATTCCAATGGTTCTTTATCGAAGATAATAAACCAAAATCCGTCCATCCGCGGCACTTTGCTTAGTTAGCGTTGTGCTAAAATTACGAAATTTAGCTTACGGGTTGGGACCAACCCCACTTTTCATAACCCCAGGTCAATGGGTTCAAAACGAATTTTGTAAAATTCAAAACTCGAAAAATTCAAATGGGACGGTATAGTTTTTAGTTCCCATTTAAGTAGAGTTAAATATTTAGAATTTTTTGAGACCATCTGGAGCATCGTACGACCAGCCGTTCGTTCACAATGAAGGCTCAAAGTGGGAGCAGATCGAAATTCGTCAACATGAGGGTGAATCATGCGGCAGCCTGTCGGGTCAATGTTCGTACTGTGCCAGCTGATTCAAACAGCTCATGGTTTTCAGATATCAAGTTAATTATAATTAATATTTATCAACAATAATTAGTAAAAATTATTAATAATAATTTTTATTAATAATGGTAATCCATAATAATAAATCTATTACTTAGTGATCATGACAGAAGGGTGATCTGTACGAAGAAACGTTGTGTCATGAATATGCCAAGTTTTTTATATTATTCTTCATTTTCCGTCCACAGAAACCAAAAATACGGTAGTAGACTTCTATTTGGCGGTTGGGACGATACCAAGTTTAACATGAAAGATCTTCAGTGGATTCCGATTAGTCAGCCTGCTTATTGGCAATTCACCGTAGATTAGTAAGTTATGTCAGCTATCCAGCTAAGTCAGGATTAATCCACCCTCTCAATAACTATTCCTTAGTTTTACAGATTCCGAATATCTGCCTATCCATTCACAAATATTTTCCAGCGTGAGATTCGGGAGTATCAACTTCGGCTCGAACGAAGTCATCACCGATACGGGAACCAACACAATAACTGGCCCCAAAAACATGATACTTCAAATCACTAACGCGATTGGTGCCGAATTCGTCAGTGGGTTCTGCATTGTGAGTGAAACCACAAATAATAAATTAACGAATAATAACCCACATTTTCCTCCAAAAGTTAGCGTTTATCCAAAATTCAGCCTAAGACTTGAACGGTTTTTCAGTTGGATCGCAAGTACGTAAGTGGTCTTCCCAACTTCGAATTTTCCGTACGCGGTCGGAAGTACGTACTCCGGCCATCTGATTACGCAACGTGGGTAAGTTCGTGAGTAATATGTTAAATTATGGGGTTTTCGAGTGTATTAACTACTGAATAGTAGTAACAGTAACAGTTTGGTTGGTCCTTGCATAATTTATGATATGAAATACCTATTCGTTTGGATGTCATTTTTATTAAACTCAGTGCCTATCATTACATTTTCAGTTCAGGTTACCTTTGTTTGATTGTTCAATTTGTCATATTTTAAAAATGTTCTAGATTCCAGTTCAACGTTTTAATAATTTTGTTTTACTTAGGTACTTTTTTTTAGCGAAGTTTTGAAGAAAAGGAAGCTATTGTTCTCGGTCCAAAATTTTGAAGACTCGAATTTCCAAAAAATGTTCATTTCAAAAGCCGTTTCAGACTATCCTGAATTCACTGCCAAAAATCACCAAAAACATATGTATAAATAGAATTGATAGAATTGAGACTGAAAGTTCAAATTGCACAACAAATCTGTCTTGGGAATCGAAAGGCCAAGTTCGTATGGGCAGAATCGGGCTTCTCTAAGGGGGGCTTAGGGGAGAATTATAAGGGGGGAAACAGTCTGACAAGTGACACCCCATTTTAAAGATTTTTCCACGCTGAACACGATGGTGAAGTCAGAATTGCGATATCTCAAACTGATGCACTTTGAAGATGAAGAAACGTGGTTGTTACTTGAGATGTTCTTTACGGTTCATCTGCTCTAATCTGATAACAGAATGAGGTATCGCAATTCTGACTTAACCATCGTGTGCAGCGTTGAGAAATCTATAAACTGCGGTGTCACTTAGCAAAAACAGGAGACAAATTTTGTTATCGAGGAAATGACCGGTTTTATGTAAAATGTCTCCTTTTACTAGTATTTCTTCGAAAATTCGCTCTTATAGCCATCCTGCATGACTGCCGATTTCTCACTATTTTTAAGATCATCCAGTATTCATCTCATACATATTGTTATTGTCACGTATGTATCTGAAATTAAGATGTATATTAAACAAATAAATTCCAAATAATTGAGGAGTTTTTCAATTAACAAAAAATTGTATACCGTTTGAAAATGCTAACTGCTTGATTATTTTACAGGTTGGAGGGAAGATACAGAAATACTTACTCGGTATTGATTTCATCGCTGACAGCAACCATTGGATTTTAGGGACGCCTTTCTTGATTAAGTACTACTCGATATACGACCCAGTGAACATGGCCATTGGATTGGCACCTGTCACGATTTATCAAAAGTAACAGTATTATCCTGCATGAAACACGCGGTACACGCTGTAATTACATAGACCTACATGATCCTTCGAAACGGTTTTATTCATGAAATGGTGGGGAATCCCAGTTCTTCCTACAATTCTAACCTTCCCCAAGCTCCCAGGCCAGTATTTTGCAGTAGGATTTTCTTTTGATTAAAGAGGGAGCTGGTAGGGCCTAAGTCTCCAGTAATTTAAATGACTCCAGTAAATAGGTACAGAAAAATAAATTTCAGACCGAACAGGAAAATAGGTTGTTCTACGTTTCCATTCACAGCGTAAAATCCAAAAATCCATTGAGTTATTGCCTGCCCGTCCGTATTTTGTTGTTCAAGCTCTCACTCCTGAACCAATCGCCCGAAGTTGATGATATTTTCCACTAAAAAGAACATAGTTGAAAGCAGGAACAACCGGGTAAGTAATTCTTCAACTGACAAACTTCAACATTCATAATTCGGAACTTATACCTACATTAAAAACACGATTTTCATCGGATCTGCATATTAGGTAAATTTTTCAACTCAATTCTGAATTGAATGAGAAATGATCTAATTACCTACCAAGATCAAATCCAAAGATCCAATTTCAACTCTTTACGGCTAATTGTTTTGGGTAGGTATATGACGGTTTTTAGAGGACATTTGATCAACTCAAAGTGGCAAAGGGTCTTAATTTCAATTGGCGAAGAAGTTGGGGCAAACTGGTTATCTTAAAGGAACACCAACAAGTTAAAAAAAACTCGTATGATCATATGCAATGTGCAGTTCTGCAAAAGTACTTCTAAGTACTTTTGTTTACATTGTCAGCAGGTGCTCAATTGTGACATTTACATTATGCATTATGCCATTGCAATGCCATTTCTTCGATCTATTTGAACCGTATAGAGTTCTCATTATGACCAGAATGCAATTAAAGGCCCCTTAAATTTTAGCGACATATTTGTCATTTTAATAGAGCGGTTTTTCAAAGAAAATGACTTGTTGAGAGTTCAATCTGTGGCGTCCAATTGCGTTTCCTCCTCCGAATACCACAACGCCAGACAGTAATGTATTGTGGGTTTCAGTATCGCCGCTTTGCAGGGTTAGTCTTCTCACAATCAATTTTGACCTATTTGGACAAGAGCATAACATTCACGTTTCTTCGTGTTCCTCGCACCTAGTATAAACAACAACTGAAAGCCGCTTTGGAGTGATCGATTTTTATTACATTAAGAATTCGAAAGAACAAATCAAAGACATTCCTGATGGTATTGATGTTTTCCCCCACTAATCACGTTAGTTAATAAACTCAATATACCACAGAAGTTTTATTATTTGCACTAATAAACCGAAAAGACCAGGTTTAATAAACCATAACTTATAACTCAACAAAAAATGAATAGAAACCTCAAGACACCTACACTGTTGTGAGCATCATTTGGGTATACTTACCTAGGGAGGGGCGGAGGAAGCACAAAAGTCTAATGTTGATGAAGTAACAATGTCACTACAAGATTCCAGTGTTGATATTGGACAAATGAGTACAGTCACGCGATTCCCTGAATTCCCATACGATGAGTAAGAATAACAACTTGTATTGTGCTCTCAACAACTCCAAACTGTCCCCTCAAATGTACAACAGATTATAAGAATTTTAGTTTATTACATTATTTTGACATGAATCCACGTTACTTATTTGTTTAAATGTTTTAACTCAATCATTTTGACATTATTCTTTAAATATCCTCAAAACCCATAACCTGCAGGTGGATGTATAGCTAGGCACAAACTTGAGGAAAAAACCCCATTTAGTTATGAAGTTTTGAAAACTTATTGACAATTAATTTTAATACGTTTCTAATCTGAATATGAAATTTTTTTAATTTGTAATATTTTATGCTTTTTGGATATTTTGAGGATATTGAGGACTGGGTAATACTTTTAGTTGACTGGCTGATCGAGTAGATAGTAGTTATTTGTTTTTGATGGAGATTTTGTCTAAGATTTCGACGCATTCAAATTCTTTTGGTGTTCTATCACTACTAAAATGGTTACATAAGTGACTTTCACAATTTGTCGCGTGGGATCAACAATGTGAAGTAATTTCTTTCGTTTGAAGTGGACTTCTTTGTGCTTTGGAGACAATTTAATCTATACATGAAGTACTTGGCTTCTCTCACTCTTTGATCTAATAAACAGTGTCTGATGAAATATAGAGTCATTTTTTCAAACTCCCCAGAACAACCATATAGTCATTAAACAGGTTATAGCTATGACAGCTCTGTACAATTGGAAACGGAGGGCGAGTGCAAGGTTCTGGCATATTACGGCAATATCCATTATCACTCTCTCCTCCACGGCCTAAGGGGAAAAAGCTATGCCTCATAAACCCTGCTCCGGCAAAACCACCGTAAACCACAATAAGAGTGTCACTCGGTTCACCTCAGCAGACTTCCTGCACTTCTGCCCTAACTCTATTTCACTGTCATGGTCGTATATCTCATATGCTTTTGCCTGGTGTGGTTCCAAAGCAATCCATGGAAGTGGGGTTTTCTATGAGAGTCCGTCCCTTAAACCACATCCGATTCAGGTTGTTTTATTTCAAGAATCGGGTGAGCTTATTACGACTGGGTATTGTGAATGCATTTAGTATCTGTGACGACTTTTCCGTGAGGAAATCCTTGAGACAATCTTTATCATGATAACATATTTTCCCTAAGGTAAAGTTTAATAACTTCTACAATTCTGCCTTTGTTCATAACTGTCATGAATTGTTTGAAATAATCTCGTAAAATTGTCAACTTGTCTGGGTCGAGCTAAGGAATTTATAGATTCCTACCCTTAATTACGTAGTATGTATTAATAAATATGGAGGAGGAATAAAATACTAATTAACTAATGACAAATGATTTCCTACTCACTGTCAACGTGATTCTTTTATCCAAGTTGATTCCATTTGCATTAAACATAAGGCTTTTCACGTAACATTGAACATGGAACATCAACATTGAAAACAGCAATTTAACGTATGTAAGGGCTCAACAAGAACAAGGAAATCGTGGTAACCAAATTAACGTAAGATCACAATATATTTCAGCCCCATTGGGCATCAGGAAGCGAGGAGATCTGAATGCCATTTACGTCTTAATCTTCTGGAAGCACGCTGGGGTCTTGGTGTGTGTAGCATGTCTCCAACGAGTGTAGGGATGAGAGTTGATACTTTTAGCTAAGGCGTTGTAGGACTTGAAGAGAGATTCTTCAACTGTGAGGATAGAAAGATCCGCCCGTAATCTATCATTACGCATTCTCTATGCGTTTGATTTGCGTATTGCAGGTTGAGCCCCATATTTCACTCCCGTATAGCCAGATTGGTCTTAATAGCGCTAAACATAGTAAGCGCTTCACGTGAAGAGGGAGAATTTTACAAGAAAATAGAAAGTAAAGTTGGCGGATCCTCTCACGCACTCTGCCCACAATATCACTGATGTGAGGGCTCCAGTTCAAGCAGTCTGAGATCCTAGTAACTTACTGAGTCAGCGTACTCAATAGGTTTGTCGAAAAGGTGTATAGTGGGTACCACATTAGACCGTTTGTGCGTGAGCCATACCATGCATGTCTTTTGGGGGTTGATTTTTATCCTCCAATGTTTGGTCCATACACCTAATGTGTTAACATACCCTTGAAGAGTTTAACCGGCCTGTTCCCCTGATCCGTGCCTAAACAGCACAGCCTGATCGTTTGCGTAGTGAGCAACTGTCGCATTTTGGCACCTTGGGAAGTCGTGAGTGTAGATGGTGTAATGGAAGGGCTCCAGAATGCTTCCCTGATGAACTCCTGCTCGACTGACATGCGATTTTGAAATTGCCTTTTTATACTAAGTATTTTATACTTTTTATACAAGTCTTGACAGCATAACATATTATGTTCTGTTGTGGAGGTATGACTGGAGGATTCGGATAAGACTGGAGGCCTGTAAACTTGGGTTCTAGAGGTTCCAAGGATCAATAGTCGATAGAAATTGAAAAATCGATACTTACGACCTTCTTCCGCTTTATAGGCTTTTTCTCGAAACAATTCGACAATCGACTTTTCGCTTTCTGCCTCACATATAAGTAGCAATACTTAGCGGTACTTAGTTGCAATCATGCCATGCTAAATTGTAAATTATTTAGAATTAATTTATATTAATTTACTTAATTCTGGATTTTTTTAGTTGTACTTACATACCAAGTAATTTTCGAAATTACCTCCTTTTCCGCATTACTGGTTGTAAACAATTCTCTGAATTGAACTGTATTCAAATTCTTACTGAAAACTAGACGTTATGAAAATGTTGAAATTCAATTTGAAAACCTTCCCATTGACTTAAAGTTATAAAAGGTTTTAAGGATCATCCTCGGGCTCGTCCGAAAGTTCTAACTGGGCGACTGTATAACGCCTGTCGGAAGGATTTGTTTAAATCTGAATTTCTGAAACGTTAACCCACAAATGTTGATACTGCGCCATTGTCAGTGTTTCAGGGCTCCGCCCCTCCTCCCCTTAGTAGACAATGAACGGCTGATTTAAGTTTTTAGGGTGGTTATCAGTTAATCGAATCACTCGCGTTTTAATCACCCAAAATTCCCAGTAAGGTTGCACTGTTTGTTTTTCGGTTGAATTCAGAGACGGCAGTCTAATTGTTTGCTGGTTTTCCTCTTTTTTCAACCAAAGTGAAGGACCTTCTTTTGAAAGCGCGAATGACAAGAAGGGTGGAGACTAAGAGGGTTACCCTGTTGACACTAGGGCTTTAATTACTACACTGAGTAAATATGAGTTGTTGGAAACTTTGTTTGATTTCCCTTCGACTAAGTCTCTCCCGCACTAAGTCTCGGTAAACGGTATCGTTGGAACCCCGGGGAGAAAGACAGATGCTGGAGGCCGCCGCAGACGAGGAGGTGGAGGGTGAGCTTAATCAGGAAGATCCTCGGGGTTGGAAAGGGCGTGACACGGAAGGAGGATTGGCTGACCTTTGACCCCACCCACGTGGAAGGGCACCCCCCACCACGCCCACAATCATTGATCACCTTTCCCGGGAATTCGAGAGGCGAGTTTCAGCAGCTCTGTCCATAAAAATATGAACTGATTAGCCAAATATCAAATTTTTGATTGAAACATAAGCACACACAATTTCGAGTAGGTTAACGTTTTTTTAATTAAAAATACTGAACTAAAAAATTGATCGCTCATTAAGCTCACAATATTATAAGCAATAATGGTGCGTTACTTTGCTTGTATTGGGGCTGTTGACTGCTGTGTGTTTTCTATCGGGTAGACAATGATAGGGAATTAAATGTATCAATCGACGACAACTCCGTTTTTTCTGTTTCTCTCTTTTGTGAAAACAGAGATAACCGAGAGTCAGAACCCCGTGAGTGGGGACGCCCAGCGGCCGAAGCAATAATTGAAAAATAACAAGATTTATTCACCGTGGATTGCTATTATCTTTTTGAAGTTCTCCTCACATTTGTGTCCTTTCCATATCGAACATAGGAGTGCGATTGCGAAGGGTCTGGTATTCATATTTCCATTGACACAATCTGCTAACGCGGGCAGTAACGATTTCTCTTTTTTTATTTTTTTTTCTCGTCGGACGAGTTTGCTAATCAATACCTTTCCCTGGGCCAGCGGCATTCTGACAATGTCCAATCTCTGGAATGGTATTTGGGAGCAGCCCATATACTCGTACTACAAAACTGTACAAATACAAATTTGTGGATTAACCTGAGGTCCTGAGGTATCTTTTTGGAAGACCGATTTTGAAGGACCCTGCAACACTGTTTATCTATCTGTTTTGTTTGCTACATTGATCATTCAAGTATCGATTGCGGAAGAAAACGCGCCAAAAACATCGATTACTGAGATAATATCGTGATAAGATCAGAGCCACCTCCACCATGGACCGCCTGCAGGCAAGGTAAGTTTCATGAACTCGTTTAGATACCTAGGTATTTATAACTTTTCCGCCGAAATTCTTTTTTGAATCTAATGGAAAAACATCTCTAGATATTGAAAAAATATTAGTTGTCCATGGATACCTCCACAAATAGCGGAAAAGTGCAATTTTTCAATGGTGTCTTTTTGGACACCTCAGGATTCCACTGCAGTTTTATTCCAATAAGATACTCCAGGAAGGGGGGTTTTATTTGGCGAATAACTATTGTTCATCAATGAAGACCCCAAAATAATTTTATTTGTGTTATTTCATAATTTCATTCGTTTTCAGAACTACAAGCCGTTAATTGGGTCCAGAAGAGGGAAATTTATCGCCGCATTGATTCCGAAACGAGGAATATCGTCCGACAAAGACAACCTTTCGAATGGGGCGTTTTTGGATAGACTTCAGAAGAATTTCGAAGGAGTGGAGGAGCTTTTGAAGGAGGGAATCGTGGACAGCGATGAATCTAACAATGACGAAGCGCAGATAATCAACCGGGACAGTGAGGATGATTCAGATGAAGAGGATGTTGCTTTTGTAGACCTGGAAAAATGCGATCATGTTGTGTCGGAACGTACTTTCTTCATCGACGTGATTCCAGATCCACAAAACATAGTGGACCGACTCAAGTGGAGATCTCCACTTGAGTCGGTCCTTTCAGAGGACAAACCGACCACCCTTCAATTTCTGCAAGATGGTTTGTTCTAGTCTCGGAATGTTGAAATGTTGAGATAAAAATGACTGATTATAAATCGTTTGTTCGAGTTCCAGTTCTCTATTCCAGTTTGAAAATGGTTTGATCTCCACAGTTGGGCGTGATGACGCTCACGTTTCTCTCCATAAAGTCATTTACCAAAAAATTCAAAAATCATTATGATAATGAATCTTGTACCTGTACCTGTACTGAAAACGTTTTGGAACATATGATTACCACCCCCCTCTTGAAGTATCTTTTTGGAACCTCACTACACCCCCTCCCCACTCACAAGGTACCCAAAAAGATGCCGTTCAGTATTCTATGACTTAGGAAAAATCACATGATTTTGTATCGAAACCAGGCATTCTGTGCCATTTGATTGGCCAAAAAGCGCCAAAGTGCGAGAATAGTTTTCGAAAAATTGGATTTTTTTCAGCAAGTGGGAAACACTGAAGCCTCGGCCAAACATCAACTCCCTCCTGCGACACGACATCATTTCAGTATGTACTACAAAACGAAGTATCACTTTCCACATTCATCAAGACGTTACTCGTTACACGGACTAGTGTAACTTGATTTCCACTAATTTCATCGTTCTACTCCACCTCAAGGAGTTCTGATACAAAGTCAGGTTCCAACCTGAAGAAATTGGGGAAATCATCTCTCTCTTCGATCCGCGGCGTAACTGGCGCAATTCCAAGTGAGATACTTTACGAACAGAACTTTATCTAAATCACTTGGAGGAACCGATGCAATGGCGCGAACGGTGATGCTGCGTTTATGAGCTCTCGTTCTGATGCGAGCAACCCCTCATACTTAGTTCCATCAATATTGTCCTCAGCCCGAGCTAATGGGAGTAAACGAGCCCTGCTCACATTCTTTTGATGACCTCATCAGATGGAAAGCGAAATCATGATTCTCAGAGCGTGTTTAATGAAGCGCAACTAACACCAACAATAAACGCAGTACATTTGTTTTGGCAACGCAGTGTTGGAGATGTAAATTGATTTAATTTTATATTTAGTTTGGTGTTAAATGATGAATGCCAATTACACTAATCGTTCAATCACGATCAAATTCACAATCACATTAAGCGAGGTTATGGTGCCAACATAACTGATAAAATGGAGTCAAATCAAAGCAGAGCATTTTATTGTAGGAAATCACACGATGATTACATTTTCACATGGTTAAATAAAATGGATTGTATCAAATTTATATTAGTTTTAAAGAGGGTGAGGTCTGGTTAGCGGAGATAATTGGTTCGCAAATTTGTCCATTTCTCTTGTCTTTCTGAATTTAAATGAAACGATCAAAACCCAAACAAGACACCCAAAGAGACCCAACTGTTGGCTCTATAATCAAGTCTAAGTGACACGTTGAAATCTTGTGGTCTTATTAACATGAGGAGTAGTGAAAATCGGGTGATTTCTGTGTAGGACCCGAGTGCACTACAGTCCTCACAACGTGATCTGGCAACGTAGTGCGTACAATTTTGTCATATTCATACACTCATGCATTATTTATGGTAGATATTATATAATCTCACACAGACATACTCCCGCGTTTTTTTTTTCTTTTTTTTTTCATTTGGATTAGGGATGGCTTGCAACGGATTTGCATGCGGTTTTTTTCTTCTCCCAGCTTCGCGTGGTCCTCTTCCGACCTGGAACACAAACATGAGGACGTTTACTACTCGGGGACGTCCTAAAGAAAGGTGAAAACTGTTCAATCGAATTATTCCTTCCGATCGAAACGGAAAAACGTTAACAACGTCCTTAAAAGCGATACTTTCGATAGCTTGAGTTCCTGCGTATCCCCCTCAACGGGAATGGGAAAGGTGATGGGAATGGGGGGATCGGAACAAGATCAACCCGGAATCGGCTGTTATTAGAGCTCCTTCGAAGCTATTTGCATCCTAATGCAAGGAAGATGTAGATAAGTAGGGCTGATTTATCGAGGCCCTTGATCCCACCCTGACTTTAAACGGGTTATCACTCCCTTCATGTAGCAACTACGGGTAGCCTTACTTTTTTGGGATCTTCCGTTTTCTTCCCCATTTAAACTACGTTTTTTGACCAACCATAAACCACACATGTATTTCTTATCAACGAATGAAGGGTTTTGGCTGGCTATAAGAACTTGAAATATTAAGGTCATCAACAGTTGACCTTAATATTTCAATATTGAAAGCTTTACTGAGTTTCAGTTACTGAAACTCAGTAAAGCTTTCAATATTGATACGTTCTCACATCAAAATACACGAGTACGTTTATAGTTTTGTGACGGTAAAAAATATTCATTTGATGTCAAAACTTGTTATAAACCTCAATTTTAGCACTCGATTCCCCTACTTCGGTCTGGTACCAATGTTTTGAATAAAAATCTATGTAACTAATGCAAACCGTAAAACTACAACTTGGATATCTCACAAGATCAATGGAAGTTTCAAAAGTTGACAGTTCTAGTCATGCAGCATGAGTTAAGTTCCATGACTTTGAAATGTTCAGAAGGATGTCAAAAGAAAACCTGTCATTATTGTACTGGTAGAGTAGACGCAATAACCAACTCGAAGATTGTCATGAAATCCAAAACCCGTGTATGTACATTTTTTTTCACAACTGGAAGCGTTTGTTCTCAATTAGAGCTCGATGGTAGTAACGAACAAACATCAAATCAGACGATTGAATTTCAGGGCCATACACACGGTTTTGTATTGTCTTCTTAATTTTCTTATCTACGGCGATGTGGTAATTTCGGTAGTTGGTGATTTAGGTTATTGCCGATGTAGTTGAGTACAAGTCTCACCGGCTTCCGCCACCTCAGAGTGGACCTTCTGGTCACCTACTCAAATGAACTACTATTTCACCTCATCACTCCAATTGTTTTGTTTTGACATACTCAGGTCTTTACTCTGGCATACAACCTGGAAAGCGACACCGAACCGATTCACCATTTCTGATGATGTTCGCTTACAGTGCGTCACTACGGACGTTTACCATCGCAATTTTTTATTGTACGAAAATCGTTCGCCACTTTTTGGTAAGCTCTTGATTTATGACAAAATGTACACATCTCATGCTGCTGATTGTCCTCTGGAGACATATTTCCCCAGCGTTGTCACTCATGCACGAGCGTCATTGTTTATACCTCAATTATTGTTTATAAGTACCTCAATATATTAAGCTACTAATATAGTACATGATAATATCATACTAGTACATAACATAATAGTACATAATATACCTATTATTATAATATAAAGTTGGTTCGTTTATTAAATAACTGAGTCTAATGGTTTAGAACATTACATTGGAAGAGCGCAATATTGAGAAACAATTTCATAACAATTTCTTTTCTGGTGATGAAGAAAGAACAAGTGAGAATGATTCTTAGGTAGCCACTGTCAAGATAAAGTTTGTAATAAAACATGAAAATATCTCACTGTGTTACGGACTTGTACGCAAACGTACTTGAAATTTTATTTTAGCGAATTTTCGAAGAAAAAGTAGCTATTGTTCTCGGTCCAAAATTTTCTAAAATCGAATTTTCGAAAAATGCGTCATTCCAGACGATAACTCTCGATAGAATTGAGATAATAAGTTCAAATTTGCACAAAAAATCTATCTTGGCAATCGACAGGCTAAGTTCGTAGATGGGCAGAATCGGACCAGTCCAAGGGGGGGTTTTGGGGAGTTTTAGAGGGGAAGAATTCCTCATAAATTCCCAAAATGTAACATTTTGACAAGTGAGACCTCATTTTAAAGGTTTTTTTTAATGCTGAACACGATGGTGAAATCAGAATTGCGATATCTCATTTCGTTCTCAAACTGGAGCACTTTGAAGATGAAGAAACATGGTTGTTACTTGATATGATCTTCATGGTTAATCTGCTCTAATCTGATGAAAGAATGCGATATCGCAATTCTGACTTCTCCGTCGTGTTCAGCGTTGAAATGTCCAAAAGCTGAAGGGGGTTTCGGGGATGTTAGGGGGGGGGGGGAGTTCACCCATAAATTCCAAACATGAAACGGTCTGTCAAGTGACACCTCATTTTAATGGTTTTTACACGCTGAATAAGATGGGGAAGTCAGAATTGCTATATCTTACTCCGCTCTCAAACTGGAGCACTTTGAAGATGAAGAAACGTGGTTGATACTTGAGATGTTCTTCATGGACATCATGTTCTTTAATGAAGGCGTTTTACATTAAACCAATTAGGTATTTCTTCGAAAATTCGCTCTTATAGTCATGCTGCATGACTGGTTTTCTCTTATTTGGTCCCCCAGCGATCTTCGTGATGTGGTTGGGTTTGGTGAGGGTAGTTAATATACAAGGAGGCCCTCACACGTGTCTGACGGCTCAGGACCATCCAATATTTTGCACGATACTTTTGCTCAAAATGTGCTTGAAAAAAAGACGGTCAACATTTTGAGCAAAAGTATCGTGCAAAATATTGAATGGTCCTGAGCCGTCAGACTTATTGCACAATATTTCAGTGCCGATTCAACTCGCGATGGAAACCCCTCAGTCCACGGTCCTCAACTACAACATATTGACGGTAGGTACCTAACAAAAACCCGATCACCTAGCCATCCAGCCCTCTGACGTCATACGCTCGTGCGTCATAGGCTGTGACGTACTAGTTGGCCTCCTGCCAGCCGTCTGACGTCATACGCTCGTGCGTCATAGGCTCTGACGTACTAGTTGGCCTCCGGCCAGCCGTCTGACGTCATACGCTCGTGCGTCATGGGCTTTGACGTACTAGTTGGCCTCCTGCCAGCCGTCTGACGTCATACGCTCGTGCGTCATAGGTGCGTCTGACGTGGTGGCCCGCCTGTCGCTTGTGTTCTGACGTGATCTGAGGGAAAGGGTGAATCAAGGAAACAAATTTTTCCCGTTTCAGTTTATGTGCCAAAGCAAAGACATGAAAATGTCAAAAGAATGTCAACTCCATCCTGTTGTTGATACAGTCGAGAATTAAATGCTTGCGTACGAGTCTGCAACACATTGAGACATTTTATGTCTTTAAGAAGTGATTCAAGAACCTTCGAACAATGCTACATCACCTACCCCAGTAGCGTAGTTGTTATACTTAATTGTAGGGTTCATCATAAATTATGAAGCTTGCATTCGTATAGACAATATAAATTATTGAGAATAATCACCTGTGTGTAAACAATTATTTAAACAATCACGCTCATACCGCAGCTTGTCGGCCACGCACTCCGCAGTGGTTAACGTAATATGGTTAGGTAAATCGAGAGCTATCCAACGAGTGGTGAACGATAACTGGCGAAGATGAAGTTCCGTAGCAACGAATCGGTTGAGCGAAAATCATCAGAAATTTTCGTGACGATTTCGTGTAACGCTTTTGTGTAACGTTTTTCGAGTTATGTGCCAGAGTAAAGACATAAAATGTCAAAATTTCAAATGTTTCAGAAAAATATTGGACGCACGACAAAATATTGGCACATCTTCAAAATATTGTGCAAAATGTTTGCCATTGTGAGGTTCCTCAACACTTTACAAATTCGCTCATTCGGTCACGCTTTGCCGAACTTATGATATCTTCGTGAGTTTTAACTGATGAATGTGCGCCAGCGATGGTGGAATTCGAGACTTGTGCAGTGACGTCACGAGCCCGCCCTCAATTGTACTCGAGCTCAGCGATGCTTGTGGGTGTGAAGCTTCAATAAACCCTTCATATCCTCCCAACGCCGTTGTTAATCCTCTTGCGGGGGTATCGTGTCGGTGGTGGTGGCGGAGGGGGGGGGACCGCTTTTGCCGCCGCTAATTCGGGAGCAACGCACGGGCAAAGGGTTGAAAAGCGACGAAACGGCGGGGGAAAGGGGGTTCTCTGGGAAAAGTCAGGTGTGAACGCACCGGTACAATGAAGGGCTGCCGCCTCTCACATCTCTTCACTCGTCACTAATCCGCTCTCACGTGCCAACGCCTGATCTTTGTCATCACCCGAAATCCCCTTACAACCGCACGCTCGTCCCGAGATATTAAAAATTTTTTTTTCTTCCGCTACCGAATTCAGAACGAGGGAGGAAAAAACCGCATTTATGATGTTGCACGCGTTGGTTCCCTGGAGGTAATGAAATCGTGAAGACAAAAGCTCCCACTCCGGCGGCTTCCTGATTGGTCGAAATGGGCAAAATATCGACTGAACCCACTCGCCGCAAATAATGTAAGTTGCAACTTTGAAAGTTTGAAACTACGTGGGAGTTAAATCGAGTTTGATGCATGAAACTCCAATTCGAACAAATATCCAGGTGCTGGAATAGTTCAGAAACACATCGTCGAAGGATGTACTCTACATGTTGAACCCGGTACTTCATATAATATAAATCATCATTTTTGTTATATTTACATAATAGATTACAAATTATCTCCCCCCACTTAAAGATAGCTAGTGAAGAGGGGCGGAGAGCATTAACTTGAACCACTTATGAATAAGTACATAAAATCAACATAATTCCAACGCATATGATATACAACCCCTCAGCTCGTAACAAATCACCAACCCAAGATCCACTCCTACATTAAAGCTTAAATTGAAATAAAATCAACCCTTCAGCAAATAATCTACTATTCATTTAACTTTGGAAGACGAATTCATTCAAGACGAATTGTGGAGGCTTTAAACAGGAAATCTGCAAGCATATTGATCTTAGCAAACCATTGCGGACGCCAGAAGATGTGGACTGTGAAATTGAACATCTTGTTAGTGGCATAGAAACTGTTGCATGGGCGAAGAAAGACTCCTGTGGTTATACGAAGACTCAGGGGCATCAATAACCCGCGAGAAATAGTATCAGATTCTGCTATCAAGGAAAAACGCAAGGCCAGGAAATGATGGCTAGCAACCGGAGATGTCTGTCACAAGGCAGAGTGGTACAGAATAGCAGAAATGTACTGAAGTCAATGGAATTGAATGACTCAAGAAATCGACTAAGAAACTCATGAACACTACACTTCTGAGCTGACCAGCCATCGTGATTCTGATAACTCGCTGTGAAAAGCCAACAGATACCTCGAAAGGCCTATTGCCCATGCGCCGCCCATTATGGACGCCATTGGAAAATGGCCAAAGAGGATTCAAGAGGAAGCCAATACCATTGCAGACCATCTTGCGAACATCTTCACTCCAAATCCAGCAGCAACAGATGAACTGGTTCTGGAGGAAATCAGTCACTTATCTGTCACGATCGGAGAAGTAAAACGAACAATTGATATGGAGAGCAATCCAAAAAAAAAAGCGCCAGGATATGACCTCATCATTGGCCACATCACAAAGCATCTGCCACGTAAAGTCATTGCAAAAATAACCATGACCATCTATGCGGTCTTCAATATTCGTTCCGTCCTTCAGCTATGGTAGATTGCGGAAATCATAATGGACCCCAAACCAGGCAAGCTAACAGAGCAACCAGGTTCGTACAGACCAATTCACTTCTCACTGTATTTTCTTAACTGCTTGAAAAACTGAACCACAAAACATTAATACCTACCCTTAATTGAAGATCGTAAGGTGGTTCCACGTCATCAGCTTGGCTTTCGCCTGAAGCATTCAACCATTGACCAAGTCCTTTTGATAGCACATATAGAAGAAGCGCTTGAGAAAAAGAAAGTTTGCAATGCTATTCTTCTCGACGTCACATAGGCATTTGACCAAGTCTGCCATGAAGAGCTCAACTTCAAGCTCCGTAAAATTCTGCCAGCAAAGTATGCTGAATTGTTTAAATCAATTCTCGCCAACCGCTATTTCAGAATAAAGCATGAAGATGCATTCTCAGAGCTAAAATTGATCACTGCCAGTGTCCCACAAGGAAGCCTACTTTCCCAGATTTTACGAGGGACGAAAAAATACTGAAGGCACTTTGATTGCTGTAACTTCGACTATCACAACTAACACTACTTGACATTCAATTTTTGGCTGAAATGGGATAAGTTGTTTGAAATCAGTTTAGATAGGCTTATGGTGTGCAGGGTATCGCATTGGTTCTATTGGCTTGTACTTACCTTCTACTTCCAAATCTAATTTACGTCAAGTGCGTGCCTATCAATTATCTTGTTTTCTTCTTTTTACAAAATTCAACCAATAAAATTTACTTAGGTAGGTATAAGTATCAAATGTTGCTATATTTAATTATTCTTCAACGAGTTTTAAATTGATGGGAATAACTCAGTTTCCGTCGGTTTTTTAAGACCTAGATATAGATTAAAACACTATGGATTTCTTAGAACTCTTTTCTTGACCAAGTTGTTCAATGTTTACAATGAGATAGTGTGACTCGTTTCTTTGAGGTTTCTGGCGGAAAAACGCTTAAAACTAACTTCACTGATCGATTCAGCGAGAAATTGGCTATGTACAACCACCTCAATCTCAAAATTGCCAAAAATGCGTTGTGTCATGTCGCCCTTCACCCTCCAAATGAATCCTGAACGTTTGCTCTCATTGCAACAGACAATTCCACACGAATTTGGCCCGTACGCCTGAACCTACCGTAACGTTGTAGAATTTTCGGGTCCATGCGTGAGTGCATTATCGTACTTGGCGCTCTCTGAGGTATGCACTCATAGGTGAAGGTCCTGGTGATTCATTCAACATTCTTCCTGATAGGACCCTACTGAACAAAACCACGATAAATCTAGTCTGAAGATTAAGGCCCGGGATCTAATGGTGTAGGTGTCAAAGGGAATGGGCCCTCATGATGAAGGGTTCCTCCAAGTCTTTTTTCTTCTTTTTTTTCTCTCAAAACAATTTTTTTCGCCGAGGAAAGAGCATTCGATCCTCCTCTGGCCGCCTAGAGAAAAAGGCTATTTGGGCTGAAGGCATCTTATCGACATCGGCGATTATTAATGGGACGATAACGAAGGGCTTATCAGGAAACAAAGTATTCTTCATATTTTCCACGAGATGTCGTAATGAAGTTCTTCCGTCGTTATCTGGCGCGGGGGTTCCCAAGAGATTTGAAGCCTACTCGATCGCTAACGCTCTCCCCGTTCATTTCATACATCTATCAACCTTGTCTTCCCCATTTCGCACTGTACTTTTTATCCAACTTGAAACCTTGGGTCTGGTTTCCGACCATTTTCGTCCCTTAATTGGTCCTGCTTGGCATCTGTTCCTCGAATACTTTATACATTCGACATTGGCAGGTTTCCATTCGGATAGATTCGATATTTATTTATGTTTAAATGAACGGGGTTTGATGAAAGCTGGACGTGTCTACTATAGGTATGCCTTTTACCAAGTCTGTTGAAACATGAAATGAAAAGTTCACTCTTTTTAGCGAATTTTCGACGAAAATGGAATTATTTGTACCAAAATCCGTTTGAGATCATCCTGAATTCACTGCCAAAAGGCACCAAGAATCAACTGTCTACCTATATTTGGATAATATGCAAATATATATTATGTATTTATGTATAGTCATTCCAGAATATCACTCTCGATAGAATTGAGATAAAAAGTTCAAATTTGCACAAAACGATTCCAATGGTTCGTTATCGAAGGTAATAAACCAAAATTTGTCTTGGCAATCGAAAGGCTAAGTTCGATATAATAAAGGCTAAGTTTTGATGTATTTGATATAAGTATTTTGACTTATATCGATATATTTTAACACTTATTAAATTTTAATTTCGATTTTATCGGGATATTGATAATTGGTTCCGATATTATCAATTCAACAAAAATGAGACTTTCTTATCAGGTTTGAAATTTGGTTGTTGAAAAAACCCAGGTAAAAACAGAAATTAGAGTTGAGAGAACCAAAACCAGGACAAAGGGTTTAATACGAGTACAAACCCCCCAAAGAGACATACATGAGCATTTAATAATACAATTATTATTGATATTTAATTCAATTATATTATATTTGAATGACCTTAACATACAGGTATAAAATTCCGACCACCAATAAAAATACTTTCTGTATATAAAATAGTTTATACGTATTACACAAATAACGAGAAATATGCCAGTTGCAAGAGCATAACATTAAAACAAATAGCAATATAACCTTTCCAGCGACCACCTCCTCACTCTCTTCAATTCATTATTACAACTCATTTGAGGACCCCTGTGATTGTGTTAAATAGCATAATATTCGATATTTTATTTGGATATTTCATCCCTAGCCACGATGTCGACGTTGGTATTAATATCAACTGTTCGATATTATTCCATATTATTATCGATAATTTATCGAACATCGATAATAATATGGAATAATATCGAACAGTTGATATTAATATCTATATTTTATTTGGATATCCCATCCTTAGCCACGATGTCGACCAACGTCAACATCGTGGCTAGGGATGAAATATCCAAATAAAATATCGAATATTATGCTATTTAAGACAATCACAGGGGTCCTCAAATGAGTGGTAATAATAACTGTAACTATAGGTAACGATAATCTTTGAGATGAACTGAGGGGTATATACGAGATGTTTGGAAATAAAGTTATTACACCGATGATCCGGTCTGATTACACTGAAATGACGGGGGTCGGAACATGTATGGGTGGGCAGCCGTTGAGAGGTGTAGGTAGGGGTGAAATCAATATGTTTGATATAAGATTTACATGCTAACGAGGGGTGGAGGTCTCATAGAGCCGTATCGGTCTTCCCCGCAGCCTAATTTAATTAGCGAAGGTTGTATTACTCAAAGCTGGTTTGCGGGTGCTGCCAATTATTTGGACATGTGCCAAACAAGTGAGGGTAACGGAGAGGGCGGAGTGAGTTGGAAGGGTTATCCATATCAATCACTTGAAACTATTCGGAAATTGTGTATCCTGGCTCCTAAAAATTAGTTTTGGAATATTCATGTTAGTTTTGGCAGGGGTTGATATTTTATCAAAGGTAGTTCTTTTCGATTTTGAACGACGATAGTCATAGTTTTCATTCATCCAATCACACTTTGAACAATGTTTCACACTTTCAACAAGATTTTTGAGCTTAATTAAGAGAAAAACGCTTGCATACGAGTCTGCAACATATTCAGACCTTTTAATGTCATCCCCCCCCCCTCCAGGAAAATTAAAATTTAACCGCCAATTTTAAATGAAGTTAACCGATATCCAAATGATTTGACCTTCCATATTATTCACGCTAATTACAGTAACGGTTGCATCGACAGAATTTAATGCACTGTTAATGTCAACCGTGACTTTAATTGATTTTATTCCTCAGTTGTGTTCATTTTTGTGGACGGCCAAATCACCGACATTTTGGCCTCGGTCAAGTAAAATTCAACCGTGACATTAATGATTCAACCGTTACTTAGAAAACATTTAATTCTCGGTTGGCAGGATTGGACTGAGACTGATTGGACTCTCAGTATACAACACTGGTCTTCGGTTTCGTATAGTGATCTCCGCTCACTGATTGGACTGAGACTGATTGGACTCTCAGTATACAACACTGGTCCTTCGGTTTCGTATAGTGATCTTCGCACGCTGTGTGGAGGCTGAGAATCAAAATTGAATTCTACTATTAAAACTACAATTCTTGAAAATTATGTACTCTGAACCGTTTTCCATCAAGTACCTATTCACGTCAATCGGAAGCGGCAGGAGTGAAGAAATGAATCTCGAGAGCCAATTTTCACGGTCAAGACTACGAACAGAGCAGGCGTGTTGTTGAAGAAGCAGATCGATGGCGGAGGCGGTAAACTGATAGATAACTTTGTAGGCTATCGAAAGATGGAGCGGGGGTGGCAGGTGGACTGATTGGAAGGTGATTCATGATCCCCCTTAGGGACTGATCCATCATCGGCAGACCACTTGATGGATATCCTAACCCTCCAACCCTTGCCAGCCCTGACACGGCACCCTGTGCCGTAGTACTAGTCATTCACCGATACTACAAACCCTCTTATCGGAGATCATGGCTCGGTTCATTTTTCCATAACGGGCCCTTTCTTCCTCACTAGGCTTTTGGAAACATTTCCCAAAGAACAATCTGCACGAACGTCAGCTACTTCAGACTTAGGTTAAGTTATTAGGTTAAAGTCTTGAAAACTTAGTTTAAATTCTTAGAGACTTAGGTTAAAAGCATATTCACAAAACTATTTGAAATACTTACAATCAATTTATTCATAATCGATTGTATTTTTGTTATTACAAACAATTGTCAAATGTACTAAACAAATCTATGAATACCAACTTACATCTCTCAGATTGTGGTAGAACTGACCTATTTGACAACAACCAAATTAAAATTATTAAAGAGATACGTTCCCCATAAGATAGATCTGTTAGTGAACTACCAAGCCATCCCTCTGCCTGGACCATAAGTACGAGTTATGATGGTCGAGTCATGGAAACTGAAGCTGACGTCATGAGGTTGTTATTGTGCCATACCAATATAAATAAACCTTCAATTGTGAATATTAAGTTAGATGACAAAATGTGTGATACCTTATGTACTATGTTGAAGCCTGAAAAAATAAGGTTAACGAAAGCAGTTTTTGGTCAGTTTATTTATTTTTCCTCAAAAAACCTTCATAAGTAGCTACTTCTTTCTCCAATACACATCTTATCTGTGTATGCGGATACAGTCCGTGGTACCTTGTATATAATGTTGGAAGCTCGACAAATAAGGTTAATAAAAGCCGTTTTTGGTACTTTTCTGTTTTTCTTCAAAACCGCCTTCATTATTTTCTTCAAAACCGCCTTCATTATTTTCTTTCAACCCCCTAGGTAACATACAGGTAACACCTATTTATTGGGAAATTTAGCAAATTTGTGTTGTTACATGAAAATTGATATGGTATAATAAGTAAAGAGGTATTTTCTAAGATACAAGTTATAATCTTATGAACTAGCTACTAGGGATGGGTATCAAATACTCGTTGTTTTAAAACATTGAATGTTCTTGGTATTTTTTTCGATGTTTCTCACAATGTCATTTGTTCATTAACCTTATGTCATTGTTCCTTTACCTTAGGTATATGTCATATCGATGTTTTTTCTTTCTCCCAAAATACCTGTAATCACAAACCTATTTTACGTTTCAGTATGTAATTGCATTATTTCTGTGCCTTGTTAGGAACTTTACAGAGAGTTATGTAGTTCTACTACTTAATTTCTTATTTCACGTGGCCCTTTTGCCTTTTATTGTTCTAGCAGCTGCAATATTCAGAATGCATATTTTTCATGTCAGTTTTGGTTGACTCGAGATAAGATAATCGTAGTAAGAATGAAACCATAACCACCACCACGTCTCGTGTAACCGTGCAACGTTTAGATTAAAGTTAACGTTCATCATTTGCTTATACCGAAAAGTGGCAGATGAAGAAACGAATTTCGAACGCGTCAATCCCTGATGAGCTTCATCTACAGTCGTTGTGTATTACATGTGCATACATACGTATTTCGCGTCAAAGTCAAGAAAATTTGGTTATTTAAACATAATACTAAACATTTAAAATATTTAAAAAATTATTTTGATATTAAACATTTCAATTAAAACATACATTGTACATCGTTACTCGGAAAACCCACTATGATGGAAGCAACTCTTCACAGTTTTCGAGCTAATTCCCCGCCAACTGTCCACACAAACTGACCTACTGCCCTCATTACCCGAGTTATTGAACACTTGTTTACATACACTGGAATCGGGACCACAGCTTTTGCCCACAATAGGCGCCCCCTTTAAGCGGATTCGACTGTATATTTGAACTCTCCATTCGAGAAAAAAACTAAAATAACAAAACGTTTTGGAGGTTATGTATTTCAATGGAGGATACCTAACCCTTATGATGTAGTATGTACACTTATATCAGCAGTCGCCTATGTAGGCACTGGTAGGCTTAGTAGGTGAGGTATTTACGGAAAAAACATCCATGTTTTTTATACGATGTTTCAAAACATCAATGTTTGTTTAGACATCGATATTTTCAGTAAATAAAAAATCTATATGTAAACGTACCCATCCCTACTGAATACAGGTAGGAGAAGTAATGTGGTGCCTCACACCAGGTGTTTTGAATTATTATAATTTACTCACGGTTTATTGTGATAATATTATGTGCTTGAATGCTGATTTGTCAAACAGGTTTTTTTTACAGCCCAGGAAGCAGTTTTGAATGTTTGTTGAGTCAAACCTTTACTTACCCTTGCATCGAGATGAACAAGAGAAATCAAATCTAAAAAGTTTACGTCAACCGTGAATTTCGTTTTTTTCCTCTTTCTACGTGTAATAGGCGTGCGATGAAAAGGAGGGAAGGGAAAAGTGGTCCTCCGTGTTGAAGGAAGGCAGTAAAGCGATTTGAAGGCGTCGAGGTTTTCAGAGCACGTTCCACTTGGCACATGCTCCTCAACCTTCCGGATTGATTTCAACAAGGGAGTGTGTTAGGACCGCCTCTTCTGCATCTCAATCGCAACTCTTGAGATTCTACCGCACCGCAATCCACGGAAAAGTGCCTCGGAGCGTCAGGAAGGGAGGATTCTGGAGGGCGAACTGGATCGAACGGGGTTGGAATTGAAGCCGGAGAGAGAATAAACACAATGTTATTTGCTCACGTGCGTATCGGTGTTGACGGCACCTTCTCAGACAAATCACCGAAATTATCTTCTTTATTCGAGAGAGGGACCTCTCGTTTCTCTAATGTGCAAAAGCGAAGAGCGAGTGTCGCTCACGACGTGATTCCGCGAGGGGGAACATCCACGAGCAAATCTTTCATCGAAGGAGTCAGACTTGTGAACAAAATAACTCAACTTGCAAAAGCCCCATATCCTTATATAACTAATGAAAAAAAAACGTTTAAATCGTTGAATCAACAATTATTGTCGCTCCGTACGTGCACGCAGGGTTCTTATTTTTAGTCCTCTCTTCAAGCACACTGCCCGAAGATATTAGAATTTTTCCGGTTCAACTAATAGTTTGGACTATCGAGGCTCCCTGACTACTAAAGTTAGAATGTGAATTTTAAAAATTAAAGCGAGGCGGTATCTAACTCAAGGGCGGAGAGATTGAAGTTGTCGGCCTGCATTCAATTGCAGCAGTTTCAATCGAGAAAGGCCATTTAATTCTCAATGAGGGCCTTGGATAGCGGCGTCGATATAGGGGATTCTTAATGTATCAATTCCACTTTTGAATTGTTAGAGCTCCTGAACGTTGATTTCAATGTTCAAACAGAGAGTCTAACCAATAGAGATGGCTGTAATTCGGGGGAGGATGAGGATGTAGTCCATTTCCTGGGCAGATGCCATATTTTGAGAAATATTCGGTGGGCACAGTTTGGCACCCCATATATGAAGGTGGAAGAGGTGCTACGGTTTCTGAGTGGGAAAAACTGGGCGGCACTTGGGTGGTATATGGTGAAGGCAGGAAAGTACTGAAGGGCGCTGGTTGAGGAGTGGAATTTTAATATGTGGGTAATTACGGTGCAATATTCGACTTAACATGTGTTACATTATTGGAAGAGTTATTAGTATGATGGAATGTTAGTATTTTTGTAAATTGTTGTAATAATAATAAGTTGTGTCTGTGTTTGTTATGTTCACGTGATATCTAGGTTAAATCTTGTTGAATAGTCGTAATATAAGTAGGTACTGTAAAGGAGGAAATTCCAGTAAATGAACCGAATCCCGGCTCATAGCTCGGTGCTGCAGCCGTAAAGTGTGGTTGAAAATACCTTGCAAATGATTTAATTTAAATAAAGATCTTTATTCATTCATTCATTCCAATAGAGATGGCAGCTGTCAGTTGTACCAACCTTCAGAAATGCAATAACCCTTCGATCCCGCCAAATTGATCATTTATCACCCACGTATGTTCTGCATCTTTAAAACAAGAGCTTAAGTGGACTTTTCGTGGTGATTTTTGGCATCAGCATGATAAAATACTTCAGAAATTGCAAGGCTTGAGACCAAAACATGTTCTGTAACTAATTTAAAGTTTTTGTTGTACACCATTTCGATCAAGTGTCTTAGTACTAAACACCAATTTGGTTGCTTCATATTTAAATGACAATTACAACCCGCAGAATCAGCAGGTGTGTGGTATAACGACAACTGTGATTTTTGTTATTGAGACAATTAACCCCAAAATCTGTTAGATTGGACAGGCACGAACTTACCAGGTGAGGTGTAACACAGGAAGCAGCTGCCAATGACGCCACAAAATCGTACCATTATAAACGTCAACTTAATTTCCCTATCCAATCAGAAAAATTTAATTTCCGTTCGATGCCTTTTTGTATTAAACCCAGTTTCAAAGTCTTATGTGTAGCTTTTGATTGACATTTATGTTGAGTGACATTGCAGTTGATAGTAACATGGATGCCGATTGCATTCTTCATCCAGTTGGCTGGAACATCCGGATGAATACGTGAACAAATCCCTCTACCAACTCTACAGATGAGTACTTCGTAATCGAATTCAATCCATTCCACACTCAGTTTTCTCATCTTCACCGACACCCATTTCTATGTTTAATTGAGCCTTTCTAAATAAAATCAACCATTTTCTCCAGGGTTTTTTTTACCACGTAAAATGGCCTCAGGAGCATGGGGCTCAGCAAAGATAAGATGTTCAGTGATATCCACATAGTTATATCGCGTGGAACTGTCGACGAAAACTCGAACTCGTTGGAGAGAAGAAGTTCAATCAGCTGTCACAGACCACGGTAAATGTAGTGAAATCCAGTTTCTACACTAAATTCAAGTACAAGTCACTGAGAACAAATCAAGATTAGAGGGACTTCTTCCACACTGAAGGAATTTTTTGTTTTTGAAAATGTTAATCTTACCATATTTAATAAGGTAAGTTTAACATTTTCAAAAACAAAAAATTCCTTCAGTGTGGAAGAAGTCCCTCTGATCTTCATTGTCATTACACCTATATTCAACGTATGGATTATCCGATCATTAATGAAGTTCTTTTGTTCTATTTCAGCCGCAACACATTGAATCCCAAACACTGTGGAAAGTGTAAGAGTGTGGATATAGGAAAATTTGAGCGGGTCATTTTACACTGGAAATATCTCAACGGTTTGGTAATTACTCTACTGCACTTCTGGAGGTTGGGGAAGTAAAACAGATGCCCGCTTGGAGCGGTGAATTATTTCGATCAATTTTTAATGATTGTCACCGAGGTCCGATATGTTCAATTCAATAAACTTTTGATTCCCAGGAGTCAACCCCTGGATCCACCACACCTGCTTCCTTAATTCTCGATAGCCTCTCGACCTGCGGCCAGCTGTCGCGTATAATTTTCTCTTAGTGGTGATTCACACGGTTCGAAAACACTTCCGAACAATGGACAGTACCGGACGCGAACGGCAGCTCGACTATTGTTAGTAGTTGGAGTCGTTGTTTCAATCACTTCATTCCTCCAGATATCTGAGTGTTTTTTTTTTCGGGTAGTTCGTATAGCGTGTTTAGGGCAAGCAGTGAACCGAAGAGCGGTTGCTGGTAACAGATGCCTTCTGTGACAGAAAGACATAGCGTCACGGACGGTGAAATAGTAGGTACGTCCTCAAATCACGTGCCTGACCTGCACACAGGCCGCTGCGGGGTGCCACTAAATCAACGACTTTAGCGTTATTCGCGGGTCTGCTCTCGGTTGTAATAGAGCTCATAAATTCGCGGATTTTCCAATGATTATGCGGAGTTTACAACAACAATAAATCTGCAACTCGACATTGAAGCTTACCTAACCGTTTAAGTCATTTTATAGAAGGAGTGACGTTTCTAGGACCATAGCGTGTTTAGGGCAATTTTCATACGAGGAAAATTCTCCACGTTCATTACATAGTTTCCAGTTTTCCACGTCAGAGACTCAGAATTAACGCCCAGGTCGCACAAGTTAAACCAGTCAGTAATGGTGAGAAAAAACTGGTAAAGTGTTGCCGTTTTTGAAGTACTCCGTGAACGTGACGATCATTGGTGAGAGCTGATTGCAGTTTATGTTTTTTGGTAGATGGTGATTTTATACGGTTTGATTAAGAAAATGGTGTGTAATGATTGATTGTTATCTCCCAATCATTCAACTCTGCTGAAGGGACGAGCAAAACACAACCGACAATTGAGAGGGTAGAATAATTGGGTGGAGGATCTCACACCCATCTCTGAATCATCAGTCCTGTTTTGCTCGTTTCCCCACTTTGTGCTCTTCATCAAACCGTAGGAAAACATCAATCTGCCAACAGATATTTCAATCAGCTCTTAATAATAAATATCGTCATGAAATCTCTGAAAAAAAATGCAATAACAACCTTTTGTTATGCCATCCCTGACTCTCACCATCCCTGACTCGGTTTATTTGCTCTTCTGCCGCCGAAACGTCGTAAAAGCGGAAACTGTGCAATAAAACCAGCAGTTAGTTCCTACACCAAACCGATCTAGTACTTGGTCTAACCCAACCTCTTATCGTTGACTACACTAGAATAATATACCTAATAGTGTAAGAAAGTTTTGAACATTTTGTAAACTTGAAATATATTCCAAGTAGAGAACTTGAATTATTTTCTTGGAAATTGGGAATTAATCTTAAGGAAAACCAGAGTATTTGCAAGAAATCGTCTATTTCCACTGAAATATGATTACATATAATCATATAAGCATATATGCTATACCAGTGGAAATAGACGATTTGTTTTTCAAAGACTCCGGTTTTCCTTAACATGGGTTTCCACTATTTCGTCGCCAGTGATTTAGTTCGTGGAAATTAATCTCTTGAAATTCACTCAATGTGTTCTCGAAAAGAACAAATTTTCCCTACCTATCAGTAGTAACCCACAAATTGTGAAGATGAGTACACTACTAAAGTCTCTACGAGGTTCATTGATTTGGTGTACGAATCTGCTTATAAGAGCTACATAGATCTTAGTAATTAGTTCTTACTGGTGACAAGACAGTGTTAACAACGTGAATAGTTGATGGCGCTACACCGCATCGGGGCCCCTCAGATTCAAGAAAATATTCACTTTGTGGACGTTCAGACCTTACAAATATGGCGTGTCATGGTGAGCGAAGGTTACAACGAAGAGTCCTGAGGGACATCACACCAACTCTGCTGGACTATGACTTCATCCCCCAAAGAACAATATTCTCCACAACGACTTGGGAGCTGGGACGGGCCAGGAGAGGATCAGGAAGTGCTATGGAGTCCTGCAGACAAGAGCCACTGACCATCCAATGCCAGAAATTGCGCTCACTGCTGGGCCAGCGCCTCATGGTGAGCGAAGGTTACGAAGAAGAGTCCTGAGGGATAACGTACCCACTCTGCTGGACTATGACTTCATCCCCCAAAGAGCAATATGCTCCACAACGACTTGGGAGCTGGGACGGTCCGGGAGAGGATCAGGAAGTGCTATGGAGTCCTGCAGACAAGAGCCACTGACCATCCAAACACAGAAATTGCGCTCACTGCTTGGCCAGCGCCTCATGGTGAGCGAAGGTTACGAAGAAGAGTCCTGAGGGATAACGCACCCACTCTGCTGGACTCTGACTTCATCCCCCAAGTACCCTGCACAAGCCAAAGCCCCATGACAAAACAGCTATTATTATACTTCACCTTGATCCCCCCAACCCGCCCTGGAGGTACAAATTGTGGAATAAATAATAATAATAAAACGCTCCTTGCATCATGTGGTCATTCGATCAAAATACGAGATTGCCATCCCAAATTCATTGGTTCCATTAAAAAAAATGTGCTCATAACAATATGTTTTTCATTTGTACGTTTTTGCGGATTTGACCGAAAAATTTACGACTGAAACCCGTGCGTGTTACGATTTGTCAACCACCAAAGGTGATTGCACCGGCGCCGCTGAAAAGCCGTGTAAAAGTGTATGGGAAGAATCGTGGACACATCGCAAACCATTTATAACCCCCAAGAACTCTTAGCTTTCTCTGTTAGCATTCATTGGGTTCCGATCATTTGTCAGCTCACCCCGCGTCTCTCTTGTCCGCTCGTCTTGTCTTGATTAATGATGAACACCGAGCGGCGGAGATGCCTCGGTCAATTCCCACAAAATGCCCGTTAAATATTTTCACAGCTGAGCGCTGCCCTAATAGTAGCAGTGACCCTCTCTTTACTGTGTTCGTTCTACACTGAATCCACAACGTATCAGGCTTAATCGTTCCGTGGTTCCACTATGCGTTAGTTGTTACCTAATTCGGGTGGAAAGTCGTTTGTAGTGACCCCATTTCCGGATGTAATCCGGTAGGGTGGAGCATGAGAACGGCCACCTCGAGAGGACCTTCAGCATGAGAATGGAAGGATTTTGGGGAACGTAATTGCCACATTGCTTTCTAACTGATATTTATTGCAAGACGAAGATTTGTTGTAAAAAGTGGTGTTTGTGCAATATCGCACGTGGATATGTATGGAGCCAAAATAACCAGTACCAGCCTATTTCAGTATACCAACTTTTCAAAAACAACAACGAATTCTTCAACATTACAGTATATGCTCATCGTTTAGTATTTACTTGTGTGTATTTTTATTATTCTGTGGTACAAATATTGCCTACGAGTGCCCCTGTCAGGGCTCTGATTGCCCTCAAATGGTGGGTATGATGGACAACCAGCTCCGATCGTTTATCTATTTAAACTAATCCATTTATATGACGATTGGGGGCCTTTTGGATGGATCGAATCGGGGGCAAGCCGGAGCTGGACGATGAGGAGCAGACTTTGAAGACGTTCGACCGTGTCAGAGCCGATTTTGAGGTTTTTTTCACGCGGTCGTAAGATTTTTTATTGATTTATTTATTTTTTGGTTTATTATCTTCGATAATGAACCATTGGAATCGCCCAAAGAAAAAATTTTTTTAACCCCCCCTCAAAATTTGTTGGTTTACGTTTCAAGATACGTAGATTCAGAAAATCGAATAAAAAAAAATCCGTCCGTCCGCCGTACGCCGTCCGCCGTCCGCCGTCCGCCGTCCGCCGTACGCCGTCCGCCGTCCGCGCCACTTTGCCCAGTTAGCGTTGAGTTAAAATTACGAAATTTTTTTTATGGGTTTGGACCAGCCCCACAATGGTCCTCGAAACTTTTCATAACCCTAGGTCAAGGGGAAGGGGTTCAAAACGAATTTTGAAAATTTGAAAATCTCATATCTCGAAAAATTCATATAGAACGGTATGTTTTTTATTTCATATTTAGATAGAGTTTGTTCCGTAGAATTTTTTAAGACCATCCGCAGCTTTGTACGACCAGCCGTTCGTTCACAATGACGGCTCAAAGATTGTGCCTCACAACACGATCATGAATCAAACTGTTGAAATACAGGTCCATTTTCATACTAACAAGCTCTTTGGAACATCATATGGCTTAAGTGATGTCGAGTTTGTTGTTCTGAGGTGCGTTTCGTGCTACGGAAATGAAGGTAATTTCGAATGTTTGTTGGTAGGTACTTCTTATAGAAAAATTATTACCGACGTAGTATTGAAAACCTCACAATTATATCGTATTAATTAATCATAATTAATAATAATAATTATTAATAATTGAAGGTTCACGGGGTTAATCCCCTGAAATAATCTTAACAAATACACTCACCGAATGATCCAAAGACTCCGTAAATTGGTAGTGAGGAATATAACTCCGCAGAATTAAATAGGCAGGCACCGATTATATTTTAGCAAAAGAGCACACAGTATAACAAGGTCGCAAGACACGGGAAGAAGGAGGAAACATTGAGAGTTCTCTAGTTGAGCAGTGATAACATGGCTGCCAACATGATAATACTAATTATAACAAGGTGTCGGATTGTTCGTCCTCCAACACCCCCCTTCAAGACGATACCGCACGAATTCTTCCATCTTAGGGTCTTCATGTTCTTAGTAGATATCTCTTCAGAGCTTCTTCAGAGGTTGGCTTGAGATTCGATGTATGTCGTGGAAGTTGTTTGCTTAGAAGATTTCTAGCGAAGTCTTCTTTTCTTGAGCGTTCGATTTCCACGTAGCTCTGAATTTCTCCGCATGTATTTCACCGCAACATTATCTTCATGTTCACCGTCGTAGTTCGCCGCATTTGTTCTCCGCAGTTATTCTCCGCAATTGTTCTCCGCAGTTGTTCTCCGCAGTCTCCGCAAATGTTCTCCGCAGTCTTTCTCCTTTTCGAGTCTCTTAGGAGATTTCACTGAACAGTGGTTCTGAAATCAACATATAAAACGTATCAGCATTCTTTTAGGAGAAAATCACGAAATTTTACAAATTTCGCACGTATTAGAGGTTTCGTGAGACTGTCTGCTATTTGATTCTCAGTGGAGATCCACTCAATCCTGATATTTCCTTGCTGAAATTCTCTCCGCACATATAGATAACTCAGCCTTACTAGGTGTTTCAGGGTTGAAGAATCATCCACTTCCGCTAATCTTATAGCAGGTCTAGAATCCTCATAAATGGTGGGAACCAGCCTTACTCCGGTGAACCAGTAACATAAGGTTCGGATTGAGGCTAATTCCCTGCAAGCTTGAGACATTGCAACAAATTCACTTTCAGCCGACGAAAGTGCTACGTGGTTCTGCCGCTTGGTTTTCCAAGTAACTGGATTACCAAAAACCCGAACCACGAAGCCCGTGGTTGAAAGGCCTTCCTCCGCAGACATTCCTAGTGATGCATCTACATAACAATCAATGGAATCGGACTTATCCGCAAATACCAACCCCAAATTGATTGTCCCCCGCAAGTAGCGCAACACCCTTATGATGGCCTTCCAATCCGCCCACGTAGAATTTGATTGCTTTCTACTAAGAACGTTCACCGCATATGAAATATCGGGTCTAGTCCCACTCTGTAGGTAAAGGAGAGACCCAACAGCTTGCCTATAAGGAATTTTATTTAAATCTCCTTCTTCCGCGTCATTTTCACCGCTTTCCCCATCTGATAGCATAGGGGTGGACGCCGTTTTATTCGAATTGGGGTCGAACTTCCTAAGCATATGCAAGATATGAGACTTTTGGGTAATTTCAATTATTCTTTCAGACCGTTTTCTATTAATTTCTAAACCCAAATATTTTTGTGGGTCACCTAGTACCGTTATCGAAAATTCACTTTTCAGCATGGTCGTTATTTGCTCTATCATGGGTTTGCTGTTAGAGGCCACCAGAATGTCATCCACATAGAGTAGCATGATTGCCACTGTGCCCCCAGATCTCCAAATGAACAAACAGGGTTGAAAAGGGTAGGGCTTGAAGCCAATCTTATCCACCGCAGCCCTGAATCGTTCAAACCACCGCTTTGGAGAAACTTTTAAACCATAAAGCGCTCGGTGGACTTCACAAACTTTCCCCCGCTTCAAGTCCGGACCGCAACCAAGGTACTCCGCATATCCATCCGGAAGTTCTAAATAAACAAATTTTTCCAGATGCCCGTTCAGAAAAGCCGTCTTAACGTCATACTGAACAAGATCCAGATCAAATTTCACCGCCATAGCAAGGAGAAGTTTGACGTCTGGTAAACGTGCCACCGGTGCATAAATCTCCGCAAGTTCATAATTATGGTTGTCAGCAAAACCCCTAACGACCAACCTACTTCGGTACCTAATTGACCCATCAGCCTCAACCTTACGCCTATGTACCCACCGCGTTTTTAGAAGTTTGACCCCCTCTGGCACCGCGCTCCTGGATATGAGTTTCCAGGTTTCACAGCGTTCCAGAGCTTGAAATTCGGTTTTAATGGCCTCTTGCCATTTTTCTGAATCAGCAGATTTAATTGCCTCCGCATATGTTTGAGGGTCTCCGCATACCCCCGTCGTGTCTCCGCTAAAGAAACATGCATGACCGCTGTCCTCGCTTGTTTCATAAAATTTACACTCATCATTTTCATCAATGAGTGTTTTATCTGCTGATTCATCGAAAAATTGAAATCGATCATTCTCATGAATGAGATTTCGCTTATGGTCGTTCCTAGATTGCGAAGTGTTAGGGTTCAAATCTCGCTCAATGTCGTCATTCATCTCAACATTCTCAGATTGCTCCCTTATAGACTCCGCCTGTGAAGAGCTATCTATTGCATGTGTGACATTTTCATCATGTACTTCCTCCAACCCAAAATCAATGTCCGGCTTCTCCGCAGTGTCTCTTGAATTCAAAGGAAGAGAGTCCGCATATGTTCTACTCTCTACAAAATCAACGTCTTTCGACCGAATTACTACTTGATTTTTGGCGTGTAAGACATGATAACCTGATTCACCGCACTGCAAGAGGAATCCGACCGCAGCTTTTGGATCCAATTTGGCAGTAGGTTTCTTGTCTAGAATGTAGGCTTCACAACCGAAACGCCGCAGAAATTTTAAGGAGGGTAGCCTACCTGTAGCCATTTCAAAAGGAGACTTAAAGCCGATTGATTTGTTAGGAGTCCTATTGTGTACATGGATCACATGTCTCATCGCATAGGCCCAAAAATGAGCAGGAATGCCAGACGACAACAGATTGACCCTAATTTTCTCAAGCATTTCACGATTCAGCCTTTCCGCAGTACCATTTAACTGAGGAGTATAAGGCTCACAGACTGCGAGAGAAATTCGTTCGCTTTCCAGTACTAGACGCATCCCTTCAGTTTTGAACTCCAGCCCCCCATCAACCCTTATCTCCGCAACTTTGGTGTGTTTCCCAGTAAGACTCCTAATTTCCGCCAAACACATTTTCAACGCCAAATGCACTTGTGTTTTATTGTTAATTTCATAGGCGAAAGCATACCGACTCATGTCGTCCGTAAACGTCACAATATACCGCGCTTGTGACCTAAGTGCTGAGGGTTTGATGGGTCCAAGCAAGTCACTATGAAGCCTTAAGAAAGCTTCCACTGCACGGGTTCTTTCCGAGTTGCATGGCTTGCTTCTGGCTTTCGACTGCAAACAGGCTGGACAGTCCAAAATATTCGACCCAAATTTCACCGCCTTTAATTCGGGAAGGGATCTCGCCGCATGTTCCAAATAGGTTTTCGAGGCATGGTTCAACCGCAAATGCCACAGTAAACCTTTATCATCTCTCAAATTAGTCGCAATTTTTGATATTTTTGGGGGAGGCACCGTATCATTTAATGCGAGCGTTCTTTTTAGAGAGATTGATTTTACACCGCTATTTCTTAACTCATTTGACTCCGCATTAAGAGTTATTTCCCCCGGTTCCGTTTGAGAATTATTTGGCAAAGGCCATGTTGACTCTGGTCTCACTTCTTCAATGTGAGAAGGGCCCGCCACATTTTGTCTAGCACCGAATGACAAATTTTCTAACTGGTTATCAGTCTGGGTGACCAAAGCTTTCCTACTCATCTTAGCCAGGAAATTCTCTACCACCTGCGCGTCCGCATTCAATAATGGGAGATGAAACGTCAACCACCAGAACTTGCCTTCAAAACGCCCAGTTTTCAAAGTCTGCCCCGTATTAGAGTCAACAATTCTCAGACGTTCTCTATCAAAGATGGCTTGAAAACCTTTCACCGTCTGCTTTCTGAGAGAAAACAGGTTTTCCCCCAACTGGGGGGCATATAGCACATCTTTAAGTACACCATAACGTTTAGTTTCTCCGCAGTAATAAACAATGTCACCCGCTTCCTGTATGATCAAGTCCGCATTTTGATCATCATTTGCACATGCAATTCTTACAGGGCTAGGGAGACATGTTAATTTAGCAAACACCGCACGATCATTTACCATGTGATCGGTTGCACCAGAATCAGCAATAAACTTCAGTTGTGGAAATTGCTTACCTCCCAAAAGCAGAGACTCTTGTGAGCTCGACAATAGAGCCCTTTCGTCGCTCCGATTGGGGGACCGCATTGGTTGAGAAGGCGCCGCAGTCCGCTTCTCGTTTTCCCCTCGATCGGCAGCTCTTTGGGCCAATTTGGCCTGGAACTCGGTCAACCTGCGTTGGGAGGGTTGGTCTGGTCGTCGAGTACCCGGTTCATTTCCACGGCCACCGGCACCACCGCGAGCAGACTTTCTTGAACCGCGTTTATTGCGCCTTTTCGGTTCAGAGGCTGGTCGTGTCCTGTTGTCACCGCTGGACTTGGGTCGACTGTCGCTACCCCGCTTTCCGTCGGACTGTCCCTTGTCTCCTCTAACCCTTGTGGACTCATTAGTCCAGGGTCTCCCGCACTCCCGGGACAAGTGTCCGCTGTCTCCGCAGTTGTAGCAGACCTTCTCCCCGGGACGATTGGGACAGAGACTCCTAGGATGTCCCAGCAGGCCGCAATTGTAGCACAGTCCAGGACCCTTTTTATTCGACCGTTCGAAGTCCGGACGCCATGAAGCCTTTCGCTTCTTTGACCTGCCCTCCGCTCGCCTGCCCCCGACAAGGGCCTTGCCAGGCTGAGCTGCCTCGGTTCTCCTCGAGTTTTCAGAGGACAAGTCGTGCCAGGCGTGCATTTTCTCGAAAATCCTCTCCGCTGTGAGAGACGGATCCTCGAGCGCATCAGCTGAAATCTTGGGACACTCCTCCGCAATGGCGTTCACCAAGTGCCTTCTAACAGCTTTTTCTGACAGATCAGCGTCCGGACATTTACGTATGTTCTCCACTAGAGATCTGAAGCGGTTTTGGAATTCAATCACAGATTCCCTCCGCGAATCAAACTTGATGTTAATAATCGCGATCTGGAGCCGATGTTCCTTGGCTAAGGACGGTGGATCAATGACGTTCTCTATCATGTCCAGAGCCTCGCAAGGTTCATCGATACTCTTGATCGCGTTCTCCAAGTCACCTCCGACATTGGACATCAAGTAGGCCATCACCGCAGCCTTGATTCGGGTAAGGTCCGACGCGTCGCAATCAGAGGGGGGCGCCCGAGATGGATCTATCAGAAAGTCGACTCCGCATGCTTTCAGATCCAATGTCACCCTCCGCCTCCACACAGGACAGGAATCCGAGGATAACCTATTCTGCGCGCGAGGAAGAGTGATGTCCGCGAAACGCCTTCGGGACTGAGTGACACTTTGGGGCTTAGCGTCCGACCTCCCCTCATCCAACGACGCGCCATTCCCCGAGCCACCGCAATCACCGCCAACCGCTCCAGTCTCCGCGAAGTCCATACGCTCTGGCGTGTGTCTCCGCATCGACACCAAGGCCTCAGCCCTCGCCAGTAACTCGTCACCGCGTTGAGTCAACTCCTCTATCGCCTCTTTAAGAAATCTGCTGTTTAGCTCGGTGACCTTGGCCATGAACCTCTCCTCAAAACGAGCCAGACTTTCCGCATCCATGTTTTTCTTTTTCGAAAACATGATCGGAAAATTATTACTTCACCGTTTGATAATAACCATTCCACATATTATCACTGAATTCTGTGTTATTTCACTTATTTGTAGGTATGTAACGTTGAAAAGGAACTTAAGGGTATCTGGGGTATACGATCTCCACCCGCTTTCCCCCCTTTAACTTTTCAAACCGTTTACATGTACTCCACCTACATCGTTCATTTTCATCCGTTTTGTACACTCCACTTTACCCCGCATTGTACAAAACGTCTTACTCCGTTATCGTACATAACGTTTTACTCCATTTTGTACACTCCACTTTACCCCGCATTGTACAAAAGAACGTTTTCGCACAGAACCAACCTCCGATCTCCATATCGGGTTTCTGTGTGTACGAATTTTCCATTCGCAAACATGGAAAAACGCGAAAAACCATGGATAACGCTCGGCCGGGATTGCGCAAATTTCCCCCGTAGCCGTTAACCAGGAATGTCATACCGTACTGTCTACTTCCGGTACTGTTCCAGACTTAAAAAGAAACTGATACTGAACCGCCTGATCGTCCGGAACTGACGTTTTACATTCGCCGCATAATTTATATGAGCACTCTCCGCAATCAGCATGTATCCAGCACTAAAACAATAATGCACATGCTGAAAATCAGGCAGTCCAGTCGGGGCAGGTCATCGTCTCAGGCCGCATAAGGTTCGCTATTCCCAAATTGCCAGTAAGGTACTATATTTAGCGTAACCTCGTTTACCTTCTTCCCGTCTTTTGCCGCAAAACACCATTTACACGACCCTGTTTAATGACACCGTTATCATAACACCGTTTGATAAAACAGTGCTTAACACCGTAGCACTGTGATACCATGTAATGTTTGTTTACACCGCAACAACAAACATTCCCGAGACGATGGCAGTACCCCGAAACGTAAACCAATGGATTTTTACTATACGCTTTGTTTGCTATCTGAAAGATCGAGTCGCCGCGAGATCTGGATGGAAGATCTCCTCTCTGTCCTATACCGGTGATTAGTCTGCACCGCCTTCCTGCAGATACACACGGCTCCCTTTGACAGAGAAACGCAAAGTGTTATCAGCACAGAGCCTGATACTGTAAACAGAATGAATAACTGTATCGCCATCAGTTATCACTCAAATTATCACCGCACCGCAATCAGTTACTAAAATTACAGTAAACTTCGAACACGCATTTTCGCAGCGTTATCCGTCGTTCTTACCTCCAGTGACAAGGTTCATGAACATTGAATCCAACCTCCGCAAGAGTACGTTCAGTTAGGTCAAGCTAAACCCTCAGGCCGAATTTTATACTCGCCGCAAATCGCATAAAATCGCGCCACATAGGGTAACCCAGTCACAAAAAGGCGTTTGTCAGGCTCCGTTATTTGCCGACAACTTGATTCATCCGCCTCAGAATCTTTTGCATATCGGGAAAATCGCCAACCAACAAATAAGCCCGGGGAAAAAATCATTTGGTTGGCCTATTTACGGAAGTCACAGGCAGCGCAACCCGTTGACTTCCCCGAACACCGTTTCCCCGTGGCTGGGTCCTTTTCATCAATAAAATCCACCCAATTTGGCCCTTTGCCGTTTTCGCGTCGTCGTCGGCATCGCAGAAACCATCCCATCCCGCAACGCCAAGGACGACAGCAGAAAACTAGCGGCCCACGTACTGACCCATAATTGACACCGCATCTTTGTCAATTAACTCCGTAAATTGGTTATTTCTTCATCTGAACCCCAGCCGCAAGCGCAAAAAAAAATACAGGGTGGATATGTCGTGGGATTTACTTTGGGGCGCCCCTTGACTCCGCCACCTAACACCGATCGCTAAATTTTCCAACCACCCACTCGGCAGGTTAAATCAACTTCGTTCGTCAACGTAGTTCGCAATATTAACTCTGCCCGTATTAAACCACCGTTGTTCTAGTTGGAAAATTCCTAGGGTTCATTCCATGTTGTAAGTGCTCAGTACAACACAACGCAATAGATGAAGAAAAATAACCCCGACTACGATCTTTTATTCAGATAGCCCGAACACCGTAACAAAGCCAATCGATTCATTCCGTCCGCCATTAGGCTCCGACGATTTCGCGAACCCAACCATTGCTAGCATGAAGGTTCACGGGGTTAATCCCCTGAAATAATCTTAACAAATACACTCACCGAATGATCCAAAGACTCCGTAAATTGGTAGTGAGGAATATAACTCCGCAGAATTAAATAGGCAGGCACCGATTATATTTTAGCAAAAGAGCACACAGTATAACAAGGTCGCAAGACACGGGAAGAAGGAGGAAACATTGAGAGTTCTCTAGTTGAGCAGTGATAACATGGCTGCCAACATGATAATACTAATTATAACAAGGTGTCGGATTGTTCGTCCTCCAACAATAATAAATACGAATTATTAATACCTAACAATAAATTATAATAATTTTCACTAGGTACTTGATAAAATTATTAATAATTAGTGATAATTCATAATAATAATTAATCTAACATTTAGGATCCAGACATTTAGACCTAATGATCTAAACAGAAGGGTGATCTGTACAAAGAAGATAATTAACCGTTGTGTCAAGAATTTGCAGAGTTTTGTGTCCGAAGTCGGGGACATTAATAAATTTTATTAGTTGCATTGCAGCAAGTGAGTTTCTATTATTTTATTTAAAAACAATTTTCCGACGAGGTTACGCCGTTTTTCCAAGATTTATTTTTCATTGTATTTTACGTAAGTTTACGTATACATTTTCAAGGTGAAGTTTTTCTGTATAAAAAACCTTCCTGGTAGCAGACCCCTAGTATATGACTACGCCGTCTTTCACCCTACAGACTTCTATGAAATGTACAGTGAATACGCGTTGTCTCCTGCAGGAAGTTAATTCTCACAGAATTAACTCGATTATAACATTCAATACAAATCATTCCTCGTTCAGTGCAATATTATATAATATATAATGATGCACTGAACTGACTTGTATTGAATGTTGGAATCGAGTTAATTCTGTGTGAGTCAGTTAATGAGCGTGATTCTGACTACAATCTGAGGGATGTAAGTACGAGTAGGGAAAATATTTTCCGGTCACAGGTACCTTAAATTACACGGCACAGTGACGAGTCTTGGGCGGGAACTCGATTTATTTCACTGCTTCCTAACTTTCAACCCCAAGTCACCCTATCGACGTCACTTTCCGTTCTTTCGACCCTCAGCGAGTCCGCCCCTCGGGACCTTCTCGATGTTATTCCTACCACTTCCCTTGAAATGTCACCGGATTATCGGCAACCGATATGACGTACAGTGAAGACCAATTTATACCAATATCCATCTGAAAAGAAATAGTCTCCACCTATCGATTTACTTTATGGAGGGTGCCGTTTTTTCTTAAGACCTACGACTCACCAGTATCGAACATCTGACGAGCATATTTTGCAGATGACATAAATTTGACTATGCTTTCAAATAACTGCTTCGTAGTTGTCCTTGACCCGAATCAGTTATAGTTGGTTTGGGTTGAAGGATTTTCATTCCCAAGAATAATGCCACTGAAGGTACAATGAAGTGTTCAACAATCTAAACGTCCCGATAAGAGTGAATAAAATATGAACAAACTTGTTGATGGATATTGTGCACAAAATAGTGAATGACTGAGGATCGATAAATTAATACAATGAAACCACTAAATATAAGTAGTTATAATATAATTATATTTAATGGTTTCATATTAAACACGATCGAGCCAAAAAATCTATGACCACATTTTTGTCAAAGGATTGAGAGTGAGCCAAAAAATTAGATGATTTTTGAAATATTTTAGTGACAAAGCTGAGAGTGTGGAAAAGGTCATTAGTAGTTGAGTAATATAAGGAAGGAAATGTGAAAATGTTGGACGTTGAGAGATTGCGGTTCCTACATCTACGTCACAACAGGACTATGTGCGTGCGTAAAAGTGGCTTAAGCATGGATTTTACACCGATTCCTTTCGATCAGACCTTCGCGCTAGTGAAGGCATCTCTTTTTTATCAAACACTCAATTCCTGTTCGCTTCACTAATTTTTATGAAGTTTATGAAATTTTCTTGAAGAACAGACCCGATTTTCGTTAACCTCTAGGAATATATTTTGGAACATGGAAAAAATGTTTTTTTAAATGTATTTTATTTGGCAAATTTTTGTATCCAATACTTTTTGTTTAGTTAATAAATGTTACTAGTTACTCTAGTACAATGGAACTTGAGTGAGGTTGGCTGCCCATTAACATGCCCTCTCAATACAAATACTGTAGTAACAATATATTAAGTTAGAGAGAAAGATTGTTTAGTTACATAATATATTGTATATAGTTTGTAACATATATTAATTCATTAGTTATCACAGGAGTTGAGTGGATGGTTATCAGATCTATTCGTTTCTGTCCAACAGGTTGACCGTTCTATTTCTTTTGAGGCGTCGGGGGTAGAGCAGTCTGCCCCATGAGTTGCGGAGCTTTCCAAAAGCTGAGGCAATTATGGTGCGTGTATGGGATTCATCGTTGCTTTTATGACCAGATCCAGATCTACATGGATAACTGAATTCTTCATGAATCATGGAGTATTGGTTATTAGACGATGAGCTCTATTTTGCTGGGTTTGGACTCTTTTGATCTGCGCATTGCCGGCCAACCCCCATAATGAACAACCATACTGCCAGATTGGACGTATCATGATTAAGTATAGGAGGCTTTTACTTTCCAACGATAATGGCGAAACTTGGCTGAGAAGGGGCTTGGATAGATTAAGGCGGAAGCGGAGTTTTTTCACCGGTTCAGTTATGTGCGAATCGTATGTGAGCCGTTGCTGGAGGTGTACACATCTGTTTCAGAGATAGTTTAGTTGTTCATGACGATATGGCTGGTCTGGTAATTTCTTTCAGAATGAATGTGGTCGCGCATGATTTTTGAGCGTTCATTACGATTCGTCACTGTCAGACCATTATTGGATGTTATTGAGGTGAAGCTGGAGTTTTGTAGATGCGACTATACCAGATGAATTGCGGGAAATTATTGCAGCAAACATTGCTGCGCCGGTATCATGATTGGATTTTTAATAAGGTTCCTAATAATGTTCTGTATACTGACAGGACGTCCAGGTGGTGGATTGAGTTCATCGTGTTGCCGAAGACACTTAGACTTCAATTCTCACCTCATAAATCATGGAATCTTCTTCCTCTCTTTCGAATGATCATCTAATGCCAACTTTCGTTAAGACACTTTCTCTTTTTCGTACTCACTTCATACCTGTTCAACGGTCCATTATCGAAGGCGGTTCATCCGGTAGTTTCTCGCCATCATCCAGTAAAATGTGGATACAAGTGGTGCACTCTCAGGATAGATGAAAATTCAAGAGTTACGAGAACACCAGATTAAAGCCTTGCCTGCCGAGTGCATTTGAAAGGTAGGAGATTCCATTACACAGCAGTCGAAAGCTCTCATCCAATTCACTCAAGGGGCGAAGGGATGCCCAAACACTTCTTTAGGTTTTATACCCGTGATTCATCTGCGGTTTTTTTCTATCCTCAACCCCACCTCGCCGGCCCGTTCTTCCCGTCTGGGGACCAGTAAGTGAATGGTGTTTATGTATTATGGACCCAGCTCCGGGGGGAAGGACCGATGGTGTAAATCTTGTTATTTGTCTGGCAGAGCCTTCTCCGTGTGGTCGGTCGGCTTCTCGCCTGCTGAAGAGTTTCCCTGCATAAACGGCGATGGGGGACCCACTCAACTTGGATTACAAGGCCTCCTGCCGTCTAGATTTAAAACAAACGTCCCTCCACCTACCCACTCCGATATCGATCGGTCGTGCAATTTTTTGTCTGCCCTCACCTCCGTTTTTCTCCCTCTATCCATCTTCAACCTCCTAATACCATCTTCACGGCTTTTACTTCTGTTTAACGCGGTGGACCTTTTTTCTCTGCAGCCCACTAACGCATCACATTTCTTTGGTGTCACCACATGATCGAATATGAATGTAATAACAGATATGGTATCCCACGCTCTTACAATCATTTTAGATTCAACAGGATCAGCCTGTATATCGACAAGCCACAAAATCCGTGTGTTGTACAGAGTATTACAGTTGTTTTCATTGATAATATTGGAAACGAAACTGCTCAAATAGAAATTCGAGCAATTTTGTGATTCTAGTCAATTTACAAATTATATAAAACAATTCCAATAATATAGACCGCTAGGTTATTTATTTTATTCATTTCATAGGTTAATTAATCAGAAAAACTTGGCTTCTACAGGGTATGTTTTCATTATTATTGGAAGAGGTGGTGGGTAGTTATTTAATCGTTGTTTTCATAGATCGAATAGTTATTGAATCGTTGTTTTCATAGAATCGTTGTTTTTATCGTTGTTTTCATAGAATCGTTGTTTTTATCGTTGTTTTTATCGTTGTTCATAGATCGATAACAATAACGGGCCGTTAAAGAGATGTATTTGATGGATTTGTGTTTTGATGTATAGAGAATAAAGTATGTAGTCTGTCTACAATATGACCCACTTTGTGGTCACAGGGTTCTCTCGTATGGCTGCTCGTCGTAGCGTTCTAAAGCCGGCTTCCCACGGCCTGTGATTTAACGAACTTCGTCCGAAGTTTGTCAAACCTCGCGCCGTTGGAATGCAAAAGCTCGTTGAGACTCGGGGAAGCTCAAGGATTTGTCTAGGCTCGAAGGGGCTCGACAAATCCGTCAAACTTCAAAGGCTTGTTGCTCTACGGATGGCAAGCCAATCCGGATACACCGCGTGTTCCAATGACCTGTTGTCACCTGTCGTCCTTCCATTCGTCTGTGTCCCTCATCACATAGTATCACATACCCCCCACATCGCCACCATACAGGACAAACATTTTTAAATATTTTCTCGATGCAGTCATGGAGTGGAGTAACGAAGTGATTATAGAGTTTTTTGGACTTGTACGAAGGAGAACCTTGCATTTGAGACCCTCGAAAGCCTGGTCACAAGGACAGAAATAAATTGTAGGAAGCTTCAACAGTACGAAATAAGCTGCAGATATCACTTCAACATTATCACGTTTAATTAATTAATTTATCAAGTTCCCAACAAACGGAGAAAGTTCTTGTGGCCACTCCCGAATACGGCTGATTCACTGAATTGTCGGACGACTTGCGGCCGCTCGCGATTCGACAAACTGCGAGCCTGTCCACGCCATGGGAACTGCTCAAGCTCGACGTTCGGCAAGCCAGTACAAGCCATTGCAGGCAATGCTAGACCACGAGTCTGTGCGGATACTCACCAAATCACAGGCAGTGGGAAGCAGGCTTAATGGGTTGAATTCGGGGTTCCGGGTTCGATTCCCGTGCTGATTATTAGTATCACCAGTTTCAAGAGCCTAACTTAGGTTCTAATAACAAATTATCCCTATCCTTGATTTAAGGTGATTTGATGACCAACTCAGGCATCTCGGAAAGAGAATCTACATGTCACGGAAGTAATTGGTAAACACGAGCGATTTCGTCCTTTCAAGAAAAATGCTAAAGAATGCATTCGATGATTGCGGGTGTCAACCAGGTGTAACCACATAACTGGGAGCCGTTAGTCGTGGGAAAGAATTCCCTTGTTACAGGGAAACAGAGCGACCTTGAGCCTCCGAACTCGTGCCGCACACTGCAGGACATTCCAGATTAAAAAGGGCACACCGGATCCTTCACAGTCGTCAGCCGAATTGAAGGGCGGAATTCGTCCCTTCACGGATTCCTTCGATTGGGATTCCATCTTATTTGGGCATAACTGAGCCGGCGATCACCGATTGGGATCGTTATGCTGCGGAGGCCTTCAGCGGGTGTCCAGGAAACGATTCCCTTTTGTTGCCCTCACGGTTCAACAGTTTGATGGAATTCACATTGGGAATCTCAATTCATTTAACAACCATCCAGACGACTTCTGTTTTTTTCTGTTAAGAACTGCATTCTTCACTGATTGCTACCGAGCAGTCCACATTCATAGAACTAGAAGAGGAGGAGAGTTCCAGACCACTTAAAATTGTGATCCAACTGAAGACTTAAAATTGTTTTAATATCTTTATAATTGGTCTATAATTGTCTAATGTTGCCGAATTGGAATGAGGATCGTTGTAGATAGCGATGCGTGCTCAGTTCAATAAGCTAATTTCAGAGTGAACAAACAAGCTCCCAGGTCAGATCATGATGTGCTCAGTTAACCCTCGCCAAAAGCAAAAACTAGAAAGAAATTGTGCGTTTGCCATATAAAACAAATTACGTCAGAAGCTTAACCAAGTGGTTCACCCACTCACAACACGTTGAGGAAATTCATCATTCGAGGGTAATAATTCATTTTTGAAGCCTAGGGACCAGTTTTTGTATACCCTCGTCGGATATCTTCCGCTCCACCTCCCGAAGCCATTTTTTGACAGCATTCTGGACCTCCTCGTCATTTGAAAATTGTTGTTCACCCCAAAACTCCTTCAATTAATTGAAAAGATGATACCACCCAAATGAAACTAGTAGATCCTGAGTGGGACGGGGGCGGTATGAGGTCTAGCGATGTCATGAAGGAGTGACACACCACAATTCAGCATTCCTCTTCTTTATCCATGATACTTGATGATTTGTTTTGGCCAGGAACCTCTCTACCAACCAGTGGTCACAACTCTGAAAAACAAAATTCTCTTCGTCTCTCACTGCCCTTGTAACCTTACTTTGTGGACATCCCTCGTAGTAATTGTTTAATCTTTCTTTTTTCTTTAGTGTTGTCTCTATTCAAAATCAACATTAGGTATTGCATCCGATGCTTGATGATTCTTCAAGTTACTAGCACCTACAGTTGGAGTACTCGAAAAAGTTTCACTGCTAGGGGGTTATTGGACTAAAGTAGTACTTTCCATGTGTACATGGTGCTGTTATTATAATTATTTGTTATTTATTTATTTTTTCGTATTATATTTGTATACTATTACCGAATGTTGCCTTATGTTAGTTCTGTGGACAAAACGTTCTGTCTAATAAAAAATAACAAAAATCGACACCGATTACTCTCAACGTAGCAGTACGATTCTTATTTCTGTCATCAACCATCACCAATCTTAAGAGTACCTATTCAAATCGAATACCACAAATCTGAAAATATCCGAATTTTCGGGAGAGCAAAGAACGTTCAAGTCCGTTAATGTTGTCTTTCTGAATTTTTAAAATCGAGTGGTGTCTTGACAACCCTCTCCAAGAATGGGCATTGAAGAAAAACCTTAAATGGCTTTGTGAACACGACAACCCTCATACGTGGTATTGTCAGCTGAAAAATGGTAGATTAGTGGCTAATTTGAGATTATTGCAACGAAATTCAAATGAAAAAATGTTTCTTTTGAAATTAATTTATTACTGAAGTACCTAATTAATTTACTTATTACCAATCACCACTGTTAAATAATAGTGGTGTACTTACAATGTAAATAAAATGAAAAATTCCAATGAAACTGAAAAGTCTGAGAAAATTGAAATCAAACTTGAGGACAGTGTGCCCTTTTGGTACACTTCATTCTTCATTATTTTCACCCCTCTCTCTTTTCCTGAGTCTTCGTCTTTGACCTCGTCTCATCTGTTGCTGTGCAGCTTTGGAAACTTATACGTGTTATTCGAACGCCAAAATGGTCTTAATTCTGATACGCGGATCTCTTGACGAGAGGCCCTGTATGTGGTGTTGGAAGCAGTAAACAAACAAAACTGATACCTGCGGGTTATGAGAAAACTGGCTGTTTCTCCAATAAGCAATTCTTCTAGAGACTTGGCGACAGCACCATTCGATCGGGCGTTAGGAAATACTGCAGGGCCCATTAAAAACAGAATTCGGTCAAAATTGATACGTGGATTTAGAATGAGGGTATCGAAGTATCATGTAGGTTAATGTTACGTTAACGTGTGAATGTTTGGTGGAAATGTTTGTGTTGTGTTTTGGAGTTTGCCTGAAAATGAAAAAAAAAAAAGCTTCGACTGATCCTTGGGAACTGCTCAGCGTAAATGACAGGGCGGGCGGGAATGAGCGGTGAGCAACACGCGGAATCTCCCGCTATCTCTTCATCATCAACCAATTATTCGGGAAGTGCTCCGAGCTGCGGGGATTTCGGAAGCAATAAAACCAAATGTTCCCGCGCCGTTTTCGGCACTGCAGTACACATGTGCGCTTTTAGCGGAGAGATGGGCGCCCATAAACAGATAATAAAACGGGGGATCCTCGCTTGCCCGCAAAGTGGCTCCCTTTCCATCGTCATATCGCGGCCCTTCGCTCTCACTCGGTGAGCTACCGGTTTGATCGGTGGTTTCGCCAATAATAAAGTCCCCACTGGGTTTGCCACTTGTTTTTTTCAAACCCATCGCTTCAGGATTTACAGAAATTTCCAAGATCGTAAAAAATGTAGGTTTAAAGTCGGCAAGGCAGTATAACATTTTATAACGGTCTGGATAGTTGGTAGTGCCTAGTAATACCTCCATATATTTTTCACTAAGAGCGAACCAGATGCCGTAGAGATCCGTACGAAACATAATAAATACAGGTATGTAGGTACATACTCATAACATAAATACAGTATGTAGGTACATACTCATAACGCCAGAACTCTTGGAGATTAATAAACCTTTGATCGTAATCATTGAAATGCTAGCTGGATTATCAAAGCGTCACACAGGATCGAATTAGTTTGAGTTGAAATTGGTTCTGGTAATTCGGGATGTAGGATCTATGATGAAAACTAGTGGTTGTAAGGAGAGGGAGTAGGTGTATATTTTGTCTCTAGACCGATTTTAATGATTCATTTTTGAAAATAATACGTCAAATGTATTATACTACAAATACTGTAGAAATCGATTGTAAGAACATCCAGGGGACTGAAAAGTTGGTTCTTAAATCGATAGTTTTTACATCAGATAGATAAATGAAAACTGCAGGAAATATCAAATTTATCGTGATATGATTTGCCTGAAAGATAAAATGAAATAAAAATGGTTAATGTTTTCAAATAATGTGAATTTTAAAATTATACATTGGAGATGAGGAGTTCTTTCATCACAGGGCAGTATAAAATAGGCCTGTTTCATCAGCGTTGGCAATTTCATGTACAACTTCGTAACCTTCGCTTAATGCATTCCAAACGATTTCACCCAGTTATCACAAAACTCCTAGAGGTGCAGCCTTCGATTCTCCACTGATTCTCCCAAGCACAATGGAATGCCTTTCGTGGAACCTGTGAATTCGCGAAAATAACCAAATAAAATCGTTTTTTTTTTTAAATTTAAAAAATTTGAAAATTCGAGAATTAGAAAAATTTGAAAAATTTAACATTTGAAAATTCGTTGAAGGCTTTGAAAATTAATTTGCTTTTTCTATGCAAAGTTGGTCCACTTAGACTCTGTGTCTTGGCATTTGTATTGGCGATTCTCTGAGTCTTAAACCACTTCAAAAGGGCTTCTTCTATTTCGATATGGGGACTTTTTCTAAGTTTCATAATTTTAGTTTGGGCTTTCTCAAATTCTTGTTGTAATTTTTTTTCTAATTTATAAATATTAGAAATAGTTTCATGGCTCACCTTCAATTCGTTGGGTAACACTCTGTATTTTTCATCCTGAAATTATGTGAACTTTTTCCTCAACCGTGAAAATTTTATGTTTCGCGCTCATATTCACTGTTTTTAATAACTTCACTTGTTGAACAACTGTAACAAACTAAGGAAGGGTCTGAAAAGAAACGATGTGTTGGGCAAATCCTTCTCTTAGAATAAGGCTGTTTCTTGTACGTTTTCATTAAAAAGAACTTATTTTTCAACTAGGTAAGTCAATTACCTTGTTCTTATAGGCGATCTATCTTCCCAGTGACCAGTTATTTTTAAATCACAAAATACGATGTGTTCTTACAACCGGATTTTTGTAAGAACGATGTTCTTACAACCGGATTTTTTAAATCCATTATTGCAAATGAGAATTGGTAGGGAACTAAGAATTACGTTTTTTAAGTGGTACGTTTTAATAACTGGTGTTCTTATAAACAATTTCTACTGTGTGTCGTTTTCTTCCAAATGTCAATAAAATCTGACCATTCAGGCTGGTATTTTACAACAATAATGCAGTTCAAGCAACGTCCTTTGTGTCCTCTATAGGTTCATTTGTGCAATTCCCCCCTAGTAACAACTGCCACGTGTCCCAAAACTCCTTTGAATGTGAAGAATGCATTGGTAATCATTCCGTGTCAAATTGCATAATTCATTACCGATTCTTGTGTGAGCGCTGTGTACACTTCGGTATGCATTCATATATTGAAACATTTGCGAGTAGAGCGAGTAGTTGACTACTCCCCGAGATGATGACCGAAAGTTGTGACGTCTTTTGGCACCCCAGAACGAAGGATATATCGTTCGTTTATTCTAAAAACAAGGGGCAGAAAAAAAACCTCTGGGATCAACATATGAGAACACACAAGGGCGGAAGAAATTTATTCATATAGCCTGCTAATACTCGGGCGACCGTTTTCAAGAGGGTACGGGCAAAGTTACAGCATACTCGCCTACCCCCACACACTGTGGAAGGGACTCTGCGCAAAGCACCAACTGGACTATAAAAGTCGACAGTGGTGACGGGAGAAACAGTATGAAAAACTATAAACTGGTTATGATAGTCTCTCTCCCGTTTTGCATCCTTCATTACCATAGGAACCTTCGAGGAATAGTGTAAATCCTTCTGAAGGCTTTAGAATCTGACTCATAAGTATACAGTAAGGAGTCCGTGACTTGACCCTCCCTAGTCTCTTCTACCGTTCCCATTTTTCACGAACAACAATCCACCTCCGTAAATTTCGCTTTCTCTTATAACATCGAGTCTTCTTCGTTGAATCTCTGGTTTAACGGGTTTTCATGAATAAACCTAACGAATCATCGTGACAAGCCATCACTTCGAGGAGCGTTGGGTGGTAGTAGCACCTAAACATAGCTAAATAATTTATACCTTCTGTAGAGAATGTCCCATCAAACGAACAACGCCATATTGGGGCCAATCTACAGAACAACAAGCTTTTCCTACTCATGGTACTGATTCTTGCCATGCCAGAGCGTTACTACTATGGAAAATACACCCGACCACCTTTTTGAGGCACTTTTATCGTCTCATACATCGTTCTAGTCGTTTTGCCTTATGGCCTTATCGGTTTGATGATTTTCATAATCGTGTCCTTCTTTTGTTTTCATAATCATAACTTGTGCGATTTCCAATTTTATATTTGCAACGATTTGCATGAAGTTGCAAAAGATTTAGAACAGTTATTGGGTTGGACTTGTGGAGTTCTCCAAATAGACCCTCGCATCTCCCAACATGTCGTCAATAGTGCACCTTCAACCCAATAAGTAAAAACCCCTTTCCAACCAACCCATACTGTTTTGACTGTCACTATGACTATGAGAACAAAACCTGGTCGCTCCTTCTATAGGTGTGACCGAGATTTCGATGTGACGGACGGATACATGAGCGTATAGGCTTCCCCAAACAAAGTTTGGTTACTTTCGACGTCCTCGGCTGAACAGGAGAGATGGTAGAAGACGCAGCTGATCAGTATGGAGCCCATCATTTCATTCGTCCCCGAAATAATATTGGTGCTGTATAACAGTCTTGTACTGATTAGAAGTTTTTGTGAGACCGTGTGAAAAATCTGAATTTCGTTCTGGCGGCAGGAAGTTTGTTTACGCGGCAACCCCATAATGTCCGTCGTCCTTTGCTGTCCAAGAGGGGCCCTATCAATTTTCAACGTCCTCTGGTGAACAGAAGAGATTCTATCACACTCAGAGCGATTTAAGCTCTCTCAGCTCTGTTTCCAATCAGATCTTGGCCACCAGGTCACCTAGAGACTTCCGGTTTTTACTAAATTGTGGTGTATAGGGTCTATGTCTGCCCATGCCCATTTAGGGGAACTTAGTTGTGTTCCGCGACACCTATGTAAGATAAAATTTTGTAATTTCACACCCATGCAATACCAACATGATTATTATTTCGGCTCCTGGTCAGCGGACCCAGTAGTTTCCCCAAATGAGCAAATATAGACCCTTTACACTACCATTCAGTGAAAACCGGAAGTTTCTAAATAGCCAGGGAGCCGAGAACTTGGTGTGACGGACGGATTTATGAGTTTGGTTACGCTATGAAAAAGCTCCATAATATGGAACTTATATTATGGAAATTATGACACCGGCCGTTTCCTGCAGCAGTTGTTAATTTTATACTTCCGATTCTTCAAACTCAGATGGTTTTTGATATTTCAATCAAGTCTGTTTCCCACAGTCCTGAGTTTTACCTGGAGACGTCTGTCGTATTATAATCCAATCCGATAAAAGTTCACGAATTTGTACAACAGCAGGGTCAATTTTCCATTGTTACCATTCATGTCTCCACTTCTCTAATATATAATTATAACATAATAACAAGTCCCGACTAAAAATGATTCGGTTTGGGTCCGGACGAAATATTCAAATATTTTGCGTGTTACCTACATCTATTTATTTATGTTACCACTAAACCAAATTCAGTTGAAAGAATGGCTGAGGAAGAGAGTGAAAGCATGACTGATAGTTTTAGCGCTGTCTTGTTACACAGGAAGACATAGAAAACGTAGTGTTTCAATAAGATGGTATCATAGTGGGAAGAACCATAACTAGTCACAACAGAACGACAGAATTCATATAATTCACGAATTGACTGAGTAAGAAACCATCATCATCAGTACGAGTAACACCTGTAAGGATGGTAGGTACGTACTCACAAGACGAATAATGCTGAACTCCACAGAGCCTCTGCGAAGGAACTGAAATTACTGTAAACTGGGTGGGATCAGTGCAAGAAAGAGAGAAAGAATGGAAACTAACCTGAGAACTTTGGTGGTTTTTAGAGCTCAATTTGAAGAACATCTTACCATAATGCACATTATGATCCTGATGTTACATTCAATTGCTTCGATCTCAACGCCACTGTGAACGAGATCGATAGAGGAGTAAAGCTAATGAGTGTCTATAACAAGGAGAATCATAAGTCGAAGATAAGAACGTTCGAAGAAGATTCCCTAATTTTATAGGCTGTCCTTTATTTTGTAAGACATCCGGGGGAAGAGAAACTTCGAAAAACTTTTATTATGCCAGCGGGAAGAGGGGGCGAAATTCGATAGAAGAAGGGTTGAATAAGGGCCAAACAATAGGCAATAATATCCATCCCCTTCAAAAATCCACTGAAAATCCCATCTGAAGGGCATCCAAGATCCCCAAAGACGGCCACAGTCTGGAAAGGAAGTTACGCTTCAGCGGTCCCTAAATGTATGCAGGAACAAAAGGGGTTGGAAGGAGAATTGAAACTTTTCTTTAGAACCTCCCGTAATCCTGGGCACCCTCGTTTTTCGTTCCTTATGATTTCTTCTGAAGCAATAAAAATTAATAAAGAGCTCCGGAGAACACAGAGGGACGGATGGTCGTAACCGGCATCCGCGTACAAATTGGCTCAAGGCGAAGGCTTATTTCGACTATGAAAAGTTTTCTGTTGGATTAATTCAGGTTTTCGCGTCGCCACACCGACAAAAATGATATCGTCTATTTAAATGTTTGAATCGTCGTTTTTAGGTAACTGTTGAGTTAGATAACCCAAAGAGGAACAGGCTTTGTGATGTTGATTCAGTTGTTAAGAGTAATTTTAATTTAAAAATGTCTTCTTCAATGTGTCATTAACTTGAAATCTTGACGAAGTATCCAATAGGTAGGCAGAATTAGACACAAATCTTGTGCAAATTTTGAGACTCAGACATCTAACTTTTTAATGAACGAAGTTTTAATAATTTCGAGAGAATTCCACCAAAAACGTTGAAAGGTATGATATACATTTCAACATTTTTGGTACAATTCAATAGATTTTGGTAGAATATTATATTCCTTTTCATTTCGACTAGTTAAAATCGAATGCCTATCCTAATAAAGCAATTTAGCATCCACTAGTGACTGAATGAAATAAGGCGGAATTCGGTCGTTGTTTTGTGGACATTGAATGTACAAAATGATTATTGGAACTTTTACATTATAAATTATCACGTTGGGGCTTCAGGCTGTGCAGTAATATTGAACAAGAACAGAATGAATACGTATCAAACTTTATCTGATTAAACTAGGGAACGTACTGCATTGTGAAGAGTCTATCCGTCGAATCCGATGTAGGTACTCTTCACAAATTCCGCAATGTACTCTTAATCTACATATCGTTCTTCCCAGACGTATGTCGACTTGTTTTCTGAAAAACCATGGTAGTTCTGTTGGGGAGGGCTGGGTTTGTTTGTAGGACTGCGCGTTATTTGAGTGTATATACTGATCTTTCCATTCTTCCTGGTACTTTTTGGTGATTTGGGGAATCAACTCCTCAGCTATGGCTGGATTGTTCAACTGCGTTCCAGTTTGCCCCCCCCCCCCCCCCCTGTTTGGTAACACATCTACCTTTTCATTTTCCATTAATCGTGGATTTCGTGAGATTTCACCCAAACAAATAGGCATTATAATATAATACCTATTATAATATCAACTTATCCAATAAAATTACTCAAGTCCCTCAACTATGCATTCTTCAACGCCACCTCTAACTACATGGAGAACTTCAAACTTGCACAAACTACTTCCAGCTTCAATGCTGATGTGATAGCTATAACGAAGGCAATACAACACATCGTTCAGTAGTATTCAGCTCCTCAAAACCACCAACCCCCAAAGAGTAAAAAATATCTTGATTACCAGACTACTGAAACTCGCCAAGAGCTGCGAAGACGACAGAAAAAAAATATTATTATTATTTTTTTATTTTCATTATTTTTATTATTATAGAATATTGTTTTTTCTGTCGTCTTCGCAGCTCTTGACGAGTTTCAGTAGTCTGGCAATCAAGCTATTTTTTACTCTTTGGGGGTTGGTGGTTTTGAGGAGCTGAATACTACTGAACGATGTGTTGTATCGCCTTCGTTATAGCTGTCACATCAGCATTGAAGCTGGAAGTAGTTTGTGCAAGTTTGAAGTTCTCCATGTAGTTAGAGGTGGCGTTGAAGAATGCATAGTTGAGTGACTTGAGTAATTTTATTGGATACGTTGATATGATAATTATAAACCTCGAGGTTTGTTTACGAACATCGTAACATGTGTTTAATTTACTGTAATCGGGGAGTCACACATGTATAATCCCTTAATCCAGGGTTAGAGCTGCGGTCGATGGGGAGCATCTAGTGATACTCGACTGTAGGTCGAATGAACAGGAGGGACGAAGGTCGGGCGGGGGCGGTTTAGGGATGAAATGGGGGGGGGGATATTAGTAGCGAGCAAATCGTGGATGGAAGGGGGCAGGAAGGTGGCTGAGATCAAGAGCTAATTCGGAGAACGAGGTGGGACTCGCCAGGGTTGATTAGCCCTTCACGGTAAGAGTATGAAATGAAAGGGCTTCGCAGGGCTGAGGGCATCGAAGGGCGGGGAAGGGCGGCAAAGGGCCTCTCCAGGGTGGGTGGGAAGTAGATGGTGGAAGGGAGGGTAGAGAAACCACTATATCAGCGGGTTGACAGGATCCCTGAGCACATGGGACCTCGTAAATTACCCTTACGCCCTCCAGAACACTCCCCCTCCCCCACTACCGTCTGCCCTTCTCATCCCTTTAAACCCCCACCCACTACCAAACCACAGCCCAGAGTATTATATTCCGCCAAATCTATACATTAGTCAACATGATAAACCGCCTTCGCTTCCACTTACTCTCCCTAATCCTCCAGCAAACAACTCATTCGTTTTTGTTATCCCGACTGATACAATTAAATTTGTTTTCAAGCGATCGAAATCCAATTAAGTGATCCACCATTTCAAAACTCGTTAATCAGACGCTCGTTTTACATACACGATTAAGCAAAAACTTGAGAAATCATTTGAATGAAGTATTTCCATTTTTGATACAATTTTGGTTCATTATTTTCAATTACGAACTATTGAGATCAGCCAAAGAGCAAAAAACGCTGCAAATTCTTGGATTCTTCTGTACAGATTACCATTCTATCTGGATCACTATTCAGTTTTATTTTATATAATTCATTTATAATGATAAATTGAGCATTTTAGGATGATAAACAATATAGAATTAATTTGTATTATTGTAATTGTGGGAACCAACATCCGCAATAATTTATTTATTTATTTTTAATGTTTTTTAATGTATATTTATTGCGCCAAATATATACAAGCAAACTTATAAGCAATATTCGTATGTTGAGTTTAAATTAAATGTTTAGAACTAAAGTACATCACTTAGTCTAATATACTCGTAGTTCAGAAATGTGCACATTAGTTGAGCAAGCTCATGCGGTTTGCTGCGTTTCAATCATCGGAGTCATCTGTGTCTAGGGGTCGGACAGCATACTCGTTGACGTGATCTTGTAGCCTCATTGGGTTGATGGCTTGGTTGCGTACGACCTCATTGACCGATTCCACTTGAAGTGTAATCGGTCGTTACGAAAGTATCTGTGTGCATCTGTGCATGAACGCAGAACATTATTCTAGAAGCGCTGAATAATGTTGCGATTGGTAGGTGCAGTGCATCCCCACAATTGTGACCCATAAGTCCGTACGGGTCTCAGGACTTGTTTGTACAGGATTAGCTTGTTATGAATAGACATTTTTGACCGCCTACCCATAAGCCAGTACATTTTTTTAAATTTTACTCTGAGCTCGGTTTTTTCTTCTTCACATACTCTTTCCATCTCAGTTTGGCATCAAGCGTCACACCAAGATATTTTGGGATTGACTGACAATTGAAGGTAAGCAGGCACATAGTTCCATTGCTTATTAGTGAAGTCAACGTGCACTGATTTTGTCTCATTTAGTCTGATTCTTCATTTGGTTGTCCAGGTGTGAATGCGAGAGATGGATCGGTTTAGTTTTTTTACTGACTCGTAATTGGTTTCACCGGTTGCCAGGTCTGCAGTATCATCTTTAAAAGTGGTGGTTGTGTTTCCTTCAATTTCTGGCAATACGCTGCCTTGAGACACACCGGCCTGGGTCTTTTTGGGTTCTGAAAAAGCGTCATCGTGTTTAACTCGAAAGAATCGGTCAGCAAGATATGACTCAAGAAGTGCTCCATAGCTTGTAAGTAGCATTTTATGAAGCTCATAAACTAGCTCTGCAAGTCCACAGAATCACAAGCAGTAATTTATAACAGGAAAAGTGACTCAGAACAAAGAACCCGATATGTCAAAATCATGTCAGCTGTTCCCCCGTGTGAACATTGACCCAACTTGCCACCGTATGATTCACGCTCCTGTTGACGACCTCTACCTTTGAGCCCTCATTGCGTACGAACTACTTACTGGTCGTAAAAAGCTCCGGATTGTCTTAAAAAATTCTCTAAACTGAACTCTATTCAAATATGAACCAAAAACTACACCGTCCAATTTAAGATTTTCGAAGTAGAACGTTTAGGTATTACATTTCAAAATTCATTTTGAACCCTTTTCCATTGGCCTACGGTTATGATTATGAAACGTTTCCAGGATCATTCGATCTGCGTACGAAGGGGTTTTTTTTTTTTTTTTTTTTAAATTCGATTTTCTGAATCTGCGTAGGTAAACCGTTCAATTTTGAGGGTTACAATACAATTTTACGCGTATTCAAGATGGATGCTGTTAAAACTCCCCAAATCCTTCCATAACTAGTCAGTATTTCCGAAATAGATGATTATTGTTCTATTATTAACGATTATAATCGTTCTGTCTGGATCACTTGTCTGACGCATTTGTGAAACATTGTGTGTTTTTGAACGGATCATACCATATGAGGGTACGTCATGGAGTTCACAAATTTCGTCTGTTCAGGTTCAAGACTGAGTATTTTCCTCAAAAAATGTATACTTTGTGCCCAAATTAGTTATGTGTGTAACTAGGGATGATGTTAATAATTTTCCATATAAATAATTTATATGGAAAATTATTCCTGTAACCACGGAGTACGTTAGAGCGCGCGTTTTTCTGCGTTATTTCATAATGAAGTCCCTCAACAAGTTCTCCAGTATTCATTTCATCCCAACATCTCACTCTAATTTATTCACTGTTGAAAGTAGAAAATCATAATTTTCCGAAAAATTGCAATGCAAAAACGACGATCGTTTTTAGGGGCCAGTCTTTGTGGTCAATCCCCTTCCCTTCTGAATGATAGAGTACTCCCTCAAAGAAGTCACTAAAGATTTAATAACGTTTCTCGAAAATCAAAAGGAAGGTTCCCTCAAAATTAAATTTCACCTCGGTCGCCCGCCGAAGTCTTGCATTAACGCCCGGAATTACGAAAAGTCCTTTGTGACGTCTTCCTTTTTCGAAAATGTTTTACAAACATTTCTCCTTTCAACCCTTTTCCAACCCTCCTCCTCCAGATGGGTTTCTCTCGTAATTTAATTGAGTTAGCGGTGGGATAACTCATTCGACGTTGTACTCTTAATTCACTTCCTTCTCTTGGCTCCCCCTCGATTTTTCCCCAAAGTGCCAACAATATCGCTAATTATTTCCGCCCGAGAGTTTAACTCCAATTGTGGCGTCTCCGAACTCCGCAATCCTTTTTTTCAATGCCTCTTGTTGTCGGAGAGAAACGTCGAAAGTCCGTAATATCGCGTTTCGAACATTTACTAGCTTTTCCATCGCCATTTTCACAATACATTAACAAGGTAATTTCACGCCTGGTATCTGTATTGAGTACTATTCGTGATCCACTTATTTGTTGGAGTAACATTTAACGAGGCACTAATTGGGATCGTGTAGAGCAAATCGACACGCACAATTGGATCAATTCCTTTCAAGTTACGTCGATTTAAAACAGTGAGAATCATGACAATCGACAATGTCAGAATATTGATGAAGACATTATTCCATCTTCTCCATCAGGAAAAGGGCTTTTTAGGGTTTTCACATGGATATGCTTTACCGCTGGGGGCCATCAAAAATTTTGCTACACGGAAAAATTTTACGCGATACCAATAAACTGCAACGGGCGATTTGGAATGTAGCCTCCTTAGGAATTAAATTTGACGCTGCCCTGGCGCTGGATCAGTGGCTCCTACAGCTAATTTTTATGCTATTCACTCTATGAAGCTGCAGTTTGGCATATACCCTCCTTAGGACTTACATGCAGAATAGGCCTAGAATCAGCTGAGGGGCTCCTACACCCAAGTTCGTAAATTGCTGATACAAGAAAAAAAATAAATAAAAAAATTGTAACGCAATACCAATAAACTGCAATGGGCAATTATTATCGGCACTCTTTTGTTGCATTATAACGCATTACGAATTGAAGTTATTGCATTTTAATCGTTATTTTGTTTCACTTGAGACATAAACCACATGATATGTGTAAAGTGTTATTTCACAGGGAGACAATCAGACATATCATTACATGATATGAACAATATAGTACATACAGCAGCAACGTACAATTTACTGATAGGTACTCAAGATCAGTTTTCTGATTTGCTTGGCGGGTTTCTCTTGATTCTCCCCAACATGCCAGTTGGTAGACTTCGCAAGCACCTTCCACTCTTCGTTGAAATGCTGTTGAGCAAAGCGTTGGGCTCTGAAATAAATTCGAGATTTGTTTTTGGCTATGTTCCTGCTTACGTTGTTTAATCATTCAAAACCCACATGTAGGCACAATAATTTAGTTTCAAAACTGAAACATAAAACACGAAATTGGGTTCAATTCGATATAAGTCTATTTGAAATGTATTGAACTTTTAAATAACCTATGGAGACCAAAAATCACGCATTTAAGAGAATATCCTCAGTCTTCTGCAGATTCTGTATCAGCGGAGCCAGCCGTACGCCTCCATTTAATAATATCATAATTCGTATTATACTCGTATTGGTATTATATTTTAAAAACTCTGCAAATTCTTGACACAACGGTTTATTATCTTCCTTGTGCAGATCACCCTTCTGTCTATACCAGACTATGTTGCAAATCGGCACCATACCATATTCTCACCGTACTCATACCATACCATACGAATTTCTTTCCTATCATACCATACTGTACTATACCAAATCATACATACAATAATATACCATACCATACTCATACCATGTCATACAAACCGAGTGAATATTGAAATGTCATCCATTTCTGACCTATATTTAAAATTTCAAGTCTGTAGCTCATCATCAAAATTTAATTTGTTTAAACAAATAGGTATTATTAAAACAGTTTTACAGACAAGAAACTGAGTGAATATTGCATTGTGATCCAGTTCTGACCTATTTTTAAAATTTCAAGTCAATAGCTCATCATCAAAATTTAATTTGTATTATTACAAAGGGTATTATTTAAACAATTTTACAGATGACAAACCGAGTGAATATTGCAATGTGGTCTATCCCCGACTCACGGTTAAAATTTCTAGACTGTAGTTTACCGGGAAGATGAAAAAAGGTAGTTTTATTCTGGGCGTCTGGAGGTTCACCCACCTAACGGGCGTTTTCGACGCAAAAGTTTAGTGTTTTTCCTAAACCTTTGCGCGCTCACTGTGAACGAACGGCTGGTCGCACAAAAATCCAATTGGTCTTAAAAGATTCGTAATTTTTCAGGTCATTCAATAGGGGTTGGTCGAAACCCATAAAAAAATTTTCGTAATTTTAACTCAACGCTAACTGGGCAAAGTGCCGCGTACGGCGTACGGCGGACGGACGGATTTTTTTTTATTCGATTTTCTGAATCTACGTATCTTGAAACGTAAACCAACAAATTTTGAGGGGGGGGGGGGGGTTAACATTTTTTTTTTCTGTGGGCAATTCCAATGGTTCATTATCGAAGATAATAAACCAAAATGAAGTACGAGGTACGCGGTGTGGGTGTGGGAGGGGGCGCAGAGACATAAAAGGTCTCGTCGTATGACGCACTAGTGGCCTCCTGCCAGCCGTATTACGTCATACGCTCGTGCGTCATAGGCTCTGACGTACTTGTTGGCCTCCTGCCAGCCGTCTTACGTCATACGCTCGTGCGTCATAGGCTCTGACGTACTTGTTGGCCACCTGCCAGCCGTCTTACGTCATACGCTCGTGCGTCATAGGCTCTGACGCACTAAATAGCCTCCTGCCAGCCGTCTTACGTCATACGCTCGTGCGTCATAGGCTCTGACGTACTTGTTGGCCTCCTGCCAGCCGTCTTACGTCATACGCTCGTGCGTCATAGGCTCTGACGTACTTGTTGGCCTCCTGCCAGCCGTCTTACGTCATACGCTTGTGCGTCATAGGCTCTGACGTACTTGTTGGCCACCTGCCAGCCGTCTTACGTCATACGCTCGTGCGTCATAGGCTCTGACGCACTAGTTAGCCTCCTGCCAGCCGTCTTACGTCATACGCTCGTGCGTCATAGGCTCTGACGTACTAGTTGGCCTCCTGCCAGCCGTCTTACGTCATACGCTCGTGCGTCATAGGCTCTGACGTAATGGCCCGCCGGTCGCTTGTGTTCTGACGTGATCTGAGGGAAAGGGTGAATCAAGGGAACAAATTTTTCCCGTTTCAGTTTATGTGCCAAAGCAAAGACATGAAAATGTCAAAAAAATATGTAAATAGGTACCTAAGCCCAACTGTAATGTCAATTTTCTGACAATGAGTTTTCGACTATAGTTTTCATACCTTTTTACTTAAGTACTTATTGCAATTTGAGACTGATAATGAGCTGTTTGCAAATAAAAAGTCTGATAACTACTTTATTACATCTTATTAATCTATTTTCAAGTTCCGATTCACAGTTGAATGTATTTTATTTAGATGTCGTAAAATTCGAAAACGATGGAATGACGAAACCTGTCGACTACTGACTCAAGTGATACTGTCGACTTCTAACACATGTAGGTCGACTACTAGTGCAAAACCATGTCGACTACTGAAGAAAATGTTGGTCACTGGTATCGACTACTACCTAGAGCATTGGGATTTTCTACAAAACTTGTTTTTCCCTTTTCAAACCATGTTGAATAATATTTCCCGCTGCCAGGTCTTTTAGGGAAGGATCTTGGGTACACAATGAACAGGTTTGCAATGAGAAAAAAACCGAGTGAATATTGAAATGTCATCCATTTCTGACCTATATTTAAAATTTCAAGTATCTAGCTCATCATCAAAATTTAATTTGTTTAAACAAATAGGTATTATTTAAACAATTTTACAGACAGGAAACCGAGTGAATATTGCATTGTGATCCAGTTCTGACCTATTTTTAAAATTCCAAGTCAATAGCTCAGCATCAAAATTTAATTTGTATTATTACAAAAAGGTATTATTTAAACAATTTTACAGATGAGAAACCGAGTGAATATTGCAATGTGGTCTATCCCCGACTCACGGTTAAAATTTCTAGACTGTAGTTTACCGGGAAGATGAAAAAAGTGAACTAAACATTGCGCGGTTCAGTGCAATTTTAAATTTCGTTTTGAACCCCTTCCCCTTGACCTAGGGTTATGAAAAGTTTCGAGGATCATTGTGGGGCTGGTTCAAACCCAGAAACCAAATTTCGTAATTTTAGCTCAACGCTAACTGGGCAAAGTGGCGCGGACGGCGTACGGCGGACGGACGGATTTCTTTTTATTCAATTTTCTGAATCTACGTGTCTTGAAACGTAAACCAACAAATTTTGAGGGGGGGTTAAAATTTTTTTTTCTTTGGGCGATTCCAATGGTTCATTATCGAACATAATAAACCAAAATCAGAAAAACCTCACAATCAGTCGTATAATTTCAGTCCATAGAGTATCGAAATTTCGCCGCTCGAAACGCTCTGTAATTAGTTACGTGATCAACTCGCTTTGATTTGCACTCACTCGATTTGTACTCACGCAATCGTCAAGTCAAATTACGCGCTATAAGTCGTAATTCAAGGTGATAAAACTTGATTCATTTCACTAAATGTAATTTTTTTACATCTTATTATCGAAGGAGCGCCAAACTGTTTTGTGAACGCAGCTGGTAGCTTGTCGTTACTGGCAGTAACTTACTGCTGCTATACAATTCAATGCAGTTGGCGACGCTGAGAGAAACCGAAGTACAGTACGAAATTGAAGCTACAGTTCAGAAGATGCCCATGAATTTTGATGATTTGAAGCGAGTAAGGAGCAGAGGTTGTGAGTGAAGTTAGAATATCAGGGATCAAGTCGCATGAGGGTGACTAACAGACTTTGGGAAAACCTCGCAGTTTTCTTCGGATGAAGCGATATTTCTCGCTCGCCCGAGCGAACCGCAATTCAAAATGCGCATCACGTCCCAAAGCCGGTTACTTTTTAAGATGAGTGGGACACACAAAAAGCCCCTGGGAAGGGGACCGACAAAACATTTGCCTTCCCGAAGGACCGCTTTTCAAGTATTTTTTTTTCTTTCTCTTTTGGTTTGTCACTCCGCCTCCGCCGCCCCTCCCAAGGGCCTTTTCGAGGTTAGTAAGCCCCTGAATCAATCCCCGGCTCATAACGCCAAGATATCGCTCCAATTTTTCTCCATTTCTTCCAGACAATCAACGACCGAATGGACTATTGTTCACGAGAAAGTCCCCATCTGCTTGCATCCTTTATGAATACATTCAACATTGAACTCAACAACCACAGCCACAATACAAAGAAATAGCAACAACATAATATGGTGCTATGTTTACAATATTTAGCGAATTTTCCAAGAAGAGGAAGGTATTGTTCTCGGTTGCAAAATTTGTAAAGCTCGAATATCCGAAAAAATGATATATTATTCATATAAGTATTTATGTACGTATCATTACAGACGATAACTCTCGATAGAATTGAGATAAAAAGTTTAAATTTGCACAAAAAATCCGTCCAGGCAATCAAAAGCCTAAGTTCGTAGATGGTAAAAAGGGAAATTGTTAATTGAGCCCAAATCCCCAATGCCCATATGAGCCCAGTGTGAAATGAGCCCTCCCTTCTTAGACCTCAAGGTTATGTGTGAATTGAGCCCACAGTGTTTCATCCAAAAGAGCCCAAAAGTTTGACTAGCCAAATGAGCCCCTGGTGTAGGTACTAAAGAAAATGCATATGATATCATGATAGATAGCTTATCAAATCATCGTCATTATCACACATCATTAGAGCCTGCCCGGTAAAAACGGGGCCACTCTAACGGGGTTTTGGGAAGTTTTAGGGGGCGGTGGAGGCGGGCGTTTTCAAACTGGTTCTTTATGGTTCATCTGCTCTAATCTGAAAACGGGATGTGATATCGCAATGCTGACTTCAGCCTCGTGTTCACCGTTGAAAATTCTATAAACTGAGGTGTTATTAGGCGAAAAAGAGGAGACAAAATTGGGTATAAAACCAGCCATTTCTTCGAAAATTCGTTCATACGATCATCCTGTATGTCTGGAACGTTTTCTGTTCGTAATAACATATTCTGGTGGTTATGAAAATGAATCATTCACTTGATTGTGTTACACTAGATTACTTACTCGTAGATTACTACATAGATTGAAGACGAAAAGCCGACCATTGACGACCTATCCCAAAGTTAACCTTCTTGCTGGCCTCAAATCTTGCCATGATCAACAACCTCATCTAGTTTCTGTTGTCGTTCATCTTGTACTTCTTAGCCAGCTGAGCGTAATCTTCGATTTACTCGACGTTTTTTTTGCGTTTGATGAGCGTTCGACTCTATCAATCTCAAAGATCAGTATTTTAATAATAAATATTAGAATTTCAAATATAAATATTTGCATCAAATATTCAAAGTTCAAACATTCATCAAAATATTCAAGTTTTAGCTTGCTTCCAAACGGGTTATTTTTCCTCCTTTATCACGTCATAAAAGGGAATGGCTGCAATCTCTAACAGTTAGAGATTGCAGCCATTTACTTTCAAAAGGGCTTATATCCACTTCGAACTTTTTTTGGGAAAACGAAAAAAACAATTTATGATATGATGCAAGATTGCAAAGGTTCTCACGTTTCCATTATAGTTTCTACATAGCAGTGTAAAGAACACCATATATTTTCAATTATCTACTTTACATATTGAAGGTGATACCGCCATTTTTAATTTGGGTATAAGCCCATTTGATGAAAAACCGTGGATATGAGCAATTTTGAAAAAAAACTGGGACTCTTGAATAAAAACATCACATTTCCATCCCTTGTTATTTAATATAAAATTGAAAGATAAAAATAATATTCTCAAGAAACTTTTTTCAGAAAACCGTACAATATATAATTTGAAAAAAAAAAAACTGAAAATTAAACATGCAGTTCGCCGCAGTCAACATCAAGGCAGTCACAACGTTGTTCATCTTCTGTGTCTTCATTTCCCTCAGGATCTCCAGTGGAGTCATCTAGAAGTGGAAGGTACCACTGGAGATCCTGAACATTCTTCCAATCTTCGCCAAAATGGGACATGAGAAGATGTTGGACGTCTTCCTTTTTCTTCTTATCCAACGAACGTGAAGGTGAAAGAATAGCCAATGTCCCCATATTCTTCTCCGCTTTTCCTCTTTTGACGATGGAGTTATACACTTCTGTGGCAGAGTCAAACCTGTAGTGGAGTTGGCATTTAACCCTGGTGCTGACATCATCAGATCGCGTTGTGAACTTCTTAATTGTCACTCTTTTGGCTTGACTGATCCCCTTGATTTTACTATAAATATTTTGAAGAGATTTTACGTCAAGTACTTGCCAGTCCCTCCCTAGATTTTTTACAGAGCCTATTTCAGAGTAGATGCGATTGTACTCTTCTCTGGTAGTTATAACCGATAAGTTTTTTAATTGTTTCTCTGCTCTCCCAAAAACTCTATCAGCGGGAAGGAAACTGTGTCCCCTCACTGGGAATGTAAGCTGAATTGACTTTACGTGAGTAGGAGACTCCTTGACTAGCCAATATGAGAGGGAATGCAGGACGTGGGCATTTTTGTTCTGTCCGGCGCATCCATCACAAAACAGCAAGATTTTACGCACGGATGGTTCCAATTGCATGGCTCTTAAGTGGTGAAGCAAGGCAGAGCCTATCTCGGTTGCTCCTCTGCCTGCCTCAACCTCGGTCCAAGTGTAGAAAGTGGGGTCTCTAGCATCAATTGGTACACAACAAAATGTGTAGAATGAAATTTGCCTGCGATAGAAGGCATCACCAATGGGCGTTTTGGGGAGTGGATGCACCTGCTGCATGTCAAACGCAAAAGCAACTGAATTTTCTGCATTTTTTGCTTCACGCATTAAAGCATAAAAGGCGTTGGCTCGCATTTTATGAACGCGAAGTTGCATCATCAACGTTTGTTTCTCGGAGGGTTCTGTGGAGACTTTTAATTTACTTTTGAGCTGAGTGCAGGTCGCACACACGTCCGTGGCCGGGGAAGAAAATCCAATGTTGAAGTCTTGAGTGAAAACTTTATAAAAAAATGAGTATGTAACGGTCTTGAAGGGTGGAGCTGATCCATTATATATCGAATGTAATTTACGAATGTTCAGTTCTGCGGGCAAATACACTCTGACACTTTTTTGTCTGCCGTAATGGGATTCGACGCATTTCAAACCCTTAATAAAATCGCGGACTCTTTCCCGTAGAGAAGTAAATTTTGGAGATTTTTGATCCCCTCCCCTTTTTTCAGCTGGCAAAGCACCGTTTTTTACACAGTGCCCAATCCTCTGAACACGTTTTTGGCCAACGCCAAAAACAAAGCAAAAAAATCGTTGACATACTGGGACCATTTTATTTTTTTTTGCACCTGTTTTTATACGCAAGAAGTAGTTAAGGCTTACCTCTTTTTTTGGCTTGCCACAATCTGCTTGGACCCGCCGTCGAATTGGGTCATATGCAGAAATATTCTGAGTCAGTAGAATATCTTGTTTTTCCTTACCAGCCACAGAGTAGAAAGCACGTCTATTATCTGCAATGTCACTCCACAAAACGAGTTCGCACTTCAAATTTTTTGACGAGTGTTGGCAAGGTCTTCCTTTCTTTTTCAACTGAACACAGTGCGGGTCAACATCTGCATATTTATTTTCTCGTTCTCTTCTTCTGCTGTCTTCATATTTTGATCGCCTCTTCTTGGAGCCCTGGTTCAAAGCCCCCACTGTGTCTTCTTCCATCATCACAGTAATAATTTCAATTCTTAAAACACCACAAAACGAAACGAATGAAAGAAATCGTAATCAAAAACGGTTAATAACAGTGGCCAAGAACACAATAATTCTTTACTCCCGGATTCACCTTTAAACTCCAGAGACTCCTGATAGTAGCCCTTGCCCAGTGATAAACACAGGTGCCCAAGGGTGATGGCGATGCCACCTGTTGTTGACATAGTTTACTATCGTTCAAAGGGAGCTTTGCCATGTGCTCCTACCTATCGGTTGAAAAATGAATCACATTCAAAGTAGGAGTGGAAAACACCAGTTTGGATGTAAGCCCATTCGATGTGAAATGAAAGTCATACACACCAGTATCAGATGGATGAAAGCCACTTCGATGAAAAAGATTCAGTTGAACATAACGGGGTGGATATAGGCCATTTTGGTGGTAAACCGATTTTCAGTGAGCTTTTAGAGGTGGATAGAAATCGTTTTGGAAGGAAATCAACTCAGGAGGTGCTAGGCTTCACCCCAAAGATTCATTTTCCACAAAAAAAACGAAAAGTGTAAAAAGTGGATATAAGCCCGTTTGAAAGTAAGCTACTGGGGCCACTCAACAAAGGCCAGTTACTGGGGTTCACTCAACAAAACCTACTGGGCTACCTGGTGGGTTGGTCGTGTGGACAATATAAATTTCACCGTTTTGTTCACTGTTTTGTTGCAAGCGTGAAAGAATTTTGCTTAAAAACGTTAAAACAGGATGATGCTCAGTGATGTTCTCATACAATAACCCACAATGATTGATTGATGCGTGAATTGATAGACTTAGATTAGACCAAATCAAAAATCGATTTCCAATAATTCTTGACATAAGATCAATTTCAGTGGTAATATCAATCGTTTACTAACGGAAAAAACGGGCGTCGGTAAGGATGGCTCCTCTAAGGGAAATCTCTCCCTTCCTAGATTTTCCCTCATTTAATGGCCTCGTATATAACCCATGGTGCATCTAACCTTGATTATTCTCAATAAACATGAGATATGGCTCGGCTAAAAGTCTTATAAAGGGCGACCTCCGATCTTTCTATTCCCCTCGGAGTCGTGGTCTCTCCTGTCAGTCCTGGTAAGACAAAACCCCCGAGAAAGCAAACCATCCAACGTCGCGTTCCCCAACTCGTCGCCGTTCAGTATAATTAATTAACTGCTGGGGTGGCATCTGCTATTGAAGTTCAGTTGTAATTACGTCTGCTCAACATCACTTCTCGAACTTCTTCCTTTCGTGGATTCCCGAAGACAAGAAACGGCGTTGTTGGACATCCTCGAAGGTGGCACACGCTTGAATAGCCGCAATTAATTTATTATTTATACAAATTATTACACAATATTATACCACAAAGTCACTATAACTGTAGAGAATTGACAAAAAATCTGAGTGACTCTACAATACTTAGTGTTTGCATGGTCAAATGCCGTAGGCCCTTATTGAATCAAGGTGAAATTGGACATGACCAAGGAAGTACTGAAAAGAAAAATTGTCATCCGAAATTGAAACTCTCACAAGTGAGATTTTCAATTTTGGATGACAATTCTTCTAAGTAAGTTTACGTTTCCCGTGTCAGGTTCCACCCTATCCGTCTGTTTGCTCTGAAATGAAAAATTCCAATGGCTCACTATCTAAGATAATGAACCAAAACTAGGCAAAAAAAAAAAAAAAAAAGCTGGCATTTGGATGGTTAATGGGGTACGGTTTTTAGAACGATGAATCGTCATGAGGAAAACTGGCACTAAAAAAAACCAAATGGATCTTGTGCCAAGCATGACGCTCGTAATTCGATAGATTTAAAAAATTTCAAGAATTTTATTTCAAAAATTCAACGAACCTTGGTCCCCTATCACAGTTCCCAATGAATTACATTGAGATAGCTGTCATGCAAAAACGGTTTGACAAAACTGGGGTTAACTCACTTACCCAGGGTTACGTAGTTAACCCTCATACCCCAGTTTTCTTCAACCGTTTTTCGTCAGGTTCCGATTGGAGTTGATGCGTTTGTAAATTCCGTTTGTAAATCTGTGCACGCTCGAACTTGGAATCCTATTTTTTAAAAATTCGTTCCAAAGCTCGTCTGATGTTGACAGATGGAATGATCCTGTTGATTTGAGTGGTATTGCATTGTGCTGCCCGGATATCTCTGTTTGGAATTGTAATTGGGGAGAGGTTTGTCCATCAATCTGTGGTACGTACATCAATAAAATTTATTTAATGGTGGATACACCAACTAATTATTTGATTCAATGCAACGAGGAGAGGGAGTTATTTTTCTCATGTCCCTAGATATCAAATTATTGTTCCCATATTCTTGATTAAGGGTGATTTTAAATTCAAGCGTAGCCGATCCCAAGCCGTTCCAACGATGCACGGTGGGCACAACCGCTCATTTAGCTGGACAAAACCTATAACTCCTTCAAAATGTGCGTTTGTGATGGTATTTGGGGTGGTGTACCATGAGTTTGGTGTAGAATGAGATGAAAAACCAATCATGCAGCATGAGCTAATGAGCGCATTTTCAATAGACCATTTTAACGATTGTTAACTATTTTATAACTATGCCAATTTTTTATGATTGGTGGGACGTTTTTATAAGAAATTTTGAACTGAAGGACATTGTATTTTGAGGTTTTGTCCAGCTAAATTAGCGGTTTTGCCCACTGTGCGATGATGACAAATCAAAGAAATTGACTAAACGTAGTGCATTTCTACAAGCGCGGACTAATAGTCAAATTGTCGTCGAAGGCTACGTGCAGGTGGATATTTCACCGATTCCAGGTGTCTCATCGGATCATTATAGATCCGTCCCAGATACGCCCGTCAGACCACATCGGGCCGAGGTCTGCCAGCGGAAGGAGAAGAGTTACAGGGCCGTACGAAGGTACAGCTCAGGCTCCGCACCTAATTTCCGTGGAACTGTGGGAACGAGTCGGGGGCGTAAACAATCAACAGTTGCTCCACATATCTGTGTTGTCTGGGCCGAGCAACCCCTAAGCTTTGGAAACCCCTTCGCGTGGGAACTTCCTGTTCCGCTCTCGTAGCCTGTCTATCTCATTTCAACCCCTTTCCCCCGTCGGCTCGCATCATTTCAGCCCTAATATTAATTAGTTGGGCGCTGATGTTGACAGATGAAATAATCGGCTAGATTTCACTGGCATAACATCGTGAAGCCAACAGGTGATGAATGTTCCTTTTCACGTAAACCTAGCGACATTCAGTTACCGGTTACAACCCCTCACTGTCTATGTACATAGATGTCATATAGTTAACTATAATTTACTATAAGGCATTTATGGATCAAAACCCACTAATTGACACACCGCGAGACAATTCTGGAGCCCAGAAACAGAAAGTTGCAAATTTCAAAAATGAATTATTACAGGTGAGAGAACACAAAATTTAAAAAACGTGTTTCTCAATCGTTTTTTCACTATTTTACCTTGAAAACCTGATCCAAATTCATTGCGGAAATTGATTAAGGTAAATTATATTTGAACGTCCATTTATTTACACATTAATTACCTACTGTTTGGTAGTAAGTAATTTTAGTAGATGATGGACTGGAAATCAATTCTGCATTGATTATTGCAGATTTCTTCTTAAATCAACTCTTACTCACTAAGTGGAGTGGATCACACAGACCAGTTTTTATGGGTTTTCATAACCCTAGGTCAAGGGGAAGGGGTTCAAAACGAATTTTGAAAATTTGAAAATCTCATATCTCGAAAAATTCATATAAAACGTTGTGGTTTTTATTACATATTTAGATAGAGTTTGTTCCGTAGAATTTTTTAAGACCATCCGCAGCTTTGTACGACCAGCCGTTCGTTCACAATGACGGCTCAAAGATTGTGCCTCACAACACGATCGTGAATCAAACTTTTGAAATACAGGTCCATTTTCATACTAAAAGCTCTTTGGAACATCATATGGCTTAAATGATGTCGAGTTTGTTGTTCTGAGGTGCGTTTCGTGCTACGGAAATGAAGGTAATTTCGAATGTTTGTTGGTAGGTACTTCTTTTATAGAAAAATTATTACCGACGTTTTTGAATCGGTTTTCTCATTATTTTCACGCCATGCTCACTTATTACGGATGGACTCTCAGTTGCTATGAACTCGCGGTGTGTTGGTCCCCATTATTCCACTATAATAACTAACTGAGGTCTGAACCTTTCTGGAATTATAAAATGAAATATATTTACCCTATTCACAAAGAAAAAAAAAACAGTTGCGATTTCTGTCTCTGGGCTACAGAATTATTAAATTACTTACATATTGACAGAGAAGATAGGTACTTTACTTACCTATTAAATATCAATTTTCAGCCTTCTACAACTCATACCAAACAATAAATTAGATTTCCCGAATGTTGACGATAAATTGTTGACATGATATGATGACATGATACATGTTGACATGAATCGATAAAATTTAGTTCAATCAATGAAATCAGCTGAAACAGTTGATTTACCTAGCTCTTGCTCCTGGCGACGAATAGTGTTTCGGGTGTATGGTTTGTCAGGAATAAGGTTAACTTATTTAACAGTGGACTTTATTTATAAATTAGGTAAATAAATTAATTTTATAAACGAATAATCTTTTATTTCACTCATACGTCCGTCAGTAATGTGTTTGCGGTTATGTTTTGTAATCATTATGGATTCGACGAGTAGGGCTCTTAAACGTGCGAGTATTTTAAATCCAAATTTGACCAATAATTCTACCCACTTCGCCCACTAGTTTGAGGTTGAGTTTGTAACTAACCAAATGGTTGTCTCATAAATTTCTCGAATTGATTTCGGTCACAGGTACGTACGAGTATTTATGGGATAAATTAAGTACCTACCTACATAGACGGTATGTTCGAATAAGCACCAACCTTCTTTCCGTGTATATAACAGAATATCCTCTTCACGTTAATAAACCAATTCTTTAACAAGTGGTGGTGGTGGTGGTGGGGGTTGTTGAAATTTGATTTTTGTCAGTCGATTCCAAAGGTTCGCGGTTGTAAAATAATGAACCAAAAAGAGGTTGAGGGCCTCTGATTGACCTAAATGTAAACGAAAACATAAGAGCGGAAACTGTTGCAGGGATGACTCAAAACAGGAGACGCGGTTTTGACAACTCTCACGGAAACCCAAGTGGCTCCTCCCGGAATAATATTTTTTTGTAGCGCACATTCGGAAACGCCTTCCTGTACCTTCCGTATGGGATAGTTACCGGATTTAACAGAAAAGGAATCTTTCCCACGGGGAAGAGATGAGCGATATAAACACCACCCTTATCCCCCGTTTCGTGAAGATAGGGGAAACACGTGAAGTCGTCGGTGAGGATCCGGATGGGTGACCTCTGGTGACACCTCGACGGATATAGCAACACATGCACATCATCGGTGGTTAAGAAGGGGAAAAACATCGTACATCAAATCCTCTGACAACCCTCCCCGCGCTCATTTTATTAATCAGTGCCCGCGCTTCCCAAGTTCATTTTCTGCATCAATCACGTTAAATGCTTCGTTGTCGGTTCGAAGCTTACAATACACGACATTGTACGACATGGGTGTGAAATGGGTGTTTGAAGAAGATATTTCTTCATATAAAACGTACCTAACGTGTCACAACAAGAGTTGCCACACTTTGGAAAACAGGTTGAAGAGCTCATTTATCAACGACACAGTTGTCTTTAAGAAACCACATTCCACCAAAATAGCCAAAAACACAGACAATTTTTTTCTCTTTTTCTACAGAGAAAATACCATGACTATAGTGGGGAGTCCATTGGAGATGAAAACATTCAATTAATTTATTATTTTAGGTATCAAGGAAAAGTACTTCCTATGTATGGTCAATCGTACACAGAGGATTGAGTCAAAGAAAAAATTAAAATAATTTCAAATTAGTACCAATTAGTAACAAAAATTACAACACTCACGAATAACCTAATACCTACTTTGCCGAGTAACACTTCAGTTTATAAATTTTTCAACACTGAACCCGACGGTGAAGTCAAATTGTCGATACCTCATTCCATTATCAGATTAGAGCAGATGAACCGTGACGAACATCTCAAGCAACAACTACGTTTCTTCATCTTCAAAGTGATCCACTTTATGAACGGGATGAGATAACGCAATTCTGACTTAACCAATTTATTCAGCGTTAAACCCCCTTTAAAATGAGGTGTCACTATTTTCAGTTGGACTCCCGAACGAGCTGGATAGTGGAAGATTTGATGTATAGTTGATCGAGATTGCATATTTATAATTTCTTGAATAGTATTTCTTTCCATTAGGTATTCTAATAATTGATATTCGATAAATTCATAACTTGGCTGGAATAGGTCTTGATCGACGCAAATTTTTTTGTCTATACTTACTTTACTTTTAAAAGAAAGTCAGTTGGGTCGGATCTATCAAAACAACTTGTCTACCTGTTTAAGCTCTACTGGAAACGAGGACTACATTCGGTATCTGCGCAAAGTTTCACAAATAAGTAGAGAGTATGAAGCTGTGACAGATCACTGATCACACCGGTTGTAGATCACTGACGAGGGCCAATGTTTCGCACAAATTGAATTGTCTCCATATACTTAGTGAGGTGACAATCCACATAATAAATTCCTGTGATATCTAGGTAATGTCAAATCTCTGAAGAGAAAAGCTACTTTTTAATTAATAACCGTGTTTAGGTGCCTAAAAATGACCAAAATTTGTTATTGAGGGTTTAGTTGGTTTAACCATAAAATGATAAAAATCGAGGAGAATACGTACGTGATACCACAGAAAACTAGTATTTTAATTTTTTTTAACTTGGCAATATACGACTAGGTGTTTAAATTTGAGTTTTTGTAGGTCGAAATTGTGAAATATTTTTTATATTAATATTTTGTGGTATTAAGTTTAGAGAAGTTCAAATGGTACTTAGGAAAATTGCTAATTACGCCATGCTACATGACTTGAACTTGTACGTAATTCCCTCTCAGCAGTGGCGGCTCGTCCATAAGGCCACCTTGGCCCTCGCCCCACCCAAAAATTTGCAAAGGAAAACAGAAAAAACATAGAACAAGGAGAAAAAAATCTTACCTACTACTACCCACCATGGAAGAAGGGAGATCTCCCTTCCTCCATGACTACCCACTTCCACTGAGCTCTTGCAGGCGGGCGGACTTCGTCTGACTTCGATAGCAGTACACTGTGTCACAGTGACTGTGATAAAAGTCGCGTCCTCAACGCATTTTGTTTCGATTTATCGATTAAAAAAGTCGATTATCGGATCGACCAAAAGTGCCCCAGTCTCAATGTTGAAGGTATAGGCGCTTCCTGGGGTGGGGGAAGGCACCCTGTGTTCCGAGATAGGAGCCCTTCAGGGCGGTGGCCAAAATATCGAATCAACTCGAACGCCGAAAACAATCGATTTTTTGGTTCCTTCCCAACTGTTGATATGTGATCTTCATAACCTTCGTATAATTTAACCTACTCGATGTTTGGCCTGCGACGCAATTGCCCGTGATTTTTTCTTTCAATTTCCTTTCTTTGTTTTTCGTTCGTGGTTTCGGTTTTCGTTTTCGCGTTTCTTCCCTGAGTTCAGGCGGCTCCGGCGGTGTTGAAGCTGCACTCGATCCCTCGCTGAAGTTGCTCAGATAAGTTTTTTTTTGTTGATTGATACTCTAGTTCTAGTAGGTAGATACCAACCTCCCGGCGACTTAGGTGCATAGTTATTTTTTTAAGATGAATAGAGTTGACTCTTTGCTGCTAACCCCAGGACTAAATCGCCCGTTTCTAGACAGATTAGAGATAAGATGTTTGGGTCGAGACTTACCTACATTAACTAACTAACTCTTACACAGAAAGTAAGTAAGGGGAAAGGATTGTTTGCTGAACGCAATTGTTACCATGAAGCTGAATGGCTTACCGGTTGTCCGAAAAGGATTGCGTTTTTTTGTTATTATTGTCTGATATTTGGAGGGGGGGATTCTATATGGACTGAAAAGGGTGTAACTGATCTGAAACACTTGGGGGAAAAAATCAGATCTCACGAATCGACTAAAATACACATTAATAACAGCATTGATTTCAACCTTCTTGGTAAAACAAATATTGCTGCCGCCGTCGATTCAGCGCACGCTATTGCCATCAGGCACCACAATGAGCAAGTAGACAAGAATCGCTACATTCTCTCTCGTTTGATTGACTGCGTAAAATTCTGTGGGATTCACGAATTGCCGTTGAGGGGACATGACGAGACAGCAGACTCTTTGAATAAAGGTGTATTTCTGGGCCTGATCGATTACACCTCTAAACTTGACGTCTTTAGGGAGCATCTAGAGCGTGCCACTGTTTTCAAAGGGACTTCCAAAAGCGTCCAAAACGAATTGCTTGACTCCATCTTGCACGTTTGTCGGGAGGTTATCAAGAATGAAATTTCAAGTGTCACCTACATCTCAATCATGGCAGATGAAACAACTGATGTGTCAAATCTGCTGCAGTTCGTCGTTGTTTACAGGTATTTTTTGCCTGACAAAGGTTTAGTTGAGCGCTTTTATGGATTCGCCAATCCTGATTCAGCTAATGCGGAACATTTGTCAAAAATAATTTTGAACCATTTAGAGGAAGTGATCCCCAAAGAAATAGGCGGGAATCATAAGCTTAAATTAGTCGCTCAAACTTACGATGGGGCATCTGTTATGGGGGGAAAAATGCTGGTGTCCAAAAGAAGGTGCGTGAGGTCTTTCCTAACGCTCATTACATTCATTGCTATGCCCACCAGTTGAATCTATCCATGATGTCAGCCGCTTCCTGCGATCCACAAGTTCGTAGATTTTTTTCCAATCTCACTGGTTTCGCAGCATTTTTCTCTCGTTCACCTCAGCGTACTAGGGTACTTGATTCAATCGCTGGTAGCCGCAGGATGCCCCGCCCTTCTAACATTCGTTGGTGTTACACTTCCCGTCTAGTCGAGACTGTCCATGAATATCGTGATATTTTTGAAGAATGTCTTGACAAAATTTGTGACTGTAGCGATTCAAGCGATGTCACCATTCGAGAGGCTACTGGGCTCCTTTCCCAGTTGAAAGATGATTCCTTCTGTTTCTGGCTGAATTTTTTCTATAAGATTATGCCCCATGTTAACACTCTATATAATCAACTTCAAGCTCTGGAGTGTGATTCTGTCCAAGTGAAGATGCACTTGTTGAATTTTGAGGCCACTGTCACTGAAGTTAGGGATGCACTCTCTCTCGAAGTTTCTTCCGCTAGAAAGGAAGAGGAAAATTCTAACACCCAATCGACTGCTAGTGATAAGGCTCAGTCCCACCACATTTCGAAAAAGAGGAAAACTGAGCCTACCATTACCAAACTTGGTGCAGCCATAGAGGTATGTGACGTCATAATTTCTCAAATTAACATGCGTTACTCTTTCTCCGGCCATTTGTCAGGCTCCAACCTTTTTTGTTTTGACAAATTTACTGAATTTTGCTCTTTGTTTCCTACTCGTGAGTTTGAAGCAACCGTCAAGGCCTACCCTTTCTTAGAAGCTAGGAAGTTGAAAACTGAACTGGCAACTGCTTATGCCAGGCCTGAATTCAAATCTTTAAATGGAGCAGTACCTTTACTGACGTACATACTTCAGAACAACCTCAAATCTACTTATTCTGAAGTCGTCAAACTCTTGACTATACTTGTTACCATGCCAATGACAACTGCTGAGGCAGAACGATCTTTCTCTACCTTGAAAAGAATAAAATCATTTGTTAGATCAACAATGACACAAGACAGACTTAATGCTCTCACCATGCTCGCAGAAGGGAGAGAACTAGTGTTGAATACTCCTGACTTCAACAAAAAAGTGATAGAGCATTTTTGTTCCCTCAAGAGCAGGCGAATGGATTTCTCTTATAAGTTCTGAGCTTCCATTTTCTAATGAAACACCCTTCCCCCTATCACTCATACAGGTAATTCATAATATTTTTCAGTTTAATTATTTACTAGTCATCAATTTACTTTTGATCCATACATACCAAAGATATTAGGTACTTCAACGTTCCTAGTCAAATAAATTTCCTTTCTCCAATATATTTTTTGTCGTTATATTTTTTCAGCTTGTTGTAAATACCCGCAGTATTTACGCCTACCTACTCCAATAATAGAATTTTTTGACTACCTTTATAATGTACTCTTTGAATAGTACCCGTACAGTCACAATTTCTCTTTAATTCTTCCTATCATTTTGAAGATAATTATTTGGGTGGGTAGGTGGGATTGCCTTGCAGCCACCTCCTCGTCGGTAATCCTGGATACTGGTCAGTAACCTTCCCTCTCCTCAAGAGAACTCTTTGGAGAATGATGTTTCCTGACTTGCTAAGAGCTGCATACCACTAATTATGAAGCAGTTTAGCTGTAAGGGTAGTTTGAGTTTAGTTCCGATAGTGAGTACCTAATAGGTAGGTATGCACCTAAATATTGCCCTGGTGCCCCACCAGTTTCTGAGCCCACGAGCCGCCCCTGCCTCTCAGTTAATGGTTTGCATCCACCAGGGGGCGGGTTTTGGAGCAGTTCATCCCCACCGCCAGGGAAACTTGGTAGGCACAAGCCTCATCTCTTAAAACTTGGGAGGCTTATTGTTTGTAAATAATTAAACTCGTAAAGTCGGCAATGGGATAAAGGGGATGTCGTAGGGCGAGGGGAGCTGAGGACTAGGTCGGCGTTGCCCCCTCAATTAGCGGGTGAGAAACCTAAAGGGAATCGGTGGGTGCTGAGGGCTAAACGAGAAGGTTTTCCTTGACAACCGGAAAGTCAACAGACCAGAGTAAACTGGATGATTCCGGAGGGGGGCGAAACCCAGTCGTCGAGGGTTTCAGGGTTCTCTGGCTGCTGAAACTGAAACAAAACCAGGGAGCCCGGAGTGAATTACTCGACAGTAAACACTAATCAATGGAAAACACTTCCAAATCAGCGAGATACATTCAAACCAGAAGCGCGAAACTGACGTTGATGATCGAAAAAAAACTGCAAACGGTTGATTTTTTTGGTTCATTATATCAATAACATCGAACCAAAAAAAGTTTGTTAACACCCCCTCAAAATTGATGGGTACCCATCCAACTCGTGTTTCTGTCCTTGTCCCATAATCATACGAAATACTGTAGTCCCTCGATCTAGGGCAAGCGGGTATACCGACCAGCGGATATATCGTGCAGAAGGCGATGATGCTTTTGGCTCGAGCTATAAAATCTTTTTGAAAAAATTCCGGAACCTCGTGAAAAAGAAGGCTTGGAGCAAAAAAAAAGCGAAGTGTCTTGACAAGATTTTGCAAGCCAGAAACATGAGGAACCCAGTCGCCAAATCTAATGCCAAAATGCCATTTTCAAGGCCACTAAATATTTTTGGCGTAATAACAAATTTGATCATTGTTTAATAAACGTTTTTATCACTTACTTCCCGTTACACCTTCAACGTCTATCCTGGAAATGCGGGAATATCGGGAGGCACTGCCACATCTAGCCGCACCGCTCTTTGCTTTGCAGTATCCAGATTCAGGTCATCTGGAAGGAAAGCCTTCTTCAGGAACATCTCAGCTGCCTCCTCCATAGTGCTGGCAGATGTTTATCCATCCCTAAATGCGAGGTCTGGGGCAATCTTTTGTCTCACAATGTGGTATGAGAGAGGCCAAGGATCCCTATCAATCTTCTCAACCACGAAGCGGCTTCCTTCAAACCATCCTATTATAAATGTTCACTTGCTCCTTCAGTGCAGCCGTCAATCTTGCGCTTTCAAGGCCAGTGCCCTGTGGTGCTTACGCTTAGATCTTCCTACTTCCTGTCGTTGGGTCTCACTCTCGCGCCTGCCTTGGCAAGCCATTGGGTGTGGGTTGCTGCAGGGTGTTACACACTGCACGCTCGTCGACAGTCTGCTGGTAGTGGTCCGCCATGACATAATTCACCTTCCAATATCTCAGCTCAGTCTGAAAAGCTCCTCAACTAGGATCCTTGCTTTTGAAATATCCAGCTGACACTACTAATGCAGGTCCTCTTCTCATGACTTCAAAACGTATCAATGCATGAACACTAGAGGTTGTCAAGTTCTCTTTCGGACTGCTGGGTCCTCTTGGTGCCGTCGCCTGTCCCCACCTTGTAGGGAGGGGTAGCGACGGCGGTGCGGTCCGTGCAGGTCGTTGGGAGCTGGCGGACTCTCATCTCTGACTTCTTTTCAGATCTCGCCTACTGACGACGTCACTTGGGACGTTCTTGGTATAAGTTTCTTAATCTCTGAGGCCAGAGCGGCGGCAAGACCAGTGCTTGGTGTAGCTCCCTCATTCAGCATCGCGCATTTGCCCATCATGAACGCATTTTGTATGGATATTTGCTCTACACGTCTGCAGGCAGTGTCGAGTTTAGCTCGGAGCATTGCGCTCTGGGTTTTATTCAGCTTTGTTTCTAGCGAGCTGATGTAAGTGCTTACTCCAAAGCTCCTCGTGGATTTTCTCCATGAGCCTGGCTGATTTTGAGAGGTCGGTCGTGCGTCTTTTCTCGGCTTGTTTTTACTTCCTCGTCCTATAAGTTTCGCAACTTTGGCGCAGTTGCTTGGTTTCTGTCACTGCACCAGCTTTCCTTCTCAGTGGTGAGGGGGAGAGGTGACATGTCTTGACCACTGGACTGCAACATCATGGAAGATTGGTGTTCTGCCGTCAAAAGTCGAGCCCTGCAAGCTCGACCTCGCCGGTGTAAAGGTTAGTGGCTGAGCCTGCGAGGTAAGACGGGCAGGGCACAGGTTGAAATCCCTCCGTTTCAGCAGTGACCAGACAAAACTAAACACTAGCGTTTAGTTTGATCTGATCACTGCTACTGTTGTGGCTGCCCGAATCCATGCTGTGGTACATGATTGGTAACAGGGTTGGTGGTTGTTTGGTTTGGTTGAAGGTCTCTGTCTCTGCCCAGCTGATGGTGAGCCCTTGCCAAAGCCTTCATGCTTCTTAAATTGGCTAAATGGCGCGTACGGAGAACAAACAGTTGAGCGAATAATTGAGCGTTCATCTGTTCGTTCTCCCTACGCGCCATTTTGCCAACTTAAGAAGCATGAAGCTTTGGCAAGGACTCACCATCAGCTGGGCAGACACAGAGACCAGACCTTCATGAAACCTTCAACCAAACCGAACAACCACAAACCCTGTTACCAATCGTACCACAGCATGGATTCGGGCAGCCATAACAGCAGCAGTCCAATAATTATTATTGGACTCTACCTCAATTTTCATTACAGAATCGGAAAAAACTAAATTATTTTGGCTTCAAATGAGAAAAAAAAAGAAAAAATAATGTAAAATAAGATAAAAATGAGGTATAAAAAGTGGTACAAAGATCTCGAAGGGAAGGAAACTTGTGGTGGCAACAGTGCAAGGGCGGTGGAGGCGGAGGGGGGCGGACGTCAGATCTGATTCAGGAAGAAGGTTGAGGTGATCTAATAAATTCTGCACCCAAAAAAAAGGAGCAAAAAAAGAATAAAAGGCCGAGGGACTTTTTTACTCTCTCTTTCTCTTTTATTTTCTTTTTTCTTTTCTTTTTTTTATTTTTTTTTTATAGAAGGCAAGAGAATCAAACTATCCGTGACCGAAAGAGGGTGAAGGTGAATAAATATCGATAAGCTATTCAGGGAAGAGGTTGAAGGGGCAGCGGTGTTAGTGGCGAAGGGCCAGCGGGGGCAGTGTCCCCATGCTAATAAGGGCCTCTCTCAAGGGGGAATAACAATGTCCCTTTTGGGATGACCCTTCTCTACTTTTTTTTTTCTTTGTCACTGCCCGCAACGCCACAAGACCTTTCGAGCCTCACGGTAAAACCTTCGAAGTCTCAATAGGTGTATACGGATTTTTTTGACATTTTTTTCGCCCTTTTCTTCGTTTATAAATAACATAAAAATACAATATGCTATAATCCTGTCAACCTTGGCCTTTTTACCATTGTTATTTTCCTACTTTTAATATTATTTAAAAAAAAATTTTTTTTTGTCATTCAAGCGACGAAAGTCCGTACCGAACGGAAGTTTGACGTGTATCCCTCCATTGACAATACGCGACTGACTGATATTTGAACAAAGTGACCTATTGACGTGTGTCATCTTCTACGTCAACGAGTCGTCGAATCGTAACGGAAATGTCATAGTAAAAGCGGCGGTGTTGACGTCTGTTGACATGCAGATGGTCAAGATGGTCCCCCATCGATGACTTCCTGAACTGACGCTGAAGATCGAATTCTTCTCAGCATTGGTTGTAAGACTTGGTTATGGGACGACGCCGCGGCGTTATTTGCAGGACGATAATAATACCTGCAGTGCGATTGATAATTACTTTTTGATGACTGTTAGAATAAGTTGTGGTAAGAAATTAGCAGGACTGGCACCAGAAGGTTCGACCTATCATGTAAACCGGGACAGGTCATAGTGACTTATAGGCCAACTCGTTAATCACTAGGAATCTAGCTGTAAGAGACTTTGTAAACTGATCGGGAAATATGTATAACTATTTTGTGAATTACTGAAAAATAAGAAAAATAAATAAAAATACTTACCTACTGCAAATAGGTGGCTCCTTTTGCCCTCTTCCTCCTCTACTGCTGCTGATTTTGATCAAAATAAGGATGATTAGAAAAATACAAAATTACAGGAGCTCATTACAGTGCCTTCGAAAACCCCGTCACTATTCACTTTATAACGTTAATTCAATGGAAATGACGGTTTCAAGAATGGTAGCCGAAGTCTCCCATTTGGCCTATTCATCTGCAGATATGATACATCTTTCTCTGTCAAAACGGTGGTATGTTTTGCCCGCTTGATGGTAAAGAACCGTTCTCAAAACATAAGTCCTGACTACAGCCTACAACTCCCTTAAAACTGTCCCACCCACCAGCGTGACATCCGAAAGGGCATTCTCGTCTGTGGCCTACTGTCAGACCGAACAACGTACACAAATGTAGAGAGAGACCCTCGATTTTCTGTGCTTTCTGCGAGCCTTGTTTGTTCTTTTAAATTTAAAATATCATATTTTGACTCATAGGTCATAGGACCTTGAAATAATTAAAGGTAGGCTAATTTGCGGTATCCATACTGTAAATAATGAAAGGTAGGCTAATTTGCCGTACGCCGTACTGTAAATAATGAAAGGTAGGCTAATTCGTAGGTAGGTAATTCGCAGTATGCCGTACTGTAAATAAAGGTATTTACTTACAATTATTAACATTTAAATTTAAAAAAAAATTGTTTGAAAGATTCTTCAAAACATTATTTGTTAGCCTCATTTGTATTCATTCTCTCAGAATAAACCATTTTTCAGATTTAAAAAATGTTCAACGGTTGTTGAGAAAAACGCTATATACTTTTCCATCTTCTCTCTCCCACACACCTGTTGTCCACATTAACCTTAAACTGCGCATGTTTTGTGAGCGAGGCTATTCTTCTGAGATACTTCAGGTAATGATAGGTGAGTTTTTAGGTAATAATTGTGAGAGTTACTGGTTGGTTTTTGAAGCTAAAATGAAACAGTGACAGTAAGTGAGGTGTCACAGTAGATTATTGAAACGGCTGAAATAAAATTGTAGGCGATAATGAGTGGCTTCTGACGGTTGAAACTTGAATGAAACGACCTGTAACGGTAGGAATTTGATTTTAAACTCCAAATGTTTAGCCTGTTGAAGATGTACCACTTTCAGTAGAGTTAGCTCATTATTCAGATTAGAATAATACAATTAGCATTCTCGGTAGGAGAAGCCCAAACTTTGCGCCATTTTTAATTTTATTATATTTTGATCAACAAAACACGTTTCCCACTATTTGGGACGATCCTGAACGCCCATTAATACGAAGATATTACTACAGAGACAACGCAATAATTTGGCCCTGTATACAACAGATCTCTGCACCAAATGTACTCCAAGGAGTACATACCTAGCCAATTTTATTGTATCAATATTATGAACCTTTCATTACGGTGTTTCATTACTATTCCTACTAATCTTCCAATAGTTTATAGAAGTTATGTCGCATCAAGCGTAGTTTGCGCAGTTAGTTGACTCAGTTGGTTGGATTTAACGGTTGATAACGAGGAGCTTACGTCTGTTTACGATTGAGGCGAGAAGTTAGTCACCGGGTCCCAGCTATTCAATGCAAATTCTCGAAGGTAACAATGAGAGTTTGCATTTGAATTTCAAGACAACCGCAAGGGAAGCAAGTTCCACATGGGAAGGAAGTAGGTCACCAAACTGTATCCGAAGCGGTTGGCAAGTAACGCGTTTATGATGGAGGGATTCCGCCGTTTCAATCCCGAAAACGCCACGAGTGCAAACACACTACTCAGACTATTCTGAGTAATTATGTACTTGAGGTCCCATGTGGAGTTCGGTTGTACATATAATTATATTCCTATGACGTCCTCACCAGCTACAGTGAATAATTTAATAGTACGGATAATCCTCGCAAGCAACAGTTTCACTAAGTACCTTGTGGTTTATAGAAGTTTATTGACAACACCTACTTCAATTTATGGTAATTGTCTCAAAACTCCGTTTTCTGGTTCTAGGGCTTTTCTACTTTGGCTGGTAGGGGGGGTCAAATATCCTAATACTGTCCAGTAACCTAATACCAGATCTTTAATCTATAACCGATTACCAGAAAAACCTTACTACTGGAATAACTGATTCGAGAACTTGAGGGAAAGGGTCCTCTTTGTCGACAGCCAATCGGGATTCCGTGATAATAGGTTGGCTGGGACTATTCCAGGTAATACCAGGTAATAGGTTATGGAAAACGAATGCGTGAAAGGTGTGCGATCATAACTGTCGACTAGTTATTGAAGTGAGTGTTGAGTTAGTTTTGAGTAACAGCGACCGTCTGGTCGGTCCTTTCCAGCGCCCAACTTGGACTGGGTTTTCGCGGTAACCTATTACCAAAATAACCTAGTACCACAACCTATTACCAGACGCTCGCTGTTACTCGATAACCTATTACCAATGAATAACCGTATTAGCCATGCCTATTGGACGGCAGAGAAGATTCCTCTTTATTAAAGGCCGGGGACGTGTTGGCACAAGTTCGTATCATATAACAAACATTCAGTTTCTAACACTTTTTATTATTTAGGTTTTGGCTACAAAATTCGATTACCGCGCGCCAAAATAAGAGACAAAAAATCTCCAAAAGAGGGTTCATTTGACTGTTGGTTATTACTTTGATAACCCTCCGGCAACGGAGGGGAGTCGTCCATCTGGTAGTTTTTTTCTTCTTCAATTAAACGTCATAACGAAGCTTTCCGACAAACCTGGAAGAGTCGCTAATTCAAGTAATTCCCCCTCACCTGCCCCCCCAAGTCCCCTTTGAGTTTATTACTTCTCAACTCACACTTTTCTTTAATTACAAAACTTGAACTCAAAAAAATGAGTCATTTTCAAACATTGGCGATCTCACGACCTCAAAAGAACGTTGGTTTTCACAGGCAGCTTGTACTTGTGCTGAATATGCTGATTTTGATTTCGATCATTTATGGTTGAAAAATTTATGTTTTGGGCATTTTTGTTGGCATGAGAAAAGCTCTTTATTCAGTCAAACATAACATTCTCGTCTTTTACTGTGGGATTCGAGGGGTCCTTTACAGGTAATTGAAAGTTATTTGTCAAATCGACAGAAAGTTACGAGAATCGACAATATCAGTGTGTCTGTGGTTCTTAATTGTTAAGTTGCCCACATGTAAGTGTGACATGAAAAAACAAGACTGATTTATGTACGAGTTATATAAATATAAATATAACTGTAAGTTAGGTATACAGGATGTGTCAGAAGTTATGGTCCACCCTTTTTATCTCCGTGGTTTGGAGGGTTAGAAAAAAACTTCAATCAGTAACCCCCCTTAATCTTTTGCGAGGAATTCAACTATCACATTTTCGCGCGTGGCGCATGCGCGCAAATGCGGGTAACGCGCACTAACTTCGTTATTTTAAATGGGAACCCTCATTTATGGAGTACTTGTATTTGAATCATCATGTTATCAGTCACGAAAGATCAGATTTTGGTATAAAGCCCGGTATTGTTAACCATTTTAGTGGCACACAACCCTATCTCTCAGATAATCTGCTACTTCCTACCTACTCGTACTTGGAAAAATGAGAGAAACTCAAATATCAAAAAAAAATTTTTTTTTTTTTGGGAAACAAAAAGGTTTTGAAAAAACTTCAAAACAGGTGCTCGAATTGCCCGCGTTTGGGGTGCCCTGAACCTTGCAAAAATTGCAAAATAATACTGATTTCAGTGCAGTGTTTCGATCAAAAGCTATAATTGGAGAACTGCATTTATAGGTACAGGCCCTAAAACTCTTGTATTATAATAAATTAGATGTTGGTCAGTTCAAGAATTTAAAAGAGTTTAGTAATTTTTTGTTGAAAAGTATGTAGACTGGTCGTTTGGTTTATATTTTCTGTAAGTATGCACATGCTTTAGGTTCATTTATACTACGTAAGGTATTTTGGTGAGGGACACAAGTGATCGTTCTCAATAATTTATATAACAATTAAAAAAAAAAATGAAGTACGAGGTACGTGGTACGTGGTGTGGGTGTGGGAGGGGGCGCAAAGACATAAAATGTCCCTAGCGGTTGCGTACTTGTACGAAAGCTGTACCCACTTTATGGTTGCTTTGAATCGTGATTCAAAGGTTTTTTCAATACCTACCATAACAGGTTTATGTAAATTTGTATATGCTTTTTTTGAGTTCTATTTGTTGTCATTATAAGGGATGCTGATGTTATAGACATAAATATTAAGTTAGCCAGTCGTATTCAAATTTGTCTTATATACAAATGAATTGTTTGTATAATTTGTATTGTGATTATCTGCCAATAAATAAATAAATAAAATGAAAATAAATAAATTGCATATCAAACCCCATAGATCTTAGTTTTCATGGATTTCATAGATTTCATGGATGTCATAGATTTCATGGATTTCATAAATTTCATGGATTTTATAAATTTCATTCATTTCAAGGGTGCGATTTATTAGATATTAAGTAGATTTCCCGTGTTGTTGTTATTGATAATGGGATTTATTGATTTTCGAGGGGGCCCTGAACTAATCAAGGTAAAATCTCAAGGGCGAAAGGCGACCGAAGACGACGAGGGAACCGGAAGAGGGAGGTTTTTGCTGGGGAAAGTGCGGCGAGAAGTTGTTTCACTAATTGGTAAATGATGGTGGGAGAGATGGTACATCTGCGACTTCGGGTCCTCCTAATGGCTGTCAACCCCTTTACCGCCCCCCCCCCCAACCGCCCGCCGCCACGCTGTTTCCCCGGTAATGCCGCCCCCCCTTAAAGCCCCCCCCCCTCCTACCACTCAACGCTACTGAAATGCCACTAACCATCAATGATTAAACATCCGGCTCCCCTTCACCACCTCTCAATACCTCTCAGCTCGGGGGCGGCGAGGAGAGAGGCCCACTCTGATCTTCGTCCTTTATGCATAAATACTCTCAGCTCTTTATTGTTAAAGGGATTTCGAAAAGGAGGAGAGATAGTGGGGGTGGACGGGGGGGGGTTATAGTGAATGCCTCCGTGGTGAGAATGCGGCGGTGGTGGGGGGAGTGAAGGCCCCACTTGTAAGCTCCTCGCCGCCCCCGCTCCCGCCTCCGTTATCACGTCCTTCGCCTCCCGAGCTTTTACGGCTTTTAGAATATCTCTTACGTTATGGATGAGGCCACCCCCCTCCACTCCCCCCTCCAGCTATCGACCCCTTCCCCACTTACTTAGCCTCAACCCACAACCCCAACCTCAGGCCACGTACTAAACACAAAACACAACCGCTTCCTGTTCTGTATTTACAACATCGAAAACCTCCTCGTCAGAACCACAGATTCGCAAGTTCCAGTCGTGCAGCATGACCTAAAGAGCGAGTTGTCCAAGAAACCGACAAACAGATCACTGAATTTGACCCTAAAACTGAAACCGTGGACTCACTATGAAAAAAATCCTAAATTTCGCCATAAAGTGAATACTACATTCTTACAATAGTGAGACTAACCAGGTATAATACCTTTTTTTTAAGAAAATTAGGTAAAGTCAATTACCTACATACCAATTTTTGACGTCAAAACTCAAATTTGACGTACTAAATAAAACTAAAATTATTGTAGTTTTATTTAGTACGTCAAATTTGAGTTTTGACGTCAAAAATTGGTATGTAGGTAATTGACTTTACCTAATTTACTAAAAAAAAAAAAAAAGTTGTTTGGTCGATTTCAATGGTGTATTATCCGTATTATCCAAGATAATGATATTATATATTATATTATCTGGTCGTACGATCCTTAGATATTATCTGGTCGTACGATCCTCAATACAGTCCTAAAAATGTTTTAAAGTTAAGCTGTATGTACATGTAAACTAAAAACTATACCGTTCCATTTGAATTTTTCGAGATAACAATTTTTCCAAATTTCAAAATTGGTTTTGAACCCCTTCTCATTGACTAAGGGTTATGAAAATTTTCAAGGATCATTGTGGGGTTGGTCCACCGTAAATTTTGCAATTTTAGCGCAACGCTAACTGCTAACTCTTCAAAACATTGCAGAAATTCGCCTCGAAGTTTTTCGCTGAAACGTTTGATGTAAGTTGACTGCAACTCATTATAAAAACCCACTTTTTGGTGAGATATCGATATAATTTCAACCAATTCAACGGTGGAAAAAAAAACTCGCAAATAAATCGATTTATAATCGATTAATTGCGGTTAAGGCGATTTTAACATTTCCAGCTTCCGTTTTGAAATTGTTTGTTCAGGTAAAATGCCTCAACGCAGTCAAACGGATGTTTTGTTAGGAAAATGCCCAAAATAATGTAAATGTTTGTAGGTAAAACGCCTCATCTCAATATTTTGGTGAGTTGACGCGTTTTACCTGAACATTAGCGCTTTTTAATTAATTATTATGAAGTAGTGTAAATTATGATTCATAATAATTGTAATAATAACCCGGGGTTCATTGATAATTATTATCAATGAACCCAGGGTTCAAAAACATTAAAATTCCCTCGTCAATAGCTTTTATTTGAGCTCATAAATATAATCTTAAAATCTAGACTTCTTTTTTTTTTTTTTTCATTCGATTTTCTGAATCTACGTATCTTGAAACGTAAACCCTCAAATTTTGAGGGGGGTTTAAAAATTTGTTTCCTTTGGTCGACTCCAACGGTTCAATATCGAAGATTCGAAAATAATAAACCAAAATACGACAAATTTTTGCAGTTTATAGTCGTTGAAGTTGGTAAAATTTGATAAGTTGATAAATTGATAAATAGGAGTTTTTGGAGTTGATAAATTTGCACCCAACTTCACACGATTTAGTGAGGGGAATTATGTGGACCATCACTGAGCCAGTTACCGACAACCCCACGATCGGAGAGAACCATCTGGTCACCCTCTACGTAGTATTAATAATGTTTCACCCTATCATTCTAATCATTTTATTCACAGTTACAAGGACCACGTTGATAGATTCAAACTCCTCTCCTCAGATCAAATATTCATCAAAACCACCGCTGAGTGGAGGATAGCGAAGGAGGGTACTCATCATGTGGGGTCCACTGATGGTGTGTGGAGGTGGGGGGGGGGACCACTAAATAATTGATCGGTGAAATAATAATTAGACCTTGGTGGGTGGGGGGGGGGCGAAGGGGGTGAGAAACCTCAAAGTGGCCGGAGGCGGGTGATGGTGGTCCGGGGGCGGCGGGGGGTTTTGGGGAAGAAAGTGGCAGCGGGGCCCATTTGTTAGGCGGTTGCGGCTTGTGGCCACCAATCAGGCTAATGGCCGCTCTAATTGCGCTCTCACTTTGTCTTAATAAACATCAGGACGCAGGATCATCCATTAATGACCCGACCGGCGCCCCGCCAGCCACAATCCCATGGAAAGGCGTTTTCATTTTTCACATTTATTTTTTATTTCGGTTTATCATTTTTAATAATGAAACGGGAAAATAAATTTTGAACCCCCTCAAAATTTGTAAATGTTTGGTAGGTATAAAAAAGGTGAAAAAATATATACCTACATATATGAACCTCTCCTACGTGTTCTTTACCTAAATTCCGACTAAAAGTGTCGCGTAGGTTTTTTTTTAAATCCACTACAAATCCGACTTTTTCCAGTTTCAAGATTCGTTTCGTGTTGTCATAACTCCTTTAATTTGCAGTAAAACTTAAATTTGAGGACACCGTTGGAAATAGTTTTAAATTTACTGCCTCTTTAATGCCAAAAATTGTTTTTTAGGTGGAACTGGGGAGTGAAAATGGAGTCTGAAAAGTGAATTTTGTCAAAATCTCAACATCACTTGTTTTCTAAACGCTTGGTAATCTTATTATTTCTCAGGGCCAGTTTCACCAACGTAAACAAAGGAGTTGATCTTGGTTCAAATCGCGATTCAACTAGTGAACGGAGATTGTCCGTTAGGTTGGGTTTCACCACAGGCGTTCAACCCTAAACGCAGGTAAAAGCGAGTTCAGAGTTGAACACTCGATTTCGGCCGGTCAACAGGGGTAAACTCGGTTCAAATTCACTTTTACCTCCTGCTCATCAATTCAACAATGCCTCGGGCACAAGACAATGCAGCGAGGCAACTGCTCATTGATAATTACGTTGGTGTTTTCTTAATTTTGTTCAATGAATAATAGTCTGCGAAATTGGAATAAGGTTCATAAGAAAACTAAATCCCAGCCTTTTTCAAGACCCCGAAAATTACAAATATAACTTTATTCTATCTTTCCCTCTTGCTCAAATCAAAAACCTGACTTGTTACGTTAAATTCCGTTTTCAAGGATTTACATCAGTAATGAAAATTGGATAGGCTTCCAAAACTTAGCGTCCCGTCATGAAAAATGTGAGTCATGCTTATCATAATGCCCTAGTAGTAGCTTTGTGGTGGTGATGAAATGAAGCAACGTTATTCAAACTATTGAAAAACTTTATTATAAAATAATAGGAACTAGATCGGTAATTAATTTTCGTCAACAGCGGAATCTAGGTTCATTTCAGTACCTCTCAACTTTTCTGTAACAGAGCGGTGTTTGTATTGAATTTTCTTCTTCGATTTTCAATTCGAAGCGAGCAGTTCGCGCTCACCAGCAGTGAAGATCGGTAACAGCTGCTCAAGCTTGGTTTTCATTGATCTTAGTTCAATGTGAACTCCGATCCTAGAAACTCGACTAACTTGGTAAAACCCAAAACTTTTCAAGCTGAAATCAATCCATCAGTTACGTTGACATAGGTTTCCAATAAACCGAGTTCATGGATTATTGGTGAAACCGGTCCTTAGACTAAAATTGTGAAGGTATGCTAGAAAATGCGCTAAAAGGTCAGCTTTCTAACGAACTCATCAACAAATTTTTGGCAGTGGAATTAAGAGTGAAAACGAGGTTTGAATGCGAAAAAATATGGTTTTTTTTCGGGCTAAATCTTAGGTTTTCCATTAATGTACCTTTGTGAACTAGTGAAACCTGTCTTGGAATCAAAATCTGCAATTTTTTAAATTCACGACTTGCGATAAAATCCATGGATATTGAATAGGGAATAATAAATCCGTAAAAATCAGTGTTTTTTCACCACAAAAGTCAATTGTTTCTGGAACTACACTACAAATGTCAGCCAAAATCCGATTTTGAATTTGGATTCAGCACCCTGGAAAACATAAGTGCAGGGGAAAACTTGGTAAGTACATCAACAATTTTGAAAATAAGTTGAATAAGCCGTCGAATTTGAGGGGTAGTTTGAGTTATCGTTTCTGTTTTTGATTATTTCGTGGAGATCTTCAGGGATAAGGGTCAATCATTGGGGATTCATGGATTGAAACTTAAGAATGATTTCTTGTTCTTACCTGGTACGAGTATATTCAAAGTTCCTGTCATATTGAATGAAGCGCATATTTGTTGAGTGTTGTTGATGTTGTTTGTGGTTGTCCTCATTTCTACCCTCTCGATAGTAATATTTTACTACCCGCATTGAGTTATTCGCTCAAACGCTTCCACCGAGTATGTTGAAAAACTCGGCATATGAATAACAGCGAGTTCACGCAATAGCCTGGATCTCTCAAAGCAACAACTTCAAGGTTGGTTGACTTGGCCGGTCATGAATGTCCAATTGCTTGATCGGAGTAACTAGAGAAGTTGTGGTGGTTATGTGGGCTCGTTGTTACCCCTTTGGTTTGACTTACACTTTGGTTACCAGATGACAGAAGCCACCCGCATCTGCATTCATTGAACCTTTCCGAGCCCTTTAACTTATAAATATTCATATCAATACGGAGACGGTAATTGGGTGCGGGAACCTTGTCCATCCCCTCTGGTACCCTGTGTCCTAACCCTGCAGTCGCAGTACCCTCATTTCATCTTCTGTACTCATTTCAGTGGGTGGACGGATTAATTTGACTGTCCCGTGTGAAATTCGTGCGGTCGATTAGGAGAGTTTTACGGTGTGATTTCCAAATCATGTTCTTGAGCCGCCACTTTATTTATTTTTTTTTACAAAATCGAGTTTTGCAACTACAAATTCCAAAACCCAAAATTACTGGTAAAGGTCCCAGTAGTACAGTGTACTACTGTACCCCCCCCCCCCCCCAAAAAAAAAACGTTCTTCACTGAAACTTTAACTGTTTGAAATTGGTTTTCATATAAAATCAGCTCCCGTTCCTTTGCCCACCGAGGAATCGTAATTGGCGACGAGGACGTTCTGAAGCTAATTCACAATCAAGCTTCCGTGATTTTTTTTTTAAATTTCATTATATTTTGATTTGACGTGTTTTAATTTAATTTATATTTATTTTGACTAAAAACCAGAATATATTGTGTTTTACGTGAACAGGCCTCCCTTAGGGCCTTTCGAATAGCCGCCAGGAAATACGCTCCCGTTGTTTTCCATAGGACTTTCGTTATATACGACCTCCAGATTCCTCATCCGTTAGTTTCGAATGACTTGAAATCAGCTTTTGAATTTGTTTCTTGGAACAGATTTATTTTAGAGGCGAAGTCGGATGGTGCGGCGCGAAGGGCGCAAGCCGTAACAGATTTGCATATTAATTCGTCTGGCTCTTCAAGATAAAAGCCGTTCTCTGCCTTATCGTTTATGCTCTTTCGTTTTCTACCCCCAATTACGTTTATATTATTACCCACTGCGTAACCCGAGATGAGGGTGAAATCAGAGTTCGCAGCGTGTCGTCGTTGCGAGACGAAGCCTTCATAACCAGGTTCGGGTTATGTAAAGCGAAAAGTCTACTGTTTACGGATTTATGACTCTAAATCGAACTTCAGATAGTCAAATTTTACAAGAGACACCGAAACGCGTTTGTTGGGTGGCCATTTATTTACTCCCACCTAACTACCCCAATATGATTTCGTTATAATTTTGAAAATTGTTTCAAAAAATGTTTTATCCGGGCTTGATATTGAAAATAGTTTATATCGGTTTCTCACCTCCACTCTGATACGTACTCCCGTCAGCTCTAAAAGGACGAACCTCTTAAACGGTTTATTGTGCCAAGTAACATGTTACTGATATGTTGTAACTTATTAGCAACATATTTTTGACATATATGTGTGTTTTAGAAGTATTGTTCTTCTTTTTGATGATTTGTACTTTGTACTTTCCTAAGTTGAAGTACGATAAAATATTTTTTTTTCAATCAATTAGCGACTCCGACCGAGAGGAGGTCGTTACTACACTAGGATTTCAGTGTCCGCCACTGAAGAGACGAGTAAATAAATCAATCGTCGCTTAAGAGGCAGCACCACGTGTTTAACATTTTTGCCAACTTTTCAGGAGGATGAAAAAAACACGTTTTTGTCTAAAATATTGGCACTTCTGTCATTTTTCTCACAATTGTTTTGAAACGTGTCGAAGTCACCTCCTAGACAATAAAAAATGGCGAGAAAAATGACAGAAGTGCCAATATATTAGACAAAAACAGGTTTTTTCATCCTCCTGAAAAGTTGGCAAAAGTTACATCCGTGGTGCTGCCTCTTAAGCGACGAAATATGCATTTGCTGCAATAAAAATGTCTTTTATGTAATCGATGTATTGAGCGTTTTAACCAATAGCCAAGTATGGAAACGAAGTTATAGAAATTGTTGATGAACTGTAGGTATTCTAGGTTCCTTCCCAATAAGGTGCTGCTCATTCTGCTCATTTCCGCATGTTGAGGTGGTGAAGATGAACCGAGGAATTCAAAATGTTCTTTTGGACCGTACTTTTTTTTTAAGAAAATACTTTTTCAAATAATTTTCTGAAATGTAGGTACGTAGGTAAGTAGGTACTTGTTTTCGCTGAATAAAAGTTGGCAACCCTAGTTTTTTCGGATGCTGAATCGAAATGTGAAGTCGGATTTTGGCAGAAATGTATACCTAGTTTCAAAGAAAATTGAAAACACAAAACGCATATTTTATTAGGTACTAACAAAAAAAAGATCATTCAAATCCGGAGTCAGGATTTTTCTCGTTCCACTGTGTTATTCTACGCTATAGTTTGTCTATACAATAATAGTGTGTCAGTTCCTGGCACTTGATTGGATGGATCACTGGCTGATGAAATGGCGACGAGACAACGTTGAATTGCGTTTGATGCTGTGAGGGCCAAAGTGGAAAAACCCCTCACTTAACGCCTTATCTGACACTGAAGCCTTTCACCAGACACGTCCCCGCGTCTGCTATCGATCCGCTCGCAAACGGTCTATTGTGCTCCCAAAGCGGTTTACGAGACGTCGAGAAGCTCCTTGGCTCATTCAAAACTGGAAACCGTTGGAATGAAGGATTAACATCGAGGCTAATTGTAAGAAAACAAATTAGCAACTTCGAATGCAGTCGTCGGCCGAGGGCTCCACCATTAGTAGGTTGCTCAGCGGCCAACGTATATAAGTGGTTGAGGTGGTATCCCTCTTCAAGTGGTCTTGAAAACGGGGAAACTGCCATCCATCTCAAGATTAATTCCTTGGGGTAACGTTCTGTACGAGAGATTGGGGGGGTACCCTGGAGTTATTAATAGTGGTTTGACCAAGAGGGACAATAGGACAGAGGCTGTTCGCCTGGACCATTCAAGGCAGGAGTCAGGGTGAAAAGCAGAGGTTCCCTTTATTATCCTCATCACCTGTTATAGGAGGTGGTACACGACATCATTTGTCTTCCGACCTCCCCGAGCTGTCCTCGTTTTGTGATCTCCATGATATCCGTTGATTATACAATCACGTGAATGTACCCACCCGGTTATACCTAATAGAATCACTTGCGATTTACAACTGTGGTCTTTTTTATACTCTATATAAATCATAAAATGTTAAATTCAATATCTGCGCATTACTGGCACAAACCCCAATATGATTATTCATTATAAGAACAATTCTTATGTATAAGGTATACCTAATTACAACCTTTAAAATGAGGGAAAATTTTTGAATTTATAACTTGTCATAGGATTTAAGAACTAGAATGTTGAAATGTTACATTTTTTCAACACCTTTGTATGGCTCTGAAGAGAAGATATGCGTAAGATAACGCTAACGTAGAATGGCGAAATGTAGTGCTAACGTAGAATGCTGAACGTCCCTTGGACTGAAGAACTTACAAACAGCAGTATTGAGAATAATGATGAAAAACATTAAAATTATTGAAACAATAAAGACAAGAAAGATACAATATTTTGTACATTTTATCAGAGGAGAGAAGTACAAGATCTTACAGCCCACTTTAGGAATTATAGCGGGAAAGGCAGAAGGAGGTAGAAGGACAAACCTTCAAGAGTCCTGTACCAGAACAGTCGTTGTTGAACAATCTGGTCTGCGAGTAGTCGAGGATACCGGCTCCCTAGCATCGCCATCACCCTGTGCAGTTATTTGCAGTGGAGAGACAGCGTGTAAAGAAACACAGGAGTTACACCAGCCTCCAAGTAAACAAACATTATTATCTGGAGTATTGCGAGGGAGCCCAAAAAACCTCTTGAAAAAGAACTTGAGAACCCGTTCAATGGCCTGATATCTTCGTGAATCCCACACTTGAGCGCTATACGTCAAAATGGCTTGAATTGTAGCCTGAAAAACCTGATACTTGCAGTGGATTCGTATCTCAGAATGCCACTGAAAGGAACCGTAAACATACGGTATGACAAACTATGCTGTTGCGGATTTATCTTCTAGATGAGCAGCAAAAGACAGGCCAGTTGAAATTGACTTCAACCTTCTGCAGTTTTTACATAAATTATTGCGATAAGTAGGCCCGGTAATCCCACTGATACCACCAAAAGAAATATTAGGAAAAGCTGAACCCCACTTTTCACCTGGATTGCAGCTGGATGCCTGCAATGTGCTGCTAATGCGGCCACATCCACTCGCCAGTGTTTTTCAAAACCGGTCATCTCTAAATCCACCTGGTATTTTTACTGGTATTGGCTTTTCCATCTCCATTTGAGTTTTGCTAGGTTACCATCATTTCCTAATACAGTGTTGAATGTAGAAAATGTATTGTTGAAAGATTGTGTTCTTATGAAATTTTTCAAGGTTTCTTAATGCAGATACAGATACTGCCCTACTGGAAACCCGAAGAAACCCCAATGTGGGCATTCATCTAAAGCTTACCAATGCAGTTCTACTGGTGAAACAGTGGACCAGATCGGGACGAAGACGATCGATTGATTTTTTTATCAAAAAATTTTGGCTGACTTGGATGGAAGTCTAATGGAATTAGATTACGAACCCTTGGAGAATATCTACGACATGTGCGAGCCCGAGGAAGATGATTTAGCCGCTCGAGCGTGAAGTTTCGTTTCTTATGTACCTATATATTTTTTTCATAACTTTAGTCAACCTGAAATAAAGTTCAGTTACAAGAAACATTTTGATTGATTTAACGTCGATGTTTTAAGCTCTAGTTTGTTGCAAAACCGGCCAACTCCAAAATGGGTTGCAAAACCAGCCTAATCCCAATGAAAGTTTTGAATTTCTTCTTTCCTTCACCTTCCCCCAGATTCACTTATACATATATAAATATTTGATATATACTGCTATATATCAATTATACTGCTTCAAAACTTACTATCCTAGTGACACATTGACAGCAAGAGGTTTAGATCCTATCTCAATTTCCCTAGGTGACAGAAAATCGGCTCTCCTGAAAAATTTGCTGTTATGTAGACGACCGTTTTGCAACCAGACGGCTAAAAATTTAATCTTACAATTGATGTAAAAAGTTAAAATTTTAGTTGCTCAAGATGGTTAACTCAAAGTAAAAAATATTTATTTACTTATATAAGCAGCTCTTCGGGTAAGTCGCTCCTTTTCCTTACGAAACGCCCAATTTCCTTGGGACCCCACTGTAGGCCACGACCTCGTCGACGATTTTGTTTATGTGTTTTTTCTTATTGATAAGTTGAACGAACTCGAAATGGCGAAGGGGTCGAAGCGAACTATCGCCCCGTTGAGCGGTGATCAGATGACGGAGAAATAAACCGAAAGGGCGATCTTATGACGTCACATGACGAATCCCTCTCGAGGGAAATCCTTGAAGGCGCGTGGCTTCTTGATAAATGACAATGAGGGAACTTACGTTCCCCGAGTGAGGAAAGGGTTAACTATTCCATTAGGTGAGTAATCAGACACTCGAGGAAAAAAACATACGATGACGTGATGGAGAATGTCACATTGCAGTTAGAATAATATGCAAGATTTAATCCTGTGGTCGAGTTATCAACATTTCATTAATTAAAGCCTCGTTTATATGGAGCATTGGGCTGCGGCTCGTAAGTGAGTTATGCAAACTTATTGGTCGAGTTCCAGCCTTCCACAATGATCCTCGAAGCTTTTCATAACCATAGGGCAAGGGGAAGGGGTTCGAAACGAATTTTGAAAATTTCATATTGCGAAAAATTCAAATAGAACGGTATAGTTTTTAGTTCACATTTAGTTAGAGTTTATTGTTTAGAATTTTTGACACTATCCGCAGCTTCGTACGACCAGCCATTTGTTCACAATAAGAGCTCAAAGTATGAGCCGAAATAAACTTATCAACACGATCGTGAATCAAACGGTTGAAATACAGGCCAATGTTCATACTAAGGAACAGATGATTGAAACATCACATGATTTTAGTGATGTAAGTAGATATTTTTGTTGTGAGGTAGGTACTTTTTGTGCTACGGAAAGAAGGTAATTTCGAATGTTTGTTGGTAGGTACTTCATTTATAGAAACATTAATGACGACGTTTTCAAATCTTTTGGTCAACAATTTTCATTTGAACCCGTAGATTTATAATCGTAAAATCTGGACCCCCTCCCCCTGTGTTAAGGGCGTAGGGATACCTAGCACGTTCAGCGCGGGAAGGAAAACAGCTGGCAACGTCAGTGACGGGACATGATTTTCCCGGAAATTTGACATAAGCACCCTAATTTTTGATATGAAAGGTATTTAGAAGTATATGAAGTAGCAAGGAAGCCATTTTGATCATTTGAAGGACTTGATGTTATAAGACATGACGAGAAATGTTATATAACGTCATGTTATAAAAATGATCAAAATGGCTTCCAATACTCACATGTATCACTATTAAATAGTGATTAAATAAATTTTATGATGTTTAGTATATGTGCATGTGATGCACATTAAGCAGCCTGACCTGATATAGCTACAATTGATGTATTCAGTGGGTGGCGAAGGCTTAGATTAGATGCTGTTGCAACATAGTTGAGTTTTATCTCTTGTGGTCGTTTCATGGTGTTTCATGTACAAATTGATTGTTGTATTATTTGATAATGTTTTATTATTTGAAGAAGATTTCTGTTGAGTGGAAGAGTTGCAATCATGACGGGGGGGGGGGGGGGGAAGGGAGGGGGTGAAAAGAAGATGCTCGGACGAGAATGGGAGGTGGAACCCCGCGATTAGTCGGTCGGATGAGTCTGTTTGACAAAAGAAGGCGAAGAGGAGGTGGACGAAGTGGATGGTGAAGAGGAAGTGGTTAAAGGGGAAGCTCACGGGGCGGGGGAAGGGAGTCAATTAGGGATACTGAGAGGGCGGTGTGTGGGAGGGTATCAGGTATCTCCCGTCGGCGTGTGCCGTCCAGCGTGTGGCAGAGGAAACTGACAATGAAAGTGCTCTTCAACAACGGACCACATGGCCCACCGCGAGCCACTTTCATTCAAACTCCCCTTTTTACCCCCTCACCGCCCACTGCGAGGAGGTTTCTTCTGCCCTCAGGTCTCCTCGTTTTCTTTACCGCCTCAGGGAGGATTGTGATACCGTCGGTGTCGCCACACGTAAACTCCCCCCTCATCACTTCTGGTTGTGATCAGACACCTGATGCCGTCACTAACCCTTAATGCGAACCTTCGTCGTAATACAATAATTTGTTAGAGCAATTCCGAATAACCGAATTTCAGGTTCGAAATGCTCAGGTTCAAAATGCTCACCTCGGACACATGCAATAGAGCAATATCGATACAATTTTTGACCAATTCCGATTCAGCGATTATTTCAAGTCCACTCAGTTGTACAACCGACGGATATAGGTACGATTTCCAGTGTCAATTCAGATGTTCTACAATTATTTCATAACACAGAAGTGGTAAAAGGTTTCAAAGGTGTAAAAAGGTATATTTTCAAAATTTTGGGCTGCCTGAATCAAAATCTGTCATCCGCTGCTCTCCTGCTCCTCTAGTTTTCAAGAGAAAGGGCTCGAAACCTTTTTAAAGTAGTGCTTGAGTTCAAAAATCACTGTATTGATAAAATGTTTTGACCACTGCGATAATCACCACTGTTCATGGTTTTAGCGGTGTCAAATACAAGATTGGAGCTGAATTTCTTCGTTTTTGCAATGAGTATTCTTTGAAAAATAAAAACTGGTAAATATCCTGAAAAGTGTGTATTTTTCATAAATGTAAATAAATGTGAATTTAATTGTTTCATAAATGTAAATTTTACACATAGGTAATATAAAATTGGTAATTCTGGGCAATTATCCGGTCAACTCCGATATTTCTCAAACTTTCGTATAATGTTATAGACAAGGAAAGACAATAATAGAATGCAAAATTAGACGTCGCAAACGTAATGCGATAAGGCAGGAAGCGATAACGATAAGCGATAACGGGGTCGAAGTCCAAGCCGAGCCTAGTGACTCTGAACGCTGTTGCTGCAGGACAGTTCTGTGCGTGATGTCGGCTAGTACTAGTAGTGCGAACCCGTTTCTATGTGTTGAATGTGAAAATACTATTTTGAGTTTTGCTGTGTTGTCAGATGATTCCGATCGTTTAGACACATTTTTGTATAATCATGGTGTTTTGCCACGAAATAAAATATGCCCGTCATGTAGTAGTGTTATGTCATTAAACATTAATAAACACAACCCTATATGGTACTAATCAGTTGATTGGGGGATGTTTTTATTCCGCAACCCCGTCCACTTGATCTATATGCCCAACTGATCTATATGGTACTAATCAGTTGATTGGAGGATGTTTTTATTCCGCAACCCTAGTCCAACTAATCTACGAGTATATGGTACTAATCAGTTGATTGGGGGAGGTTTATCGGAGGAACCACTAGCCATAACGGTACTGTCACAACTGGCCTTCCGCGCGTCTCCCGCAAGCCACTGTTATCGCGTGGACTTTTCCGACACTTATTTCGGTCTGAATATTGATATTTACTACTCTACATATATCATGGTTAAGTATGAGAAATATCGGAGTTGACCGGATAATTGCTCAGAATTACCATAAAATTTAATTTAAAGTCCGATTTTAAATTGTGATTGCATAAAATTTATTTTAAGAAACAGTTTCTATTTATGTTTTAATGACAAAAATTGATCTATCATTTTCTGTACTGATCACCCTTCTGTCTAGATCACTGTTCTGTTTTATTTTATAAAGTTTATTCATAAAAAATTAAAAAAATTAAAAAAAATTCAACATTCACGTATTGATGATAAACCATTCAGAATTAATTTGTAGTAATATAATACTGGGATTTATCTTGTACCTACGTTCACAAAAATGTATAACAGGTAGTTCCTTCCACCAAATATTCGAAATTACCTTCTTTCCGTTGACGCGAAAACTATTTCAGAACAAGAAACTCGATATCTCCAATGAAGTGCTGTATCACAGCTGTAAGTATAGTTTTTTTTCGTTACAGATGGTGGTTTTTATCGCATTTTCGCCATCTCCAATAATGAACCATTGGAACTTGGTCCATTCCAATGGTTCTTGGTTATTGGAGATAGCTAAAATTCGCTAAAAAGCACCATCTGTAACGAAAAAAACTATACTTACAGCTGTGTTACAGCAATTCGCTTGTGATTTTCGGATTTAGAACAATCCGATATCGAGGATCTTCCAATATTTGGTATCGATAACGATATTCCACGTTGATATCGATACAGCGATATTATCGCAACAAAATATCGATATTAGCAACATCGAATGATAGGTATTGCGAAATTCGTAAGATTACTCATAATTTTATGACAATGCGTTCTTCAATCAAGTGAATTTATTTCATCTTTATATTGCAGATAATTTATATTAATTTTTTATTTATATTAAATTTTCATTTAAAATTTGGTTGAAAAATACACTTTTGAGGTTAGCTCATTGAAACAAACCTGTGTGTCAGCTAATTTTTGAGCTACTAAAAACAGTCACAAGTGGATTTTCAGTACCAAAACAGAAATAATCATTAAGTAAATGATAACTTCTGTTGATTATCATTAAAATTATTATTTCTGTTTTGGTAAATTTTTGTACAGTATGGTTCTTGTTGGTTTTTTTTCAACTGCAATTCCTAAATTGAAACACAAATTGTTTCACTCGAAGATAACATAAATTAGGTACCATTTGACTGAAAAATTACAATAAAAACAGAAAATGCGTTCTTCACACACACGTTCTTCGTACCCTCTTAACGTATTCAAGTTACTTTTAAATTGGTTAGTTGAAATTAACTTAAATCCTCGCCTTTCATAGGAAGGCAGTTTTGTGCACTACTTCCGTGTCTCCGCGTTTTGGGAACCCCCGACTGGTAACAGTAGTGGAGTTTTCGGGCCGCTACAACTCCTCTGGTGGGAATACGTGAAATATACAGATTGTAAAAGCGGACTGCTGCCTGAATCATTTTTATTTCTCAGGAAACCTTACTTCACCTCCACTCGCGCTGCCGAGAGCGCGGTTGTAGGAAATAGGAAATAGGAAACCAAAACCATTTTCTGCCTTCTACTTCATACCTTCGTTTGATTTGGATCTCGAGGAAGTAGACGAACGCACAACGCACGGATATTGTGCGGTTTATTGCAACTTGATCCCAACCCTCAACCCATCTGCATGTCTGACTCATTCAATTGCCTCGCTGTTATTATTATTTCGATTGTCAAGGGGTTGTGATGGGCTCGTCGCTCTCAGAGCAGGGGCAATCTTAGCCTTCGGTAACGCAGTTAGCATCCCAACATCCCAACATCCCGACATCCCTCTAACAGACGACGGTCCCAATACCCAAGCGACATCTTCGTCAAACACTATTATCACGATATTTCACACCCTCCTGCTGTTCTCAACGCCTCGGGCAGGGTTTTGCCTTCTGTCGATTTCCGTCCGACCCCCAGCAACCGATTACACAACTAGAAATCACGGTACGCGATGCACAGCTCAGTTCAAACAGTTGCAGACCTCGTTTACTGTTTAACGTGATAATGACATAGATTTGTCATACCTCTGAGAGTCAGCCCAATTCCTGGCACGTATTGCAAATCAAAGACGTATCTCATAAGGCGAAGACGGATACGGAGCAGCCGCGGGGTGATGTCGTCAAAATCCTTAGTCAGCAATACACTAATTGACGGATTATGGTCTGGTTGAATGGTGATGCGTTTCCCGATGATGAAATCTTTAAATTTATCGCACGACCAACCTATTCCTAGTGCCTCACGCTCAATATTAGAATAATTCTTTTCTAATTTTCTGCTGGAAGGAGTGTTCTGGATGCATAAGAGATGGAACGAAGTTCTCTGGAGTAGAACCGATCCCAGCCCTAACATTGATGCATCACAAGAATGCACGGTTTCCAAGTCGGGGTTGTATAAAGCTAAACAAGCTTTAAGTAGTGGTAGGTAAAGTTGTTAAGGCCTAAATGAATTTTGTTACAGATGTGTAGAGGGGGAAATTGGCTGTGTGAGATGTAATGTTGTGTCAGAGAAATCCAAGCGCGGATTTGGGTGGGGGGGAGGGGGATGGCTTATATTGTACAGTATATGCTTGTACTGTATAGATACTGTATGACATACAGTATCTATACAGTATGTTACATACTGTACATACATTGTACAGTTTAAAATTTTACCCAAAATATGAAAAATCCACAGTCTATAAGGCATGGCTATAATAGAACATTTTCGAAGAAATAACTGGTTTTATGTAAAATGTCTTCATTTTACTGGTTTTCAAATAAATTCTGTCTCCTTTTTTTTTGCCGACGAACACGTCTGTTTATAGAATGTTCAACATATTACCCTAAAATTTCTGTTTTTGTTTCTAAATTTTTTCGGGATGAGATAATGGGTTAAATATTTTAAAAGGCACTGTCTGAAGTTGGAAAGAAGCTCTGTGCAAAATTGCAAGTCAATCAGTGAAGGTGGAGAGGTTGTAGCCTTGCCTGACTGAATAAGGAGAAGGAGAAGAACAAGGCAACGGTCATAAACAGGTTTTTTGGAGTTACGACTGTATAACTCTGCTCCCTTTAGACCTAGCGACTTAATCTTTCAGGGCTTTCTGTTATGCGCACCGAATTTCATGTTGATCGGTCTTTTCGTAAAAGTGCAACCCTAGGTTTTCTTTTCAAATACACATTTTTTTCAATTGTTTTTTAAAATTTCGTCTTGTCTATTTCCACCTTTAAAACCACCAAATTCTTACTGTGGTGAACGTTTTTTGTACGATGAAAAATTTCGAAGATAAACCTGAACGTAGTAACGTAGCTACGAAATGGATGTAAATCATCAGGAATCAGGTGACTTTCCCTAAGCTTTCGGTACTTTTAAAAGAAGAATCAACTTGTGTTTGTGTACTTTGTCTACTTCAAACAAGTGTTTTAGTAATAACATTTATTTCTAACTTTATTTCTAAATGTATACTAATTTATTAAATTTAAATTGGCTCTCATCCCACTCCCATACGATTTGGATTACCATTGCAGTATGTAGTTACGTTATTTACTTTTATTAATATTATTTTATTATTACTTTTAATATTTACTCTCATTATTATTTTATAGTTTGGAAAAAAAGTTACCGAAAAATCTTCTCCGTACTCCAAAGGACCGGAATACGAATTCTGCTTTTCTCAGCCAATTCTGCTGATTCAGTTGATTCTGCTTTTCTCAGTCAATTGGCATTTCGAAGAATCGGACGTTCCTAATTACTCGCCCCTGATCCATATCGATGCTGTTCGTTCGATATCATCTAATAGATCGAAAGGATTGCTGAGCAGACATATTTAGTAGTGTTGTGTTTGAACGAGCTGTCTTGCCTTTTAACAGAACAGGCACACGCAGAATCCAAACAACGCCCCCACTGATGCCATTTGGCGCCCGTTGATGAGTAACTGTCTTCGATAACGCGGTCAAACGGCGGAAAACTTCGTCGGGGAAAACGCTCGTTTTCAGGCCTTCGCGTAGATTTCCACCAGACGAGCCGCGTAAAGGCTTCTCGATGTGTAGGAAGTCATTCCGGTTATATCTAAGTTTAGACCATTACACCCGAGGACGAGTCCCTAGACTGGTAAAGAGGTCTAAACTCCACGAGTCATTACCCCCGAGGGCGCGCTCGTTTCCGCATAATTCAGACGGCTTTACTTTCACCGATGGTGGGGGAAAAAAATCCCAGGAAAAAAAATAAAAATGAAAAAAAAACCGAAAACGAATCCTCAGAATCAGCCCAACTGCTGTGGCGAAGTGAGGGAGCGGATCGATTTTTAAAAATTCGGGGTCCGTCTTTCTTCGGAGGCGGTTTTTTGACTTCTTTAAATGAAACGGCTGAGACCGAAGACCTTTTTCGCCTCATTTCCCGTTGATTCGCAACAACTGGAAAGACGACCGAAAGAGGAGCTTCTCATCAACAGGTTCCAGATCCCCAGATCCTTGATTAATGAGCGATTTAGTCCAAATCAATCCAAATTGGCGTTAAAACACCCCTCAAATTTCACCACAACGGTTCATTATTTTCTCTATAGATCACCCGTGTATATAAGTGGAGGAGTGAAGTTAAATATTGAGTGCTTGGTCCTCTCTGAGTGGGCGGTAGTCAGCAACGAGCTCAATGATCATCTCATCAATTTTTCAACTGAATTGTAGCCCAATCCAACAATAATTTATTTATTTAATGACCAAAAAAGCAGGTTGGCGATTTTGGTGTGGTGGTAATGAAGTGGTACCTCGTGGGTGACCAAAATGCTTGTTTGGCTTTTTGGAACTGTTGGATTATTACAAATAAACCATTGGCCGCGTCGATCTGAATAGAGATCGCAACTGTGAAAAAACTCTTTGAAAGCTTTTGTAGCCCCACCACGTATGTGATGATCCCACTACTTGACTGGTACTGACTTGTAACTGCTGGGATAGAGCGAGCAAGGTTTCCTCGTAAATGAACGTGTTTTGCCTTAATAATTTTGATTTCCCTTGTAATATTACTTGTGTGTCCTGAAGACTAATCAGCAGATTAAAAATTTTGTTGTTGATAATATAGGACAAAAGAACTAGACGTAAGTTAAAGCTGAAACTACTCGAGTCACGACAAGTGAAACATTTAGTCGATATCCAGAGTATCAAGTTGGTCAATAGGCACTAAGAATGGTCCCTTCAACATGGTGAACGAGCACTAAAAACTTACTCTTGTCAAATCTTTCAATAAATTGCAGATATGAGGTCTTCAATTTTTTCCAGCCATTTCCCAGGATTTTCGAATATGTAAGCTTCATGAGCTTTTTTTTTTTTTTTTTTTTTAGTTTTCTTTCAAGTTAATAAATACTTTGATGCTTGGTTCTACTTTGAAATTTGGAAAACTGTCGATGATAAGCTTCTCCTAACAAGTGGGTTTTTTCATTTTCGAGGTAGAGCTTTCGCACTTAGGCGACGATATGATCCAAACTAAGAGCAATAGCAAAATGGTATTTAAGTACTTAATGCAATCAAACTAGAAGGACCACTTGAATAATAAATAGCTGAAAAGGAAAAGACGATACGTCAAATTTTGAAAGTTTTAAAAATTTGAATGTCCTAAACAGTTTCAACAAAACAAATCTACTTCAGTCTGATGACTTTATTGATAATTGACATTTACTAAAAATGTAACAAATCCCCACAAAACATAATTATTTTAAGAATACAAGTTGATGATATTCAGGAATGGATTCAGAGTGTAAATGTCTTAATGTCACTTGGTCATCTACTTCTTATAACCGTTGGTGAATAATTTTATCGAAGATTATCACGATAACACAGTAGCATTGTACCTACTTCAACGGAAGCTGAGTTATGCCCAGTTTTTTTTAACCCAAATAATGGTGACATTATAAATAACAGTCATACAAATGATAATATTGTCAGTTGTTTGATAAATTTTAGTTCTTCAGGCTCTAGGACCTCCGAGGAGACCTCCGTAGCCTGGCACGGCGGACAGAATTGAAAGAAGGGGGTGAACACCCACATATCAAATAAGGACATCAATTTAAATGTAATAAGGTCTGTGAGAAGAATGATTAAGATTGACGACAAGGGCTAATTGTGCTCTTGGATGCAGATCAGCGGAGTGATGGCCATGAGGGTCCCCGCCAGCCCTTGTGGCGTCATCATGAAGAAGAAACCCCGACATCTGTTCACCATGTTATATGTATGAACATTCGTCATAGGGTAGGTAATGCCCGGAGGGGCATATGCCCCCGCCTCCGTCCCCTCACACGGCCCCCAGTCCTTTCATTACCCCGGCAAACCCGCCCCACGCTCTTCTACCGCAATCATCGGGTAACCGCGGGGAAGGGGACTCTCCGAGCCGGTAAAGGACTCTGAATCTCTTTCCTCTGCGGTTTTTCTATTAACCCTTATCAATGTTCCCCCTTTTCCGTCTCTGATGTACAGTAATCTCGGGGCCCCCGAGATTGAATAAAAATCTGGGGTATATTAATTTGGTCCGCTCCACCCTATTCGGGCTTTGTGGCCTTTACAACTCTGCTCTTTCATGCTGGCTCACTTTTCACTGACGTTTCTTCAATTTCAATATCACAAGAAATGAAGTCACAATTGACACACATTTTACACTTTTCAGTTTTCAGATTAGTTAAACCACACAACAAAAAGCAATCCCTTCCAGATTACTAATTTCCTACTGATTAATTAATTAATAAATAATCAAAGATAACGCGAGTTGGTAATAATTTCAGTTCTGCTGTTAAAATAAGTTGTGGTGTCCCTCAGGGAACTGTTCTCGAGGCAATACTTTTCTCAATGAATGGATCACCCTTCCTAGTTTTCACCACAAAAGGGTAAACGTTTAAACTTTTTAAACTCTTAAACTAAGCGCAATTGGAGAGGCAACTGTTTGACGCGTTTGGCTGCTGTGACGACATTTCATAACGGACTGAGGTGTTTGATGATTTGTTTTGACCGTTAGAAACCTCTCTATCTACCAGTGGTGACAACTCTGAAAAACCAAGTTCCCTTCGTCCTACTCAGCCCTTGTAACCGTAGTTTCTGGACTTCCCCGTAGTTGGTAGGTGTTGGGATAAACCCAACTAACACTGTTCTCATGAAATGTAAGTGTTTAGAACTAATTATTTGGACAAAAATAATAATTAACCAGAATAATGAAGATCCCGCAACATGAAATATTATTATTTTTTCCGTAACCATAGCGCAACATGACATAACTTTATTTCATGTTGCGGTATGGTTTCCATGGTATAAAATTGAAGATTGCAGAATAACTAGCGACCTGTATCGAGAAACTGATTACACCAATGGATACGGCCCAACATTTAACATCAAACTCAAAACGGCTGAAATCTACATACGTCATGTTGCAGCTCAAACGACGATATTCACAATCTATCTATATAAATCATAATGTGAAATAATTGGAGTAATGAGGTTTAATATTGAGTCCGTTCGAGATGGTGACCGTATGGTCCTCTCCGAGGTGGGGTGTAGTCGGTAATTGGCTAGTAATAAGTGATGATATCTTCAGTTTTCAGTCTCCGACGTAATAATATTTTATTCATATAAATTACAATGAGATAATTATGTAAAATATCACTCTTGAAGTTTCACCTACAACGGCAGTAATTTATGTAAAAAAACATACTCTGAACAAAAACCCATTCGAATTTGGATAAACTATATAACGATCAATTCAACGAGGCTTTTCAAAGACCAAACGTTCGGAAGTTTTTCAATTTTCAACTACCTGTAGATCCTTTAGAATTGGAGTTAGAAACAACGTTTATGAATGACATTTCTAGAGAATTTTATGCTCAAGTAGGTATCTACACTATCGCCAACTCGTCTCGGAAAATAGGTTTTAAGATACTGTAGTGACCAAACTAGTGACCACATTCAAGCGTTTTAATGAAAGTGCTGATTTCGAAGTGAAATTATGGTTCGGAGGCGTTCGGATTTAGTGGTGTAAAACTAATTATTTTAACTGGGAGGAAAGAAGTTGATTTAGTCCGAGTTATCGTGTACACGAACATCATTGTACAGAATACATTTAATGTATAGGAACTATACCTACCACCTAGTGGACACGAAAAATAATGAACGGAAATTTCATTGATTATACAAACTTGACGGGAGGGGAGGACGTAATCACTGTATTTTCGCCAATACAGTTACTTTGAAAAACCTGGAAACAATTCCAACAATTGTGTGGTTTTTTTCAGCTACTAGGCGTTTGGTCAGTCCAATATTTTGTTGGGAAGCCATAGATTCCTCTTATAGCATCCTCATAGCATCCCAACAGACCATTTAAAATGCTAAAATCTCCCAGACAAATATATGTCCAACTGGACTATTAGACACTATTTGAGCTAATCCTGATTATCTTGAAAGGTGAAACAACACATGGATCCAAGGGTGAGTGAGGGTTTTTCGTCCACAGACGTTTGTAATGGTTCATTCTTGAATGTAATGTGACGTTTCGTATATAATCAGTCGATATTCCCTAAAATAGCCAAACTGTGCGGAGAAAAACCCTCTCATGGGATCACATCAATACCTAAGTCATATTACGTTCTATGAATTGTCGAATGAGTTATCGAACCGCGGGGCTTTATATAAAGTATGAAACTAGTAATATTCCTCTGTAAAAGTGGGGACCTGCTCCAAACCACAAACACTAAACGGGTGGGGTCATTACCATAATTTTCTTAACCCTTTCCCCCGAAGAGCCCCATAAGGTGGAGGAAGACACGTGGCCTCCACCTCACTAATAAGCCACAGTTTTACGATCCACTTAAAGAGTTACGAGATAAAATGAAAAAATAAATTTCTTAAGAAAAAAAAAATACCAGACTCGTATCAAGGGGGTAAAAAAGCACCCCAGGTTGGTTGCCTTCAAAAGGGCGAGTTTATGACGCGTTCCTTGGTCATAACTGCAGCGCGCCATGCCACGTGATTTACTGCCAGATGCTTTTAACCTCTGGAGTGTCAGCGAAAATCACTTTGGCGTTTGTTTGAAGGTGGTTCAATTTTATCACGAGTTTATCCGTTGGGATGAGGTTTAACCTCTGGTTGGTCCCTTTGATCTGAGGGAATTGAACCTAACCGACGGATCTGCGCTACTGGTTTGTGCCGTACAATCAATTCATCTCTTCAACTCTAATTATAAGTGCGCGCTGTGTGACAACTCGGGAATACTGTGTCAGAAGTGTGGAACAACATTAAATTTTGTTCGAGAAACAATTTTGGATTGTTGGTGCAGTGGCAAATATGGGATGTAGCTTAAATAGAAGTTTCGAAATGAATCGCTTTGCAAAGAATGGGCATCAGTCCTGGGAGCAAGTTTTTGGGAAATCGAAAATAACTACATACAGTCTATGGTTTTTGAAGCATGTGGTTGGAATGGACATAAATTGCTACAACGTGTGAGTATGAAGTTTCCATCAAGTTTTTAGCGAGTTTAAACAATGAGGTATATTTTTTTTCAATTTCAAAACTCGTGTACTTATGCCCTTTTTTTGTGAAACCTTTTTTCTGGCGATATTTGGGTCTTTTTTGGTAATTAAACTGATATGTCCATACAATACCCGATTTTTAATGAAAATTACAAATTCGGTTGGTAATTACATAATTACAAAGTTTGGAAAATTCGAACAAAAAAAATTCAGTATAACTAATTTTTCCAATCTTTGCATTACAAAAAGTTGTTCTACTTCAGTCGTCTTCATTGTTGTTAGGATCTTCTTCCACAGTGGGCCATGAACAAAGGTGTTTGAAAAATTGGCGATACCTCTCAGGAATATACTGTGAAAGTTTCTTCCGATCGTCAATTTTTCTTTTCTTCATCGGTAACTTTCCAGCCCGGGAACTACGCAAACAAAGCGTCGAAGTCATGCCCTTTCATTATAAATCGATGCAACGTACGTCTCAGACCTTGAAAAGATCAAAAACTCATTTTCCCATTTTTTGTGACTCATGCCCTTTCTTTGTGACACGATTCATATGTAATGTGGAGAAAAATCCACTCATCAATACATAATATGAATTGATCAATACATAATACCATTATATCTATGAGTGGCTTATTAAGCTGGTTTTCCTTCAAATAACACGATCCGAAGTTGACATCGAAAAGAGAATGTTGGTCTAATATAATGAAACTCCTATTCTCGTATTACCATGTTCTTCGTGATTTGTGTCATCGTTCTGTTTCCACGAGAAGATCAAAAATATGCCTTGAATGAAACTGTTGGTGGAGTTTACCGAAATTTAGGAATTTCTTTTGGGGAAAATCTCGCGTTGGAGCAGTTGCGAATGACAGCTGGTCCGCGTCGCTGCTCCGCCACGACGTTAAGTTGAATCGTTGACAATTTTATATGATGCCACCAAATAACTGTCAGCAACCACCTTTGGCCATCTGCTTAATTAAGTTTGGGCACAAATAACGTAAATTTCGTTGAGGTCAACCAAAGAGGGTCATTTCTATGCGAAAGAGGGCACCAAGTCAGGAGGGAGAAAACCCAGCTTGCCTATAATAATCGCTAGGGATCTACAGAGGACGGGCCCGTATGTGATTTAGAGGTTTGGAACGCGGGCTCGAAAGATGCAAATGTCCGATACGAGTTGCAGAAGGGCAGACACCAATTAAAAAACTCTGCAAATTCTTGACACAACGGTTCATTATCTTCTTTGTACAGATCACCCTTCTGTCTAGATCACTAGGTCTAAATGTCTAGATCCTAAATGTTAGATGAATAATTAATTATTAATCATTAATAATAATTTGTTATTATTATAAATTATCACTAATTATTAACAATTGTATCAAGTACCTAGTGAAAATTATTATAATTTATTGTTAGGTATTAATAATTCATATTTATTACCTATTAATAATAATTATTATTAATTATGATTAATTAATACGATATAATTCTTTGGTTTTTAATACTACGTCGGTAATAATTTTTCTATAAAAGAAGTACTTACCTACCAACAAACATTCGAAATTACCTTCATTTCCGTAGCACGAAACGCACCTCAGAACAACAAACTCGACATCACTTAAGCCATATGATGTTCAAAAGAGCTTGTTAGTATGAAAATGGACCAGTATTTCAACATTTTGATTTACGATCGTGTTGTGAGGCACAATCTTTGAGCCGTCATTGTGAACGAACGGCTGGTCGTACAAAGCTGCGGATGGTCTTAAAAAATTCTACGGAACAAACTCCATCTAAATATGAAATAAAAAACATACCGTTTGATGGGAATTTTTCGAGATATGAAATTTTCAAAATTTCAAAATTCGTTTTGAACCCCTTCCCCTTGACCTAGGGTTATGAAAAGTTTCGAGGACCATTGTGGGGTTGGTCGAAACCCATAAAAAAAATTTCGTAATTTTAACTCAACGCTAACTGGGCAAAGTGCCACGGACGGCGGACGGCGGACGGCGGACGGCGGACGGCGGACGGCGTACGGCGGACGGACGGATTTTTTTTTATTCGATTTTCTGAATCTACGTATCTTGAAACGTAAACCAACAAATTTTGAGGGGGGGTTAAAATTTTTTTTTCTTTGGGCGATTCCAATGGTTCATTATCGAAGATAATAAACCAAAAGGAAAATATAAGGGGAAGACGTCGAAAATGTCGAAGGCGAAAATAGAATGGACGGAGGGGAAAAGATGGGACTGAAATCACCTGCGGGATGACCCTGCCACGAGGCATTTGAACTTTTTTGTGTGAAACGTTTTTGCATAAGTACCTGAGTGCGCAAAGGAAGCAGGCGATAAATTGGCATGGGGGCTAACGAAAAATTCAAAATTACACCATTTCCCAAGGATATCAGCATGCAAATAAAGGGCTAATAATTATGTTTCACAATGCAAAAAATATAGGTATTTATATACCGACGTCGCACAGTGTTTCGATTGCACAAGCTAGGTGGACATCATTTCTAACACACATATCGAAGTGTTCCTAATTTTATTTGAATTAATTGTTGAAGATGAATATTATTTATGATGTTAATAGCTAATTTTTGCCAATCAATCATTCTGACTGATAATCAAACAATATTTAAAAAAATGTTTTCAAGATGAACGGATGACTTTTTCCTTGTTTTATAACTTTAAAGGGACAGTAATGACTTGTACCCTTTTGTACCCGAGCTAATTTTGGTTTATTATCTTCGATAATGAACCATTGGAATCGCCCAAAGAAAAAATTTTTTTAACCCCCCCTCAAAATTTGTTGGTTTACGTTTCAAGATACGTAGATTCAGAAAATCGAATAAAGAAAAATCCGTCCGTCACCCGTACGCCGTACGCCGTACGCCGTCCCCCGTACGCCGTACGCCGTCCGCCGTCCGTGCCACTTTGCCCAGTCAGCGTTGAGCTAAAATTACAAAATTTGGTTTCTGGGTTTGTACCAGCCCCTCAATGATCCTCGAAACTTTTCATAACCCTAGGTCAAGGGGAAGGGGTTCAAAACGAACTTTGAAATTTCGACAATGTCATATCTCTAAAAATTCTCATGAAACGGTGTAATTTTTAGTTCACTTTTGAATGACCTGAAAAATTACAAATCTTTTAAGACCAATTGGATTTTTTTGCGACCAGCCGTTCGTTCACAGTGACCGCGCAAATGTTTAGGAAAAACACTAAACTTTCGCGTCGAAAACGGCCGTTATGTGACCAAACCCCCAGACGCCCAGAATAAAACTACCTTTTTTCATCTTCCCGGTAAACTACAGTCTAGAAATTTTAACCGTGAGTCGGGGAAAGACCACATTGCACTATTCACTCGGTTTCTCATCTGTAAAATTGTTTAAATAATACCTTTTTGTAATAATACAAATTAAATTTTGATGATGAGCTATTGACTTGAAATTTTAAAAATAGGTCAGAACTGGATCACAATGCAATATTCACTCGGTTTCTTGTCTGTATAATTGTTTAAATAATACCTATTTGTTTAAACAAATTAAATTTTGATGATGAGCTAGATACTTGAAATTTTAAATATAGGTCAGAAATGGATGACATTTCAATATTCACTCGGTTTGTATGACATGGTATGAGTATGGTATGGTATATTATTGTATGTATGATTTGGTATAATACAGTATGGTATGATAGGAAAGAAATTCGTATGGTATGATAGGAAAGAAATTCGTATGGTATGGTATGAGTACGGTGAGAATATGGTATGGTGCCGATTTGCAATACAGTCTGGTATAGACAGAAGGGTGATCTGCACAAGGAAGATAATAAACCGTTGTGTCAAGAATTTGCAGAGTTTTTGTATATATAACAGCTGCACCTTTCCCATTAGACGTGTTATAGCCAGCACACTCGCGTACAACATTTTTGTTTTCGAGGAGGGACTTTTTTGAAGAATGGTTGAAGCACCCAAAGGAAGATAAAAACTCTTTCCCCCCTAAGTTCGTTTTGTTAAACTTTAATTTTTTAAACCTTACCGGTGACTCTGAAAGGAAAATCAAAATGAAGTTGGCTATAAAAGTTTTCGAATAAATTAATCGGTTTTACAATCGGTCGTACTGCAACGGCCGTAAAGGCCGAACAACAGATTTTTAGGCTTTCGGAGCACGCGTTTCGAATCCTATTTCGAATCCCCTTCGGCGCTAAGAAGATACAAAACCTCAAGTTACACCCTATAGAAACCTTAAGTTTGCAACCCCGTTCATATTATTAGAGACTTCCAGGAAGTTCGGTGAGCGATTCCAAGACGAAGGGCGTTTATAAGATTTCCAAACCAATCCGAAACCTCTCCATTACCTACGACAGATTTGTGTGTCGAGCGACGTTTACGGGTTACGTAAAACGTTTCTACTGACTCACTGGGAGGTCCGCCCAATATTTTACTACAGTGTAATTGAAACTGTTCAAATGATAAACCGTTATTTTCGAGTGGGCGGTGGACGAATGTTCTGTTATCGAAATCGTGCACTAATTGCCGGAAACAAAGCACCTGCTTCGTGCTCAGTTCCTCAAATATTCTTGAAAATTCGACCACTTTACACCAAAAACAGACTATAAAAAATAAATTTGCGCGTTGTTGATGCATGTGTACCACTGAATATAGAAGAGCGTATCAATACGGGGAGATAATAGTTGTCTTTTATTGAGATAAGCCGCCGCATGGACTCGTACTGCCCTCTCATTACGGACAGCCAAAACCACCAATCCCCAAACCAGAGCTAAACCGCGAAAAAACGAAAAAATCTTCAATTCTACTTTTTGGTTCTTGTAACTTGTTTAAACTCCCAAGTCTCAATTCTAGTCGTTGTCCGAAAAAATAATCATTTTCATGAACCTACAGTCTTTTAATCGTTCGAATCCATCATTGATCAGGATTCTTCTTCTTCTTCTTCAAGTGCCTTCTCCATCATTGAAGGTTGGCGATCATTTCTGCATAACTCACGCGGTCCTGTGCTAGGTGAAATAGATCTGCCGCTCGGTTGATTCCTGTCCAACTGCGTATGTTTGACAACCAGGACGCACGCTTCCTTCCAACTCCCCTACGCACCCTGATCTTGCCCATCATTATAGTCTGATCAGGATTATTCTGCTTAAATTTTATTTTTCCTCCCAAAACCCGATGAAATAAGATATAAATATTTACGTATTTAATGTAGCCATGCACTTTGGATATTTCAATGTTTTATGAGGATCAATGTTTGAATGTATTTTATCTCAATATTAGTTCCTAAAATTAGTTTCATTTCTTACTGCTATTTTGTAGGATTTAATTACACTTAAATTACACTTATTCGTCAGTAATGGTACAAGTATGTTGACAGTCAGTTTATGAATAATACAGGAACTTTGAAGATGTCAAAATTTTGGTTTATTATTTTCGATAATGAACCATTGGAATTGACCAAGGAAAAAAGTCCCCCCCTTCCTCCCCGAAGCTTTGTACGACCAGCCGTTCGTTCGCAATGAGGGCTCAAATGTGGAGCAAATCGAAAATTGACGACATGAGGGGGAATCATGCGGCAGCCTGTCGGGTCTATGTTTTCAGATATCGACTTAATAAATACTAATTATTGATAAAATTTATAATAATTATTAAGAAAAACTTGATGGAAGTGGAAAATTTACGTAAGTGTTTGCTAATTTTCATCCTCCTGTACATTCATTCAAATTCATATTTCACGCGAGTGTCTTTAGTTTCACCAATCCATCGTATAATAATTATTAATATGCACCTAAAGATAATTATTACCCATTAAAATAATTAAAAATAATGTATACTACTCGATAATAATGATTAATAATTAATGATAGTTCATAATAATAATTAATCTATCATGTAGTGCACTGGACAGAAGGGTGATCTGCATAAAGAACCGTTTTGTCAAAAATGTGTAGAGTTTTCCTATAGCATTGATAGTTTTGCAGGTAGTTAGTTTTTGGTAAATTAAGATCTCTTACACGCCTTTTCAATGCCTTATTGGTTTCTAAAGAATTTTTATTATTTTTTAACAAAAATAGTTTGAAGCAAAATCCAATATTGAAACGAAAACACAGCGTTATAGCGACTTAACCTTTCGATCCGATACCCGAGATTTCCGATCGGTAGAGAAGTATTTCAATTTTATTTAGATGAATATCAATCAATCAATTAATTCACAGCATGACCTCAAGTGTGGCTCGTGTGATCCTGGTGGATGTAACGTGCTCGGAATAGTAAACATCGAGATTTCATAAAATGTTGATATTTCAATGGAATCGAGTCGTCAAATATAAAATATGACCGTCAAGGTCAGTTAAATAAGGTAGAAACTAGTCTCCCGCGTTGATTTCCTCCGGGTTACGACTTGACGTGAATAAATTGGAGAAACCCGGAGTTTTATGCGGTTTCAGGCGAGTTGAGTCGGAATGTTCTCAATGCGGGAAACTTGGGCGACAATAACGACACAAAATCGTTGGGAGGGTTCACTCCGCCGTCTTATTTTATCGGATGACTGGAGTTGTTAAGGATTTCCCTATCGACAATAGGATCCCCGAAATCCCCGTTTGGAATATTCACACTTGATTTAGTGTTTGGCTATGCATCGTCCTAATCTTGAGACAGTGGAGGGGAGCGGTTACCGGACAGGGGCGGTACGGCCCCTCGTCCCGTCAAGAAATTTATTGTGGTTCGAAATGCTCGAATATTGTTCCCACGACTGTTTAAAGACTTTGCCCAGTTTACAAACAGTGGAATGGAGTTGACCGTTGTCCGTTCTCGTCTACAATGGGAAGGGATCGTCTATTGTCCTCCTTGGCTATCTCCTCTAGGGGTGGCTTCGCCCATTTGAATAATGCCAAGTCCTTCCCCTAAGGCTTTAACAAACCCCTTTTGCCCTAAGGTTTTCGGAGGGAACTCTTATCGTAGCAGAGGAAAAACTTCTTTCGGGGTGCATTCATTAGAATAGCGATAGGACTGTCTGACGGGAGCATCTCGCATCATCCTGCTTCACCTGCTTCAGTCATTGTTTCACCGCCAGCCACCTCGCACATTACATTTTCCAACACCTTTAATTGACGCGTGGTTGGACTGCATCTATTGTTTTTTAACGGGCCCTAACTAACCCTTTAAGGGCTCTCATTGTCTTTGCTACACACTTTGCCCATGTGCCCAAAACGTGGCCTTCTGGCTTTTGATTTCATTAGTCAACCTGCTAATCTTCTACCCTTTATCTTGGTTGATTCACGAAATTAATTGTACCCTCTTTTTGATTCCCTAGCATCGGACCTGCTTCGCTCATTGTTTCACTTTTTACCCCCTAATATTTCATTACCTTCTCAACATCTCCTTTGACTTGTGGACAAACACGCGCTACTCAACCTTTATTTTAACCAACCATTCATAAACCTTCTCATTGCCTTTGCTACACACTTCATCCGTGTGCCTCAAACGCGCTGTTCAGGCCTTTGATTTCATTAGTCAACCTGCTAAGGGATCCAACTAGGGTCGTTACGATACCATCTGAGTATCGATACTCCTTTCGCTACGATACTTTCCCCGAAGTATCGATACTCGATATTATCGGTCAAAAAGTATCGATATTCCGATAATATCGGATCAAAAGTGTCGATGCTCGATACCGATACCGATACCCAGTCTAAGGGCGAAAATTCAGAAAAACCCTTTCTTTTGATGGAATTTGAAAAAAAGGAAAAGAATAGAGAGAAATTGCTGCTATGTGAAAAGGATGCCTTAAAAGTGACCAGCATATTATTATAATTATGCATTTATACTAAGGTGGTTGTACCCATCTTCCTAAAGGTGAGACGATTTATCGATGCATTGAGTTTGAGGGTACTTAGGTATCGCGATTTCCCTGAAAGATTGGCATTTCCCGTATTATGCTTGATTTCCAGCTACCCATTTTCGAAAATCAAGTATTTACATAATCATATTATAATTAATAGGTGGGCACGAACGAGTATTTCCTCACAATAATGTCATCTTCCTAGGTAAAATATCGGTGGAAAGTATCGATATTATCCATACTCTCGGACGATACCACAAAAGTATTGAATGAAAAGTATCGATACAAATATCGAAAATATCAGGAGCAAAGTATCGATACTCCGATATATCGGAAGTATCGGAACGTCCCTAGATCCAACCCTTTGGTCATGTGGTTGATTCAGGAAATAATTGTACCCTTTTTCAGCCTCAAGTAGTGTAGGGGTGGGGAATATTTAACGTAACCGCTTCAAAGAACCTAATACTATCCTGTACCTAACCTAATACCAGATAATCTATTACCAGAAAAACCCTGTTAACGCGGTTTCAACGGTTATGTCTTCTACAAGAAGTTACATGTACCAGCAACGCTTCTTCCAAGTTCCAAGCTTCTGAGATCTCCAACAGAACATTGAAATTCTGGAATATATTCTATATATATATATTCTGGAATATAAAATATATAGAAACGTTTCTACCTGTGAATATTATACTTAATCTAACCTAGATTTGTTCTTGTTGGAAAATTCAAACAAGATACAGTCGCCTCACGTTCGTTCTTTCAATATTTCGATTGTCTCCGTTTAGCCACATAATATTCATTAAAAGACAAGCCATTCTAAAACTAAAAAACAAATTCAATTCTTCCAAGATTACTGTCATATTGAGTACACAAATTTCTGTGTCTGTTTCAATAAGAAGGTAAGTACCTTATTTTTTCGGTTCGATTTCAGTATTTTTCCAGCTTATTTTTTATGTAGCTATGTTTCTACTTATTTCAATCTGAGCGTCAGAAACATGCATCAGTATACTGATCAGTACATTAATAATTAATTATTCTTACATACATGTAAGAATTATAACAACATAAAGTTGTCATAAGAGCTAATGATGAGAATTAAAAATGAGTAAAATATTTCGAGTAACAGCGGCTGTCTGGTAATAGGTTATTTTGGTGATATGTTACTGGCGATTCGAGAACCTTTACAGCCCCCAACACGGACTGAGTTTCCAGCAATAGGTTAAGGGCGATTCGAGAACCTTTACACGGACTGGCTTTCCAGTAATAGGTTACTGTCGATGCGAGAACGTTTCCAGCGCCCAACGCGTATACGTTTCCCGTAATAGGTTACTGGCGATGCGAGATCCTTTACAGCCCCCAACGCGGTCTGGGTTTCCAGTAATAGGTTACGGGCGATTCGAGAACCTTTACACGGACTGGCTTTCCAGTAATAGGTTACTGTCGATGCGAGAACCTTTCCAGCGCCCAAAGCGGACTACGTTTCCAGTAATTGGTTACCGGCGATGCGAGATCATTTTCACTATCCACTCATAAGATCTAATTGCTTGAGCTACACCACACTTAGAACATCCGTCACAAACGCCTCTTTTGATTTCATTAACACAGTAAACCCGCTAAATTCCTCTACCCTTGTTTGGATGACTAACAAAATTAATTATTGTATCCCCTTTTTCATTAAGACGTCCTTGTCCTCTCTCAATGAGTTTTTCGGCATGACGTTGCCTCACCTGCTACTGTTGTTGTTTCATCACCTCATCTCCTTCCCAACACTTTTTTTGACTTGATGACACGCTGTCCATCCTGTTGCTTTTTTGGACCTGAACGGGACCCTTCGAGGACTTGTGACTTTGATTTTGAGTTTGAGTTTGTCACTGTGAGTGCGATCATGCTTCTAATTGTCACCTTTTTTTCTACTAACATAAGTAAACCTGGCACTCAACCCTTGTTTGTTTGGGTCACTGCCAAAATGAATTTCTACTCTCCCTACTCTCTACTCTCCCTACTCTATTTCACTTGTCCCATACTCTCGTCTCATTTTCCCCCTCTGCCTTCAGTCACTGTTTCAAGCATTAACTACTCATTACCTTATTTTGAATATTTCCTCCTTTTTACTGCATAATTGTATAAAATGATACCAGTTTACATATTTCACTTGTCCCTGCTCGTTCCTATTCGTCCCTACTCCATTTCCACTTTCCATATTATGGATATATTATGGATTGTATTATGGAAAGTGGAAATGGAGTAGGAACGAATAGGAACGAGTAGGGACAAGTTAAATATGTAGGTTCACTACAACTGGTATTATTTTACACAATTAGGCAGTAAAAAAAGAGGAAATATTCAAAATAAGGTAATGAGTAGTTGATGCGTGAAACAGTGACTGAAGCCAGAGATGGAAAATGAGTTACTATAATATACCTAGTAACTCCTTTTCCATCTCTGGCTCAAATTATTATAATTAATTATGGTTATTACGAAACCGACCTGTATACATTATATTGGTGAGTAGAATTCGTTTATAGCCGATGATGCAATAACGTAGGATTATATCATAAAAATGCGGCTAATCAAAACCGCACCATAAGTTGGACATTGCTGGACTTAGTTGGAATAATTCATCCATTAAAATGAGATCGTGTAGGTCAATATGAGAGGTCACGGTTATTGGAGAAAAACACCGGAATGATTCAAATTATTACCATTTCTACTTTTCTACTTCATCCAACCACGGGAATGCGGGTTTCACCTGTTTCATAAGAATGTGAACTGTTCAGAAGATCGGCCTTGACTCGAGGCTTCCTGGTGTCGCGGTATAAGAGGGAAAAAAAGAGAGTTAATTAATAATTTATTTGAATTTTCAGGAAGAGTACGAAGTTGTAGAAATGGGATTACGATGGAATCGTCCACTTGGAAAATGTTCTGAAAACGGATTGAAATACCTACGACGCTGTAAGACAAGTTTTAAATAATGTTCGAGATTTGATCAAATATTTTATGGAATAGAGAGAGCAAGACATTTCAGCATTTCATAACCCTATTTTCCATAGTTTTAAGTGTGTTGTATATATCGTAAATCCATAAGCAGTACAAGATTCTTCAAGAGTGAAATAAATTTGGCTTCAATGGTGCTGTGATGTCACGTTACAGATTTTTACCACATTATTACAATACACGTTTTTCATTTTAAGGATTTTGACGCTCTTTGGCAAGAAAAACTGGATGTGAGGTAGGATAACCCAATCCTCACGCATCAAATACCATTTTTTGTTCACGACCAGTTTTTTAAAGTTTTTTTGTATTTGGCATTAGAAAGCTCTTTACAGCCAGAATACAATATACAAATTTTACATGATATCATATACAAATTAACTTAATTATTATTCATGTTACTTCTAGTTGCATATTTATACTATTACTTAATTTTTATTCTCATTATACATTATGTTTTATTCTTCGAAAAATTTTAAAATAACTAAATATACTTCTGTATCAACTACCGCAATTAAAGTTTCATAATTGAATGGTAATTCTATTTATTTATTTTTTTTTGTCTTTATAATTTCATTGAACATTTGCTCTCTTTGTCTCTCATAAGAATAACACTCCATTACAATATGTTCTAATGACACATTGTGTCAGTAGCTCCGCACTGATCACAGGTAAATTCATGAGTATGAGGTTTGATTGATGAGTATGGTACGTTGCCCACTACTGGGTTAAGTATACATTGCAAAGTCCTTTGTTGCACCTCAACCTTCCAATTGTATTATAAAACGTTTTTGAACTTTTATAAAAATTTGTCACCATATCATGGAACTGTATTCAGAAAGCCGAAGTCAGTAATTGGAATCATTGATGAAACCAATCAATTCGTCAGAATCAGCCGTGGAGGTGATTTGAAAGCTCGGGTATGCAGATCCAGCTATAATATCCACGTCAGCATTTTCAACGGTACTAATGTGGACCGTGTAATGCAATAACCATCTAAGTGCCAAAAAGGTGATTTTGGGAAACACATGTTTCTTTAAAAAGCTCCCTCCACTTTACATAATGCTATTTTACCCCACTTTTTTTATACGCATAGAATGATCATGATCTACGATTTATTTTTCCCTTGAAAAATAAAAATTAAATCCTCTCCAATGAAGTTTTGCGTCTTAGATATAGAAATTTGTTTAAGGAAAACATGAGTACTTATTTGAAAAAATCGTACATTCCCCCTGAAATATGAGTACACTGTTAGACCTGTTTCGGTGTTAATTAATCGTTAGTAACGGATAATGGATAATGGACGGTTTCGCCAGATGTAGGCTGCATGATGAGATTGGTCACATTGGTTTTTCAGTTTTCACCAAATGTAGATACGTAACAACCTAATATTCGACAAAGTAGAATCGATTGTTTCTGTAGTAATTTTTCTCCTCTAAACGTCATCAGTATATATACTACGTTTTTTGGATAATAGCAAACTTTTATATATCAGAGTTTGCTATTTTCCAAAAAATGTAGAACTGTCGTTTAAGAGGGGTTTACTTAACGTCAAAATACAGTTAACTATTACAGTAACTGGCCAACGGATTTTATGGGGTTGTGAAGTGATCATTAAAGCGATGGCCTCGTAATGGAGTAATGTGGAGAGTGATTTGCATGAGAAACAGAATAAGATGTGGCGTTATGGGATTGTGAAGAAGTCTAGGAAGAACTGGTCTTCTTTCAAGGTCGGAAAGGGTGAGAAAACTAAGTGGCTTCGTGGAGGGCCAGAAGTAAACGAAAAGGGATGAAACTTGTCTAGGCAACCTGCTGAATGCCAGACTGAATGTACAATGTATATAATAATATTGTTATGAGGAAAGGCCCTTTGGAAAGAGGATAAGGAAATCCTACTGTTCTTGGTGCCCTTCCACGGTCCACCCTCTGACCTTTCGGGTTTCGGACAAGATGAGAAAGGGTCGCTTTGAATTTTCGGCATAATAAGTCGCGGAGGGGTCAAGATGGGTCGGGGCGGTTCTTAGTTCCCACAGTTCAGGGGTCGCGGAAGTTCGTTACACAAGTTCTATAGGAGTACGCACCGATACTTCAGGTACAGGTGGATGAGCGTTCGGCGTGCGAAGGAATAACATCAGATGAATAACGAAGTAATGGTCATATATGACTGGTAATGACCGTGATCGGGGTGGAAAAGTCAGGATTAGGTGAGTTTACAGCGTATTTAGGCCTAAGTTACCGGTGTCCGACGGCCCGAAACAGCGCACAGAAAAATAGGGTGTGCGCATGGGTTGGAAATTCGCATTTTTTGACCCCAAATTCGTTTTTAGTGCCCTTAAAAAATTGTCTCTCAGGATTATAGACATATCTGCCAGACTGATACGGCAAATTTCACTAATAAGAGTCAACATCATCTTCATGGGACTGTTGGTTCAGTCTAGGGATGCAACATGGGAACCAAATAATTGACTTTAACATAAAATGATTAATCGTAAGCTAATAATCGATGTGACCAATTAATCGGTAATAAATATTCGATGTACGATTATTCGCTTTCAAACTCTCTAAAAACTCTGTTAATTCTTGACACAACGGTTTATTATCTCCTTTATGCAGATCACCCTTCTGTCTAGATCACTAAATGATACTAATTATTATTACGAATTATAATTAATTAATAATAATTATTATCAAGTACCTACCTACTGTAAATTATTATTATTTAATGTTGGTTATTAATAATTTTTATGCTTCATTATTAATAATTACCTATTATTAAATATTATTTATTAACTCGATATTTGAAAACCATGTGCTGTTTGAATCAGCTGGGCCAGTTTGAAAATGGACCCGACAGGCTGCCTCTCCATTCACTCGCATGTTGACGATTTTCGATCTGCTCCAACTTTGAGCCGCCATTGTGAACGAACGGCTGGTCGTACAAAGCTGTGGACGGTCTTAAAGAATTTTTAAAATTAAACTCTATCTAAATATGAAATAAAAAATACACCATTTCATCTGAATTTACCGAATTTTGAAATTTTCAAAATTTTCAAAATTCGTTTTGAACCCCTTCCTCTTGACCTACGGTTATGAAACGTTTCGAGGATCATTGTGGGGTTGGTCGGAACCCGTAAAAATATTATCGAGGATAATAAACCAAAATCGGATGGTTTTCTTCGTCTGTAGGTGACGACCTATTGTTAAATTTTAAGGCTAATGAAGATAAGGGACTGTGAAAATGAATATTATGTATTATGTCTCAAGACAACTCAGTCTCAGTCTTATGGCTTTACTCCAAAATTGGCGTGATACAAAAAAATGTGACGTTTTTTGGTGCAATTTCCGTGGTGTTAGGAACTTGAAGCAGTCCAGGCCCAGAATCAGCTGAGTGGCTCCTAAAGCTTATTTCGATGTTATTCTAGGAAGCTGCAATTTGGAATGTAACCTCCTTAGGACTTACACTTTAAGCAGAATAGGCACTGGATCAGCTGAGTGGCTCCTAAAGATAACCGACATAATATATGATCATGGAAAACATAATATGTTTTCCATGATCATATATTATGTCGGTTATCTGATATTATGATCATGGGTAAGGGAGAAATTTTATTATAAATTGAAAGTTTAAATAGAACCGATAAAAGTATCAAGTACCTACCTATGAAAGTAGAGGACCAAAATACAAACACATGGTTGAAGACAAATCCTCCATGGATTCTTTATCCTCATGCATACCTACTTCCACGCGTATGCTATCTCAAAATCCTGATGAATCCGAAAACCGATTAATCAGTAACAAGAATCGATTAATACAAAATAATCGCTAGCTATACATCGACTAATCGGGGCCGAATAATCGATTATCCGATTAATCGATAATCGATTTGCATCTCTAGTTCAGTCCGAACAAATTACTAATTAAAACCAATGACTTCAAAAACGTTTTCTACTGACTTAAAATCAATAACGAGCTGAAAGCAGGATGTTACCGAAGTTACAGGCCCCAAGGTGAGTACGGTGTACATTCGAAGTGATTCGAGTTGAAAAGACGTCTATTGGAAAATTTATCTGCACGAACCACCTCCCCTTAACCGTACTTGAGCGGTAAAGACCCATAAAACCCAAGTTTAACCATCAAAAGCCAACGCTCTCAACTGCATTATTTGCATAGGGTGTATGAAAGTTTCATCAGGCTCATAATGAGGCTGGGAGTCATGCATTCGTAATGATCACGCGCCCCGTTGTCGTGAGGGCCGACTGAAACGGCCTTTGTTTCGCTCGAGGTGGTCGAAAAGTATTTTTTTACTGCCCGTTATGAGAAGTGGTTTTTGGTTTTTTGTTCTTGTGATTATCCACTTAAGGGGCTGCTTTGAATGAGTTTTGTCTCGCTTCGGGTCGTCTCTAAGAGAAACAAAAGAGGTCGCGTGCTACGTCAACTGTACCCCTTTCTCACACCTGCATCGTCTTAATTATTCACTTGAACAACATTTGAGTGATTAAGGTGATCCAGTTCATACAAATTTCGCTGTAATTTGGTTTATTATTAACATGCACCAGTGGTATCGACCAAGAACAAAATTTTTCTCCAAACCTCTCCTAAAATTTGGTGGGTTCACGGCTCCTAGCCCATTTAACCGTAGACTACACGGGTGTTTTTTGCACCATGTGACACACGGGTGGGGTGTCCAACACCCCAGTACGCGGTTCTCCTAGTGACATTTTTTTTAGCTCAACCAGAAGCCGAAAAAAGAATTTTCCTCTTATTTTAAGGGCCTAACGGGTCAAACAAAAAAATAATGAACGATTTCTAACGATTTCTCGATTTATTGCAACCTTTTGAGACACCTAAGTTAGGCTGAAGGAAATCATTATTTCCTGTTTATCAAAATTAGTCATGATTCCTGTTAGAAAAAATGTATAGGAGAAAAATCTTCTAAAACGCCAACTAGACGTTGGAAACTAACGTTAGAAAAAGAGAGAACATTGAAAAGTAGGTTCTGAGATTCTTGACCATTTGATTAATAGGGATAGGTTCTCGAGGGTTGGTCCAATGAAAAGACGTTATTTTAGGCCGACGTTTCGATGTATTTGTACATCCTCTTCAAGGCTTAAAATGTTTACTGTCCATTTATTGATGGATGGTGGAGTCATGGTAAGAATAATGTTGAACAACGTGGAAAGAACTGAGGATAAATGCGTGAACTGCTTTGTAGGTGAGAAACTGATTGCAAAAAACTGATTGCAACTGATTGAAAGAAACTGATTGCAAGAAACTGCAGGAGGACCTACAAAGCAGTTCACGCATTTATCCTCAGTTCTTTCCACGTTGTTCAACATCCCCCCAAAAACAACTCCGTTGTAAAAACTGGCCCGCCAAAAAACCTCAGCCGCAAAAAGGAATGATATCCAACATTATTCTTACCATGACTCCACCATCCAACCCATGGAGGTCTCAGGCCATGCGTCAATAAATGGACAGTAAACATTTTAAGCCCTGAAGAGGATGTACAAATACATCGAAACGTCGGCCTAAAATAACGTCCTTTCATTGGACCAACCCTCGAGAACCTATCCCTACTGAAAAGTACATTAGTGTCATCACAGGAGCACTCTGAAATTGACCTTATCTTATAAACCTCAAAAGTAAAAATATTACGAAATCGGCGGTGAGAGTTCTGGCCAATCTAGGCTATAGAACACTCGGAATACTGACCTTGCCTTCCACATACATAAAGGAATGCCTCATTTTGGCTTATAACAAAAAAGACACTTGGTGTAAGGGTAACGACATCCATAACCATTTCATTGCCAAAACTACGTACCTTTAGTATAATCGTCTGAAGAGATCTCACAATGCATTGAATTACTGGTCCTTCAAGTTATTCAATAAGCTACCACTCTCCGCCCGAGATCAAAATCTTGAGACTTACAAGCGGTATATCGTCCGGTTGTTGGAGGATGGAGCTTTTTATTCCTGTAAAGAGTTTTTGGACCACATTTTCTAATTGTGTTGCTCCTTGTTCTCTCAATTTCGACAGTATGAAAATTTAGCCTGTGATTGATGTGTTTCATCTGTGATATTTTCGCTAAGTATTTGTAATGAATCTTGCTTTTGGTTTATTATCTTCGATAATGAACCATTGGAATCGCCCAAAGAAAAAATTTTTTTAACCCCCCCTCAAATAAAAAAAATCTGCAAATTCTTGACACAACGGTTCATTATCTTCTTTGTACAGATCACCCTTCTGTCTAGATCACTAGGTCTAAATGTCTAGATCCTAAATGTTAGATTAATTATTATTATCAATTATCACTAATTATTAACAATTTTATCAAGTACCTAGTGAAAATGATTATAATTTATTGTTAGGTATTAATAATTCGTATTTATTATTAATAATAATTGTTATTAATTATGATTAATTAATTCGATATAATTCTGGGGGTTTTAATACTACGTCGGTAATAATTTTTCTATAAAAGAAGTACCTACCAACAAACATTCGAAATTACCTTCATTTCCGTAGCACGAAACGCACCTCAGAACAACAAACTCGACATCACTTAAGCCATATGATGTTCCAAAGAGCTTGTTAGTATGAAAATGGACCTGTATTTCAACAGTTTGATACACGATCGTGTTGTGAGGCACAATCTTTGAGCCCTCATTGTGAACGAACGGCTGGTCGTACAAAGCTGCGGATGGTCTTAAAAAATTCTACGGAACAAACTCTATCTAAATATGAAATAAAAAACATACCGTTCTATATGAATTTTTCGAGATATGAGATTTTCAAATTTTCAAAATTCGTTTTGAACCCCTTCCCCTTGACCTAGGGTTATGAAAAGTTTCGAGGACCATTGTGGGGTTGGTCGAAACCCATAAAAAAAATTTCGTAATTTTAACTCAACGCTAACTGGGCAAAGTGGCGCGGACGGCGTACGGCGTACGGCGTACGGCGTACGGCGTACGGCGTACGGCGTACGGCGGACGGACGGATTTTTTTTTATTCGATTTTCTGAATCTACGTATCTTGAAACGTAAACCAACAAATTTTGAGGGGGGGTTAAAAAAATTTTTTCTTTGGGCGATTCCAATGGTTCATTATCGAAGATAATAAACCAAAAATCCGTCCGTCCGCCGTACGCCGTACGCCGTACTCCGTCCGCCGTCCGCGCCACTTTGCCCAGTTAGCGTTGAGTTAAAATTACGAAATTTGGTTTCTGGGTTTGGACCAGCCCCACAATGATCCTCGAAACTTTTCATAACCCTAGGTCAAGGGGAAGGGGTTCAAAACGAATTTTGAAATTTTGAAAATTCCATATCTCGAAAAATTCCCATCAAACGGTATGTTTTTTATTTCATATTTAGATAGAGTTTGTTCCGTAGAATTTTTTAAGACCATCCGCAGCTGTGTACGACCAGCCGTTCGTTCACAATGACGGCTCAAAGATTGTGCCTCACAACACGATCGTGAATCAAATTGTTGAAATACAGGTCCATTTTCATACTAACAAGCTCTTTGGAACATCATATGGCTTAAGTGATGTCGAGTTTGTTGTTTTGAGGTGCGATTCGTGCTACGGAAATGAAGGTAATTTCAAATGTTTGTTGGTAGGTACTTCATTTATAGAAAAATTATTACCGACGTAGTATTAAAAACCCAAGAATTATATCGTATTAATTAATCATGAATAATAATAATTATTATTAATAATAAATACAAATTATTAATACCTAACAATAAATTATAATAATTTTCACTAGGCACTTGATAAAATTGTTAATAATTGCGGATAATTGATAGTAATAATTAATCTAACATTAAGGAACACAGAAGGGTGATCTGTACAAAGAAGATAATGAACCGTTGTGTCAAGAATTTGCAGAGTTTTTAAGTTTTAACTTATTTGTTATCTCTAGCCAGTTCTAATCGAGGATTTGTTTTTACAAATGAACGTGTTTTACGACGAATTAACTATAATTCTGAGATTTATGAAATAATATTGTTATTGACGAAGCTATATATTGATTGTATCTACAGCAATGAATAAATGAATCTGAATCTAGATGTCGACTGAGGGAATTTTTCATGACCATCTGCGCTCATAGGTAGAACCGAAGACACTAAGAATAATCGTCAATGAGTGTGTGAATCAAACGGTGGAACGTCCGGACAATATTTTCATAGTGGGAACAGCTGATTAGGACTAGCACTATTTCTTTTTAAATAATTTTCTTGTCTACGGAAAAGAGGTAATTTCGCCGACGTTAGTGGGTACAAGTAAAAGCCTTTGAAACATATAAATGCAAATAAATTATGATTAGTTTATTATAAACGTAACTAAATTATTATTAGGTCGGTCCGGGATTTAGTTAGAAAACTGAAGAGAACATAACGGAGTTACTTCCCGATTCCCTCCTCCATATACTCGGAGAGGATACGAAACTTTCTCAAACAAACACACTATACTTCACCTCAATATTCCATTTATTTCGTATAGTTATGGGACTCTCATGGATATTATTCTTGTCAGAAAAATGTTCTTTCTTCTTTTTTCACGTCTCCAGGTCGGGTAATTCATATTAGCTCATAATGAACTCCATCGCCCTTACCCCCGCCCTAATTAGCCTGAGCTTCAGAGGCTAATTATTTAACAAGGGGCGTTTTAAATAGCGGACCGACGACAAAGGAAACTCCTCCGTTCATTTGATCACATTATAATCAGCGTTTCTGTTAAAACGTGACTCCAAAACACACGTCTAATAATGCGGAAGATTAATTTGTACAGTTATCGACACAGATGACGTAACTACTGGTGCACCCCTGAATTAGCCCCTCAGCTTATCGCCACCAATACAATTTATAAATAAATTCTCAAATTTAAAAGTAATAATATAATCATTATAAGAGGTGGTAATAATAATTGTGATGAATAATTTTCTTCCTGGCTAACTTTTGGAATTGCTTGTTTTCTATCCTTTAGCTCTCATAGGTTACCTACTCAAGGTTAGGATTAAAAATTTATTTCACAGTGTTGTACTTGTGAAGCATGTAAATAGTACTATTCAATCGCAGTTCAGTCTTGCTTAGTTAACTTTTGCTGTAGAGCTTGATAGTGGAACACTTGAAATAGTGGAACAGTGGAATTTCAATAGGGTGTGCGCATCATTTTTATATACTGTATACTTTTCCAAAAGAATATGCTCCAAAAAAGGCAAAAATTACCGTCTCCTGAATTTATAGAAAATAAACACACAAAAAAGGCAGTTGGTAAATTCGCGGGTAAACGAGGATTGTCACTTGACACTCGTGTCACTTGACAGACTGTTCCATTTTGGGAAGCTATCGATGGGGAAGCTATCAATTTTTCCCCCCTAAAACTCCATAAAACCCCATCCTTGGAGTGGCCCGAAGCCCATCTACGACCTAGCCTTTCGACTGTTAAGACAGATTCTTTGCGCCAATGCGAACTTTTTATCTCAATTCTAACGAGAGTTATCGTCTGGAATGACACATACATAAACATATATAGGTATATAAAGATATATTTCGTGAATAGATTAGGAAATTTAGATCACAATGTCATGTCATATAAAGCGAAAATTATTGACAAATGCCTCAATATTTCGAGACTGGGTATATAAAGATATATACACATATTATTTTGGTGTCTTTTGGCAGTGGATTCAGGACGATCTGAAACGGATTTTGGTATAAAAGAAAAGTTTCGCAATTTCGAGTTTTAAAAATTTTGGACCGAGAACAAATTCTTCAAAAATTTTCTAATTACCTAAATAACATAGTGAAGTTACAGTTGTAACGATAAAGATGATTAAACAAATAGGAGTTCGATACCGAATATCGAGTTTTATTCAGTCCCCTAGTTAAAAGGTTTTTACTGGTGGCATATGCGTGTTGGAACTGTCAGAAAATTGGCTTTTAAGAAAAGTACGCCGCAAGTACGTCGATCAGTGTGTCCGATCTACGATCTCGTACCTGCAGACTTCTATCATATCATGGACGTGGGGCCTTTGAAGTCACAATAACTAATGAACCAGCAGACATTTCACGAAAAAAAAAACCATTAATTTTTTCCAGTGCTAGCAGAAGTGTACAAAATCGAGAGATCTAGTACAAATCGAGAGGGTCCAGCACACAAAAGTGTTGAGTGAAGATTGTAGACCCGTTGGCGGTGACTAGTTTTTGAATAGGCTATAATTTCAAACGGAAGTGTCCACCTAAACGGGAGGAGACGTTGGCATCCTCCTCAAGAGTATTATAGCAAACGCCAGAGGAAGCTACAGAAACACTCCGGTATTAGCATAACTTGTATCGTCCCATGAAGAGCCCTTCAAGGAAAAAGTGTGAGAAGAGGCTCGATGTTAGTCGAGAGGGAAAAGAAAGAGCCAGAAAAGGGACATTGGCGGTACGGGGCGGACGATGAGACGACCCTTATCCGTGTGAATTAAATAAGAATAACCCTCCTGCTGTCCCATCGACGTCCCAAAGGGTCGGCAAGGAAAAGAGTCCAAGTGCACGCCGGAGGGGTTAGGGCATATTTACATATTGTCCGAGTCAGAGATATATAGTCAGAGGAAGATATGAAGGGCTCCAAAATCTGCTAGGGACGGGGCTGGAGGGACCTTTTATTAATTGGACTTGGTGCTGGCGGGGTTCAGGGGTTCCTGGTCGCAGGGGTGAAGGGTCGGAGGGTGTGAGACCCTCTCGAGGGAGACCAACCTCGAAACTTGTCCTTTTCGAGTGAAGCCGGACCTTTCAGCTCGTCTTGTGACTGTCCTGTTACCCAAAATTGACCCAAGTTGCGATAGGTAGTTCTCATTGAACGCAATCAGGTTGCCTGGCCTGAGGAACCTACCAAATCTACCAAGACAGTTGTTTGTGCTTACCGTAAGATTTGCATCTATGCTGCAGGAATCCTGATCTAAATACAAGTCTCATACTGACTTTGGTAGCGACCTGTAATATTTATATAATTACCAAGTTATGGTCACTACGTTCCACGTTCAACGGTAAACAATAAAAATCACTGTTTGTCTGGTACTCGTTGAGTTAACATATAGACATGTAGAAAACAGTACATACAGAGATAGATTCGAAGATCTTTCATTTGGCGACGAGGAAAAGAACGAAATGGCGCCACCTCGAAGGGAAGAGAGGAGATCACAATCAGGTATATTCACTGATCTCTCAAATAGATCTGAGGAGGCGTCAAATTCAGGTACAACCATTCAGTATAAAGAGTGACGAATGGGAGTATTGGATAAAAAGGTTTACAATTGCATTGAAAGCGAGTAACATTGTAGATAGCGAGCGAAAAAGGGACGTTGGCATCCTCCTCAAGAGTATTATAGCAAACGCCAGAGGAACGAAGTCATTCAAGATCTTAGTGGATTCAAGATCTTAGTGGATTTTGATTAGTGGAACGAAGTCATTCAAGATCTTAGTGGATTTTTTCTCTCCAAAAGATGTTGAAGAGATACCGTTTGATGACTTAGTAGTGGTGTTGGAAAAACATTATGGAAGGGGCTTTGTGCCATATTAACTCTTTATTAGCGCATTTTTCCAACATTAGTGCAGGTACATAGCATCCAAGCACCCTGTCCTGATCACACTACAACAGTGAACCTGCTGGAGTTATCTTGACAGATAAGTTTCATAAAACTCTGCGTTTCTTCTGCTGAAATTTTGACAGAATATTGATACACTTGTTACACCCAAGTTTCATCAATTGCACTTCAACTCTCATGTATTGAATCGAAACCTCAAGGAACAGTGTGTGATAAACCATATCCAATCAATACTCACAGAATGTACAATCAAAATCAGAACTGGTGATTCTTGTTGATAACCAGTTCTGGATTTTGATTGTGGTTGATGTTGATCACCAATACATTTTTGCCAGGTTTTGAGGACACGAAATTTCTTTCAACTATTGATGCTGTATCGGTCGATCAGGTGACGATCCGTTGATCAGCAGTGGACGCGAGGGATGAGTTTGGGAGGAGCGGTCCTAACGCAGTTACCTTCACTTGCTCGCCGGCGATGTTTTCCCAGTTAGTTAATGGCCCACCTGCCGCGAGAGGGGAAGCCGAAGTGATATGCAAATACCTCGGGCCCGAGGGGACTAATCTTGTAAAAGGGCCCTTTGAAGGTGCATATCCCGGTTCAGGTTGGAACGCTCAGGCTCTGCGGTGTCCGTGAGAGGGCGAGTGTGGGGGATATGGCTATAAAACACCTGCGAGTTCCACAAGCGAGGTGGCTAAGTGCTCAAATATGCAAGTGGCCACGTCATTTTGCGTGTTCCAACCCAAACGAGGAGAATCCCCTATGACGTATCTCCTACGCCTAATGGTTCGTACTCCGCCAGTAATGACTCTTCATTCTGATTAACATTATACGTTTATAATAAACACTATAATTTTATAGCATTAAGTATAATCTTCTTGTAATTTGATAAGAACACACACGTAATTACCGTAAATTACAACACCCACACTTACCACACTATTTAAACCCTGAGTGCAGCAGCAGTGCTCAACCTCGCCCATAGTCAAAGGTACATTCAGTCGTACTAAAGTTAGCAGTATCTCTGAAATTCAGAGATTCCCAGAAAATACAAATATCAGATTTATCTGTACAGAGAGACTCAAGATTTCAAGATTCCTTAAGGAAATTGAACCTACGCTTGTATGAAATCTTGAGAGAATTCTCTCCCTGCACATCCTTCTGCCTGAAGGATTGGGCCGGAAGATCCCTTATCATTACTGTTATATTTTTGGAATTAATGGGTAAAACTCCCCAAAACCCCCCGATTCTGCCCATCTACAAAACTTAGCCTCTCGATTGCCCAGACAGATTTTTGTGAAAATGTGAAGTTTTCATTTCGATTCTATTGAGAGTTATCGTCAGGAATGACACATACATTTATAAATTTTATAAATATATATACATATGACTTTCGGTGTCTTTTGGCAATGAATTCGAATGGTCTGATTTGACTTTGGTATGGACATTTTTCGGAAAAATCGAGTTTTAAACATTTTTGACACAGACCAATAGCTTCCTGTTCTTCAAAAATTCGCTAAAAGAGAAGAAGAGGGTGGAAGATGGAAGAATAGCGGCAAAGTGGATAGAGCGAGCAAATTTAGATGATGAAAGGCAATTTACTTTTACGGATTCCTAATCGTGACCTCCTACACCAAAAAACAACATAGTGTCAACTATAGTGTCTACCAGTTTACTACGGGCGAATGATCTCGAAAAGCATCTTCATCAATGAATTGATGATATCATAAGTGATGAAGGAAGCCAACAATTGAGGCCTACCCGAGGCGATGACGGAGCGCTGGTTTCCCCGACTTAATAAATTGGGTGCCTTCCTTCTCATCGTTAACTGTTCTCCAGTTTCTTCTTTAATTAAGCAAGAATCACCCCTCCGTTCCACGGGTGGACGGGCGGGAAGGGCCTTTTCGGTGGCTTTCTGACGTCACAAGATAAAGCAGTCAACTCATCTCCATAAATTAAAACAAAACTTGAGTGCCTCATTACCAACTGGGTCTCGGCGAAGACTTCCCCTTGTTTTTACTTGCTATCTTATCGAAGTTAATATTAATAACTCTATGGTCCTTTGGGGCTTTTTCGGTGATTACGCGCCCCCAGAAATATTGTTTCTCTTTATACGTCGTGCCACTGGTTTTTTTTCTTGGTTTTTATTTTTTGAAATATAGTTCAGCCTGAGAAGGGCCACTTTGAAGAGGGGACTGAGACGTGTTGAGGTTATCTTTTGTTTAAGATAAGTGACGCAAACACCAATCTTTCTCTTTAACTTGTGTCGACAAGAAATGACAAGATTCATTATTGTTGAAGATCAAACAAAATTTATAATTAAACACACACTCCCAAGTTGGTAAAATGCAGATTGAACCTTCATTATGTTGAATTTCGACATGTCACTGATGTAATTTGAATTCTGCTGAAAGACATTTAGATGAATTGGTAGGTAGTTGGTACAATCTAATTGATGACACCTAACTGTAGTGCGCTCTTTATTCTTGCAAGCCCGGTTGAATTATGGGAATCACCTATTACTGGACCCTATTACCAACCGGTGGCCTCTACTCAGCATTCCGATACTAGACAATCACTGTTTACCACCCAACTACATACAGTGGTAACTGAAACGTAGGCTGAGGCTCAGCCTAAAAGTCGTTCAGCGAAGATTCCTACATTTCTTTGTATTCAAATCTGGAACCCTCTGGGCAAATTTTGAAGCGGCCACCGCCATGAGGGAGAGTGGGTTGATGCTTCTCTAGAGCCGAAGAAGGCTCTTGGACATACTGTTCTTGTACAAGCTGGTCCACAATATGATTGACGCTCCTCACTTGCTCGAAGCTCTTGGGTACTACGTACCTCCTTATCCGACCCGCACTACACCCACATTCTATATATTTTACCTAATTCTACAACTAACTAATTGCTGAATTCAACAATGATTCGGATTCAGAGAGAATTCAGCCAATTGAATGTGGACCTGTTTGGTTCGGCCCTTCTTCCCTTACGTCGCAGGATACTGGCGGCTCTGAATCCCCCTTGATGATCTCCGATTATTGTCTTATTTAAATTGATTCATCCTCTGCCTACCTACTGTATCATTTCTAATCTCGCTAGGCAACCTTTTTAAATACCCTTGGATTACATACCTAACAAACACATATATTTTTCTTGTAAATTGGTAAACCATCTGCCCGTCAAATCTTGCAAATAAATACATCGAACACTAGAGGCTCCTTCGGTCACTGCTGCCGAGGGAACTGAATTCTATTCACTTGACCGCCTTTAAGCTTAGTTGGGTCGTTGAATTTACTGAAATAATCTAACCTACTTTCCGTATAATGACCTGCAATTTTTACTGATACATCGAAATCTCCTTTTTGTTGCATATCACACGGCAGTTCTGTCGTCGCCGGGTTTATTTCCTGCACAGAAGTATTTCGCCTGATTCAGTTGGACGTCTCAGATGAGAAGAAAAAATACATTAAAAAATCACCATAAAAAAGCGTAATCTCAGAAGCTGCTCGCTCGGTTATCTTCCGAGTGTTGTAACGAAATACCAACAAAAACAGCGACCGTCTCGGATGACCTCTTTATCAGCCTGGTTGATAAATGGAGTCTTGAGAATAATCTCCCAAACTCCTCATCGCGTTGCCGATCTTTCCGATTTCAACACGAAGTCTTGCGCAGTTCCCCATTATCGGGAACAGTCAACAAAACTCCCGTCGGTATGCGAATATTTATATGAGGATACAAATAAACACGTGGCGGTAAATCTATGAACGCGGCAGCGTTCCGCTTTGTCGAACAAACAAGTTGAACAACGGTACCGAGTGTATGTTTACCGGACGTCACGATACGCGTTTTTCAGGGATCCACATCTTGGCTCCTATTTGACCGATCAAATTGAAATTTGGTGTGGATTTTCTTGGTGTGGATAATAGAATGCCCTGAAAGTGTCCTGTACTTAGGTCTAAAGGGAGCCGAGTTACATAACCCAAAAACACCCGGTTTTTCGTCTTACCATTTGTTAAATGTGCCATTCTACTTCTTCTTCTCATTCAGACAGGCGAGGCTGCAGCCTCTCCACCTTCACCAATTGACTTGAAATTTCTCGTAGAGTTTGTTCTAACTTGAGACAGAGCTTTTTAAAAGATTCAACCTATTGCCTTTTTTTTAGTATTTAGGCTGTCAATTTTGCTGATACTATTCTACAGTTTCACCAAAGACAGCCATGAGTTTCTACAAAAAATGAGTTTCTACTTCATTGCTATGGGCTATAATACGAAATATAAAATTATTGACAAGAACTTGATGAACACGTCAGCGACGTTGCCCGTTATGAATGAACTTAACACGAGGAATCTAACGACATCAAAACGATTTATTACCAACCTTGTCACAGGCATTTGATGGTGAAATATAAATCTTCCGATTTCTCCAGCTCAAACTCTCGAACGTTTCGTAATATTACCGACAACGACACGTCATCGGTATATAGTGACTATTAGTATTCACCAGGCGTTCCTGAGTTCAAAATGAGTAACCTCACAAAGTTTTATAGGAAAATTGGCTCTACCAAAAACACGTTCAGAAAGAATGAATGGAATCCGTCTATACACGGTACTTGAAATGGCTTAGATTTTGATCCGACTTTTCTGTAATTTGCAGTGTCTAAAGAGTGTCCTTTTACTCTTTTACTCAAGTTTCAAGGAATGAGAAACTTACTAGAAAAACTATTTAGGTAATTTTTCTTAGTTTCCAACTTCCACGTTATTAACTGAAATGTTACTACTGAGATTTCATACGAACTAGTTATTTGGGCGATGGAAATTTTACTACCTCGGAACGCTTTATCTCGAGATCCTGTGTTCCAGATAGTTGTCCAGTATATATGTTTATTGTTAGGAATAGATCTCTTAATTATCTCTAAGCCTAATGAAATACGAAATAACTCAGGATGATGAAACGTTACTTCGTCGAATAAAATAGTAAACTATATTCATTGATAGGACCTATTTGTACAAATCGCTGCGTTATTAACTTGAAGACGGCTCTCTCAGGACGCCTCGAATTTATACCAATGAACTTGGAGAAGCGGCAGGCTAATTGTCACAGGCGCCCTGTCATCTCTCCGTAACTCCCGACGTCTTGCCTCTATGAGAAATCTGATGGTTCTCTCAACAGAATCGATACGTTCACAGTTCGATACGTCCTTAACTGGAAGTTTGCAAGTTTCGGATACCGTAGTCCGTCAATCGAACTGTGTGGGAGACATTGGAATATTTGAAACTCTTGGGAAACACACTTCACAACCACCTGAATCCGTGGCTTCGATTGTCTTAAAAAAACTTCGCTACTACGCCGTTTCTGTCTGGTTCATTTGGTGATTTTCTGAGTTATCCGATAATACACTATTTTGCAAATCAAAGCTTAAGAAAATGTCTGAATAGAGAAGGAATTTTAGGCCCCTAGGAAATCCTACCGGTCGTTGAACCTTCTACTCTTCCACAAGCCGTCAAACCAAAATACCATCATCATCTGTAGAATTGTCAAAATTTGTCGGGTAGGACTATCGGTCGGGTTATTGAGGGCTTTTGACTTAGGGACAACATTCATTAAATTTTAGCTCAATCAGACAGTTTCAAACCCTGCCGCAAGCGGCCTAAAGTTACGGATTTTACTTAAAATTCGCATTTTTCGTTACATTTCGAACATTTTTATATCTCTGGAGTGCAGATACCCAAAGTAGCTGTGAAGAAGTCTTGCGGTCCCCTTTGCTACCTCACGTCTGAGTGGGCCATTCTTGCAATTTTCGATGAATCAGTTCCTACTGACATCGTTCAAGCCACGTAGGTACGTGGAGACAGCATCACGTAAGGTCTCCTTTGCCTACAAACGCCTGTCAGTTCAACCGAGGGAAGTTTACAGGTTTCTTATGCTTAATACGAATGATTTTGGGTCGCCAAAATCATTGAATTTTTTCCAAAGATTCGATTTGAAAACAGGTGTGCAGCCAGTGGACAATGGCTAAACTGTGAGAGCTTCGTAAAAGCGCGTGACTTTTTCCGAGATTTTCTGCGACTAACGACTGTTCCGTAAGGGCTGTTGGACTAACTCGATGATATCTAGATCATGTGAAAACAGAGGGCGATTTCCTAAATCTTTTTTTGATGGCTCAACACACAAGAAGAGTGATGCCTATGAAGACTTTGAACAAGAAGTCTGTTCAAGCTAAAATTTTTGAACTTTTGTTACTTTGACTTATTTTATGTGATCAACGCTGTTTTTAAGTTTTACTGCTTGTGTCTCGAATACTAATGATAAACAATTATTTCGGCTTACTGCGGATTTTCAAGATAAATAAATACCTTGAAACTTAATTTTGCTAATTTGTGTGGTTGTGTTTTTACTAAAATTCTCTTTTAGGAGTTTTAAAGGTACCAAAGCCCTTGCAGCAGGGTTTGCTGTTGATGTATCGAGCTCAAATTTTTCTTACGGTCTTCTTACATCAAAAGGAAAAATATGAGGGGGCGTCTGACGTATTTCTCATACTTACTTTAATTTTTAAGGGACCCTAATGTCGGGGTATGCTGACAGTATCACCGGCAAAACGTACCCATCGCATATGGAACATTTATAGACTCCTCGCATGCCAAAATGACTGGCCGTAGTTGACGACCTTTTACTCTCTTGCCAGAAACTCGTCGGGAGAGAGAGGAGGATGATAATTAGAAGAAGCTCGCAAAGGTGTTGACAAGGGAAAAGGTTGGGTCGCGGATGACACGAAGGTCAGAGGAAGATGCCCATTTTAGACGGGGATTCCGATCTCGACTGCCAACCTGCGGGAGAAGTGCAGTTTCACAGTCACTTCGCCGTTCTTTCGTCTATTATTATCGGCACGGGTCAGCTATATCTGAGTGCTTTTAGGGCCACTGCGATCAGGACCGACCGTCTCGTACGTTCGCCGGCTGAATGAGCAACAAGTTTTACTCGGATCAAATCGTATTTCCATGGTGGCACAAGTGGCTGCATACGGTCGAGTAAGCGCTACTTCAGTGGTGTAATAGATGAATTAGCTCGACACAATTTCTGAGACGTTTTCTCGTAGAGCAGTTTCGAAGTCAGTGCCAAGCCACAGAGTTCTGTCGGACCCGAACCAGTCCTTCGTCGGCGGCTTCCAGGATTCTTTGGCTATCCACTTCCGAGCTACACACACTGTAAAATCCACTGGCAACAACATCATTCTATAACAGTCATTCAAGTACCAAGTACATATCAAGTGAGGGGATGACCAGTAGTTGGGAGGTTATCGAAGGAAAATATACGCTGTCCACGCGCCAGACTCCAGTACAGCAACAAACATCCTGCAGCCAATTCTGACATCATTCGGACAATGGTGCAACAAATGGCGAATAAAAGTTAGCCCCTCCAAATCTTGTACGGTCACTTACACCTACAATAAAACAACAAACGGACAACCACTATACTACCAGACACATATCATCCCCACTATGCAGTCCCACAAATATCTGGGTGTCATATTAGATCGTTGCCTAACTTTCAACTCTCATATAACTCTCTTACTCAACCGCCTACGCAGCAGAACTAATCAGCTAAATTCTCTTCTCAACAGTAGAAATACATCGCTCCAGAATAGAATTTTAATATACAAAACCCTCATTCACCCAATCTGGACATATGCCCTAGAAATCTGGGGCACTTGCTCTCGATCACAATTCCGTCGCATAGAACAGCAGCAAAACAACACCATGCAAAAACGAATAGTCCACGCTCCCCCACTGGTACGCAACGAGACCCTTTACAACGACCTCCATATTGAACCACCGTACCAATTTCTGCGTGAGCACCTCGCCAACTTTGTCTCCCGCAATCAAGACCACGAAAATCCTCTAGTCAACGAAGGGTTCCAACCCCCGTCACGACGTCGACTCGCTCGTCCGAGGCATGTCACAGATATACTGACTCCATGAATAGTGAAAATGACTTATAATTTATGATGGACACCGTGAATGTTACTTATAATTTAGTTGATTTCATATTTGGCAGATTTCCTTAAATTCAATTAATTTCATCACATATCAATTATCTGTCTGTTCAGCACATAATTCAGATTATGTAACATGTGCAGCCACCATGTATGGCTGTCTGACTGAGCTGTTAATTTAAGAGCTAGAATCATCCCATAGAGAAATATTAGAAATCGACTGTGCAGGTGCAACACTGCCCAAGTCTTTATAAATTTTAGACTTGAAATTTAACAATTTGAACTTTAAAAAAAAAAAGGTGATGGTATCTGGACTGATCACCTATCTTGGGGCAATTCGCTGTAATATGCCTTCACGGAAGGCGCTGGGAACAAAGTGGTTGACTGATGACCAAGTTGACTGATGTTCAAATTCTCTGGAAACAATCAGGGACGCCAACCCTTACAGAAATGCATCATTGGCGGTTCAATGATATAACCAGTAAAAATTAGTGATTGCCACTGATTATGTAGAGATTTCCGGTAATTGGGTGGTGTAATCACTAGTATTCTATCACACGATCACTGGACGATCAGTGATGCATCATTGGTAAGAATCACTGAAGTACCTAATCAGTGACTAATCATCTACATGTATTGCTGGCTTCTTGACAGTACTGTCTGAGCCGGAGAAGAGTGCAGCTGCGGGTGGTGGAGCTCCACGATCCTGGAGCTATATTTCGCTATAGTCATCATCCCTTAAGATCCCAAAAGGTCTAACTCAGTTTTCCCAACTTTTCAGGAGAGACATAGAACGGATTTTCCAACGTACTGTTGTAATTTCCATGGTTATCGCGGCTTTTCTACGTCGAAGAAGCCTTTTTCTGCATTGCAATAAAGGCCAAACCAATGAGCTAGAAAGACGGACCGAGTTATTTCGCGTAAGTATCCGTTCCTAACTCATTTGGCCAAAAAAAAACTGAGTTAGACCTTGTGGGATCTTATAGACCTTGTGGGATCTATATTATTTTCAGTAAGTTTCACGTTTTACACGAATTTTACAGTATTTACAGTTACAATTATTACACGTATTAATTTAATTAAGCTAAGCTGGGTTGTGTATCACTAATTCCTTACTTAATTCATGCGTTAATGAAATCGCGATTGAATCACTGCAGAGGAAGTGATGCACTAGTGATGCACTAATGATCCAATCACTGCATTCTTTGAATGATTCCAAGGGATTATTGCGAGTGATGCCCCACCAATGAATCAATCACGGCAGTGAGCCGCCAAATAATCACTAGTGTCACTGCAGTGATTGTTAAAAGTTACGTCAGTGGACCAAGCCGTACATATCCTGCACATTTCAGCCTATTTGTAGTTACAGGGAGATGTGTACAGAACAGCGATTTTGACTGTCCTGAACTGGGTGTTCTACAACGAAAATAACCGTTGAGGAACAATTTGCAGCGTTCACATTGTTACTTCCACCCATATGCACACCACCGTTTGAAATACATTCTCTGGTGTTTATAGAATGATGATTTCAATGCTTTGTTTGGTTTTTTCCTTCTTAAGTTTTAAGATGAAAGATTCCAATTAATGTGAAAAGATGAAAAATTGTACGGGGCTGTGTCAGTTTGTTTAAGTCTCTGGTGAAAGCTGACAATCTTTTTGATGTCGGAGCAAAATGTGTTTTTAAGCCGAGATCGACCTCGGGATACTTTTCTGTGTTAATCTTTGTGAGAGCAGAGTCAGAAGGAGGTGGGAGCAGGCGAGATTGTGGCAGCTCGAAGGACGAAAGGACGAAAAGGCACCCGCACCTACTGGAAAAACTTGAAAGAAGACGATGAAGAAGGAGAAGGGGCAGAGAGAAGGGATCCTGGCAGAGAGATTCCAGGGGAAGCGGACCCAAGCACAGAGAAGAGACCGGATAAAGAGGGAAAGGCCGTGATGGATGAACTACTGCTCTGATTAAACATCCCCGAGGGGGTTGATTGTGCGGTGAGCATTGTCGCCACTCTCATTACCACAAGACCCTCGTCCTTCTGCCATCCCGTGGCACCAAACCAACCTCTGATCTTTGGTTTTCCATTCAACGCCGCAAAACCCGGAGCGACTGAATCTCAGAGGGGATAGTTTTCCTTTTTCATCCTCTCCGGCATCTGTTTTGAGTTCCATCTCCTCAACGCGATTCCTCCCGCACAATCAAACCACAATCTCTTCTCGCGCCCTAATGTACAAAAATCGTTGGGGAGAGGGAGCTTCTTTTCTATTGTTTCGGTTCTATTTTTTATTCTTCTTCAAACGAGCGCCCTGCGGTGGTGAGCTCCAAACGGCTCAACACAAAGCTAACGTTTATTTCGTCTTAGCGCGAGACAATCCATTAAAAAAACGCTCAGCAATACCCTACGAACCAGAGAGTGTTTGAATACAACTTATCCTTACTCCTATTCAAACCTTTATATTCAAACAATCGAGACCAAAGGCGAGGGAACATGTACATTAGACATGTCCATGCTACATTTTGATGTTTGTTGGTAAATCGCTCAGTGATGGTCTCAACAGTAACTCCATTGATGAGACCATCACTGAGCAAGTTACCAACAACCCACAGTCCAGACATGAAGACAGACTGAACCAAACAAAGCCCACTCTTGGCAAGAGCAAACTTGATATACATTAATTATTTCCGATGTTGGTATGTACACATACAATAATTAAATGGAATAATTAATGTATATCAAGTTTGTACTTGCTAAGATTGGGCTTTGTTTGGTTCAGTCTGTCTCCATTTCTTGGTCAAATTAGTCCACATCAGCTGAAATTGCTGTATGTCTTCAAAGCCCAAGCAACGGCCCAAGTATACACCCCTGCAGCACTCCTGTTTTGGTATTTTTGACATGCTCCTTTTTGACAGGCTCAAGGTGATAGCACAGGAAGATCACCATTTTGCTTCTTTTTTTTACAAATCTTGTTTATTTATATCAAACACAGTACATACTTCAAGAATATAGGTATATTTTAACAAAATATTTAACAAAATAACTATTTATGAAGCGAAAAATGTTTAGAATAGTAAATTATTTCAACATGATGTTCAGCGTAAAAAATCTTTAAAATGAGGTGTCAATTGTTAGACTGATTCATTTTGGGAATTTTGGTAATCCCCCCCCCCCCAACCTCACCAAAACCCCCCCATAGAGTGGCCCGATTCTGCCCATCTACTGGCCTTCCGATTACCAGTGCAAATTTTTTGTGCAAATTTCGACTTTTGGGTTCTTGACAATGAAGTAGGATAGCATAAAACGGATTTTGAAATACAAATCTTTCGGGAATTCGAGTTTTTAAATGTTTGGACCGAGAACAATAGCTTCCTTTTCTTTGAAAATTCGCGAAAACCGCCATCTGTAACGAAATAACTATACTTACAGCTGTATCACTGGGTATTTTCGCATAATTCCACTACAGTTATTCGTTTCGCGTGAAATGGAGTCGAACCATGCCGATTTTGAATTTGGTGTCTGTCTGTCTGTTTGACCGGGGAAGGACATAGAGGGGTTCACTTCCGGATGCGATGCATTGGGGTGGGGGTATATAGGGAAGCCAAAATATAACAGAGGTAGATGGACACACCCCGAGTTCTGACAGGCCCGACAGCTAGTTCTCTCTAACACTCCCCAAAACAATCCTCAGCTTTTAGCTTTTTCTATGCTGAACACTATGGTGAAGTCAGAATCGCGATATCTCATTCTGTTATCAGATTAGAGCAGATTAAACATGAAGAACATCTCAAGTAACAACCACGTTTCTTCATCTTCTAAGTGCTCGATTTTGCGAACGGTTTGAAATTTGTTAGGGCGGGGAAATTGTTCTCATCACAATCACAATCTTGGCGCAGAATGATGTATCTCCTGTGTTCTTTGCACACAAATTTCTTACAATCGGACGGTGTTAAGCAACAAGGATCCAAGCAACATTTTTCAAATTTTCGAGGAATTCAAAGTAAAGTTTTTGATCAAGTGTCACGTTTCTAGGGCGTTGTGCTGGATTCATGAAGTGGAGGGTGTCACTAATAACTCATGCCTGTTGAGTCAAATTTGAAAAGAATCCATTGGTTTTCCGATTAAAGCGTCTATGTCACATACTATGTGACATTTGCAAATTTCGCAACATGGGTCTAAGCGACATTTTTGGCGTTTAGACTCTTGTTGTCAACGGATGAGACAAGCAAACGGGGTCCAAGCACCACATAATGAGCCATTCCAAATTTTGCAACAAGAGTCCATCTCCAGGCTATATTTAAATTTTACAAAAAGAGTCTTTGTAGTGGCGCTTAGACTCTTTCTGTAAAATTTAAATATAGCGTGGAGATAGACTCTTGTGGCAAAATTCTGAATGGCTCATTATGAGGATGGCGCTTAGACTCTTAGCTTTCTGTTACAGTCTGGAAGAATAGAGGGCGCTAAAATCGTACAAAAATGAAAGCTCTTGATGAGACGAATCCAAAGATACCAAAATCTCATTTTTGGAAAAAATGTCGCTTAGACCCTTGTTGCATAACACTGAACTATGACACATGAAAAAGCAAAAACTCCACAAGTTTAGCTATGTAAATTCGGACTACGGCCGTAGTCCAGGAAATAACGGGCTAGGTCTCGAGCTACCCCAATCATGTTTATTGAGGAATAAAAAATTTAAATAAATTTATTGTTATGTAGAAATATATAATCTCATCCAAGCATTATGAGATTGTCGTAGTGTTAAATGTCCCAGAGTTTCATGAGGAAAGAATTCGGTTTAAAACTTAGAACACCAGGACCACACCTGGTAATTGGAGGATTAAGCGAAGATTTTCTCGATCGATTCCAATTGGGAATTATTGGATTTTTTTTTGCAATAATGAATCGAAAGCAGAATAAAACCGTCCTTGTTTGTAAAATTTGAATTGTGAACGTCATGACATGGTAATATCGTTATCCATCTTCAATTATCCTCTGAAATTTGTATTTTCTGGTTTCTCTTCCTTCCTCGTTTTTTCTCCCAAAGGGCAGTTCACGCACTTAAATCTCTTCAGTCGTGACAATAACGTGACGGCCGTTGCGTGCTAACGGCTCAAGTTATTTCGTCTTCCCTCGAGGTGTCTAACTTTAGGGAGTTGAACACACGAGTTCCCTCGGGAGACCATCAACTCGGCAACTGAGAGCCGGTAGACGCTCAAAGTGCCATCCGCCCCCTCAACACAACACTCCGCCATCGCTGTATTTCCGTTTCACATCGTTTTTCCCCGTTTTTCGAACGCTCCGTCGTGAGTATTTCTCTGGAAATAGAAGAAGAAGATGAAGAGAACCAAAAAAATAAAATAAAAACCTTCTAGTGGCTACAGGAGAGAATAAAGGAGCGTCTGGAAGATTAATACGGCAGCGTTTGTGGTAAAAGGCGCACCCGCTGCCGCCATTAGCGCTCATCAACGTTGTTATCTTTCACCGGGACGTGCGCTCGAGCGTGTTTCGCCCCCGTGACGCCAGACGTTTCCAAAAAATTCTGGTAACAGATGGGAAGATCTGTATCACCTTCCGTCGTGATAAGTGTTTACGTGAAGACGTATCGTAAAATAGTATAGTAGGGTTTTCTGTGATCTTAACGTAGAACTCTGTTCTCGAAGCCAAAATCGGAACCTTTCGCCACATCAATTGAATGAGGCAGACGACATGCAGATGGATTGAGGGTTGAAATCGACCAAGGAACCAGCAGTAGAAATAGGACAGTACGACATCAATCCGCCTTTCAAGGGCTCAAAAAAAAAGCTGAAATTTTAGCACGTGGTAGAAAAACATCTTCTTCACCAGTGTAGCTGGTAAATCGAAAAACGGGGGGTAGTTAAGAAATAATGAAGGGCGAGAATACAGATCGTCTCGAAATTCGGACCGGATCTGGCCCTTGGGTTAGAGTTTTGAGGGGTGAGTGAGGACCTCATGAAAGTATTGAACGTTTCGAACGTAACTTGAACGTTTCGTATGAACAAAAATGCAAGACTATTTGGAAAAGCTCTTTAAACACGAGAAAATGGCGTCTTTTAATTGCTTTTTGTGTGGATAGATCCAGTGGTATTCATTTCCGGTATTCCTTATTCCACTCATTTAACGAGGCTAAATTTTGGAATCAGGTAGCAATGACGGACCAGATCCCAAGGTCGACTTTCTTGATTTGTATGGTATTTAATTAAACGTATTGTTCACTCGAAACTTTTGGTGGGTTACTTTATTTCTGAAAATACATCAAAACGTGAAACATTTTTGAAGAGTTGGAGCAAAAGTGCTTCTGAGCATTTACTGAGTGCCTCTCAATAGATTGGATGCGATACTTTGGCATTAACAATTTGAAATGTGCTAAAAAATACCTGGGGTGTCTATTCACCCCACCTTGTGGTATATGTGATTCCGCTTCACCTTGTGGTGTGAGGGTTAACCATCTATAACCCTCCTCAACCATCCTTAACCATCCTTAATCCATCCTTAACCAACCCTAACCATCCCATCACAGACCTTGGGCTACCTTTTTGGGCCCTTGAAGCTGTACTGATGCTAACGATTGATGCTGTTCTGTCCCATTTCTACTACTAACCAGGCCACCGTTGTTGTTGTTTTTTTCGAAATAGAACATTTAAAGTAGAAATTAAATTCATATATAGAAAATTAATACCTAAGCCATTTTATTCTGCTTCTGCGGTTGGTGAACCTCCTACTCGATTCATTTCCCGAGGTAGATTCCTTACACAATCTTATAGGACCCAAGCACTGTTATCTGTAAAACTCTTCTCCCTCCAGTTCTGAAGCATTAATCCACAGTTTTCCTTCAATTTTCTCCATCACTTTATGTACCTAAAGTATTTTCCAGGTTGAATTTATAATATATCGAATTACCGTTAGTAATAAATAAATAGGAATGTAATTCGAATAGATTTTGAAATGGAAAAAAGTCGGCGGAACGACGATATTTTTGAATATTTATTTATTCATATTATGTACTTCTTGATGAATGATAGCCAATGTGGTTGAGTACATGTCGAAACCCATGAATTACATGGGTCGCCTTGGAGTTAGAAAATTGTCACTAACCTAAAGTACTTGGAGACTGGCGGAAAATTATTTCCTTGAATTCTTCAAAAAATTTCTCATGCTGGACGAGTGAAGAGCTCGAAAGGGAAATGAGAGAAAGAGATAGAGAAAGTGAGCGGGTGGGAGTGAGAGGGAGTGCTGTGGTAGGAAAAGCGGGGGAGTGAGGGTTTCGATGAGGTCGGGGGGGGGGGGGGGGGTTAGAAGGGTCGGCGGGGACGGAGGGTTTTCGTGTAGAGCGCAGAGTTAAGTTACCGCCAAAGGGCAAGCGGCCAATGGGGTTGCGCCTCCGCGGCCTGACCTCCCTCGCACTTACTTACCTTACGTGCCATATTTCACCCTCCCACCCACCGCTTTCCCACCCACCTCCGACCCTTCGCAGCCCTTTCTATTCAAATAGCGTTCTGGATACATTTACCCTCCTCCTCCCACTCCTACAACTCCCGCCCCCCCGTCTCGCTATCGTCATCTCTCTCTCTCCTCCTTCCCCGCATTATCACCCTTTTCCCACCCCTACCTCCCCTCTGAAGTACCACTCGGCGAAGGGCCCCATTATTTAATTATTATTTATCCCGTGGAAATCTCCACCCCCAACCTCGCTTAGAATACACGATAATACATTAATACATAATAAACATTCAATTACTCACAACATCAGTTTAATTACACACAATGTCCCAATTTCCAACTCTCCCTCATCAAAATAACACAACATAATTTCATCACAATAAAAACTGACCCAACAAAGTTTCAAACGTAAAGCGATCATTTCATCTCTCAAGAAAAGTATATGAGCGAATTTTTGAAAATACCAAAATTTGACTTCCCACTCTATTTATTTTCACGAGATGTTCGTCGGACTATTCTAACAAGTGGAAAATCGAACTTTAAATATTCAAAATATCTGAATATCATGTCTGTCAAAAATTTGGGTAATCCAAAAATGCAACGGTTTTCAACTACTCAACAACAGTAGGTCACCGTCACCATTGTTACGCTACTGTACATGAACATTTTACAAAGTAAGTGTGGTTGTGTTGAATTTGTCCCCAGCTTACCAAAAAACCTATAAACTATGTGTGATTTTCGATTATGTGTGTTTCGATTTTAGAACATTGGGAAAAATATAGGGAAATGGAGAGAGAGAGAGTTATTAAAATGGAAGATGTTAGTGGATTTTCGAAGAAAAATCGAATTCTCGAACACATTTTACCACTTTTTCGTGGTAGTAACGATATTATTTCAACTGTTCGTAGGGTTTTTAGTGGTTGTAACGCAGGAGAACGCTCAAATACAGCACTTTTCACACTTCAACATCAGACGAACTTCCGGATTCATGTGTTGGTGGATCTGCATGCGCTGTTCTACTTATCATTCTGCTGTGGTAAGCCAAAAAGCATTTTCAAGGTATATGACTTTTTGGTATCATTGGATTCGTCTAACCATCGCGTTTCATTTGAAACGACTAAAATGGACCAATTTATGGATTATTTGAAGTGAATGTAAGTAAAACTCATTTTCTCGAAACTTCAAAGACACCTGTTTTGCCTTGACTGCGTTTTGGCTGCAACAATTAAATAACAAGAGGAATGAATGAAGAAACCGAATTATTTCATTCCATTCCAATTTCATTCAACCATTTCAATATTGTTTTAAAGACTTTATTGGGAAAATTTTCATTTCAATAAACAAAACTGTAAACGAATGGTGTGTTTTTCTCAAATTCCTGAAATTGACACTTTTGGCACTTAGACTGTTATGAATGTATGAAGTTATGACTTTCAATTTTATGAATTATTGTTTTAAAGATATAGTATACTGATGGGGAGATTTCGAGGGTCGTTAAATGAGAGATGTTTAATGTGCCATCTTTCGATGAATTTATTTCTTCATCATCAGGGCCTAAAATCAGTTTCAACAATGTAGTATTACAACAACCTGGTATACAGGGTGTATAACCCTTAAGGTCGTACCACCGGTCAGGGATCGATTCTACAACTAATTTCTGAAGAAAAGTGTATTATTGATTATACCTACCGGTTGAATCTGACTTTTTTCACTTTTGAGGTTTTTTCGTGTTTTCGACCTCAAGTCACTAAAATGACCATACATCCCGCATTTTTCAGTCGAAATTCAAATGTGATTATACCGTTGGAAATAACGTTAAATTCCCTATCTCCCTAGTGCTGAATAAAACTTCTTGAAGAAGATTCAGATATTAAAAAATGAGCCCGAATAGGAAAGCTTCGAAAATGTCGGAAATGAACAGTTTTTTCAAACGTTTGTAAGCCTAACTGAATCTGCCGGTTACTTGCACACTGTGACCCTAAACGTTGACCCGAAAGCTCAGCTTTCCAACGGTATGATCAAAAAATTGTTTACAGTGGACTCATGGTGTAAAATCCTCGTTCCCGTGCCAAAAACCGTGGATCTTTCAGTATAAATCGACAAGTAAAATTTTTCGCGAAAAATCGACATTTTTACCGTAAAATGAGTTACGCAGCAATCTTGTTCACAATCTTTGTCTCGCTGAGTCAAATGATGACACAAGTAACTGATATCTTATCCAATTTACTTTTCGAAAATTGTCTCAATTTCTGTTGATTGGTATGGTAATTTTGTTATAGTAGGTAGGCCAAGCTAAACATTACTATCGTAGGCAATTAGGTCAATGTACTGTGTTTTACTTTAAAAAAAATAAATAAATAAATAAATAAATAAAAAATAAGAAGATGAAAGCTTAACGCCAAATTAATAGTAGGATGCAACACAAAATAACAGTTCATCAAACTGAAGGATATCAATAACAAACGTCTTTAGCTGAGATTGGGATAAGCCTTTCAAGTAGATGGAAGACACAATTATTGAAGGGATGATTCGATACTTTCATTTGAAATCCGTTGAGCGAAATTACATATCCTCGTTGTTAGTGACGTACAGAGAACACAGAACACGAACAACACAGTCTCGAAAACACGTTTTCGCAGGGTGGGAACCGCCTCTGGTAGGTATTCCCTTACAGCTTTGTGAAACCATGAACCAGCAGCATATCGGCATATTCTTGATTCGAAAAAACTGCCATGTGACAGGTGGATGAATAAATAGGTGTTCGGAACCTAGTGCTATTATGAGCAAGTTGGTTTGATTAATTGCGATGGGGGGAGGGGGATGGAAGTTAAAAACACACTACATTGACGTAATCGCCAACGATAGTAATGTTTAGCTTGGCCTACCAAATCTAACAAAATTACCATACAAATCAACAGAAATTGAGACTATTTACACCTGTATATTGTCGGAGAATTAACAGAATTTATTGTTCTAGGTGCAACGGAAAATTTACAGCATTTCTTGAATATAATAATTTGTAGGTTTGGATATAATAATTAAACATCACGGTCGATACTTAATAATAATGACGTCAGCACTTGTATTCCACCAACAAATTATTATATCCAAACCTACAAATTATTATAGGTATTCAAGAAAATTTAATGCTGTAATTTTCCGATGCACCTAGAACAATAAATTTTGGTAATTCTCCGATAATTAATTATACTACATTCTTCAAACTGATTTTAGGCCCTGATCATGGAGAAATAAATTCTTCGAAACGTTGGCACATTAAACATCTCTCATTTGACCGACCCTCGACATCTCCCCATCATTATTCTTACTGGCGGTCAACATATTACACACTTGACATAGTACATATACGTTCGGTCATTTTTAAATTCGATTTTTGGATACTACGCGTCTTAAGCCTAATTTTGATGGTGAATTAAAAACAAGACAAAAAAATAGTTTCTCAATTCGAGCGGTTTATTATTGACATTGGTGAACCAGAAGTAACTGAAACGCACATCCGTTATGGTTGAAATAGACCGTTGAAATTCAGTTGGCGACGAGTCCACTTGTCGGTATCGTCAACTGATCTACTTCCTGTCGAGTGGAGCATCTCGTGCTGAGTTCGAACAGCCGGTTCTAAACACCGAAGTTCACCCTCTTGAATTATTCATCAGATCGGACGTCCGAGTTGATCACAAGTACGAAAAGGGGGTCCCGAAATTCGAACCCTCATTTTTCGAACACGAGGGCAAAACGGTCCGGTGCCCCCTCGGACGCTCAAAGTCTGTTGTGACGAAACCGAGACTTTTCTCAAGGAGAGTGAAGGAAATAAATAATAGTAATTTTAAAAAATCCACTGTCATGCAGCATGGCTATACGAGCGAATTATCGAAGAAATACCTGATTTTATGTGAAATGTCTCCATTTTACTGGTTTTTGCTATTACTCATTGTTTATCCATTTTTTTTGCCGAATTTACCTATAGAAACCTCAGTTTATAGAATTTTCAACACTGAACACGATGGTGCAGTCAGAATTGTGATACCTCATTCCGGTATCTAATTAGAGCAGAAGAAACGTGAAGAACATCCCAAGTAACAACCACATTAAATTTTCTTCATCTCAAAAGTGCTTTAGTTTGAGAATAGAATAAGATATCGCAATTCTGACTTCAGCATTCAGCGAATAAAAAATCCCTTTAAAATGAGGTGTTTCATTTTGGGAATTTATCGGTAATTTTTCTCTCCTAAACCCCCCCCCCCCCACCCCCATAGAGTGGCCCGATTCTGCCCATCTACGAACTTTTGATTGCCAAGAAAGATTTTTTTGTGCAAATTTGAATTTTTTATTTAAATTATATCTAGGGACGCGGGAGCGTCCCGCCCGCCAAGAAAACCGAAGCCCTGAAAACCGAAGCGACTGAGACACTGATTACGCGACGGAACTAGTTGGGGTTTTCACCCTACCATAGCTCGGTCCCCTGAGTGTCTCGAGAGTTGATTTTTTGTACACCAACTCTCCAGGGGCACGTGAGGACGTAAACCAAAATTCAGCTCTCGGGAACATCAGGTGTCGGGGGTATAACAATTTTAAAACCACTATTTTTCACGTTTTTCGTGTTCTTCTTCTTCTCGTTGTTGTTGTTGTTGTTGTTCATTGACGGGGCTACAGCCCAGCAGACAAATCGGATCGAGCTGAAATTTTGCACACACGTTTGTTATGCTCCAAGGGAGTGCCTTTTGACCATTTTTTCTCTCTCCCCCCATTTCACCCCAAATTAGGGGGGAAATAGTGTTTTTTAGGAATTTCAAATGGTCATAACTCCTTCAAAATTGAAGCTTTTTCAGATTTTCTTTTTTAGTTGTGTTCAGCTTTTCAAACTGTTTAATTTGAGATCAAAAAATGCTTCCTAAAAGGAAAAATAAAGGAGTTATGGTGATTTTTCTATTTTCAACAACAACTGCCGCAAATATTGATGAAAATTGGTGCGGTTGGTCTTAAAATGTCCGCTAGGTTGTCTAGAATATGCTCAATAATTTTGAACTAAATCTCAATCGATTTGACTAATCCACAGCCAAAAATACGTGAATAAATTCCACATCTACTGATTTGGCTAATTTCCGAAAACATCAAAGTTGAACGGTGGTCAGAAAAATTGTCGTAGAGTGGCGCCTGTTTAAGGATTGATAGGAAATTTAATGGGCTTTCGAATGAGGGTAGCGCACTTTGGCACTTTTCCCAACGGTTCTCGAGTTATTCGCGATTTTTGGTATAAAAACGTGCGTTTTACCAGTTGCAAACTTTCTCTTTCCTCTTTCTCTTCGACACCAATAATTACAATTATTGTAATGATTCTCAACAACAAAAATTTGCACAATCCCCAAGAAAAAATGCAACCAATTTTCAAAAAATTTCTAATTCAAATTTATTCAAATTTCTAATTCTTTCTATTTTTTTAAATTTAATAATAAGAATAATTGTATTAAATTTTAATAATTGTTTTTAAATTGTTGATTGTTTTAATTAATCGAAAATTTTAAAACTAATATTTAACCAATTCGCAAAAATTTTAAAACTACTTATTTTTCAAACACATTTCAGATAACAAACAATAATTTCCAAAAAATAATCATTCTTGTCACAAAAACAAGAAACAAAAAGGCAAATTAGTAGGCGTACTAATTTTAACATGAATAATGTTTTTGCGGTGGCCTACCAGAGTTGAAAAGCGTAACGAAGTTTAAGTCACGAAATTATGTCACGAAGATTTTTAATGATTTTCACGTACAACCGAGCCGTTTCTAGGGAAATGAAACTTCTTTAGTTTTCAACGGACAAAAATCGTTCTCCATTCGTTGGAAAGCCTTTAATTTATGCATAAATTATATACTGCCAAAACCACTGTAAATATCGAAGAAGCTGAGATACAGCCCTGAGTAAATAAAAAAACTAATAAATTTTCCGCACATCTCTTAATATTTTCCATACAGACAAAGAAAAGGGATAAGGAAAAGGGGAAACGGGACGCAAAAACATTATTCATGTTTTGCATAGCAAATACCTCGTTCTATACAAAGTATAGAAGAGAAAAATCAGGGGGGTCCAGGGGAGCTTGCCCCCCTGGCGAGGCGCGAAGCGCCGAGTTTTACTAAATTTTGACTAGGATAACACTTCATTTAGGAAAACATTTACTAGTTACCTCGTAGGTACTTTTGTATTGTATAAGTTGTTGAACCGTATTGTATAAGTACCACTCGAAAACTAGCCATGCAAAAAGATGTGATATCCCCCCAAAAACAACTCCGTTGTAAAAACTGGCCCGCCAAAAAACCTCAGCCGCAAAAAGGAATGATATCCATTTTGCCCGCCAGCCACATATATAGGATGCTCAGTGCTTCGCACCTCGCTGTTGAGTGTGCATATAGAAACCTGATCCTCCTACCCCTAACCTCCACCGTCAATGTTTTCCTGTTCCCTGTCACCTTCCCACAACCCCCTCTCACCCTTAGTCACCCTCGGTTTCACCTAATATGTTTCCTCTGTTACACCAGCAGGGAGCTTTACGCTTCTTTCAATGCTGTTGGCGGGAGCTTTTTGCCAGATGAACAAGCCTGAATTGAAGCATTACTTCATTACAGTTGTACCACCGCTGATTACTCGTGACCACCAGTAATACTTATGTTAGCTTGTTCATCTGGCAAAAAGCTCCCGCCAACAGCATTGAAAGAAGCGTAAAGCTCCCTGCTGGTGTAACAGAGGAAACATATTAGGTGAAACCGAGGGTGACTAAGGGTGAGAGGGGGTTGTGGGAAGGTGACAGGGAACAGGAAAACATTGACGGTGGAGGTTAGGGGTAGGAGGATCAGGTTTCTATATGCACACTCAACAGCGAGGTGCGAAGCACTGAGCATCCTATATATGTGGCTGGCGGGCAAAATGGATATCATTCCTTTTTGCGGCTGAGGTTTTTTGGCGGGCCAGTTTTTACAACGGAGTTGTTTTTGGGGGGATCGGGAGTTACCGTCTCCAATGACACAGATAAAATATAAATATAAAATTATATTCGTATAAATGTATATCTTCTTATACCTATTTATTATAAGTATAAATTTATACGAATATACAGGGTGTTTCATTTCGTGACGGTCACAGGCTAGGAATCGACTCTACAGCTAATTTCAGGTCGACAATGTCCTGTAGCAATTTTTTTTATTCATTTAAAAAATTGAGTTTTTTTTTAAATGATTAAAAGATTTTTTTCGTGTTTTCGACTTTATCACACTAAACTGGCCATAACTCCCTTAATTTACGTGAAAATTCAAATCTAATTACGCCGTTGGAAAGAACACAAAATTTCTTATCCCTTGCTTATACCATTAGAAAGCTGATATTTAGGCGCAACATTTAGGACGATAGGCTAAAATTCTCTTGCCGGATTATAGGGGTATATGAGCGTTCGAAAAAAGGGAAATTTTTACGATTTGACAAATTTTTCCTTTTCAAGTAGATTTTTCACCCATTTTGGCTAATCAAAAAAAAATTTTTCATCAGAGGGATACTCTGCAAAAAACTTTGCTACAGGACATTGACAACCTGAAATTAGCTGTAGAATCGATTCCTAGCCTGTGACCGTCACGAAATGAAACACCCTGTATGTATGAAGGCTCTTGGCAGTGAATTTAGTATGGTCTGAAACGGATTGTGGTATCGGTAACATTTTTTTGGAAATTCGGGTTTTAAAAATTGTGGACTGAGAACAATAGGTTCCTTTTCTCCGAAAATGCACAAAAATCAGAAATGAAAGATGAGGAATACTACCTACAACACAGATTCTGTGTTGTACTGAAACGTTTTTTGTTTCTCCTGTAAAATTTCCAAAAATGGAATGAGATGGTTTTGATAGCAAATGCCTCATTTGTAAAAAGATTAAATTTATTTGTAGAAAGTACTTATAATTAAATTTGTTAAAAGATTAATTTGATTTGCAAAAAGAATAACCCAATTTGAAAATACTATATCTACAAATTATATAATTATAATTGGCAACACTTGACGAAAAAAATATTTGTGTACAAAAATTGTAGTATTAAAAACATGGTTTTTGGCCCGAAGCAAAAGGTTGTTTCCTTCGAAAACTCGCTCAAACAACTGAACGGTGAAGACGTAAAAGCTGAGAAAACGCAGGTGAAAGAGGTTCAGCGAGAAAACCGCGATGTTAAGAGCAACGGAGGGGTAATAAGAGGGTTGACCCGATGGAGAAGTGGAATGGACCCCCTCATCGCCTCGTAGGATCGTCCAACAAGGAACCCCCCCCCCCCCCCCGTATCACGTCCAACAAGGACCCCACTACGGACACGATAAGGAGCCTCGATGAGATGGGTCAGCGGGGTGATGGGTTGTTGTGGGGGGGGTTGTTGGGGGGGGGGGTTGTTGAGGGGAGGGTTAGAGAAGGGCTTATCACTCTTTCTCTCTCTCTAGGACGCACAGACACAAAGCAACACCGCAGCGGATGAATTGAGATCGATGGGAGGGAAAGCGCGAAGTTAAGACCCCGGCCAAATCTAGTGGGAGCGACGGGGCAAGGGTCGGCCGGGCCAATGGGAAGGGGTCGAGATGGGGGTCGTCATAGCAACGGCGAGGGCGGGTGGGGCTTGTGGTGGGGGGTTCGGGCGCGGGGACCCTTCAGAAGTGGGGGGCACCCGGAGGTCAGGGTTCACTCACCAGTCGGTCCCTAGACCCCAGGGCGCAAGGGTCAAGTCTGTTGTTGTTTGTGTGAAATCATTCATTACATACCACAAGTGTTTTTTTTTCTTTTAAATTATTTTTCACGATTTTTTTCGTTCTGCGAACTCTTCACGGAAATTTGACTGTTTGATTTCAAAATCGTTTGGCGTTTTTTGTTTCGTCGTAAAAAAGTGCGGAGACATTTGAATTTTATCTCGTGGTGTCGTCGTAAAAACGACTTTTGGCGGTTTTTCGCGGGTGCGAAGGCCCGACCAACGTGTGGACGGACGGTCGCAAAATTCTCGTTGAACAGAGCATCGGGGGGGTGCTGTGCGGGGGACCCTCCGGCGGAGCCCCCCCGTACCATCATGCACCCCCCGAATTCCCCCCCAGGACATTGGTGCCGTGGAGAGACCCGACCTTGGTGCCCCTTGGTCAGGATGATACTCTCGGTGGACAAGCCCTCGTCCTGAGGGGTGACACGCCGGGGACAAACAGCACGCAGTCCGGCGGCTCGCAGGCGGACAAAAATCAAAACATCGAGTGCGTCGTCTGCGGCGACAAATCCTCGGGAAAACACTACGGACAATTCACCTGCGAAGGTAAGTCACGCTCAAAATGTCATCAAAACGCGAATTTTGATCCAATTTTTCGCACACATATTCAATTTTGAACACCTAAAACTCCTAATTGACATTCAAACGCACGTGAAGTACGTTGGGGCAGGAGGGAGAAATAAAACAAAGTCCATTTGAACGATACAACCAAAATGAGATCACCTCACAAACCTTCAAATTGGTCAATGTTCTGGATGTTTCACATAATATGATATTATCGCTCATCGGCTGCAATAGTGTCATTTCTCCAAATTTCATGCTTCGGCGTAATCGAAAAACCAAAATGAGATCATTTCAACCATTTAAACCATTTCAACTTTTGAAATATTCCGCTACGAATTTTAAGAAGGGCGGTTTTTAAGCTCTAATTTCTAAGCTTTAAAAACTAGCTTAGTGAAATTCGTTGAAATGGGTTTTTTTCTCGATTACCCAGAAGCATCTAACTTGGAGATATGACACTATTGCACCCAATGAGCGGTATGTATAAAACAAATGGTTCCATTCATATCGCAAAAAACTTGGTAAAATACGAAATAAGTTTGGGTAGTTCCAGATTGGTGGTACATGTTTAACTGCGAAAGGGCAAAATTTACGAAAGGGTATAAAAATGTTTAGCAGCTTTCCGAATGACATTAAACTTGGCCTTGGTCGACAGAATTTTTGTTTTCAAGGAATTTATTAGAAGTTTGATGAATAATTATGAAGCTAATTTTCAAAGTATTTGTACTAGAAATAATATTAAGAAGTGTTACTTATGTTTTAATAATTGCTAAAGTGGTAGTATTTTTATTATGATAACTAAAAACAATAACAGTAATAGACTTGAGTAGTTAGAGGTGGATTTAGGTATATAGAAGTGTTAAGTGACTCCTTCCCTCAGTACAAGTTTCCTAACTTGAAGAGGGATGGTCGTATTGAGCAATTAATTTTTCCTTGCCTCTTGTACTTAAAAAAAAAAAAAACTTAATGTGTCGATTTTTAGTCACTTTTCAGCGGGCATAAAGTGAATATTACAAAATATCAAAATGTCGAAGGTTGAATTAACATTTAATCAAAATAATATTGAAAATTCAAAATACAATCAAAATACGAATTTTATAAAATTGTATCACAATAATCTTCAATTATTGAAGAAACGCTACAAATTGGATCACAACGTTCTATCGTTGTCTGTCTTGATCTCAGTTTTGTGTACAACATCCTTGTACGAAATAATTGGATTGTAGGTATTGGGGTAAATTAGCATCCCCCTAAAAACGGTCGTATCTTTTGGAACTACTAATCGTAACCAGTTGAAATTAGTCTCATTCGATTCAGAAATTCAAAGAAGCTCCTTCAGAAATTGGTACATTTTAAAAATTTTCGAATTTCAAATTTGATGCGTTTCGTTTATGGTACCAATTTTGGCCAAATAGACCGGAGACAACAGACTGAGGAGGAAAAGGAAATTGGGAAATGGAATGGAAAAAAAACAAAATACAATTTGAACCAAAAAATGCTGCAAATTTTCCAAAAACGGGTGTAAAGAGGTAAAATATCTCGTTTTTATCGACGCTAAAAACAGTCGTATCATTAAAATTATCGAGGTTAAACGTTGAAATTGGTCTCATTTGATTCAGAAACAAATTTTTACGTTGAGTTGTTTATAATGAAACGTTCAAGTTGTGTCTTGTGAACAATTTCACGCTTTGGAATTTATTTACCGAATCGCTGAGGAAATTGGACCAACCAGTACGAAGTAGACTTTTTCGGAAGGGACGAAAAACGTTTAAATTGAACGATAAAATGAATAACTTAAATTCGAATAACAGGTTTTTGTTCATTGAGCATTCAATTTCCCGTCTGAACTCAAAGCTCCGGAGAATTTCCGTAGGTTTACAGGGGTAGGTTGATGGAGAGTTTGTACTGACCTCACCCTAAATTTTTTGAATTTTTGGAACATAGTGAGTGGGAATTTCGTCACGAGGTTGTTATTTACTGGCGTTTCGTCAAAATCACCCGATGGCCTCATCCGAATTGCGCGTGTATTTGGGAACGACATTGAAAAGACTTTTTTATCGACTGTTTTTGATAATCCATTAGGTAAATTGATTATGGGTGAGATAAATAATGTTTTACTTGTAATGTCAGGCATTTGAATTCTAAAACGCAGCAAAGTCGTCCACAACGGTTCATTAATTTTCTATACACGTCGCTGTTCGGTGTACAAAATCCTTGTGAGCAACTGTACGAAATTATTGGAGTGATGAGGATGATAATAATAATTATTATCCGATTAATGGATAATGTGTATTCATTCGAGAAGTTGACCAGAAAGTCGGTAACTGGCTCATTGATGGACTCGCTAATTTTCCATCTGAAGTATCGACCTAATAATTATTTATTTATGAACATTATAAACTACATAAATTATTGGCGACTTTCGTAATTCGGCAAGTACTCAAGTAAATCAGGAAGTATTTACTTATTAGTATTACTTATTAGTATTTATTGATTATTCGAAATTACCTCATTTTGAGACAGGTTTCCAAAGGTTCAGTCTATAAAACGATAAATAAACAAATCCGTGTCTTCCCTTAGGAAATTGACTGAGAACTTTGAAATCCGGACAGATGATCACACTTTTAACACAACTCAGGAAGATTCATTAGACTTAGATACCTATTAGATTTAGTAAAATTCGAAAAATTATGATTTATTTGCCACAATGCCCACCATGTTTTAGCTGCCGTTAGATTAAAATCAGATCGAGAAACGGTTAGCACCACGTCTGTCAGCGTAAAAATAAGGAAATTTTATGTGCCACACTTGGGGTGAAGTCCCCGAAAATCGGAATTTTGGCTCAATCTTGGCGGGCTCAAAGCGTGGGTTGTGTGCGACCGAACAAATCGGTTGAGGGGTCAAATTATAATGAAATTTTACGTAGAATCCAAATCTAAAATTAAAAAAGGGGGTTCTCATTTGAAAAAACGAATTTGGTGTGCGTTGGGCCGATTTCGCTCGGTCGGAAAAAACTTTAAAATAGCGCAGTTAAATGCAGGATAAAAAAATAGAAAACACGGGTTTTGGCGTTTTTTTCAAAATTCCTCGCAATAAAGAATTAAAATTCAAATCCACTAGTTAAGGACCACCCTGAATATGTATACACATATGGGTTTTTTTATGGCTTTTGGCAGTGAATTTAGGATGGTCTGAAGCGGATTTCGGTATACAAATTTTTCGGAAATTCGAGGTTTTCAAAATTTTTGAACCGACAACAATAGCAGCTTCCTTTTCTTCGAAAATGTTCTAAAACACAAACTTTGTATTTAATACAGAAAATAATAAAGCGTTGTGGACGAAATTACAGCCTTCATTAGTGGATATAACGTAGATATTCGTACACACATTGTTGGCTCACTCGTACATAGTATGAGCAAATTTTGAAATCCAGAGATTTATTCAGAGTGTCTCAAAACGGATTGGTACCGGACAATTTGTGCATTTACCTGAAATTTGTTGTATGAGTTTTTTTCTTTTTTAACAAATTCTACTCCCCTCTGTAAGTAAAACTTGCGCTGAGGGGAGGAGTGGTGCTTAAATATGTGTAATTATAGAATAATATTAGTGAACATAAATAGGTAGTACAGATTATATACTCAGAATGTGGACACCTTGAACTTTGGTAGTACTTTGCCAGCTAAACTAGCCCGTGAAAAACCTCATGTCAGAATGCTCGGACAATCACACTGTCTTAAATTTACCTGTTTAACGTATACATACAATTTACAATTTTACAACCTTACAATTTACCTATTCCTTTAATGTAATCTTCTTTAATTTCTGTTTTAAATTTATTCTTTTCTTAAAGTGCTCTTAATTCAATCGGTGGCTCAGACAGAAATCATACGCAAGCTGGCCACCCGTCGTCCTTCTGAAGGGAACTCTCAGAACGCATTGCCCACTACCGCCTTGCTCAATGAAATCCCATTTTTTGTCACAGAGCTCTCGAATGATTTTGTATCGTGGACATTTTGTCTCTAATTTCCTTCACTGACAGAACTCAGAAGTCACGAAAGACCAGGTGGGATAGATACCGAATATTTTTCTTTAGTAGTACCTTAATGATGAGCTTCTGGGCACAATATACGGAGTTTAACAGTTCATTCGAACATCCTCCCCACCATACAATCCCATACATGATGGTCATTCTAGCGGGAGAACCCCCCCCCCCCCCCTCATCTGTCGGCATACGTATATCAGCTCAGTCTTTTTGCCAGATTAGCTACATGCGAGTCCCACCTCAAATGTTGGTCTATGTCAATACCAAGATATCGAGCTGTCTGGGTTTGTATAATTACAGAGCAATGGCAAGAGGTACGCTCATTGCAAGAGGCGGCATGGCATTTGATTTCTCCAAGTTGAGGTACTTCCGAAGCTGTCAGCGAAAAGGCAATGAAGTTAGTCTTAGAAAGATTCAGACGCATTCCCATGTCCTGGAAACTGTGGGTTATTATACTCGTAGTATAATACTACAGTTGAATACTACAAGTGTGAAAACACCAAAATTGAAGGAGGAAAATCAATTCAACCGTCGACTGTATGAAATATGAACTGGATTGGGGGCTTGTGAAAGTGATTTTGTTTTTGTTTTAAACACACAAAGCCATTTTCAAGGTGCGTAACGTTCGGTTTGAAATGTGAAGGGCACGAGATAAGTGCAGTTTATTATTGTCAGATATTTAACGTCGGACGCCCCACTCGGCGTGCGTTCGTAAAAGCGATGACGCGGAAATGCAAATCGACCGAAAAGTGCAGGGTCGTTCTCTGAGCCCGATCGCACGGATAATGCGCGTAGACTGCGATTCAAGCGATCGCCGTCGAACTGGCCGAGGGCGTTTGTTGGCCTAATCGCCCTGAATATTGAGGGGTTTGTTATTTTCAAGGTGGTTATGAATATCCTGTGAAATAACGTTCCGAGCGACCTAAATGTTGGGGGTTTTCAGGGATAATCCCGATATTGAAGTGGTTACAATACTGTATCTGTACGCGATACCGTGTTATTCAAGCCTCTGTGTATCACGATATAAAACCACAATTTTCCAGTGATAATTCAATTCGCTACACAACATTTGTGCTAATTCCGGATTAAAACCGACTTCTTCAATCTTTTCGGTTAATTATCTTCGCTACTGAACCATTGAAATCGGCCAAGAAATTGAATTACCCCCTCAAAATTTGAGGTTTTACGTTTCAAGATACCTAGATTCAGAAAATCGATTTCGAAAATAATTCGTACGTCCGCCGTGCGCGGCACTTTGCCCAGTTAGCGTTGTGCTAAAATTACGAAATTTGGTTTACAGGTTTTGACCAACCCCAAAATGATCCTTGAAAATTTGCATAACCCTCGGTCAATAGGAAGGGGTTCAAAACGAATTTTGAAATTTTGAAAAATGCATAACTCGAAAAATTCAAATGGACCGATATAGTTTTATATCTATCCTTAATGAGTGTGTGTGGTTTTGTTGACCGTCAGTAACAATGATGTTGAGGGATGTCGAGGGTCGGTCAAATGAAAATTGATTTATGTGCCAACGTTTCGAAGAATATATTTCTTCATCTTCAGGGCCTAAAAACAGTTTCATAATATTGATTACAGTTCTATCGTGAGAAAGTTGTTGTAGTTATTTAATTACCATTAGTTATAGTTGTTGTAGTTATTTAGTTATATTTAGTTACAGTAATAATTTAGTTGTAGGTAGTTTTTATAAACAATTTGGTTAAACGAATGACGTTAAAACAGATAGCTAAACAGATAAATTGAAATGGTGTGTGGGATGTACAATAATTTGTGACTTACAGTTTCAAAAAATGGAGTTAGACTCCAACAGGGAAGTTCTTTCCTCCAGGGCACCGGAGTTACAACTTAACAACTTAGCTTAAAGTTACCTATATATATACGGTATATATATATATAGGTAACTTCAAGCTAAGTTGTTAAGTTGTAACTCCGGTGCCCTGGAGGAAAGAACTTCCCTGTTGGAGTCTAACTCCATTTTTTGAAACTGTAAGTCACAAATTATTGTACATCCCACACACCATTTCAATTTATCTGTTTAGCTATCTGTTTTAACGTCATTCGTTTAACCAAATTGTTTATAAAAACTACCTACAACTAAATTATTACTGTAACTAAATATAACTAAATAACTACAACAACTATAACTAATGGTAATTAAATAACTACAACAACTTTCTCACGATAGAACTGTAATCAATATTATGAAACTGTTTTTAGGCCCTGAAGATGAAGAAATATATTCTTCGAAACGTTGGCACATAAATCAATTTTCATTTGACCGACCCTCGACATCCCTCAACATCATTCATATCTATCTCGTTCATATTTAAATAGAGTTTAAGCTTTAGAATTTTTCAAGACCTTCCAGAGGTTTGAACGACCGGCTGTTCGTTCATAATGAGGACTCTGAGTTCGAGCAGATCAAAAGTCGTCAACATGAGGGTGAATCCATGTGGCAGCCTGTCGGATCAATGTTCACACTGGCCCAGGTGATACGAACAGCACATATTTTTCAGATATCGTATTTATTAATAATAATTAGTAATATTGATTAATAATTAATTATAATAATTAAACTAAATAACTAACTACCAAGCTCCGGTGACTGGCTGACGTTTTTAGGAGTTCCAACGTACTGAAACTTCTTGAGACCGAAATCCTACAACCGCGCGAAGTTATACTTAACTCATTTTAACTGAAGTTTATGTTATTCGGGTTAAAGTAAAATTTCACAAGAAAGTGAACTGGTTAAAGTGGTTAAACTTATTAAAGTGAAAATTCACATGAAAGTTGCGAGCGTTCGAAATATTTTACTCCTTAAGATTAAGCGGGAAAGCTGCAAAACAGGCGCTTGGCAGCGCTCCATGTGGCCGTTTTCAGGCTGTTTTGCAGCTTTCCCGCGTAATCTTGACGAACAAAATATTTCAAACGCTCGCTTCTTTCATGTGAATGTTCACTTAAGCCAGCATGAGTTTTGACCCGACAATGGGCTTTTAAAAGCGCTAAAAACGAATTTGGGTTCAAAAATGAGAATTTCCTACCAATGCGCACATCTCATTGACCCCTGAAGCCCTTCGGACTTGAATTAAGACTTCTTAGGTATATATATACGTATAAAAATGCTGTTTTATGTATTTGGTCATACTCCTCCACCAAACACGTGGTTTCTCACATAGAGGACTAGCATTCGATTAATGATCTTTTTCAACTTTTTTGTCCACACTTTTTCATGCCTCTGCATCTTCTTCATCCCGAAACCCCCGAGTTTGGTGGCAAACTGACCATGTTCGATTACGGTAATTATCGGTTCCAATTCCTCACTGACCTTTTCGTAATTCCACCAGACATTGAGGAACCGGTACAAAGCCCTCGTCGCCAATATTCATTCCCATTAATATTCAATAGAACTGAGAGTTGAGGGAGGGTGTAGAACGAGTTTGCTCTGAGGGTTGATGCGTCTAATCCCATGGCCCGCCAAAAAACCTCAGCCGCAAAAAGGAATGATATCCATTTTGCCCGCCAGCCACATATATAGGATGCTCAGTGCTTCGCACCTCGCTGTTGAGTGTGCTATAGAAACCTGATCCTCCTACCCCTAACCTCCACCGTCAATGTTTTCCTGTTCCCTGTCACCTTCCCACAACCCCCTCTCACCCTTAGTCACCCTCGGTTTCACCTAATATGTTTCCTCTGTTACACCAGCAGGGAGCTTTACGCTTCTTTCAATGCTGTTGGCGGGAGCTTTTTGCCAGATGAACAAGCCTGAATTGAAGCATTACTTCATTACAGTTGTACCACCGCTGATTACTCGTGACCACCAGTAATACTTATGTTAGCTTGTTCATCTGGCAAAAAGCTCCCGCCAACAGCATTGAAAGAAGCGTAAAGCTCCCTGCTGGTGTAACAGAGGAAACATATTAGGTGAAACCGAGGGTGACTAAGGGTGAGAAAGGGTTGTCGGAAGGAGACAGGGAACAGGAAAACATTGACGGTGGAGGTTAGGGGTAGGAGGATCAGGTTTCTATAGCACACTCAACAGCGAGGTGCGAAGCACTGAGCATCCTATATATGTGGCTGGCGGGCAAAATGGATATCATTCCTTTTTGCGGCTGAGGTTTTTTGGCGGGCCAGTTTTTACAATGGAGTTGTTTTTGGGGGGATATCACATCTTTTTGCATGGCTAGTTTTCGAGTGGTACTTATACAATACGGTTCAACAACTTATACAATACAAAAGTACCTACGAGGTAACTAGTAAATGTTTTTCTAAATGAAGTTTTATCCTAGTCAAAATTTAGTAAAACTCGGCGCTTCGCGCCTCGCCAGGGGGGCAAGCCCCCCTGGACCCCCCGGATCTTTTCTCTTCTATACTTTGTATAGAACGAGGTATTTGCTATGCAAAACATGAATAATGTTTTTGCGTCCCGTTTCCCCTTTTCCTTATCTCTTTTCTTTGTCTGTATGGAAAATATTAAGAAATGTGCGGAAAATTTATTAGTTTTTTTATTTACTCAGGGCTGTATCTCAGCTTCTTCGATATTTACAGTGATTTTGGCAGTATATAATTTATGCATAAATTAAAGGCTTTCCAACGAATGGAGAACGATTTTTGTCCGTTGAAAACTAAAGAAGTTTCATTTCCCTAGAAACGGCTCGGTTGTACGTGAAAAGCATTAAAAATCTTCGTGACATAATTTCGTGACTTAAACTTCGTTACGCTTTTCAACTCTGGTAGGCCACCGCAAAAACATTATTCATGTTAAAATTAGTACGCCTACTAATTTGCCTTTTTGTTTCTTGTTTTTGTGACAAGAATAATTATTTTTTGGAAATTATTGTTTGTTATCTGAAATGTGTTTGAAAAATAAGTAGTTTTAAAATTTTTGCGAATTGGTTAAATATTAGTTTTAAAATTTTCGATTAATTAAAACAATCAACAATTTAAAAACAATTATTAAAATTTAATACAATTATTCTTATTATTAAATTTAAAAAAATAGAAAGAATTAGAAATTTGAATAAATTTGAATTAGAAATTTTTTGAAAATTGGTTGCATTTTTTCTTGGGGATTGTGCAAATTTTTGTTGTTGAGAATCATTACAATAATTGTAATTATTGGTGTCGAAGAGAAAGAGGAAAGAGAAAGTTTGCAACTGGTAAAACGCACGTTTTTATACCAAAAATCGCGAATAACTCGAGAACCGTTGGGAAAAGTGCCAAAGTGCGCTACCCTCATTCGAAAGCCCATAAAATTTCCTATCGATCCTTATACAGGCGCCACTCTACGACAATTTTTCTGACCACCGTTCAACTTTGATGTTTTCGGAAATTAGCCAAATCAGTAGATGTGGAATTTATTCACGTATTTTTGGCTGTGGATTAGTCAAATAGATTGAGATTTAGTTCAAAATTATTGAGCATATTCTAGACAACCTAGCGGACATTTTAAGACCAACCGCACCAATTTTCATCAATATTTACGGCAGTTGTTGTTGAAAATAGAAAAATCACCATAACTCCTTTACTTTCCCCCTTAGGAAGCATTTTTTGATCTCGAATTAAACAGTTTGAAAAGCCGAACACAACTAAAAAAGAAAATCTGAAAAAGCTTCAATTTTGAAGGAGTTATGACCATTTGAAATTCCTAAAAAACACTATTTCCCCCCTAATTGGGGGGGAAATGGGGGGAGGGAGAAAAAATGGTCAAAAGGCACTCCCTTGGAGCATAACAAACGTGTGTGCAAAATTTCAGCTCGATCCGATTTGTCTGCTGGGCTGTAGCCCCGTCAATGAACAACAACGAGAAGAAGAAGAAGAAGAAGAACACGAAAAACGTGAAAAATAGTGGTTTTAAAATTGTTATACCCCCGACACCTGATGTTCCCAAGAGCTGAAATTTGTTTTACGTCCTCACGTGCCCCTGGAGAGTTGGTGTACAAAAAATCAACTCTCGAGACACTCAGGGGACCGAGCTATGGTAGGGTGAAAACCCCAACTAGTTCCGTCGCGTAATCAGTGTCTCAGTCGCTTCGGTTTTCAGGGCTTCGGGTTTCTTGGCGGGCGGGACGCTCCCGCGTCCCTAGATATTAGAGTCGGATGCGAGGGTGGCGCTGCGGTCGTGCGGTGGCGGTTTCCAACACATTTTCTACTCCCTCGACACGGTTTACCGTCAGGGGTCTACACTCGCACCCTCCCTGTCACCCTCCTCGCCAAGATGGATGGGCGATTCAAAACAAATTTCCTTTTATGCTTCGACGTTAAAAGAGGCAAACTAATCCAATACTGAATCTTTTTTTGTGAGACATCTCTGTTACACGAGCCGAAAACATATCAATTTTCAAACTTTTTTTACTCCAAAAAAAACTTTTTTGTTCCCTCTTTTCCGACCCTTTGATCTGTAGAGAGCTATCGACACAACCCCCTCTGCAGGTAACTTACATGATGACATGATCCCCTCGTTCAATTACGTTCATATAGACAAGGATTAAAAGAGTTCATGTGAAATTTGCAGTCACAACTCCTTGTTCAAAAAAAAAAAATAATAATATTAATAATAATAATCATCTTTGTAAACAAAATCTAACATCTCTTCCAAACCAAAATCAAATATTCTAATCGATGCAGGGATAAGGGTTTTAACATTTATATTGTGAAATGGATTAAATGACATCTAATATGTAAGTTTTTGCTTGATTCTCACTACATTCTCGTAATTTCACTTGTTTCGTATGATCATACGTGGGCTAAATACAAGGACTAGGTATTACTGGATGATCCTGAAAAATCATCTTGTGTTTAATTTCCTTGTTAGGAATTAAAATGATTTGTATGATTTCAACGCGCGTATAGATGAAGTGAATAGAATTTGTCATTTATTGAACAAAGAGGAACTTGATAAGTTACATGTAGGTAATTATGTGATACATAAAATATATTACACATTTGGTGTTGGATTGGAGCTTTTGTCGAGTCCTAGTTGACTTAGTCGCCCAGGACACTTTGGTATCAAATGGCAGTGTCGACTTAGGCCACTCTAGGTGGAAAAAAATCATGGTTTTATAAGTCAGTTTTTACTACATAGGAAGCTTCTATATTAGCCCTGGAGTCCGTAAATTATGATTGTTTGAATGATTTGTATTATTTCGAAGCGGGGGACCCTCAAAAGTCGTGTCTTCTCGAGATTCCCAACTTTGCAATTTATGCACAAAATGGCCTGAACCGTAGGTATTTCTTGACTACTCTTCGCTCTATTTCAATTCCATTTTGTGTTCTATTTGTTCGAAAATTAATCTCGTTTTAGGGCCTTAAACGACGACGACGAGGACGGTATAGTTCACAAAACGCAAGAAATAACAAAACAAAGAAGCTTTTCAGATTCTAAAACTAGATTAATTTTTGAACAACTAGAGCACAAAATGACCTTGGATACGGCTAACGATAACTGCTTTAGCTCTATTGAATTAACTAGATTGACTCTGCGAATCGTAGTTCTAACATGACATACCTGCAAAAATGGGAATTTGAGTTAATCATATAATAATTTTCCAATCCGATCCAATGGATCTGTCGCCTCCAGAATACCGCTTGATCTTATGAGTCAAAAGACTTGATTTTATTTGAAATGTGTTCACAAACATTGTAGTTTTATCTACTTTTATCTACAGACATTATCTCATTTTGGCGCAGTTTCAGCAGAGTGTAAAAACTGATTCATCTAATCCAAACTTGAAATTTATTTGAACACATTTCAAATAAAACCTAGGCATAGCATATTATGCAATGTTATAACTACAGCGACGAAGTAACATTTTAATTCACAAAACTGAAAAAAATCGCAAAAATCTAAAACTATCTGGTATTAGGAACTACCTAGCTAGGAACTGGAATGTTTGGAACTAGGAACGTTTGGATAATTTTGTGAATGAGTCAGACTTTTTTCCACCTGGATTGGCTAGAGTCATCACTTTGCGTTGTTATCGATAATACGGGAGTATCGATACAATCACGTTAAACTGTTTCGATGCCAACTCTATTGGATCGGAAGCGGTACCAGAACGTCACTTCTCTTCACAAGACAACGAAACCCTCCCCACGGTCTACAAACACGGCGTCCCGATATCCCGGCGTAATAAGCCGATTTTCGAATCGTCGAAACTTTCTTCGGCGAAAAAAAAAGAAAAAATTAACGTCTCAAATAGACTCGGCGAGTTCCTCACACGAACGGCGATACCTCGCCAACCGGCGGGCGATGTGCCCACACAGGTTTTAATAGCTATAATTCTCCCGGAACATCCCATACTCGGATACTCTACCGAAGGCGCATCGTGTATAACTAAATGGCCTTATCGTCCGTTTCGGGGAGGGTCGTGATGAGGGATTTTTCACGCCGGTCGTTTTTTTCTTTTCGGACACGCAGCGCGTTTTTATTAGAGAAAACTAAGTCGTTTCCCACCGGGATTCGGTTCGCTCGGGGAAGCCGGCGAATTAAGGCGGCTTTCACATGAAAGTGATCGACTGATAGAAATGTAGTGTCCGTTAGAGTCGGGCAACCTCACGGATGTTTGCTTCTAATTCTAATCCAATTTAAAGATGAATCGTTTAATTGTGGTAATTAAAATTTGATTATACACGTTATTCTCAATAGGCACAAGCGGTCATTGACCGAAGAAGACACTGATCATTCCCAGCACTGGGATTACATTCGCTCAATCCTAGAAAAACTATAACTTTTTGCAAATTGAGCAAACCGGAGATGCTCAGTCCTAAGAGCGGTCTTTTATAAATGTACAAACCCCTGAAAAACAAGCAGAATGACCAACAAAAATGGTTTAAGGCCGCCCTTCAAAAATGGTTTAAGGCGGACCTTCTAAAATGGTTTAAGGCCGGCCTTCGAAAATGGTTTTAGGCCGACCTTCAAAAGGTTAAAATCAATGGATATTATATATTATTGAAAAAGTACTCTTTATTTTGTGAAACCCTCTAAGAAAATACCTTTCAAACGAAATTTAAAGTTCGTGGGTTGTTAGGGGTTAATGGAAGAGTATATATAGGATATACAGAATTAGTCAAATTTGAGGATTATTTTCGGCCATTCGGTTTTTCGATCAGCGGGCGTTCTAAATGTTCAAAACCAACAGGTGTACAAATCTATTTTTTTACAGCGTATTATCTTGAAGGTTTTGGTGTGTGAGCAAATCGGAGTGTACTCTCCAAACAACATAAAACAACAAAAATTAACAAATATTTCAAATCAAAATCTTACCAAAAATTATCAAAAATCTCTTAGTACCAATCAACGCAGCAAATAGAATTAAAAAAATTGATTCTGATGTATAAAATAACAAATGATAAACGGAATTCACGTAGTGGGTTAAAAGCCTATTGGGAAAACTTCATGAGAAATTGGAACGTATATTGGTTGGATTCAAATTATATTTAACATTCTCGACGTGGTAAAGACTGGGAAGTAACTCGTTCAATAGTTTGGCATCAAGGTGATATTTCGAGGGTGAAGTAGCAACAAGGCCTACCTCAAATAGTACAGAATAACATGGCCTAACTGACATTTTTGGGCAAATTGACTTTTTTTACTCAGCGGGATTTAAATTAGAATTAATTGAAATTATTCATCATCACATAAGTTGTCTGTGTTATATATTGGCACCCGGAATTGTCTTAGTTGCCAACATTCACGTATATCTTCCCAAATTTTGAAAATAAACAGTTTTTTGTGTCTCCTGCAAAATTGAACACTTAGGTCATGTTGTCCAGCACCATTTGAGGGAGCCCATGTTGACCAGCCCTATCTCAGGTAGGCCATGTTGTTCAGCCCCATTTAAAGTAGGCCTTATTGCCACTTCAACCTCGATTTAGTCCTACTGACGTCTTCATCAAGGAAAGTGCATAAGGACGAGCTAAATCAATGGATTGTAGCTTTTACAGAAAATGAAGCGACCAATAAGAGGACCAACAGGACCAATAATTCATAATATGTTATATTATAATATATTTCATTTCATTTATTCATTTATTGGCATATGAAAAAAATATATAAGAAAAGAAGTACAAACACTTGTAAAATAAACATACGCCTGCCAGTTAAAAAGTTCAAAGGAACTTGTGTAAACTGGCAGAGCCTAAAAATATTAAATATTAAAAATATTATATTATATGAGTATCATTCATACAGAGTTTATTGTAAAAATACGGTACTCCCTCTGGAATCCCTTTTTTTAATTTTTTTCCCCGTTTTATTTGGCATTTTACATAAAATACAGCCATGTAGACGCAATTAAATAATTAAACACTTATACAAATGAAAACCAAAAACTTAAATCAAAACTTCAGTCCACAGTTGGTTATAAACTTAAAATAGCTACATTTTCTTCGAAAATTCGCTAGAACTCTTCATACAAGAAAACATTTCGCAATATACTTACAACCATACCCGAATGGTGATGGCACTCGACCAATCAGAAAATCAAAAAACTTTTCTCTTTGTACAGCGAAGAAACTACACTCCATCAATAAATGTTCAGCGTCACCTTTTGGGTCGTCACAAAATGAGCACTCCGGCGGCTGGCGAGCACCAGTTCTGAACAAATATGCTGGGCATACAGATACTCCCGTTCGCAAGCGCGATATGACTCGACAAAGCTTCCGGTCTCCTGTAACTTGAAGCATCCAAGGCTGAGTAGGCAATGTAGCTTGCCAAGACTTGTACATCGGGATTGTGCTGTCCTCTTCGTATGCCTTACGCCATTGTGCTACATAGTAATGTCTGATTACCGCATAAATATCTTCTCTCGGAAGGGCAATGTCCTGGAATCCCTTGTTTCAAGGGTTTGATACAAGGGGTTAATAATAATCAGCCCTCGACTAGGGACGGGCGTCAGGTGCTCCCCATGTGACCGCACTCCCAACATCGTCGCGCCACTTAATTAAAAATGATAAAACATCACCAGGGGGAATCTTCACATAACTTCCTGAAGCTTCCACAGCTCTCCAGATTCCCCGGCTGCGCACGTTGCCTTCACGCGCGACACATAAAAAGCGTCTAGCACGAGGCGTTCCCTTCGTCTTGTTGAAGGCCTTTTTTGTGCCCTCAGTTCCGCCTTTACGGTCTTCATCTCACCCTTTCCTTCTTCTTATGATAATTCGTGTTTAATTACAGCTGAGGGAAAGTACCACAGAGAACGGCGTGAAAACAATTTACGTGTTACCGTCACGGTATGAATCTTTTTCAACGTGCAGATACTACGAAAAACAAATGTGGCGCATGGTTACTAGTAAGCTGGTAAACGGCATTTAAAGTGGTGTGTAAGAGGCAAAAACAAGTTTCGGTATGATAGAGGATGTTGAGATTGAGATCCAGCACTTATCCTGCAGTATTTTTCTATCGACTACCATCTTATCCGATTTCCAATGGATGTCGACTGGTAGGCAGATTAGAAATTTTTTAATATCAACAGTGAGAGTTCGCTGCGTGAACAAATAAAATCACGGTCAATTCCAAGCTCAAAATCAATTCCATGGAAAGTGACCACAAACAATCTTCATCACCATCTGAGTACTGACATAAAAGTGCTTGGTGCATCTTTTCCAATTAAGATTGTAGAAAAACACGACCATAATTAATGAAAAAAATGTCATACAAATTCAAGAAAAATTGAAAAACCACGGTTCTGGATTGAAAAACGCAGATTTTCGTGACATTCTGTTTGAAAAGAAAACCTCTTACAAATCGCCTATAATCTCTTTTTTCCTGCCTGGAAAAATGCTCTGTATATAATCTACACCACGATAAAACAAGAATTCCTACAAATAGGTACAGAGTAGGTACTGGACACTACAATTATTTCAGAAAAAAAAAACCTTGATATCACTGGATATCACCAAACCTTGTTGTTTGAATCAGCTGATCTCGAGCATGGAATTCCGGCGTTTATTGTAAACGAATGGATAGTCGTACAACTAAATGCCTCTGGGTTGTTTCAGAAAACATTCTAAATCAAAATCCCTTCAAAAAGGTATTTAGAAACTAGGTATGTCGTTTTCATATAAAGTTCCAAAAACATCAACGCTCCCTATTGCCCTTGGGTTATAAAAAGGCCCCTAGTCGAATTTCACTGTTGTCAACCAACATAATATGACATATTATTCGCCAGTAAAACATGCATAACATTGTTATGTATGTTCTTTTGACGCATTTTCGGAGAATTTTTCCTATCAATTGGTGGTAATGGTGCATTATTGAAAAATAAAATACTGATTCGAAAGAAAATAGCAATCACCGCATTAATAAAACATTTATAATTTTCATTATGATTTACAGCAAACTTCTACACAATTTTCGTTTTTCGTGTGAGCCCTTCGTAGTTTGGAAAATCACTACTCCCCACATATCACTCAGACGGATGACGAATATTCACAAGTCATTTCTGTAATAAACACCTTCTCGGATGAGCCAACTCAAGTTTTCACTCAATCATTACGTTTGAAAAGTAGCTGAAAAATATTTCATGTTCAACAAAAATGAGTTAACGAAGGATAACAAATCATTTCAGAAATAGGGCATTTTCTGGTAAATTTCAATTTTCTCGATCACTAAAGAAGATGAAACGAAAAAAATAGTTTGAAATAAAACGATGAAAGTCAAAAGGACGTAAATACCAAGTTGTAAAAAGTTTGTCGACACGCGCAAGAGGTTCTCTTTTGTCTTTATAAAGTCAATTGAATATAACTTCGCCACCAACTTGCACTTGCGAGGGTAAGAAATATGGAAAAAAAGAACAATTTCTTCTTGCAACCTTCAAAAAGTTCCCTTCAGTTGTCTTGGGGAAGGCCGACACGCATAATAATCGCATTCCCTCCCATCGAATTCCCCTCAGGGAGTTGGGGAAGCACTTGCCGATCCGATTGATGCATTTACTTCGAAGATGGTGAAATACTGGAAAATTTATGAGTCGCGACGAATTTATTGGCGTGACGTCAACTTAAATGAAATGGTTGATTTTCTTCATTCCCCTTCGCTGGGTGTGTTTTTTTCTTCGTTTCATTTTTATTCCTGTGTCGGAGCTCGTATTTATTTCATCTTCCAAGCGCAAGTCCCACTGATATGACATTCAATTCGATTGAATTTTACAATTATATGAAACGTCGAATTGGTGATTGATTTATTATAGCCTGCAAGTACCATGCACTTAAACCTTACCACACCTAAACAAATGTCGCCGTTAGAAAATCAAAAGATGCAGGAAACGATGGGAAAACGAATTCAATGTTGACCCCAATATGATCAAACTGGAAAAATTATTTTTTCAAATAAACATTGTAGGTACAATTTAAGTGGCCTCACTATTTGCCTTAATGAAAGTTGAAAATGGGCAATCGGCGAAGTTCCATAATCCGCTGGGATCAATGATATTTTACAAAACACGTTTTTGTTGTCGAATTTCAAACCCAATTGATCATAGAATCAGTAAATTCAATATAAATAGAATTGAGAGAATTAGAGTGACCAAATTGATACCAGAGATATTGGTGTTTGGTTAACCCAGGTTCACTTCCAATTCTGAGTTTACTATGAACATCCTAACTGTTATAAGTTACTCCATAGAATCGATTGTTCCTAAACGGTGGTGGATATTTGAGAATATCTTCTTCGTGTTACTACCAACTTAGAACTGTATTTTCAGTGTTTAAATAACGAACAAATAATTTAATCGAATTTTGTATCTACGTAATGATTCAGCGGGTTGTTTTGTCTCAGTTTCTGGAAGTTCCATAGGAAATTTTTGTGAAGTTTCACTTTATTGAGGTTATGCCATTTTGGATTTTAGCGAATTTTCGAAGAAAATAAAGCTATTGTTCTCGGTCCTCCATTTTCAAAACTCGAATTTCCGAAAATGTTTTACACCAAAATCCGTTTCAGAGCATCCTGAGTCTACGCCAAAAGACACCAAAAATTATATGTAGGTATACATGTTTATGTAGGTATGTGTCACTCCGGATGATAACTCCCGATAGAATTGAGATGAAAAGTTTACATTTGCACGAGAAATCCTTCCTGGAAATCGAAAGGCTAAGTTCGTAGATGGGCAGAATCATCTAAGGGGGGAAAACTACCCTTAAATTCCCATAATGAAACAGTCTGACAAGTCACCCACATTTTAAAGGTTTTTTGAGACTGAACACGATGGTGGAATGAGAATTGGGCTATCCCATTCCGTCCACAAACTGGAGCAATTGAAAAGTGAAGAAGCGTGGTTGATACTTGAGATGTTCTTCATGGACATCATGTTCTTCAATGGAGACATTTTACATAAAACCAGTTATTTCTACGAACATTCGCTCTTAAAGCCATGCTGCATGACTGTGGATTTTTTATTACGAGTTTTATTTGCATATGAAGTGCCTAAATTTTGATTTCTTGTACCCTGTTTTCAATTATCCTGGGGACCGTAGCATGAGGTTGGGTTATTTACCTTCAAAATTTATTAATACTGCAAATTTAGCTGTACCGACGACCCAGTGATGGAACCAGGTTCAGCTCTGGGTTCAGCAGTCTAATTCGCCTTGGGTCCTTGAAGAGGAAATACGGCAGTAGAACCCACTGAGTGACCTTTCATACCCAACCGTAAACCAACGTACGGCTCTGGCTGATCGATTGCCTCCACCGAAAATCGCCGTTAGATCAATTACGGTTGAAATTCCACTATGGGAAACGTTGGTGTCGAGAAGCTGATGGTGGAGATCGAAGGGCGACTCCGAACGAACACGTCGCTCGTGACAATTTGCTGGAACAGCACTGGTCGCTGAAACTTCATTTCCATGTACCACCCAACGGGAAATGCTCGGACGAAGGGCTCCCTGATTGGTTAAAAACATGGAAAACAATATACAACGACAGAGACGACCGACACCGGTGTTTATCCATCTCGTTTACTGACACAAGTTGCCACTTGCCACCCCCGTATCTACTAACCCCTTTATAAATATTCATTATTATGGAAATACATATGCTCGTGGGTCGGAGGGCCCGTGGCAGGCGTTCACCACCCTTCTAAGGCTAAACACTCAGTTGAAGCCACTTACTCGACCAACCCTCTCATTAGCTACAAGTTTTTTTCCAAAAGCTCCGGTGTGAATCCCTCATTTTACATTCACTTCATCATTTCATTCTCACTTTTTTTCCGCCCTTATAAGTCAACCTCAACCCTCTGTATGTTGATCTCCTGTGCCGCCCATCCGCCTGGCTGTCATGATCTAATCCATTAACTTTCCTGTTGCCCCGTTTTAGAGTTTTTGAACAACTAGGTAACATGAACTACCTGTTCAACGTTCAAGATGCCACTGGGCATCTCCGTTCTTGTAACCATGAACTACTATAACCCAAACCGGACAACATGATGAAATGAACCAAATAGAAATACATATTATGTACATTAAGGTGGTCACAAAAAGTCAACATTCGAAATTCAATCGTGGCAACCCCCTGAAAAGAGCCATTTGACTAGAAAATGAGATCCCCAAAGTTTTAGATCGATCGGATAACATAAATCCGTGCCGCATCGAGGTTGAAGTTTAGAAAAACTCACTTTTTCTCATAAAAGTATTATTGACATTTCATGTCTTTACTCTGGCACATAACTCGAAAAACGTTACACAAAAGCGTTACACGAAATCGTCACGAAAATTTCTGATGATTTTCGCTTACAACCGATTCGGTGCTACGAAACTTTATCTTCGCCAGTTATCATCGTACAAAAATCGTTCACCACTCGTTGGATAGCTCTCGATTTACCTAACCATATTACGTTAACCACTGCGGAGTGCGTGGCCGACAAGCTGCGGTATGAGCGTGATTGTTTAAATAATTGTTTACACACAGGTTCAAAGGTTCTTGAATCACTTCTTTAAAGACATAAAATGTCCCAATGTGTTGCAGATTCGTATGCAAGCATTTAATTCTCGACTGTATCAACAACAGGATGGAGTTGACATTCTTTTGACATTTTCATGTCTTTGCTTTGGCACATAAACTGAAACGGGAAAAATTTGTTTCCTTGATTCACCCTCAGATCACGTCAGAACACAAGCGACAGGCGGGCCACTACGTCAGAGCCTATGACGCCCGAGCGTATGACGTCAGACGGCTAGCAGGAGGCCAACTAGTATGTCAAAGCCTATGCCGTAAGAGCCTATGACGTCAGACGGCTGGCCGGAGGCCAACTAGTACGTCAGAGCCTATGACGCACGAGAGTATGACGTCAGACGGCTAGCAGGAGGCCAACTAGTACGTCACAGCCTATGCCGTAAGAGCCTATGACGTCAGAGGGCTGGCTGGCTAGGTGATCGGGTTTTTTATAAGCCTTTTAAATTTTATTTGGCATTACATACCTTATACAGCCATACATGTGGTGAATATTTACAATAATTCATAATATTTAATGTACTTAATATAATAATTATAACTTTACTACTACAACCCTCTAAAGCCAGGAGGTCTGGGCGTCACACTTGGGCCAGATCAGCGTACACAGTACACTGATACAGAGGGTGCTCTTTTTGCGTCCCCGACTTTTCAATTTCGCAATTTGCCGCAAGAGCTCAATCAGATGCGGTAACAATTATTACGTGGCGTAACGTTATTATTTTTAAGAAATAAAAATCGAAAAATCACAAAAATATCTTCAGTTATGAAATGTGAATGAGTCAGTCACATAAGAATTAGTGTTTAAAATTTGGTTTAGCACTTGGTCGGGGCAAAACGGATTCGTCATACAAACAGTTTCTAATAAAACGGTGTGGTATTTATATAAGCACCAGAGGACACGTTTTTAATATATCAATAAGTACATAATAGTTGTAACCTACTAATAGGCTGTGAGAACGTAAGGTGGTATGACAACATAATTATTGACATTTACATTTAGGTTCAGTTTCTACCGTTTACATTATTCCACTCCTTACGGTCGCTCCTGAGAATGAATGTTAAGACCACTACACGGTCCTTTCAAGGTATAGGTATAGCCTACGATGCTACAGTGTCCACATTTACACTGCCATAAATTTTATTGCCATCCGCACGAATGTGAAAGTAGAAAGTGCAATGAATCCTCGGCGTTACCAGGGTCAAACGGCATTTTGTCCTTTCGTCCCTGCGTATCTTCTTCATTATCAAACAATGCTACCGCTCCGAGACGAGTCCCAGACTCCACTGAGTAATGGGAGACCTGGTTTTCGAGCTGGGGAAACCTCACGTTTAGTACGCATTGTGAATACAAATAGATTTCCATTTAATAATTCATACGCCTTATTAGATCGCCACGCGTAGATGGCGGTTTTCAACGTATTATTCCAAATTTGATAATTTACGTGTCAGCGTATACGTGTAGCCTGTGGATTGTTGGCCAAATTTGCGACTTCGGTCTGGTATCATTTGTGATCAAATTTCTATCGTATTTTGAATAATTTGTACTTCATCACGTTCATGGGCCTCCTTTCAGTAGTAACACTGACTCCTTTCTAAACCATGGACCCTGATTTGGTGGCTATCTACCAGGTCCTTAGTTGTAGATGATGAAGTTGCCCTTGGTAGCCTTGGCTCAATGTGCATTTAACTGCACTGCACATTGTTCGGTGCAACTTTTTCCTAACTTAAGAGTTTCTCTGCAGAGCCATGAAATCAATGTACCTAAATGAATTGCATATATGAATATATGCATATATGTATATGAAAGATAATAGCACGGTGCAGCAATCACACTCTTTCACACTAAATACCAACTTCTCCATATTTGAAGACACTATAATTTCCAGACTATTAGACAACATTTAAACACCACGACGTCAGGGGTGATAATTGATTTGAAAATTACAAACCGTTTGAGCTCCGCAAGATGAAAAACCCGTTATTTTTAATTGCAAGCTGTTCGTAGTTCAAAATTGATATTTATAGCCAAAATCTATGGACCTCGTTTAATAGTTTCAGGACCACTAATCATCTTTACCTCGCAGCTTCAGCTGGTCAAGCTCGAACACACCGGTTACTGGTTTCGTATCTGCTTAATCGTTTAGTAGACCGATTAATTGGCTTTCAACCTTTTCCGTATAATCCCGGCGAACAAATTGAATTCGAACGACCAGTAGGTAGTTACTATGTTTTATAAAACAAACTTATTGACGTTTTTAATTTGTAGGAGGACATTTGTATTATCTGTTCGAGCCATTATCGGATTCAATACATGTATTCTTCGTAGGCTGTGGTTACAGTGAACGCTACAGTGAACACGGTATGTGTTTACACATCGCATCAATCCATAATTTACGGGTGTGACATTTTAGAACCACCATTTTCTGGAATTAGGAATTGAAGAACTAATTCAGTTATCCTGATGGTATTCGCATGATGCCTAAATAACTTACATGATGCATCACCAGAATCCCAAGATCCCTACAAATGATCTTTCTACTTGTTCATATAATTATATCTGCGCTGTAGCGTTTAGTGGCTATTTGAACCTGGAAGGCGAGACTCAACTGAAGAGTCCTCTAAGAAACGCGTTAAAGAAAAAAATCCATTCATATTCATAGAGGAAGGAGGGGCGACGACAATATGATCTATCATTCCTTGCGTCACTCGAAAACCACTTCCATTAATAACTTATTGTTAGCAGCAATCAAATTTCTTTGGCACTCGGATGTTATCTCTGGTTGGGATATCATTACCCTGCGCCGTGACTGATGTCAGAATCTCCCGTAACAAATGATCGGGTACGGGAAGGCCCTCTCAAGGCTCCTCAAACAAATGGGTGAGTGAGTGGCTCGCGGTGGTATTGTCAGTCTGTTCAGGAGGAGGCAGGTGGAAGACATCTTGTCCATCACTTCTCTATGACGTGCAGGTTGTGGAGTCCTTTGTGAGCAACTGTGCAGCGCCAAAGTGCATGAGTGTGATGATCTATGGCGGTTCATGATCTTTTGCGACCCGTTATAGAGAGTCCGGATAACTGTATGCAACACAGCAGACGTTTGTCCACAATTCTGCAACACGAAACTGAATATTCAGACGTTAATCATTACTCGTATGTTATGAACTGTATCAAAAATCTTTATGCTGCGATCACCTGCAAGCCCACGAGGACGAATTCCGCTTCAAGACATGTGACCAGCACCATGTTGCTATGGCCATAGCAATTCATGAGATCCTCACATACTCGAGGTAACTGTGCTAATGACAATGCGAATTTCCCTGTTGTTTTCACCTGAGTGTTTTTGAGAGTGAAGTTCGCAGTTTTGACTGCAATAATGTAGAACTATGGCGATCGATGAGGATCTGAATTCACACAGGTTCCAATTACTCTTTATCAATCAAAGGAATCTAGAAAAGACACTCTTTGGATGAGCAATTGACTCTCTTAATAAGGTGCCATCAAGACTTGCAGATAATGTGGATTTATCAAAGTTTACTGAATACAATTACAATATTTCTATTCAATCATATTGGAAGTACAGCGCAACCTCAGTCAATGAACACCTTGGCTTACAATTGGTGGTTTTAGAAATGGTTTAGCGTATGTCGGTCAGCTACGACGTGCTAGATGTGTGGTCATACTAAGAACTTTTTCTCAAGAGCTACAGTTGAAGAGTTGTACGGGGTAGAGCGGATGGTAGAGCGCTCTTCTAAACGGTCGTTTGGAGTACGTGTTTAGGGAGTAGGTAATTTGTGCATGACAAATTCTGCAGTTTAGATTTTGCAAATTGAGTGCCCAGCCTTCGAGTAAATGGAGGGTGATGTAACGGCTAAACTGGACTAATTCGACCATCATTAGCGCGAATTACCCCGAATTAATCATCTTCCGCGCGAGTCTAATTCCTAAGAGGCGCCCTCAGGGCGATGGACACAACTTTTAAGACGGAAAAGCCGCCCTAGGCCCCCCCGAGGAATGACCTGTACCCTCTGAGGTAACAGAACAGGCTCAAATTAATTACGAAGGGCCAGGGCGCGGACTGTGGTGGGGCATAGCCAACGTAATCAACGCGGGGTCACGATCTTCCCGAGTCAAAAGCATTTGGGCAATCGCACGAAACCACAACAGTTAAAAATAGCCTTGTGCCGATGCCGAGCCCCCTCGGAATTACCGTACGGGATGACGAGAACGCGGATGGGTACCTTCGTTTTGTCACAAGCTAAATGCCTAATTGTACACTTATCACTACCTACTTAGGTTTTGTCAAAAGTCCTATGAGACATCCCCTACGTTCACACAGGCTCCAACTCCAATAATCTAACCATAGCGTTGCAAGGTATTTGAATTTTGGCGATTTACTGTGCGTTTCGATATGGTCCTTCGAGCTGGTTAGGGAACACTTACCGCATAGTAAATAAAACGCAAGTGTATAATATTGAAAGATACACAGATTACAAGATTGCTGCTTTTTCGAACATAAGAAAACCGAATTTGAACATTATATTATTTCTTTATATTGTTGAATTGGCCGTTTTATTTAAAAATGCCCAATTCAGTCGGTTCGAATGACCGCTCTACCTCATGTTTATTTTGATTGGTAAATAATTTACATACACCTTGACTTTCATTTTCAATACCCAAATTATAAAAAATAATTCAACCGGTGGAAGGACTAAGGAGTGTATTATTCCTCCATTTACTACTAAACCAGGTGGGTGGAATTCAATAAATGATATTCATTTGGAGTCTGACGAATTATTTTTGATCTACTATTTTCATGACCTAATTAATATCAGTTTTATGAAGAAATTTGGTTGTTATCCTAAAATTGTCGCTTGTTGGTCACCTAATGGTCGTAATACTCCCTTTTGATAGGTCCTATTCTGTGAAACCAGATGAAGGGAATATCGTCATTGAACTCAATCCTTGACAATCAGCAGCAATGTCTTGCGTAGATAAATCTTGTAATGCTGACATACCATACGTAATATCGTGGTAATTTATGGATTTTTAATTGATTTCTATTTATTCTAGACGTCACTTTTTTCTTAGGGAAGTCGCAAGATTTACTAACATGTTACTGCTGTCACCGCTAGGAATCGCCTCCGTTTTCTTTTTAAAAAACCCAACCGTTGACGTATCTATTAATCGAACGACATATTTGCCCACGGGTCATTTTTGCGTCGCCATTATCTCGTTTAACCGTGAAAAACGCCGTTAACGTGTTCATTCCGACGCCCGTTTAAGGAAGAATCGAGAGATAAATAGCTCGAGAAAAACATTCCAACTCATGCGCCCTCCGCGTGGAACGGTCGGGACATTTGAATTGCTAACGCCCATTATTGGCTGAACAATATCCGTCTGACTTCTTGGAGAAAAATAAAACCGATAATTCTCGATTGGGAACGCCCCAAAAACTAGTTCGAGCGAGAAATTGTTACGCGCAACGGGAACCAGTATAAAGCATAGAAGAAATTGGAGGAAGGTTGGTTAAGTTTTGTAATAACGATTAAGGAACTTGGATAATAAGACGTACAATCACTTTGACAAACTAGACCAAAATATATTTATGACTAATAGTACCTACTAACTAGTAGTTTTCCCGACTCCAAGGTCAGAGATATTGATGGTATACTGAGATATATAGATCTTGAAATTAAGACTATTAAATACAAATTTTTTACTTTTCGTAAACTTGGTGCTTACCTACAGATTTCTCATTACTAACAGTTGTTGTTTCTCAAGTTTCCACCTCGCGGTCATGAATACTGTAAAACCTTGCTAGTATACAGTTTGTCCAACTCTTCTGTATTTCTCTGATATTGTGATGTTTCTCCCATTTCTGATCTTTCTCTTATTTCTACTCAAAAGGATTAAATATTCTGTTCGTAGTTCACCATAGGTTCACCATCCACGAACTTACGAGTATTAGAGTAGGGGGAACAGTGAGGGAGTTGAATGAAAGTTATACAGAAACGTATTTTTCAACTCAACATGGTCGACGAAATTCGATTTAAAAGGCGATAAAAGAGAAATCGTTAAATTTGTCGCGTTGAGTGCTTGACCGCGGTTGCTTGTACAATAATTCGGCTATTGAATGTTTGAAATTCCACGAGCAGGTGGAGTGAAGAAGTTGAGTAGAGGTCGTGTGCCTTATTTCATCCACTTGAGGAGAATAGGGACTGAACGTTGGGGCGGATTAACACTCACAGAACCGCGTTCCCAACAAAACCATCAAATCCGATGATAAACCAGATCAAAGTAAATTAGGTTGGAACAGAAGGGGGACAAAAACGAAAACCCGCACACGCCGCAGGATGCACCGAATTGAAGCACTTTAGCCTGTTCCGAGAGGGTCAATGCCAAAGGATCTGTTCTTGTCTCATTCACCTCCGGCATCCTTCCTCATTCCGCCAAATGCCTGCACGAATTACGTCCCTCTTGCCGGCCTTTTATTATCGGCCGTATTTTATCGAGTTAGCCCTCTTGGGGGCGTCCCCCTTAGTACGGAATCCTCTTAATTCCTCCAGCTCACCTCTTGGCTTCGAGTTGGACTAATATGGAAGGATAATTTGTTCCGGGTCTGATTAGAGTCACACGAGCAACAGGTGCGTATCGCTCTTGCAAATCTCAAACGATGGCTTCAACTACTGCAAGGACGAGCCCATTTCTTCTCATTAATCGTAGTAATGGAGAACTTGAACGCTAATAATTGTTTACATCAAAGGATCACGATGGAGAGCTTCCCAATGTTGTTGCTGTATGAGAGGTAGGTAAAGAGATTAGCTTCACAAAACAAAAATTCAAACTTCTAGGTAGAATTTTCGTGACGTTGTCCCCTTTTGTTGTACGGCTAAACTGAGTGGAATTGAGAAATCAAATTCAGCAGTAGGGCGCTGCCAAAGCTAAATCCGATTTTGAGTTAGAAAAGTCACAGTCCACAAATTGAAGGTCTCCTTTGTTTTGGGTAGTGAAATTCTTCTTTACTTACAGAAACCAACTCATTCAAGGCAGCAATACGTTAATTCCTCTTAATTCGTCACCAAGAAAATACCAAACGTATCTTTCATATCGTGCACCATGTTCACATCAACATCAGTACCAGCTAAGGTTTTGCAATACTACCCACCAAATATTGACAGCTGCCAACCGTCTAGCCCAAACCCTGCCACTAGGATAATACTCGTATTATTGACTATTGATGCGAGACACTTAACATGCAGGATGATTTGGTGTATTTGACTTGTGTAAGACTTGAATGTTGAAGAACTAGTACAAGTGAGTGTGCGATAATCAGCTCATTCCCGTCTTCATATTCTCTTCAAGTCAAGAATTCTAAGTTATTCAAGAGAAAAAAACTGTTACTTCTCGCCGGCCTACATATTGGGTTTCGGCAACAAATGTTCGTACCCTGTATGAAAAACACTCTGGATGGTTCGGTTTTTGCAACAGATTGAAACCGAAGAAGAGATATTTGCATCCTTGGAGTCCAGACAATTCATTGTTCGTAGTAGCCAGCTATTCCTCTTGTGAAACCTGTTCCTTTATAGTACACAGTTGTACAACTTCACTTGGTAAACAAACAATAGTTATTACAGCACCTCCGTTTGAACAACGCGTGGGATGATAAAAGGTGCAACCGCAACTTGCTGCAACCGGAGTTTTTATTGTTGAGATGTAGTGCTAGTGCCCTTCACAAGCGTCAGCTCATTAGCATCCTTGGAGACTGCCATGGCCTAGAATTCATCGTTCGTACAATATTACAATTACGATCGTATTGACACTAGTACTTATATAAATACAGTTTGGTATCAGTTGCCTCGATGTTTCTGAACAAGCACAGGATCATAATATAATGGAAGATACAGGGTACGCAACTTGTTGTAGAAAGAGTATCTTTCATAAGCCACAGCTCATTTGTATCCTTAGAGTCTGCTGCAGTCAAGAATCTATCGTTCATACATTGTCAATATTCGTCCTGTGCCACTATTGACTACCTGTGTACAGTTTGGTATCGGTTTCGTCGCTCTTTATAAACAATTAGGATGATTAGGGGTACGCAAATTGCTTGTTGGAGTTGTAGGAAAAGTATATTTCATAAGCAACAGCTCATTTGCACCCTTAGAGTCTACTGCAGTCAAGAATGCATCGTTCATACATTGCCAATATTCGACCTGTGTACAGTTTGGTATCGGTTTCATCGCTCTATCTGAACAAGTAGGATGATTTGGGGTACGCCAATTGTTGGAAAAGTATCTTTCATAAGCCACAGCTAGCTCATTTGCGCCTTCACAGTCTGCTGCAGTCAACAATGTTTCTCACTCGTAACTTCTAATATGTTATCCTTATTATTCATGATAGTTGATTAAGAGTTCCAGCATGCGTTTTTGTAGATTCATGAATTTCATACGCGCTCATTAATCAATCGAGTTTTTTAGTGGTTCAATATTTTATCCGTTCGGTTGTCCAGAAGGTAAATAAACTAATCGAAACCTTCGGCGAGTCAGACGGTATCGAGTTGGCCTCGATAGGTGAGACATTTCTCTCTCGGGCGGCGGTCGAGCTTCAGTACCCCCTCACTTCTTCGTTCATCTTCTGTGCTCGTGACCGGCGCGGCCTTCCTACTTCACGCACTCCGCATGCCCCGATCCGCGCCCCATGCCCCCGGAGTTCTGATCCTCCTGGCGTCCCCCTCTCCCTGTCCGATGACGATGCTGCAGTCCCGATAGGAACTATACGGAAAATACGGTTAATGATTTCTTATCCACACGTTAGATGATACAAACGACTCTGATAAGTCAGTCCTGTCTGCAGATGTCTCCCTGTACATCTTCAAAACGTAATCCAATAACTAGTGAATTAGTGTCACCCACAAAAACTTACCTCATACTTGTTGTGGGACTCGATGCTTTATTATAGCACGACCGTTGATAGGCCTGGTAATAAAGTTTTAGTTTGAGTTAAACCTTTAAAAGGTTAAAGGTTAAACCTTTATAATGTTTAAAAGGTTCTTTCTACTAATAATTTGGCAGAAATCACTCAACACTACATGGTGGCAGCGGAAAAACAATCATGGTGAACAAAAAGACAAGACGACAAACTAGGCATTCGGCCAGTGGTGATGAAGTTAAATAACTTCGTTCCTTGGACCGTCAGAGACGGCAAGAAGATTCTTTGGACAGTGAAGTTGACATGGAGGAAGCACTACCCTTAAATATCGGCCGAAGGAAAGTGATGCTACTCAACAGCAGCAACTTCCGATAGACCTTCCGCGGAATTTCTCGTTTGTACATCGTTGAAAAACCGATTCCCGCATATCACGAGTAGTCCCAAGTTTCCTCAAAGCAACGGAGAAGCAGAAGCAGCAGTTCGTGTAGCAAAAATGATCCTCAAGAAAAATCCTGTCGACCCATACTTATCTCTCCTTGCTTATCAAACAACCCCTCTCGCAAATGGATATAGCCCAGCAGAGTTACCCCTGAGAAGCCGTTTACCACAGACGGCAGATGTACCTACTCAAGGAAATTCCGGATCTCACTAACCTTCAGGACGAAGAACGACGATACCGAGAAGATGTTATGACAGACGTCATAGAGTTTCGCCTTTGACGCCCTTGAAAGTGGGGGATAAGGTCTGGATTATAGATCCGCGCAGACATGGGGTCGTCGTTGGTACTTCAGAGAAACCCCGGTCATACATAGTGGATACGGACAAACGAACAGTCACCTGCAATAGATTCCATTTGAAACTAGTACCTGACGCGGGCAGCCAGGATGGAATCCCTCCGACTCAACACATACAACCCTAAATCTTGGAGAAGTGGTCGCATCTTCACCTCTACCGTTGATGACCAGACAGCTGTCTTGAAGAGGGAGGATGTTGTGGGACTCCATGCATTATTATAGCACGGCCGTTCGTAGGCCTGGTAAAATGCTATCAAAAAGCATATGGTAATAAAGTTTCGGTTTGAATTAAACTTTTAAAAGGTGTGGTTTCTTTCTACTAATAATTTGGCAGAAATCACCCAACACTACAATACTGATTTAAATGTGATGCAACAAATCACCAATCAAAAACGCTACAAACTTTCCACAAAGGTTCATCATTTTTTGGCATCGCTGTTAAGTATAAAACGTGACTCCCATAACTATACAATATTTGATGTTTCGCTCGATACCTGGTCTGAAGATCCTCTCTGAGTGGACGGTACTCAGCAACTAGCTCAGGACGGTCTCTCAAGGCCATATTAGATGTTGTGACTTCATGAATATCGGTTGCAATACACGTTACCTACTCTATGGCCGTATAGAACAGAAGGACGATATTCGGAATCAACAATTGACGCGAATTCCCCATTCCCCATAAAGTACAACAAAATGGCTTTCATTCAAAAAAAATTTTTTTTCACGGCACAATAATTTATTACTGCACCAAAGATCTTATGGGTCAATTGGATGTCCTAAATGGTAATTTCGATTTTATTTAATTGATTGTCGGCGATTTCTGCTATGAGTTTGGTAAGATCTTGGTTAAGTAGGTTGCATTAGTGAGTCTGCTCACTCATGAAGAAAATCAATGTGGCCCAGTTCGATTTATTAGTGATTTATAGTACCTACCTAATTAACACATTAGATGTCAACAGCATTAAAATATTATCAATTATCTTATTATCTGTATCTATTAAGTAGTTTAGTTTGTCTCGATCAGTGAGCTTTCATGTCAACAATACTAATCGACCCCTGCAATAACCACGCGACTAATTACTTATCGCAAATTTCACAAGATCTGACAAACTAAATGCAGATAAAATGACGTTTTTTTCGTTCAAAGCAATTTCAGACGCTGTGTTTTGTGCATCGACGTCTTCAAAGAGCTGATATTATGATTCGTCACGGCTATTTAAGAACGAACTCAAATAAAACAACCTACGACTTGAATTGGCAGACATCCAAAATCCACCTTCACCGAGTGGTCGAAATGACTCCATACAGAAATGATTGAGGGGCTCGCGAACGGTTTTATTCCATCGAAACGAATTTATACCAACACAGAGATCATTCGGACAAATGCAGTTGGGAGTTTCGGGATTTTTTTTCCCCCTCGAGATACCGACGATGGTCGAACAAATCATCTGAGCGGTAATAACCGACCGCAAATGCGTGGTTGTGGAGGCCTTCGCTCATAAGGCCACGGTGAGGATTGGACGACCGCCGGTCGTGAAATGTTTCCGAATGAAATAATTTAATTGTAGGCGAGTAACCGAAATACGGCTTTTACCAAGGTCGGATTTTACAAAGAAATTACGGACGGGGGAATAATGTGGTTGTAATTCATATTGGTGTCATTGTTCTCACAAAGTAGGTTAGTGGGAACAACTCCATCAACCTCGATTACGGTTTATTAGTTTCAACAATGAACTGTTGGAACCGAAAACATTAAGCTGATGGAGCCGAGGATGATCCTTTAAACTGTCCATAACCCTACATCAGTAGGAAGGGGTGAGAAGGGTGGGGGATGGAACGTTTAAAACGCTACAGCGTTTTTGTACGAATTTAAATAGATTGTGATTTAGTGTATTTACCTCAGTATTTGCGAAGATCCATCAAAGTTGAAACTTTTTTGACTTGGACAAATAAACTTTGATTCTTGAACTTACATTTAACTTTGATTAAACGTCTTATTGGACATATGTTGGCTACCCTGATCCTGTCCTGACTGCGAGAGCGAGACTGCGAGTTCGAAAGTGCAATTGATGTAGCTCTTCCGTTGAATTATGTTGATTGCTAGTGTTTACAAAAAATTCAAGAATATTTTACATGTAAGTCACATTAACTATATTTTCCACCTTTTTTGTAGCAGTTGGAGCTGGCTAACTGACATAAATACTTGCTAATAAGTAGATTAAAATAACATTAAAGATGGGTTTTGTGTGGGTATTACCTTTAAAACTCACATTTTAATAACTTAATGAAATGTAAATTCTCTGAAAATATTTAAAAAATCTACAAAAATCGTTTATAATTCCTAATTAAGGATGTACACAAATGAATCAACTCTGAAACAGATCTACGTCGAAAACATAACCTAAAATTTGATGTTTGGGTTTGACGTCTGAGTTCACTTTTTGTTTTCTGCACTGTGGTGCTTTAGGTGGCAGAAATTGGAACCATCTGTCAGCTGTATGCAAGGGCTGCCAGTGCTGCGGTGCCACGGCCCCGTCCTATTTCCATTAATGTGATTTCCACTACTTACAATAGTCTAGGCGAAATTTAGACTGTACAATTCAAAAACGCCTGAAATTTTTTTAAATAGTAGAGAGATTGATTTCTTGAAATAACAAATTGTTGGGAAATCTTTCTTCCCCCCCCCCCCTTCCTTGGGATTTTACTAAGCAACGCCACTGGTTGTGGGTAGTGTTGACGAAAATCAGTGACAATCGCGCGGTTGACTGCTACATCTCGCGAACAGATCGGTGGAAGTCCCATTCCGATTCTCAAGAGGCGACGGAGAGGAAGAGAGTGCAAGATGATGATGGGGTGAGGGGTTGAAGCACAGGGAAGAGAGGGTTAATCATGTATAAGTATTTACGATGGGGTTGCAGAGATAAGAGCTATGGATCCTCATCTCCAGTCCATTGTTTCCAACCTAAGTACGGCCTCTGTTCTCTTTTGTGTGAGTCACGATTGCCCGCCCTCCACCATCCACTACTACTGTCCCATACCACGATACTACCCAACTCTTCTGGTATGCCACCATCACTCGATCCATCTACTGCCCCTCTTCCCTGGCGTCCCTTTCACTGAGAGGTCGTGAGACGTCAATAAACCGGAAGGAAGGTGAAAATGTTACAACTTACGAAGGCCCGGGTGTGCTCGTCTTTATATCAATAACGCTCTCATCTCCCATTCATGAAAGGCGCTCATTTAACGGGATAAAATTGATTAAGGACTGGCAGAGTGTTCGAACTATGTACAACATATTTGCATTGCAGCTTATTATACACTGATCAAAAGCATGGTTTAGACATCACTATTCAAACACGAACCGTTCAAAAATACTTGCCGCATCAATTCCCATCAGCTCCAGTTATCCAGTTTTGTTAGCTTCAAAAGCAGAATATCTCCCTTTGTACTAAATCCACTCAATATTCGACAAAATTCTATCCCCGGACGTACCCTACAATTGATCAGTTTAATCTCGTTAGTGTGTTTTCTGTACATCAACTGTACTTGAAGTCATCATTGTCATCAATGTTTCTGCATAAACACCCAGAGTACTATATTTCCTAAGAACATCCCGTACCCACTCACTTCCCAAGCTGTAGTGCCCGCCCCAAAAACTCGACTTTGGAGCAATATATTTCCAGCATGTCAGGGTAAATGCGTAAAATAGGACAAAAGTGTGTTCAAATTAGGGTTGATCTGGTTTGTAAATCGTGTAAAATTACAATAAATATTTGTTTATTTGAAAAAGTACGGGCGAGCCCAATTTCAAGCATATTATTAAAAGTACAAATTAAATAGAGTGTAGAATAGACATAATAATTAGATAAGCATAATTAGATAGACATAATCAAAGTGGTATGACAACGAAACGCAGAACAACAATAACAGATAACAAGAAATAGAGGGCACAAGAAAAATTAATGTCCTTCAAAAATCGATCATAAAAGTTATTCTTAAAAAACCGAACCGTTACCCAAGCTCTCAGCTTTATAATGACTTTAAGGTCTTTAGTCCTCGTCAGCTTTTTTTAAAATCCCTTTTATTGTTGTACTACAAGACCCCAAGTATCCTGAGCAGCCAAAGCTATGTGTATCCCACTCGTTTTAGACTTGAAGGTAATGTAATTAACCCCAAACCAACTCTCTCACTTACAACTAGAAGCCCCCAATATATACTGTATATCCTTCACAAGACCCTCACTACAGATTTGAAATCCCCAACATCCTTTTCTCGACCTGTTTATAGGAATACAATTTGTGATTGGTTGATCAAACTTGGGTTAGATAAATGCGAGGAGGCTGTAAATAGTATTTATACATAGGAAATATCAATGTATTCTGTAGGCATCACACATATTATATTAGTGCGTTGTATCAATAACAAGTTGTACAGAAGTAGTATTTTATTTTTTATTAGTAATGTTAATGTTTGACAGCAATTCTTGCTAGGTAGTTCAGGCATTGCCTTTAGCCTAGCAATAAGTTGTAATATAGTATGTTTTGTTTATATATACCTATACAATTGTGAAATGTACAACTAAATAAATAAATAAATAAATAAGAATACTGGGGTGTGAAAAACCGAACGCAAATACAGGTTGTATCAAGTTAAAGAAACATGTGAAGAAACTACAGAATATTTTAGCTGTGACAATGAGTGGGAGAAGAAGTCAAATTCGGGGTGGATACTTAGAAAAAGATTTGCGAGACGGGGAATTCTAACGAGTGGCCGGTTTTGTAAATAATTTGTCGGACTAAAAGGGATTTGGAAAAGACTAGATGACCGGGAGGAGAGACGTGGCACCAGCAGACCGATCCTTGATAGCAGGGATGGGCAATCGATTTTGTTGTTGAGCAGCTTGTGGAGAAACGTGAGGTCAGCCACCGAGCGTCTTTTGTCGAGCTTAATACTAGTTAATTCAACTTATTGATATAAAACCTGCATATTATACTGTTTTAAGTGCCTGTGTAAGTATCTCGTGATTTTGATATCCACCCAAATGTTATCCACACAACTCTCGTATGTTTTTTCGTAGAAGTACCATTGCATTACCAATTGGTAGATCTTCACCGAGTATTGCGTGCTCTGATCAACTTTATGTTCCGAAACGAAATCGTTTGATACCCTTGCATTTGGTTAGGACTGTTTGGAAGGGCCCCTTGTTGTCGACCGGGCGGATTTTCCAAAATTACACAAACCGCACGCCTCAATCGGTTTTGTACATATTAAAATACTAAAACCCCAACGCGAAGAAGATAATTAATTACTGAGGCCTCCCCTCGTTTTCATCGGGTCCATAATCTTAATTAAGGAATCAAAAGCGGAAGGCAGTGACAAGAAGGATGAAGCGGAGAGAGGTTGTCATCATTTGAAGGGAAAACTGGTAGGGAGAACGACCACTGCCACTGGGGGCTACGGGAATGCTAATATTTGGTTAGCTGGTGTGGTCAATATTCAGAGGTTGGTTTGTTTGCTCAACTGATCCCTGTCAACCCCGGAACCCGCCCTCCAATTACAGGATGTACTCGTCTTACGTCACCTATCTCCGTTTGTTCTCGAACTTCATGACTGTCATAGCATCGAGTATTTTTCTTTATCGAAAGGGAAATCTGCGGAGGAGCGGAACAAGTACTGGTTGGTCCGTGTTGATAGAAAGGGGCAATAAAAATCTTCCTGTTGGCTACAACTGAAGTTACTCAGTGATTCCCAAGTGGGTGGGCAATTAAGTTCTATCATTTAGTGTACGTGACGTGACGTAACTTGCATAAACATCATCTGCAAGAGTTGTACGGTCTATTAACGAGGTTCACTATTTTCTCTACTAAATCTGAGGTATAAATATAATCCACAGTCATGCAGCATTTCCGAAGAAGTAACTAGTTTTAATGGGCAATCGTAAACTTAATTGGGTAATTAGTTATAGGTATTTAAGTATGAAGCTATTCCGTTAATTCGGTATGCATCAGGTGTGGTGCTCTCAGACTGAAGATCGGTAGGTACTTTCAATAGCCTTCTTAGAAAAGATTCTGCCAGCTCCCTCAACGTAGTTTGTGTTAATTATAAAATCTTATTTACCACGATAATCATGAAAAATGTTGTCTCCATTTTTTGCCGAGTAACACCTCGGTTTATAGATTTTCCTACGCTGAGCACGATGGTGAAGTCAGAATGGTGGAGTCAGAACTCTCAAGTAACAACCACTTTTCTTCATCTTCAAAGTGGTCCAGTTTGAGAACAGGATAAAAACTGCAGCAGTTTACGGATAATTCACCCCCTTCCCTTAAATCCCCAAAACCACCCTCATCTTATCGATTTTTCTACGCCAAACACGATGGTGAATTTGGAATTGCAATATCTCATTTCGTTATCCGATTAGACAGATTAAGTGTCAACCACTTTTCTTCATCTTCCATTTTGATAATTTTAAGTTTGGTAATTCTCCTCCCCCCCCCCCTTAAAATTCCCCTAGACCAGAGTGGCCCGATCTGCCCGTCTTCGAACTTACCCTTTCGATTGCCAGGATAGATATTTTGTGCACATTTTTGGTATCGTTTGCATTGGATTCAGGATGGTCTGAAACGGATTTTGGTATACAAATCAGTTTTAAAAACTTTGAACCGAGAACTATATCTTCCTTTTCTTCGGAAATTCGCTAATGGTGGGTGTTATAATATAACACCTACCATTAGCGAATTTTTTGGAAATCTGTACCGAGGTCACCTTCTTTTTTTTCCAATTTGAACCTACTGGAATACGTATCATCCTAGCGATCCCGGTCTTGAGTTTCTCCACGAGGAGGCAATAAATGAATAATTTCTATAGGCACACATAACTTTATCAGATTCAACGGATGTAGCTTGGACATCAACACCAGAAACAGGAAGTCGTCGGCTTAGGTGTATTCTCTACTTTTTATATTGATTTTAAACATTAAATAGATTGATGTTTATATCCAATTCGATATTCCAACACAACATTTTCGAGGAAAATATTTAAAAAACAACTCATTAAACCCAAAATCCTACGCATATTCATAATTTGGCGTCTCTTAGAATCATGTGGAATATCTGTGTACTACTAAGAAACTATCGGTATCTGCTTCGTTCCACCGTCACCGTGACAGTTCACTTCCACTCAATCACGCCTCACGTCTTTCCGCCAAGCGTTATTCAAATCGCGAAGTCCCGGAGTAACCGAGACAAAGTGGCAAATGAGGCGCTCAATATACGACCATATCCATGCGTTTTTACCCGTTTGATAACCGGCCTCCTCCTGATGAGATAATAGTCCTTTCAGACCTGATTGCCGGGTAATCACCGTTTTTCCATTCCGAGATCTTTCTCGAAGGCTCAGCGAGCTTTCAGCCTTCGCCGTCACACGAGTTGCTCGCTTTCAAGGCCGCTCAAGTTCACGGCGTTTTATGAGATGCGATCGAGTCATTAGAATGAGTCGAATTCCTGAGATAAATACAGTCGGCTGAATATATTTCATACCTATTTGAGGAATAGATCTTGAGTCATTAGAGCGCTGTAAGGAGAAGGAATAGTTAATACCACCGACGTAGCCTGATTTTCCACTCAACTGTATCTCTAGATATATACGTCTTCTGAAAAACGCCACACAGAGCACACAAATAAGAACCTACCATGCACTACCACCCCTTTAGGTTTCGGCTATTTTATGACAATTATTGTTTGTTACTTATTGGGTACTCATTATTTTCTATGTAGATTCTTCTGCCTAAGGAGTCCCTCAAATCTACAAAATACCTAATTGGAGTAATGAGATAATTATTGTGTGTACGTTCAATAGTGACCAGATGGTCGTCGACCTTTTGAAGCAGGCCGAAGTCTCATGTTTAAATTTGACCTATTTTTAAAAACCGCATGCTTTTGATTACCCTTGTATGATTCCTCACATTTCACGGTCTGAAGATAATCTGACGAACTAAAACCGCGGAATTTCTGCTCTTTTGTACGCACTGCTTAGAACGCCATTACCTAGGTGTACGATAATAGTGATCTAATAATATGAAATTTGAGTAGAAAGTTTTCAGGTGTTTTTAAAGATGATGATCTTACGCTAATTTCATCCAGAAACGAGTCCGAAAACCCCCAAATATGTTTGGTAGTTGGGAACAGTCTCAGAGCTTCTCGTTAGATTGTCGCTAACATACCGTGTGATTACATTGATTTTCCTATACTCCTATCTTACCACGGTTTGAACACCAGCTCTCATTATTCATAATTCAGCTTTCCTGAAAGTTTGACATACGATTCCGAGAGTGGACGTGTTTGATATGAACTCTAGTTTTTGAGAGGCAGCAACAGCTTCAAGTCATTCTCTCCTGTAAGTTGCTGTAAATAGAACTCCGATATAAAGTCAATTTCCCACCATTCCAACGAACTAGGGTCCTTCCCCGGCGAGTAAGATCCAATTTACTTTTCGATTTTATCCGAAGGCACGAGTTACATAGAAAGCGTGCCAATGGACCGATGACCTCCGAGAAGGCCATAGAAGTTGCAAAACTTTCGCTTTGTTTCTCGGGGTGGAAAGCTATACTATAGTTGTTACTCTGCCTCCGCTTATTGGGGATCCGTCAATTACTCCGTGAGATACGGACATGCCTGGACGCGTCGCGACTCCCATCCGAAGCAGGGAAAACGTCCGGGCCTTGCTTTTGCAATAAATTCCGCTCCAAGACGACTGTAAATCTGGCTTTGTCTAGTTGCTTACACGCGCGGGCCGCCGGCTCTCACCTCGGTTTGTCATGATCTCTCGTGATATATTCATAGTTGTCCGCTATAGTGTGTATGTCCGCTTGGAATCGTTACACTAAGAGATATTTTCCTATTTATATAAACGTCCCCTGTTTTAACAGATCCGTTGAGCTTGGGATTTCTTCTGGTTTGAACCACCAACGAAGGAGAATACTTTTCTCGCTGTTACAGACTTTAAGTAATTTTTCTCAACAACCCCCTCCCCATATTGGAATTCCATCACGCTCCCTTCCTACTTCGTCTTCAATCACTGAGAAAATTATGTAATAATTTTGGTATTCATTGTTGTACTCCAAGGTTTTTGCTAATGTCAATAGCGCGAAAGTTTACCGTTTTAGGAGCTGAGTTTTCGATGCGGGAATTTCTAATGAATACTCGCCGAGGGCTCTGCAAAACAGTACTGAGTGAAATGAATCCGATAAATCGAAAATTCTGGAAATCTTTGTATCACGGCCAACACTCCAACTGCGGCATAAATAACACTAGATGGCTTGACCGCCTTAATAATCTGTTAGAAAGGGCTTAATAGCCCCAGGGAGGGAGGGAGAAGTGGAAACATCGGCAATATTAGTTACAGTTTGACCTTAGAAGTGGTTTAGTATCACTAGTTTGTGCTGAACGCGTTGTTTTTGGGAGTTTTGAGGTGGTTTTCCACTTATTCCTAGTATATGTAATTCGCGCGTATTTTTTGGTAGGGCTTTCCCACCCCTAAGACCCTTCCTAGCCCCAAAACCCACTCTTTCTTACAGTAAGGCAGGAATCGGTAACTACATGCTTTGGGATTTAGTAAGAACTAGCGATAACTTGCCCAGGTGAGTTTTTGGATAAATTTTGATAGCCCTCAGAACATCATTGTAAATTGTGGAAGTTGAAGTACTCCCCAAAAGCCAAAAGCTTCTAACGTCCAAGTTCTATATCACTCCCTCCAAATTCGATGGCCAAAGTGACGGTTAATCAGTAAAATTTACAGGTATGGGTCAAAACTTGTCGTAATTGACCCACACCTTCGCTCACCTCTATGAAATCTGAGCAACAGTGTCTTTTTCTTGTCAAAAATCCAGTTTTACATTGAACTTCAAGCTGAATATTTGCGCTCTGGGTATACCAATATTACTGAAATCTAGACCGTTAAGGACTCGAAACTTGTTCTTTCAAGGCCTACCCATGCGACAACGGGGAGTTTCCTCGTCCACATTATTTAGCCCTTGAATTGTAAACGGGAGGTGTCTTCGGAAATTGGGTCCTTTTGGTTCATGCCGCTAGTTGTCTATAACTTGTAAAATATATTTTATATTTCTGTTTCAGGTTGTAAAAGCTTCTTCAAAAGGAGCGTTCGGAGAAACCTAACGTACAGTTGTCGGGGGAACCGAAACTGTCCAATCGACCAGCACCACCGGAACCAGTGCCAGTACTGCAGGCTCAAGAAGTGCCTCAAGATGGGCATGAGAAGAGAAGGTGAGACAACCAGATACTCCTCTTTAGGTTAGATCCTCATGTTATTATATAGACGAAAACTATGTTTCCGTCTTAGTATACGGGGTTGTAACTGATGATATTGACAATTATGTTATGTTAAATAGAATTAGGTGAGTCGGCAGTATAAGTGTGTTGTGGTTGTGTAACATCCTGTTGTGTTAGCAGGAAAGTGTACTGAAAATAAAGTTGTCTTTCTCATTGGTTAACGAAGCTGTTAACAAAAGCGTTTCAGACCATAAAAGAACTCAATTTGAATTCCCGATAAGAAACGTTCGGCTACAGTTTTACAGGTCGAGGCGACAATGCTCAAGACGGTTGACCCGTATTAACATAAAGATCTCATTGTCAGTTCAACTCACCGGACGGTCCCAAAGACGGTTCCCATATCGGGGCGGTTACTATTTCACTATAGTCCCGATATGAAAAAAAACCGGTCTCTTCCCCTAGTCGTATTTTTCAACTGATCGGGCCCGGGTTGTCCAAAGCATTCTGACCTCATGACCCAAACGGTGGACTTGTAAGGAGAAGCGATGAGAACTAGGCGTCCGTTTTCGGATGACGATTCATAGGTAACTCGTTTCTTGTCATTATTGAGCGTCGCCAAATATGGGACACTCTTATAACATATTTATGTCTTCTTTTATTTCCGTACGTACATGGTGATCCGCTCGTAGATGCAAAAAACATTTTGCGTAGAAATACATAAAAAATGTAGTGAAATCCTACCAACTGCATATTTTTATCTCAAGATATAATTTTTTAAAGATTTTCCCAGAAAAACCACGTTTTTTTCTCTTTTAAACTCAAGTTTCTCCACTTTACACATTTGACAACAATTTAGAAATCAGCGCTTAATTTGCTGTAGTGTACTTTGATTCCTGAAAAGTACCATCTAATGACCATAACAGCAGCTCAAACATAGACAATGTCGAAAAATAAAAATTCTTTAGAATTCTACTACTTTTCAAAAAAAAAGATCCTGGCAACTGGCAAATATCATCAAATAAGCTTTTCAAGGTCAACATTGTGACTATCTTGTTCCTTCAATCAAAAATGCAAGTTTAAAGGCAAAAAGGTGAGGCGATTGTTTTGTCGTCAGAGGGTGACCCTGAACAGTAAATAAGACTGAAGTTCAAAATTAGCGCATTACAAATTCGTGTATCCACCTGCTTAAACAACAACGTTACTTTTTGCATTAAAGCCATTTTTTAAATTTTTCTACCCTCTGATCAAACTTCCCCTTTCAAAGTTTCTAACTTTTTTCGGATTTAAACTTGAATTTTGATTGAAGTAACAAGGTAATCTCAAAGTTTACCATGCCATTGTAAATCTTATTCAATGAAGAAGTTTTCATGAGATTTGCTAGTTTCTAGGATTTTTTGGAAGATAAGTAACGTTTTAAAAACTTCTCATAATTTTCATTTTTTCAAATGTTCGAGCCGTAGTTATGGTCATTAGATGGTACTTCTCAAGAATCAAAGCGCACTAATCTCATAGCAGATTTAACGTTGGTTTCGAAATTGTTGTCAAAATTTCAAATTGAATGGAGTGAAGCTGAGAAATTCGGGTTTAAAAGAGCAAAAACACGGTTTTTCGGAATTGTTTTTAAAAAAAATCATACTTTGAGAACGAATTGAGATATAGAAAAGTATGTGGTTGGTGGCATTTCACTTCAACGCATAACTTTTTTCATCTACGAGCGGATCACCCTGTATATTTAAAATATGGTTGAAAATTAGCCCGGTGGTTTTAGCGAATTTCGAAAAAAGGAAACTATTTTTCTCGGTCTAAAATTTGTAAAACTCGAATTTCCTAAAAATTTGCATACCAAAATCCATTATTCCTTCTGTAGAATACTTGATCGCATGATGTCGACCATTTATGATTGATTGAAGGCACCGGTTTCGGCGATTATGCCATCATCTCGAACAATTATGCTGCCTTCCAAGGAGATCATACTACATAATTTCTGCACCATCAGAAGGACCACGTTCGGTCTTGGTGAAAATTTAAAGGGGAGAGAATAGCTAACGAGTAATGAATAGAGTGCGTTGTTGGTTATCGATGCGGAATTACACATATCCACGCTCATTATGAGACTTTGGCGGTTAAGGACATTCCTCTGTCATGAACTCCGACAAGAAACCGCACGCGGGGCCACCCGAGACGCGACACCCACACGAATGAGCTCTCGAGTCCTGGCCGTCGTCTCCTAACACGCGTCTCCGAAGGTGTTTACGGGTAACGGGTCCTCCCCTTGAGGGCAGATCTACATCTTGACCTGGTCTCTCCTCCTTATTACCTGGTAATGACCAGGAGCAGGACTCCAAGGCCGACTTTCAACCTGCTTCCGTATCAGGAGAGGCGTTCCACCAAGTACAAGGTCGATGGTGGTACACGTGAACGGAAAATATGAGAAACGCCTTTCCCGTGGTTTCCAATCGCAGAGGCGGTAACAATCAGATGGATCTTGTATCTCTCTACCCTTGGGAGCCTTCTACTGCTTCTTCGAGACAATACACGTTGTACCACAGAAACAATCCTTTGATACCCCAAATTGTACCCACAGGAACAGAGAAATTGGAGGAACGTACGGGGAATTGGTGACTAGGGGAATGGTAAGGCGGGATCAACTAAGTGCCAACAGCAAGGAAACCATAAATGGTAACTGATAACTGAAATACCAGAAAGCTGAACTGGTGAGGTGAAGAGGTACATTTGAGGATCGACCAATTACGTGTTATGGCAATGTGGACTGTCAGCAGGCGGTTAAAAAACATTTAGACACCAACTCGAACATGCCAAGTCCACATAACGACCGATTCCGATGTTCTGCTCATTGAGTCGGGAAACTGTAGACATACTGCACGTAATTGATTCACTTCGAGCAGATCAGCTGGCGGAAGAACCCCAAAAATTAGTGGATCAACCGAACAAATATGAAATTCAACGAATAATTCAGACGATTTCGTAGAGGAAAAAGTCGGATTTGATTGAGGAAAACGCATCGAACATTAATGAAACCCTCAATTATCCCCTCTCCCGCTGACTTGGCTCAATCGGACGATTACGGGCTTTTAAAGAACAATTCAATGGGCCTGAAGTCCTTGAGTAATGATGATTAACCTCTCTGCGAACATATAAAAAAAATCTTAATGCTTGGCGTCGCTCGTGCTTGAAACGTGTAACGAGGATGCGAACGGAATTTAGATAAACCTCCAGTCTTGAGTGGGTTGGTAACTACACGCTCAGTTCCCTCATTGACGCGTTGGCTTCATCAATAATTGACCAAATTAAACAATAATAACTGTCATGGATTCATTTGAGTTGAAACACGCGCACCTGCACATAGTGCAATTATTAATAGCTGCAATTATTAATGGTTGTTCAAAAGGAATTATTTCTTCCGTTTTCTTGCCGTACTGGAAAATTGAGTCATTGAAGGAATTGGCGTATTATTTGCGTTGGCCGCAGTTGATGGTCGCTTCCGAACACGATGATCTCTTATTACTGGACCCCCGAAACGTAACGACTCCTGCTCCGCTAACCCGCATAACCGGCGGTTTCGCCCTCGCTAATCGCTACAGGACCTAATTATACGCACCTCTGAACGCGGAAGGCATCTTTTTCATTATTAAATCCCCTCAATAGATGAGATCTCCTGTTTAATTAGTCCGACGGTTTATTTGGTTTAATAACCGAAAAGAGAATCCCGAACAGGGCGCGAAGTCGGGCTAGTAGTACAGGTCAGATCCGGTTAGACAGCCATGAGGTAATACTATTACGCCTGCTGTACATACAGAACTAGATAAGATGTGAAAACAAGTGTCGCAAACGCACAAAAAAATGTTAGTATGAAAAAACACTAGACCTAGTACATTTGTTAACGTCAAGAAATCTACAGAAATGGACTACATCGAGGCCTAATCATTATAATGGGATCAAACTGTAAAAGTTGTCAGATACTGGATCTCAGACATCCAATGCAGATTTGCGTGCAATTGGAGAAACCCACGTACATTCCATAACGTGAGGGAGCTTATTGAAGATAATATCTTGATTACAGGTTTCAAATTGAGTGTGTAGTCACATACCTAAATTATGATAATTATTGAATACCAAAACAAATTGGAAAACATCACCAAACTGGATAAATACATATCATTACTCCTCAATCAGTTTCTGGTTTAATTTTATATTTTCGTAGAAGGTTTCATGATTTGAAGGTTAGTGAACTGTATAGAATAGGCATGAGTAGGTTTTCCCTACTACCTGTAGGCATGAATTCATCACCGCAATAGGTACGTTCGCTACCAAGTTCGTACCACTTATCTCCACTATTAGAGAGGCCTTGGGACCGTTAAGGGTTCAAGTCTATCAAGAATTTATTCTGACTTTCCTGTTACGTTGTAGACAATACGGAGTATTGGTAATACGTTATCGAGTAACGGTGACCGTCTGGTAATAGGTTGTGGTATTAAGTTATTTTGGTAATAGGTTACTGGCGATTCGAGAACCTTTCCAGCGTCCAACGCAGACTGGGTTTCCACAGTCCTCAGTAACCTATCACAAAAATAACTTAATACCACTACCTATCACCAGACGGTCGCTGTTACTCGAAACTAACTCAATACTCACTCAAATAACTTGTCGATAGTTATTATCACACACCTTTCACGCATTCGTTTTCCGTAACCTATTACCTGGTACAACCTAGAATACCTAGTCCCAGCCAACCAATTATCACGGAATCCAAAGATGCCCTCAATGGCCTTTCCCCCAAGTTCTCAAAACAGTCTCTCCAGTAATAAGGTTATCTGGTAATAAGTTGTCTGGCATTAGGTTACTGGACAGTATTAGGTTATTTGAAGCGGTTACGTTAAATATTCCCCACCCCTAACGGAGTCAATCGAAATATCGAAAGATCGGACGAGAGGTGACTTGAATTTTCAAACAAGAACAAGAAACCAATCTAGGTCAGATGATTTTTTTCAGTCTAAAAATACTTGTCGTTAAAACGGCTGTGAAAATGTCTCATCTACTGTCACATCTATTTTGAGGAGAATTGGTTTCACAGGTAGAAACATAATCAAAATTAAGAATGTAGATTGGCACTAGCCCTTTAACTGTATTGAATTTAGCAGTCAGGAAGACATTCCTCGTAATCAGGTGAAACTAATATATTCCAGAATTTCAATGTTCTGTTGGAGATCTCCGAAGCTTAGAACAAGATAGCGTTTCTGGTACATGTAACTTCTTGTAGAAGACATAATCGTTGAAACGGCGAACGTCGGAACATACTCGCCTACAAATTAATGAACTCCCAGCTAGTTATCGCAAAGCATGTTCTAAATCGAGCCTCGCCTTAATGAGTTTCTTTTTTCTCTTCCTGCGTAAATGCATAAACACACGGCATTTGCATGTATTACCGAGTCAAAGGTAGATCGCTCAGGGGAAAAATTAATCCACACTCCGAGCTTCAAGAAAGTCGCCCGCATGATTCCGTTTCTTCGATAATTCACCGCCCACGATCGGAATTTCTCGCCGGTCTCACGGCCATCCGCTCACGTGAGTTCAGATGAAGTTCACACGTGATGCCTCAGCTGTTTGCGGTTCTGCCAAGTTTTTACGGGAGTCGTGAGTGCGCGGCTTGAGAAGGTTTCGAGAGCGGACTTTGTGGTTGAAAATGATTGACCGTTCATTCTTCGTAGAGTTTTATTATCAGGTCGACTCCAATTCCACGTCTCGAATGGTAGGAACAGAACCGCGTACATGACGTACGACAATATTTATCGGGTTCAGTAAAATTTTCAGTAGAAGAAGAAGAAGAAGAAGAAGAAATAAAATATTCTTTATTGGTAAAGGCGTAGCCTATTCAATGCATGGGCCATGCCCATTATACAAAACTTAAATTAGATAAATATCACATTTCCAAATAATAAATATTACATTTATAAATATTACATATCCATTATACAAAACTTGAATTAAATATTACATTTCCAAACATTATCCGAACACCCTCAGATAAATACAAAAAAATAAATAAACAAATAACTTTTCTTCTAATTAAACTAAACCAGCCTCTTCCAACAACCTGGTCTTAAAGATACGCTTATACAGATAAGAAAGAAAAATAGAGCCTAATTTTCAGTAAAATCCTCGATCCTATGAGGTGTGGTATTTTAATCGTTCTTTCCAAACTCGGTGCCACCACACTTCGAATTAATTTACACATTTATTTATACTTTCAGCCAAATCAAAGTAGTCTCATTATCAATACGTATGTCTTATTTGAATTGTCCAGTTCACCTTAAGAATGGAAAACATATAAGGCCAACTTCTGAGGAGTACCACAAAGAAAGTCAAGTTTTCTGAATTTTTTGTTGAGCCTAAGGAGTTGATACTCCAATATAGATGGGCCACGAATATACAAAATGTAACTTTCGACAATTCGACATTGTTTCATCACTCAACATTTTCAATAGTTTTTCGACTGGAATTGAGGCGGTACCTGCAAAAAGGGCGGAAGCGCCAAAACCGCGTTTTGAGGTACAGCGGTCCAAAGTTTTCACAAAGCACGACCAGCAATGCCTAGATTTGGGCAATTTATTTCCATCTATTTCTACACTATTCATGACTAAAATCTAACCATAAACATGAATTGAAAAAATTTTTTCAATGAATGTTTCAATCAGCCTTGCAGCATGGTATATTGGTCTGGGGAGGGTCCTATGCTACAAATTTAACTAAACTAAACAATCTCCAGAAAGCGGTATTAAAAATTAGGCTCTCCAAACCTCGAAGACTCCCTTCTAAAGAAATATTTGATCTTTCAAAAGTCTTTACAGTACGGCAATTGTTTATAAAAAATTTACTGCTTCATTTTTATAAACATCCTAACATAATTAATGATATGAATCTGCATAATTATCCTACCAGATTTAAAATGGAGGGAAATGTTGTAAATCCTAAACCGCACTCAGTGTTGATGACCAACAGTCCAAATTATATATTATATGTAATCCACAGAGCTCTACCTGTAAAGCTGAAGTTCCCTGAGACATTCACCAGATCGACATATAAAAAAGAAATTTTCACCTGGCTCATTAAATTAGGTTACGAAAAAGCTGGAACGATAATAAAGAGTGTATATGTTAAATAAAGAGGAAAAAATGTAAATAGAAAATAAAATAAATAAATGAATACATTGTAAATAAGAAAAGAAAGAGATCCTAATTTGCAACTCTGGTGTAATTCTAACGGGCCTATGCCTATTATTACACCATAATTGGTATCATTTTCTCGTAGCTAATAATAATGTAGACAATAATAATGTAATGTACCATATAAGTTTTATAATGTAACATGTTGTCTAAGTAATCTGATCCAATAAAGCTCTTTCTCTCTCTCTCTCTCTCTCTCTCTCTCAAACTATCTCGTAAAAACCAACAACATGTCCAACGCCCTTTTTGTGGTGACAGGCCCTTTTTTGCATAGAATGTCACTTTCGACGAAAGTCTTTCGTACGCCCTTTTTGCATTGAATACCACCTTCACATGCCCATTTCGTCAAGTAAAACTGTCTTCAAGTGATTTTTTTCCAAATTAACCCTTTTATAACGCTACACAAACGTACACGTACGTATATGTAACCACCTTTCTATAGTAGTATAGAAAAACTTCAGGTGTGCAGAAATGAAATACCTTATTATTCTGAAGGAGAACACATGTTTATTAAACTTCTTTTCTTTCACAAAGATCTACTAGGTACGTAAATTTTATAAACTTATTTTTCACAATGACTATCTTTGTACTGTCAGTAGATAATAAATATGAAACCTATTAATATTATTATCTATCTATAGATATAGGTATAGATAGTTGGTGGTTGGTAACGAACAGAACAGAAGATTCTAGAAAATAATAATTTTCTAATGAATTATTGATTCTTTTCTTGACATTTGGTTTCCAGTCCTATTGTCGCCGTTCTTTCCTCTTGGCTCCTTGAATACCTTTGAGAACATCCTACAGCACCTTTTCTACTGCTACTTTTCGCGTCGACAACATCCTACTGCATTTAGTTCACAGTTTAAAAAGCACCTTGACGCGAGCTGACGAGAAAACAAACTGACTAGAAAAACACCACCAAAAGCCGGTGATAGGAGATCCCGCACAATTTGATACGAATAATCCATTTGCCAAGTGTTAAAAAACCCGTCCTTGCTTCTTGACGTGCGGTTTGGGGGAAACATGAAGAATTATACAGTTTAAACTGGCAATCAGAAATTACTGCAGTTGAAAATAACTAGGTTTGATTTTACCTGGAGGAGCGTTAAGGGGAGGCCAATAGGTTTTACTGTTTGGATAAAACCATGTAATTATATTGCAATCATGAAGACACGAATTCCGATCATCGTTTCGCAAAAATTATAATTTCGTTCAAAGGTGGTATTTTTCAAGTGATTTATATTTGTCAGTCAAGCTAAAAGTAATGATGTATAGGGATTTGAAATATGGGAAACCTCATCGTCTGTCCGACAAGTTCTTAGCCGTGAAAGAATCACTTCGACGATCCAAAAATGGGACCTCTTCCTCACGGTTTGTTCTGAAGAAAACGGATATCGCGCGAAAAAAAAAGTACGGTGAAAAAAACACGACCAAGAGAGAACCTGATGGAATAACATCATGACGAACTTGATAAGTCGACCGTCCAGGGAGGGCATTCAATCAATATTCAAGCGGCATGAACAAGACTTCTAATTGTTCCTTGCGCTTTTCAACTCTCTGACCGTAAATACCGAAGCGGTGCTACTAATGACTCGCGAGGGGATCCCAAGCAAAAACTAGCGGGTTTTTCTTCAGGACTACCCGCCAACGTGTAGGCATCATTAACAAGGATCGATTGGTATTCAATTCGAACCCCTATCCTTGTACAGACCTTGGCAACCCCTCCACTCTTCTTTTCCAAGTTTTTCCCAGAGGTTAATAGGTTCAATTAAATAAATTCCAGGCTTATAAACTTGGAAATATGTTTTCCCTCAGAAAAAAAAGATAACGAACGTAAAATAATTAAATGGCGCTCCATTTCAGGGGTGAAGGGAGAGGTTTCGTTTTTACTGTCTGCCCAAGTGTACGTGATTTTCAGCAAACAGCCTTTTCCTGAAGTGGTTTAGCAGAGCTCTTAAATGTTTCTTTTTTTAAATCGAATGTGGAGTTTTATGGAATAATTTGTCACGATGATCGTATATCACACAGAACTAGTTTACTCTGTATAACTAGTCCACACGAGCGAAATCTCAAACGTGAGTTCTTGTACCTACAATCAAGTTTATAGCTACTAATTTTGAATATGTACACCTGTAACATAAAGGTATAATGATTTTCAACGGAGCAGCATTCTGAATGAGGCCAAATGGTTTTTTTTTTATATTGACATATTAGAATTATAATTACCTTGGTACCTTCGATAGTTGAACTTTTTGAAACTCAATTTAAACTGCTCAATCTCCAAACGTCGTAACTTACTGCTAAACGTATAATATTCGGTGTGATCGATAGACCCTGGGGCCTAAATACGTTTATCCAGGAGATATAGATTGTTTTTGTCGCAAAAATAAGATGCTGTTTTTACGGGTTTAAAAGTTTTATGTTTGAAAAAAAAGTGGATTAATACTAGAATTGTATTATTATGTGTTAGTGTGAGGGGTTGTATCGCAATGAGTGCTCCCAATACTATGAGTGTGACGTCTGTAATTTTTAGGCGGAGAAAAGTCGTTGAACATTGAGTTTGAAACATTTTTTAAAAATCTGCAATAGGAAACGTTGCTCGTCGACTCAGTAAAAATAACTTGCTATTTCTTCATATTGAAATGAATAGCATTCAAATGAATACCATCGCTGCAGGATACATTTCCATCGGGGACAGGTATTGGAATCCAAATTTCAAGAGATATGGAGTCTTCTTTGCTTCAGAACCCTTAAGGATCATGATTGAGATAAGATCAATTGGCATGGGATGAAGGCCGCTGTTAAGTTAAGCAGGTGTTAATGGGCGAGTTTCAATTACAGAGTATCCTTGGACCGATCCTAAATTCCCAAGTATTTTCGAAGAGTAATTTAAAATCATTTCATTTCAATTGCCATGCTAGTTAGCTAAAAGTGTGCCTCCAGGCTATCAATTGGGTCCGCTAACCGTGAAAAAAAGAGTCGAGCCTGTTTAAGCGAAGGTCTCATCCCTCCAGGGTTCTAAGTGGGAATCATTATTAGGGAATTCAACGGTCGGTCATGAAGGGTATAAACGGACGGGCCATGAATCATCCTTCTCATCAGGCCGTGGCATAAAGTAGTGTAATTAACTTTTCTGACTATATCGAACTGTTAACGACTGGCGCTAAAAGCCGTCTCCGACGTGGCAGGAAGTTAGAACGACCAGGCTTGATATACGTACATAACCTTGCGGAGCGCTGGTAGTATTTATTCCTGCAATTCTGTCACGGACGCATTAAACCTCTGATTGGTGCAGGCAATGATTGGTGTATCAATTGATCACTAATTCAAATTAGGGTATAACAGCGCAAATACCAGGACCCAAACAAAATTCTGTCACGAGGCTGTCAGAGATGAAAAATACGTGAACGAATAGTGTTCAAATTATATTGTATCTCGACCAAAAAATAGTGGAATCGTTCTTCTCCCATTGGGATGCTAATGATCTAAAAGAAACAGGGAACCTATTTCTCCAATCCAACGACGATTAGATAACCAAATTTGCTTTCATAAGGAACATTTTTTTGGAAATTTGGCTCCAATCCCGATTGATGGGTTTCCCAATTTAAAACCCACAAAACCAAGTCTAATCCCGGTCCTATCATCACCTTGCAAGTAAATGTTTGTTTGAATTTTGTTGAGCTGTTTTCAATAGTTCAGTTCAGTAGACATGCCGTGATTAGTGAAAGAGTCCCAGCGTTATTCCACTCGAAATTAACTGGCGTTATGTGTTCGTACGGCCTGATAGGATTCCACGAGACAGTGCACCCGTTACTTCCAAGATTCCGACATTATGGGTACATGAGCCGTCTTCAGTGGGAAAGTTATCATACTGAACATACGGTGGATAATTCAAGTAGTAAGGAGTGAAATTGCTACGCACAAAATAGTTTGGAAAAATGAAAAATAAAATTTATATGCAGTATTATATTTAATGCAAGTATGTTTGATACAACTATAATAATATATTTTGAATATCTTAAGGTAAAAATCGTTTAGGATTAGGGTGAGTTGATGTTGTTGAACCTGATGAACCTTGATAAGTTGGCTATTAAATATCCCTGGTTCGTATTAATTGGACATGTTCATAGCTAGAAACAAGAGAAGTAGAAAGCGGTCAATTTGTGCTGAATGCAATCGAGCATTAGTAGCGAACTTGTAATGATACGTCATTGATTCAATACTGCTTTCACGTGGTTCGAGAGAAGTTTGATATCTCGTATTATTTATGTAAATGTTCAAATAAATCATGGTCATCTTGAATTATGAGTGGCAATTCTTCGGAAAAGTCTTTCATTTATAAACATTAGGTAGGTTATCAAATTAGTATATGTGAAGAAAAATCTAACGGCCGTAGAGAGTTTAGAAAGCAATAGCTGAGAGAAGTCAGAAACCGCCGGCTGCCCAGTAACTTGGTCGAAGGTCTAGTGGGGTCAATTAAGTGTGGCCGGGCCGTTAATTTTCATGCGGCTCTCGCTGGGACCCACTGTGAAGGACTTGGATGTAGTTGCGCCGATTGACTGACACTAGACTCTATGACCATGTTTGATTCATAAGGATTTATCTGCTTACATTGGAACCCTTCTGAAATCAGTGGTTAATGTAGTGTACAATAACTGAATATTAGGGCGGCAATTATGAAATGGCTAATAGAAGAGCGAACTAATTAGACTATAGAGTACGTATAATATGCGCCTTACGCCTGATTATGTTCCTTCTCCTGGTTTACGCATGAGTTCCAGTTATGATGCATTGACCTAAAGTAAATCCTATTTCAGTTCCAAAGGAAGGTATGATTGCGTGTTCCATAAACGATTATTAAACCATAACCAACGTTCATCTCCTGGAGCCTTAGTCCTGGATCATCAGACGAAGAAAACGAGGGTTCTCGTATTGACGGAAAGACGGTCGTTTAACCTTCTTTGAAATCGTAGTTTAACAGGGTCTTGAACAAGGCCGCGGAATTCGTCTTTGATGGAGAGGTCAGCACAGGTGGACGAGGGGCGGTAAAGGAAGCCCGGGAGCCAGCGGCCTGTCAGAGTGAGACATCGTGCTGGCCTGCGGGTGAGACTGCCCTATTGATCTGCTTGGATGAACCCTCATCAGGTGACTGGTTCCAAGAGCAGGCCCTGTAGTCCAGCTTAGGGCTGTTTGTCAGATACGATCTATCCCGGCTACCGGGCGAACGCGCCTGGTTGAATGATGATCGCCATTTGCGGTCCCGTGTTGGAGGGTTTTCTTCGGAGAGTCGATCAGCTTCCGTTACGAGAATTCGAAGCAATCGGGGAAGTGAGGCGACGACAGTGTCCAAACCTGCGCCTTATCACAGGATGGCATCTGATAAATTTGATCTACACTTCGGATCAGACACACACGACAAACGATCCATTTATTCAGACTTTAATAGCATAGTATATTATATTCGTTGTTGAACACAACTGCTCCCGCCCACAACGCATAAATACCACATTCTCAAAATATTCGGATGTTACAATGAAGAAAACCAAAATCCTGAAAAACTTTTTCTGTTCTCCAAACGTAAAATAAGAGTTGAAAGAACAAAGATACAAATCCAATCGATGGTCATCTAGTCTCTCAGTACATCAGATGAAACCCCTTACCAGGAACTGAATAAGGTCTACCAGATCAGGGATTTCCAACTAATATCAGATTACTGCTCACAATGCTGGATATTAACGAGCTCGATATTAATGTTTATTAAACTGGCTTCGATCATTTACGACGTAACGTAATAATAAAAGTGACTTAAAATTTGATTCTAATCTGTATCGACTCATTTATCTAAGACACGAAGTGTGGAGTATCCATAGTATCCATGCAGTGAAGAGTTTTTGAAATCGGTCCGTTGATCAGCTACCAATATCTACGACACAGGTGTGAAAAGGGTATAATTATACTGATGCAATTACAGCATGGTTGAGTCATATTTCCTTGAGATGGTAGTTATAAGTAAAATGACTAACTTAGAACATCCGTAGGCTTATTGATGTGGGATTTGCAACCCTTTGTAGTAATTTCTCCAGTGCTGTATTTTCCCGTCACCAAAACCCATTATCAGCCTCCCAGCCCATGCTTCAAGTCCTCGGGTGCAACTTGACATTTGAAAGTTTTACATCGAAGTCGTTTACTGCTGCACTCAGGGAGTCGCCGTCTGATTTGTTTCCCGGCGAATCCTTAAACAGTTTTCACTGCAGCATCGGTCCCGGTGGAGGCGCTATTTATATTCAATTCTGTTTGTACCGACAATCTCCGCAAGAAGGAGGATGAGGGAGGGGCTTTGCCCTTTACCTCGAGCCCCAATACCGGTTTATGGGATAGGAGGCGAACACGTCGGTTGTTCAGTCCAAGTCTTTCACCAAGTTCCATCGTGAAAGCCACTCATGTTATCAAATTAGGAAATTATAGTAATTTCGCAAAGATTGATAATCAGTTGTTGCTCAAATCAAGAGTTCTGGCTGGTTGATCACTGCATGGCAAGACAAGAGCAGCGAAACGGCCTCTTCAGGCTAATCTGAGCTGATGCAAAAATCCAAGCTACTGAGACTACTTGTATAAAACGTTCTGAAGTGTACATGTTATTTCGACCCTACCCGATCAGTTTTAAACTGATTTGCATTACAATTGATAGGAAGAATCAAGTATTGACGGCGATGCAGTAGGTTTGTTGTTGTCGGTATTTTCTTATGCTCATACTATAAACACGTGGCGGAGGAAGCTACATTGCTTGATTCCATTAGGATCAGGCTCATGTTTATAATCGCATCTCAGTGACGAACGAACCTTACCGCCAAGAGGAATTTCAAGCGGAAAGAAATCCCAGCGCTCCCACGATTTATCTTGTTCAACCGTCGCGTGATAATCTTAAAGAAAAATGAAGGCGTAAAAGGCCTTAGGAAAGAAGCAAAACCTTGTCGACAGTGACAAGACGCCAAGAAGGAACGGATTGATTCATTGGATCCATCGGGAACGTACGGGTATTACTAGCAGATGTTGGAGGGGTAATTAATATGGCGTTTCTCACAATTAAATATTGCGGTAGGTGAAATGCTAGGTATTTCAGACGCCTGAATAGGTTGTCCAACCGCTTAGACATTCTGATTTATGGCAAGAACTGCGAACGAGCACTAAAGCTCCCATAGCCACTGTAAGTTGAATGAATATCCAACCTACTGTGAAACTATAAATATATCCGTTCCGTTGGAGATTTATTTATGGGAAGCAGTAGGAAATAGGGTTGACGACATAAGAGGTAATTATTTTGCATAGTTCGTAACTGATGCAATGTTTGTTACCGTTTGGTATGTGTTTCATATTGCATTACAAGACGAAAACCATTCAGAGCAGGTTGTTCGAGGATACTTCAAATTGAAGGAGTAATGTTGGTGATTGTTGTGATCTCGACGGTTGGTGTTTTAACTCGATGTAATATTCTGTGGGTATTCCAGTGACCTGGAGGTCATTGGACCAACGTAGAGGGTGGAAAGAACGCGGGGCGGGAATGTCACGGAGGTATGGAGCAAATTGGCATGTCACAAGTTTATATGACGAGGGAGGATGAGAGTGAGGAGGAAATTATGTCAGGACAAGTGGGGTGCGGTTTACTGTTATGTTAATTCTATCTGATGTGGTTAGAAGGGCGAGGATGGCGTTTCGGAAATCGATTTAACGAGAACATCCAACTCCGTGGATATCGGATGGTTTGGAAACGGATGTTGAGGAAGGTAGCTCCGGTATAATCAGGTAAATAGGGGACTGGGATGAGATGGTCTTGAAGAAGCAGCATGGAAAGTAGGAGAAGAGCGCAGTGGGTCCCGACCCCGGGTCAGAGGGGCGACCTTTCTCCCTGGTGGATCCACCCATAATTAGCCATACACGCCTCAGACTTCACGACGAAAGGTAGAGGGCGTTCTGTGCGAAGGGAAGAAAATAAAACAGAAAAAGAGAAAGAGTCGAAAAAATCTCGAAAAATCTTCACACTGATGCCCTGCTATGCATAAAACATTAAATCCCAAGGCTCTTTCCGCCTTTATCAGCCGAAGGAGAAACCGTACAATGTGCATCGAGAGCCCCGACCAGATGTAGTGGAACTTGTATGTAGGGAACGGGAAAGTCTGGATAGCATCTCCCTTGTTTCCCCGCAGCATCCTTACACTGCGTTATCCCTGATTGAATATCCGTGTCTTGAACCGCTATTGTCGGCAACTTTATGTGGTTATGAATCCAGTTGTAAATATACGTTGAGCTCAACCTTGTACGGCAACGACGGTGCAACTTATTATTTGCTGTAGTCATTGGCTGAGTCATGTCTAGCCATCACCAGAACAGGAATTTTTGCATCCATAATCAAACGTGTTTATAAGTGATGAATATATTAGATTGATATCATTTTTCATTAACCAGGAGCCATATTCGTTCAACAATTGTAAGGTAGATAGGTACCTAATGCTGTTCTGAATGGTCTAATTAACTTCCAAAATGATCATCACTCTACGAAGCTAAGCAAATTTAGAAAAATTGCACTTCACGAATTATTCGTTTAATTTCAACTATTTTTCATCAATAAGGAACAACAATGCTCATGATTTTTTTTTGTCTACTTTCAGCGGTCCAGCGGGGGCGAGTTCCTCCCAGCCAACCTCCAAGCCTACCCGGGCAGTTTTCGCTGACGAACGGTGAAGCTGCCATGTCCGCTGCGGCTGCTGCAGCAGCAGCGGCGGCAGGCTTCAACGGCCATTCGTACCTTTCCTCCTACATCAGCCTCCTGCTGAGGGCAGAACCTTACCCGACCTCGCGGTATGGCCAGTGCATGCAGCCCAACAACATCATGGGCATAGATAACATATGCGAGCTGGCCGCCCGCCTTCTGTTCTCCGCCGTTGAGTGGGCTCGGAACATTCCTTTTTTCCCCGATCTTCAGGTAAGAATTAATACAAGACGTAACTGAGCACAACGCTGGCGAAATTTGTTTTCAAATTAACACCAAGAATCAACCCACATCCATCTTATTACCATTGCTCTTTTTATTACCTAATCACCTCTACGCAGCCACTACCAGATCCACCGCAATTTTTCGCTGATTCGATCAATTTCCTTATTTCATTAACATTCTGCACAATCCACTACCTCAATAAATAACCAGGTAACAAAATTTGTTATCTGGTTATACATGGTTATAAATGTATTTTCATTTTTTATCTGAAAATACATGGTTATAAATGTATTTTCATTTGTTATCTGAAAATACATTTATAACCATGTATTTTTCAACGGTTTTTTTATCTTTTTTTTCAAAATACCTACAGTATTAAAACGCTCATTAAAAAGTTATTCTGTTGCAGCACCTCTAATATCAGCTGTATTGGAATCAGAGAGCTTCGTTTCATTTTATTCGTATTTCACTGATAAATTTCAACTTTATAACCTTAATCTTTCATATCTTCTCTATTTCATACCTTTTCGATATTTTCGCCTGTGACCTTTGCTCTATCTCAAACCTTCAAAGCTCTAAATAAGATTTTGGTTCATTTACTGCCTTCAAAGGTAATGGACGTTCAGTGTGATTTCTTCAAAAATTTCTTCACAAAGAGCCTTCACGCTTCAGTAGTTGTAGTTTTGACGATCTAAAGGAACTTCTCAAAACATATCGTCTGGTGTTCTTATGGGTTATGGTGGTTCTCTCCTACTGTTCTTGCGCTTTCTTCCCCTTAATCAGCTGGCGCAGCTTCATCGGGGCGAAGGTAAGGCAGGTGAGGGAAATCCTATGCAACGATTCTTCCCAGCTCATCGGTAATCAGGCAGGTAAAAGGTGTGACGCATCTGTTGATTCCTGCCATTAGTTCATATTCACTACTTCTCCAAAGCGTAAATGATGACTTTACCAAGATGTTGTGGAATCAATAGATGCTTCTAGATCGAAGCAGAACCTTGCTGTTTCTGCCAATGGGCTCTCTAATTAATCTAACGCCTTTTTTCATTTGTTTTCTTCTTTATCCAGGTGACAGATCAGGTCGCTCTCCTCAGACTCGTCTGGAGCGAGCTCTTCGTTCTCAACGCCTCCCAGTGCTCTATGCCCCTCCACGTGGCGCCACTCCTGGCTGCAGCAGGCCTGCACGCCTCTCCCATGGCGGCCGACCGCGTCGTTGCCTTCATGGACCACATCCGTATCTTCCAGGAACAGGTAGAAAAGCTCAAAGCTCTTCACGTTGATTCCGCCGAGTACTCCTGCCTCAAAGCCATCGTCCTCTTCACAACGGGTGAGTCCATATTTCAACAGTTAATTATCTTCTATCAATACAACTCTCATCTCCCGGAACATCTCCCCATAAAACCTCCTCAATTGAAATTCCTTCATTAGCGTTCAAACTACAATCACACTCTGGCAATGACATCTACATACAACTTATAATTGCAGAATAAATGGTCTGTAATTGAATCATTCAAAGTAATGTAAAACCGCTATTATTGTGTACTATAATAGTACAGCGCTTTCCCAATGAATCACTCGAAAAACGGCTTCTCTGATACGATACTAAACGCTCTCTTACGGAAACAACATCAGTGAAAGTTGACATTGCATATTCAAGGCTACTAATAACTCGACAGATAAGGAATTCGTTCAATGCTGTCCGTCCTTCACGGATAATTATTGTAAAACTAAGCTGATTTTTTCTCGGCTGGCTTCACCTTTGGAGAAGATAATGCGGACCAACATATTTTACATTCCAGTCTGATGTTTCAGTAGAAATAGCAGATGTAATTAGTTCTTATTACCTCCAATTTATAAGTTCTTGAATTCTGCATTTTGATGGTTCACTCGCCGTACTATAATTTGACAAGTCATTATTTTTTTCGACAATGTTATGACCTTTCAAGTGTTGTGAGGACGTCTTGATTAGATGCATCCTCATAACGTTTGCTGCAAGCTGGTCATATAAGAGTTTATCATAAACTCTAAGGGGAACCGTAGTGACAACAGGTACATTATTTTATTTAGATGTATGATCTCGAGGAGATATAAAAAGCCAACAGTAGTCTTTTATCGTGAACAGTAAACAACATGGTCGCTTCTATACTAGTGGAACACGGAATGGAGGATCTTATATACGGCAGGTCGCGCACGGACCCCTATAAACCAAGATTGTACAAGACGGCAGCTGTGTGGAACCAGACACTATTATGGGGACGATAAAATACGAAATGTAACTTCAAGAGAGACGAAAAAGAATTCAAATATTAGGACAGGTGGCCGAGCATGCGCGGTGACTATATTTCAAGTCCTACGAATCTGTCGACGCTGAATGTCAATGAGGGCTATCTTTTTGTTCGGACGGTCGAAGAATCTAAAAGCAGATGACAATCTTGCTGAAAGTTCATCGGAAAGAACAGAATGTGGCTACTTAGAACTAAAACGACTGATAGACACAGCCCATACTGTTAATAATTCCGGATTCGAACCTCATTTGTAATTTCATGGTGGACAAAAGACAGATGGCTAGAAGAAAACCTGTACAATTTTATAAAAATACTAAGGATTCTCTTAAATGGTTTTGAACACCCATCAAGTTAAACTGATTATTTGAACCTGGGCAATATGCAGTGCAAGCAATATTCTACAACATCAACTACATTTAAAGTAATTACAAAATTTGTAATTACTAATTAGTGATAGCCTTTGTCTTACTGTTATGAGTACTGCAAAAGTGCTTGTTCTCGATCAAACCCGCGTTCACTATTAACAAAACTATTGAATACTATTAGGTAGGTAAGTCACGCGTTTACCAGTAATTCTGGTGTCGTTCGTTATGGGTTTAGGAATCCTGATTTCGACTGCTTTACATCGAGTTGGTTATGGCGCCACCGGTGTTTTATGAGTATGTAGTGGTACCAGAGCCACTCTGAGGTAGTATAAATATTCCAAAAGCCTTGAGAAACTATCAAAACTCGAGTATTGTTCATTTATCGATGAGGTATACGAAATGTCAAGTATAATTGCTTGGAATGGGATGTTATTAGCTTTCGTCAGTACCACCGTTGCTGGCGTTGTTGTCAGTATTGAACGTGCAGTATTGAACGTGCAGTATTGAACGTAGGGCTATTTAACTACCGCGTAGGGTACAGGTACAAGTAATTGCAATTTAACTTTTAAACTAAAATTGCATTTTTCTAAGCTCGGCTATGAATTACTTGTTGAATGTTTATGACGCTTCACTGACAAAATTAACCCTTAATATCCTCCACGACTGACTTTCAGTCCTTGGGATTTCGGTGTGAGTCAAAAGCCAACTCAGGTCGTAGGTGGAATTCGTGGTGGGAAGTACTCAAATGCTCGACCGCAGGAGGGTGTCTAGTAAGCGACAAAGGGGGTTGGATGACTAAGAGAACCACCAAGCGATAGCCATCTCAATTTAAATACGTCACATCAGGCTCCGGTCCGGAGGGGGTTTATCTTGTCAGGCCTCCAGACGGGACATTGTCCACGGGAGCGGTCCAACACAGAAAGGAGTTTCACCGATCTTGCTCCGGTATCTGTTACCACCTACCTCATTTCCTTCTCTCCCGTGAGCAATATCTCCGGACAGGCGAAACCCTTGTCCACCCTTGGGTCTCCTTATTTCAATTCATCTTGAAACGTCAGTGGAAGGTTACGTCAATGTTTGCGGTTTTCAAAAGCCGTCCTCGACAAACTTACTCCCTTGCTGAGGACTTGCTCTGAATGGGATGAAATATGTATCCTCCCCAGGAAGGAAATTACGATAACCGAAATAACTGTCATAAAGTTTGGTATATTTACGTGTACAGCACGAACAGCACCTGCTGACCAATAAATGAGTTGCTTGATGTTTGAATTGAGATTTTGAATTTGAAATTCGACGTCCTAAGATGTGCGTCATTTAAGTCTCCCTTATCTGTCGTGTTATCTTAAAGTTGAATTACCTACAACATCTTGAATCACTATGGAACACAAAATCCCTGTGGTCTTTCAAGCTCTTCCACGTGCTGAACACAGATTATTTTAGAACAAGTTCGACTTGTCTTCTTTCGTTTTTTTCACGAAGAAATCCCTTGTTTGTGATGCGGTAGCGCCAACCGCCGCAATCCATCATGCATTAACCATCTCCGATCACACCCTGCAGAATCCGGAACTAGTACAAGACGCGAAACCATAACTCCGCCTGTGGGAACCTCTTCGTTAATGGACACTGGTGAGTCAGTAGAAGGTGAAAGCAGGCTGAGATTGTCATCATCCTAGAAGGAAGAACTCCCTTACCATTTCTCCGGTACGCTTTTGTTATTCCCCGTCCATCTTCTCCTCTCTCTCTCGTATCTGGCCACTTCGCATATCGTCGTCTCTCTTGCAGCATCGCATCCTCCAGCGTACGAAGGCCCTGAGCGGAGGGAGGGACTTCGGGAACCGGTTGTGGTAGATCCCAAGCGGTTTTATTAATAGGTTTGTGACATCACCGTTTTACGGGACTACGGGGGGGGAATGCGCAAGGAGAGATTTCCAGCGGCCCATCCTATCGAGAAATTACCAGTGTTCCTTCGTGCGATATTGTTTGTTTTTTTATATATTTTTTTTCACTCGGCTCAGGGGCATTTTTATCTGTGATCGTGATGGCAGAATCGGTCCTAATAAGGTTTTACGCAACAAACAGCGCTCCCGACCGGTTCAATTAAGTTATTTTATTCCAGAAAAAACACAAGTTACCCTAAACATCGGACCCTTTCCCTCACGTTCTCCCGTTTACGGGGTTTATAAAGTTGAGAAGTGAAACAGAAATTTGCGCAATCTTTTAACCACCCACCCACCCAGCTACCGACTGTATATTTACTTATCACAAAACATTCGATTAAGTCAGCTTTAATCGGAAGATATACAAGCTAGTCACCTTTTCGAACGAACACAAGGTTTTAGCTCATTACATTCTATGAATGTACGAGATACAGAACCGAGGGAGAGAGACAGTTTGTCTGCCATAAGGTCCTCTCTACCACTATGGCAGGAAACGTGATTACCCAAATCCAAAGAAAAATAAATAAATCAGACTTCATAGTTTTGCGTTCAGAGTTCACTTCACTCAAAGTTCATCAAAGTGTCCACTCAATCCTAATACTACACATATTCATGTTTACTCCAATTTACAACTGAAAAATCACTATTTATCAATATTGCTCAAGTTAATCCTCATACGTTTTCAATAACTTTTCCTTCAATCTTTTCTTAAATGTAATTATAGCCAATTCTGTATCGAGCAGTTCAACATTATCAGCATGCATGCGCACACGTTGAACATGGAATGATCTATTAAAAATCATTGTTCGATGTAAAGGACATTGCAGGAGCCTATTACTATTACGAGAATCAATATTATGAGTATTAACCATGAACGAAAAATCATCGTACAAATAAGAATGTTTACTATATATCAAAATTTTATAAACAAGCACACCATGCGATACCTTTTCCACTTTCTAATCTTTAGCCAACTAAGTTTTTGGAAATACGGCGTGATGATCCCACCAAGGAAAATCAAACATTGTGGGCATTCTGAGCACGCTGCGATGTATCACATTTTTCAGTGGACATATCGCCGTACGCCACAGCAGGATAGTCGAGAATTGGTGAAAAGCATCGTCTGCACAAGTTTAATTCGCACACTCTCAGGCAAATGAAAAGCAATACGCCTAAATTGGTAAAGGCCTTCATAGACATTCGCACATACTGAAGCAACTTAATGTCCTCATTTCATCTGCGAATCTACTTCCAATCCCAGGTTTCTAGTCGAATGCACAAAAGGCAGTGGCCACAGTGGCAGAGAGACAGAGAGAGAGAAAGCATGCTTTATTAAATATAACAAAAGTCGAGGAGTCATGCTTAATCATGGACTGTAGATCGTCTGAGTTTGCTTCAAAATCCATCCTTCTAACAAACAAACAAAAACTCACATCTTATGTTACGCTAGTTATAAAATATTTTCCCAAAGTTCATATTCTTTCATAGCTCCCACTCTAAGCTGCCAAGCTACCCTACAAAAATTAACTATTCTAATATCACAGTTTCTTAACATATTCAAATACTCTGGTTGCGCAATTTCTCTTTTTCGTAAAAACCTTTTCCTGACTGTCATGTAGGCTGAACATGTGCGTTTTCCGCCTTGTCAGAGCTACACAATCTCGCTTGTATCCTGTCACCAAATGGACGATACCTCAGTGCCAAAAGATACAGAACAGCTCGAGATACAGAACAGTGATCTACGCGAGTGGTAATAAACCGTCGAGACTGAGTTTGCTCGTTCGGATCAAACTGGAACTCGTTCGTTAGTTCATTTTTCAGTCATTATCTCTCCCGACTCTCTCAAATGGCCATTTACAATTCAGTCAATCGGCAAAAATTGTGAGTAACAAAGCAAAAACAGGGGAAAAAACGTCTGCCACTCTAATCTCAGCTCAGGTGCTTTCAATCCAATGCTCCATCGAAACGGCTCCCCAACCAGGCCGTAGCCGGAGACTCAAACTGCTTGACAGGCGCTAAAGCGCAGATCTGATTATGTTTGGCGGGTTGCTGAATCAGGGTGCGGTCGGCTGCTTCCCTCACCGCATCTCCCGAAACCCCTCATCCCCTTGATTTCCGCTCTGATTGATAATTGATCTAAAACGCTTCCCCAATCGCCCGTGAATTAGCTTCCTCGCTTATTGAGCCGAGTTGGGAGGGTTGCGGTTTCCCCGCCTTTTGGTTCAGTTTTATTTCACCCTACTCCCGCGCCGCCGTTCCCGAGATTTATAGCTTTTCCTAAATAGATTTACTGGTTTTTCTGAAGGTTTTTTTTCCACCCCCCTGTTCGAGTCTTCCCTCCGGGTGCCCCTTACTGGTTTATGTATGTCCATCTTTCAATCACTGACTGAGACAGTGTACGGGTGACGTCCATATCTCTTTTCGAGACTGTTGAACTCTCATTTTCATCACCAATGATGGCGTAAAACGTGAAATTTTCAAACGACTGGTTATCGGGTGATTCAAAGTCCTTCTTTGGCAAGGAATGTCATCCTTAACTTGGGCTCTGCGAATTGTCGAACGTCAAGACTCGGGCGGCAGCTGTCCCTTCCATCCGGTCAGTTTGTTCCTTCCGCGATAATGATTAGCCATTGTGACCGTGTAGGTACTCGCTAAACCTTCAAAATTTACCGTAAAGTTTCCCTTCAAAAAATATCATTATACAGCTGCCGGAAAATGTACTACCAACTCAACACAAATCTTGAAAAGCAATAACACTGAAGGAGGCTTTTTAAACCACTTTAGCTTGTATAATATGGCGCCAAGGGGAGATTTCGAAACTGGTCCGGTGCTGGTGAAGTGGTTTGGGCATCTCTTTAGTTTCCATCGATCTCATCGCACTTCATAAGTACTCTTTTCTTATGCTTAGCTCCTTAATGAGGAAAAGGGTGGGCGGGGAAAGTGAAGATGATAACAAATAATTTCCAGCTTATACACCTTCAGTCAGGCTCCTGCCCGGCCGAACCACGAACCTGTCAAAGTGGCCAAAATTAGCCTAAATTGCTTTCAGTATTAAAATTAGCCTAAATTAGCAGTTCTTGTATGGAGATAATGGGTTAAATCTTACAAATGGCACTGGGTCATGTTATATAGAAGGTCTGTGACAATTTCAAGTCTATTGCTCCTGTTACTCAGTCTGTAGACTCGTCAAAGTGGCCAAAATTAGCCTAAAATTTCTGTCTTTCGTTTCTAAATTTTTTTGGGTGGAGATAATGAGTTACACCTTTTAAAAGGCAGTGGCTAAAGTTGAAATGAAACATTAGAAATAAATCTGTGAGATAATGGATAAAGTTACAGCCTTGTTCCTCGATAGAGTGGGCTCTGGCAAACACGTGAAAAATAACCTGTACGTAGGTTTTGCTGTCAGAGCGGCGCCGCTACTTGCAAAAAACTGGCGTCTCACAACATGACGTTTTTTAAAGTAATTAAATACTCCTCGAACCTCCAAGATTTGCTGCACATACATGCATACGATTAATACTCCAGCCAGCGAACGTATCGGAAAATCCCCCATAAAATCTAATTTCTGGTGTTGACACGTCTTTTACGCCTTGAAATTTTGGGGTTATACTCCTCCGTCATGAGAATGACATTGTGCTCCAATCGTTTGACGTCATGACGGTGCAGGACGACTTCATAAGCCCCTTAGGTGCGGTTTCCGAGCTCGGGATCTAGAGGTTCTGGACTTACAGGTCAAGGACTCAAATAAGCTTTAGGATCTAAATCGTCTTTCTGAGTCAAGGATTTATAAGCAAAACTCGAGGATGTATAAGTCCTAGACCTAGGTATTTGAGTCTAGAATAAAAATCGTAAATAGCAATAAATATGGAGAGAATCGTACGGTTTTTTTGTGTTCTAATGTTGGTATTGGGGACCGCCCGGGCTGTCTCCAGTGTTACTCAGTAGGTTCGTCCGCAGTATAGTCAATTCTTCACTCGGAAAGTCAATTTTTTGACTCCGGAGTCGAACAGGGCCGTGAGACTCCAGAGTCTAGTGAAGTTCTGGACTTCGTTAACGCCCTGACTCGGAAAGTCATTTTAAAGACTACAGAGTCTAAAACTGGTTAAAGTCTAGAGCGCTCTCACCCTTCCATGTTTCATGTTTACAAATTCACGAAAAATCTGGACAAAACCAACCAGAAATCCAAGTTGAAGTTGTTAGGTCCAACAGGGATTCGACCCTGTACCGCCTAGTGCCAAGCCAGTGTAATCAATGCGGTTATTACACCACGTCGGTCCCCACCAATCTTCATTCCATAAGTTTCAACGAAAGTTTACAATTTTTGTCGGAATGATGATCACTGTGGACGTGGATATAGTTCATGGTAAGTCTTGATAATAATAAATTAGTTGAAAGGGGCTCATAGTTTATTTAATGTATCAATTAATTTATTAATCCCATGTTATGTTGTATATGAACCATTTTCCTTTTGCTGGTACACGTACCATTGCGGTTATTGCCCCTGGTCCATATAGCAACCTCAAGCATCGACAACGCCACTCACGATACCAAGCCCGTTGAACTTATGACGGTCTCCTCAATGCCGATAAAGGAATAGAAAGGTAGCCGGGGTCGTACGAAACAGCGATAGCATTGACCCTATTTCTATCGTCGAAGGCAGGAGATATGTACGCAGCGATACCGGCCCGTGAACTCCCCTCTGGGCCCCCCTTACGCAACTAACCTACTCCTACATCAGCCCAATTACCTACGCGCCGAATTTTATCCTATACGTGCCCTCCTGCGGTGACTACGCTCCGAACCAACCTCCGGGAATTTGGAGAGTTCTCTGTAAATAATAAATTTAAAAAACCCGAAAAAACAAGGAAAAAATGTAAGGAGGCAAAAAAACACCGTCGTTAATCATCCTTCCGGACAAAAACACGAAGAAATTTTCACGGGAGGCATCTAAAATGGATGTGAGCTTTCAGGAACGTTGGGTGGTTACAGGTTTTATAGCGGGGTCTTAGAAGACTCGCCATCTACGCTATTACCTACTTCGAGACTTATTATTGGTTTCTACTCGGTCGCTTTCTCATCGTTCTCTAGAAAACGACAAGGATCAGCGATTTTGTTGTAGCTGTATTCCGAGAACCTTGAAGAGGTATTACTCACGTCACGATCAATTCCCGGGTTGTAATTGAAGCCTTCACAAATTAATAATTACGTAGGGATAGAGGAATCGTTACAGGTGACAATTAAGTATGACTCCAGCGTTATTGTGGATTTATCTCCGTCGTCTTGTAGAATGAATTGAAATTTGCCGCGGGTTTCATTACAATGTTCCTTGGACGTCAAATCAGTGTTGTTTGAACTGATTGAAGCCGATGAGGACAACCTTGACGCCCTCAAGATAGGAATGATGGTCTGAGGAAGACAGGCCTCGTCCATAAGGCCTGTTCTGATAACTAGAGAGCGGCCAAGAAGGTGGAGTTGTACAGAACTCTAGAGTAGGGTCGAGTTGTTCAATAAAAATAACAAACAACTTGACAGAACAACGTTAAATATGCCTCAAAGAATTGCAGAAATATGTTGAGAAGAACGCCATATTCGCGACCAGTAGTATAAGATGCATAAAAAGTACTCGTACATTTGGCATAGTGTGCATCTTTTTTTCCTCTTCATATTTCAGGGAGATTTACCCTTTCCTTTGTCATTTCAGAAATGCAAGTTTCATTTTGCACATAATTGCACATCTTTAAGGTTACTGCGTACGAGAAAAAGCTTCGAATACAGCATATCTGTACCATCTGTACACCCGTATTGACTGTTTACTATAATATAGTAAACTATTATCCTGTACAAGAGTAATTTCCTTTTTTTTTCTTTTTTTTCATTTTTGAAGTTTTCTGCTATCATAAAGTAGACTACCTAGTCAATTTGCCATACATTTCCAGAATATATACTCAATTCATCGTCACTCTATGTCACTGGCCCTTTTTTACTCTTCGTTCCAACGTTCTGTCCATTTTGGTTCTTTTTCCGTGTTCTCGTAGAATTACTGACACCGTTGAGTGTTCCAATTTTCGTAGCACATTTTATATTTTGCTTATTTTCCATTTTTATAGCACAGTTCGAGGCATTTCAGAGCATATATGAGCGTGCACACACAGGACCCAAAATGCAGGGTTTACAAATGATCAGAATCAATATAATCTGATTCATATCTGGTTATGTTTTTGCTCAGCTTTTTGGGTTGATCCCAGAAGTCGTTAAGCCCCTGTCATTCCCTCATTCGTCCGAATAAACGAGTTGAAATTTTACGTTTCTAGTCAAGGAATAAATCAACATCAACCCCACATTTAATGGAACTAGTTAAATGAACTTTGTTTTTTCTTAACATATTACACATTAGCACATTTCAACGTTTGCCCCGGCGATGCAACAAAGTTGGCAGATTTTATCAACGTTTCCTTTCGCCTACTAACATCCTGATTAGTCGCACCTACTGAAAGGTCACAGCGGCAATAATATCTGTATACGTTTCTATCGACAGCCGTTACGGCTTCCTAATGGACTCGCTCGTCCTTTCACGGCTTTTCCCAATCACAATCAGCGATAACCCAAGGGAACCGCAAACCTTTTTTATACGACGTCTAATAGATATTATGTTCTGTTATAACACCCCTATAAACTCGAAATGTTATTTGGACTAAGTGTAACGTCTACTTAACGTGCGAATAGAAGAATCCTGATATCTTAATCGATCCGAATGGCCAATTACAAAATACTCCACTCCATTGAAAATTCTATTTCAAAGGAAGAACTACTTATCATACCCCATGACACAGGAAAAGAAGTAACCAAAATTAGCTCACTTTAGCTCAAAATGCTCGAGGACATTCAAAGCCCCTCGTATCGAAAGACGATTCAATAGACTTTCGTGAAAAGTTCAACATTCGAGTTTACCAAATTCAATTCAAAGTCTACTGAGAAGCTATACTTAAATCTTCTATCTACTCGTACTACCGTAAACGAATAATTTTATAAGGTCTGCCTCACAAACAGTAACTAACAGTTGAGTATTATCACAAGTTTTTATAATTATGTATCGCAATGATACTCTTAATCGTAATACAAGAGGAATTTTACAACTCAGCAGATGGAGAGTTACATGGATTATGCTGTTCGCTCTAAACTTCAAAATGGATTCTTGCACGATGTCCTCGTCCGTTAAAGAGTTGTCAAGCCCTGCTTTGTCGATTCTCATTCTAAAAATTATACCCGTCTGAAAAATCCCAATAAGGAAAAAACGTGGTCTTTTCACTAACGAATTACGAATTACTGAAGGCTTGCTTTCCACAATACAATTTCAAGTGAAGTTTGAGTACTTGACATTCAATCGTTAAACGGAATCCACTAGTTACCAACAACCGCAGTTGCTTGTATCACTAGTTGTGAATGAGCAAAAATATTGCGTTCACAGTCCAAATTTTCGTCAACCGGTCCAAAATTAAGTTTGTTCTAATCATCATTTCGCACGTCTTAACATACGTCTGTATCTTGTTTTCCTTAGGACGATTTCATGGCGTTCTTACCAGATTTACTTCCGAAACATGTACCATTATAAAATTTATGTTTATAAATTTTAAACGACTTTCTGCCATCAAAATGTTCATCAGAAGAGAGAGAAAATATTGTCTAATTGGTAATACTAAGCCTCCTCTGGTGAAGAATCACGTAGGGTAGACGTACCTGAGCTGTGCTCTGTTTCCAATTACGCTTGCGCAGATGTTACCGGCTGATACGCCGACGGTTTATCACCAAGAACAATGAGGAATGTCCCGTACCTAATGAGGCGTTGCGTTCAACATCTGTTCAAAATTTGCGCAATTTCACCCGCACTTCAAGACTGTAGGATTTCCGAGTGGACGAATTTTTCATTTTGGCTCGTTGGGTTTCTGGTTTTTCTTATGACTGATCTTTGTGTTCTTTTGTCAGCCTTGAATTGTTATAAACCATTGCCAGTTACAACCAACTTGTTGATCTCGTTCAAAATTCTAATCGGAGAATTGAATGGAATAATACAAAAACTTCTTCAATAGTTTAGACTAAATATTCATCACCATCATTGTCTGTAGCATTTAGAAAGATATCATTAGGACTAAATAACCACATGCACTATTACAAAAATGTGTGATATTTAGTCACTATAAAATGTCGTTCGTTTGGTGGTTGGTGATTGAAAAACCTTGTCTCTTAATTCTTGCTACCAGGAGATCAACAGGTAAACACATTGACATTCGCTGAGTTCACGATAAGGCTTCTCTATATTTTAGGCTATTTCAAGGGTTAATTTCCATAACTCGAGTACATGAGTTGTTACATTGATGGACACGCAGGCCGTTCCGTGCATTACCGCTCTGTCAGCATCGTTTCCGATCGGATATGTACGTGTGTACAATAAACATTTAATGTAAACTATTGAAATTGAAAGCCTCCCACCGGGTTTAGGGCTAATTTTTGACGGGGTCGACCCCTTACGGCCTTGTACATGTCACGGTGACTCCGCTGTCGTTTTGGGTGTTTGATTTGATGCCCGATTTGGACAGTTCCGCCGGACTAGAACGTCAACATTTGCGAGCCCTTTCATGAATAGTCATCGAGCAAGGTGAGTTTTATCCGTCAGAATCGTTGAAATGACCGGGCGGGCGATAGGGAGCAACAATATTAATTTAAATGCCCGCGGTAAATTGAAATGCCCTGAGAGCACCACCAGGTCATCGCAGGAACCTAATGATGAAGGAAAACATTGATTTTATGAGTTAAAGCTAACAATTCATACAATTCATTCAAACAACTCGTTCTCTCGCTTTAATTACGGTCGGAAGGAATTAACCCAAAATTTATTTGGAGCGAATTTAGATGAAACTCGGTTATGGTGGGATCAGCTCATGAAATGGTGGGATCGTTGAAATAAACTTCTTGAGGTATAATACTCATCTAATCACGGGAAATTATACATCTTCTTATGGTTTCCATGAACCAAATGAACGAATTTTAGGTAGGTATTAATTTTTTTCATAACATCAAGTTCTTAACCCTACTGGATTTTGTATTAGAAATCGTTGAAAATGTTGAGTTAACATCTGACCTGTCCGGCAGTTAAATGTTCTAACTGGTTACAATTCTCGGCGTAGCCCTTAAGGTCAGTGTTCGTAGGGTTTCTACTGGGCGAAAATCTTGTTAGGATAATAACCCGCGAAATGTCAGTTACAACGGCCCGTTTTTAGTATTGGTATAATGCACGGTTCTCCGTTGTTATATGCCCCTATATACTACAGAACATACTCTCTATAATCTATCGTGAGTTACACAGGTCGAGTTGTTACTACACTGCCCTGTTAAGGAAAGACGCCTCAACTCTAAATAATTGATTTTTCAGAAATTAGCTTCAAAGTTTGGCAGTGAAAACTCCCCTTTTGTTCACTGCAAAACATTCCCGCAACCCCATTTTTATGGTAGGATATTGATTGATGTTAAGGCGTTTTGCCTTCACAGATAGAGGCGAATGCTTTAGAAGGATATTGATGAAAAACACCTCAACAGGTCGTCAACATAGGAGATCAACACTTATAAGCTATCATTAATACATACAGAAAACGCCTCCCAGGAGTCATTTGAAACACCTTAACCCATCATCTGAAGCCAACGATGTTAAGGTAATACGCCTAAACTCTGTTTTCATCTAGTTGAGACTTTTTTCGTTTACAAATAACATTAAAGCATGCTAGTTAAAGTGTTTCACACGAAGTGTTGAGGTGTTTCTACTCAACAAACATGCAGCTGAGGCGTTTCCCCCAACATCAAGCTTATACTGGTTTTGGGTATCAAGTGGTAACTTCTCATTTTCATGCACTTTCATCGTATGATATTGATTTCACTTAATCGGGAGTGATAGGAATATTCCAGGACCAGGTGTGGGATTCAAATTGCACCATAATGTTATGAACTAGGTACTGATTTTACTGAGTTGTCAACGGTAAAGCGATCGTACAATGTTATAACATATTAGAAATATATTTCTAATACTCGCTCCTGGTGGCCCTAAGTAAGACAACAAAATGAGCCCATGCCGATGATAATCCCAATACCTATAAAACCAACAAACGATACAAACGATCGTCAAGTGATGCGATATTAAACGGCGTATAATGTGGAAGAAGGCCAAGAAGAAAAAAAAAGAAAAGACAAATATCACAACAACTTTGAAAACCAGGAAATGAAAGGTGCTCCATCAAGGCGTATCTGCACTGAGGCCGGAATGACTCTAATATGAGTCAAAACTCGTCGACGGTTGAAGCTGTGCCAAGAAGTAATTCCCTTTCATTATGCCGGTAAACCCAGACCTTGAAGGCCCTCTCTCCGTTAGCGATTTAGCTCAATTTCTCGGACAGACTGCTCAGGGTGTACCGGTGAATAGCTTCCGTTAGAACGAAATAGGTTACCTTGAAATAAGAAAATAAAACAATGGCCGTTAGTGCAATTAGTTTGGAAATTGTACATTTTTCGTATTACCAATGATATTTACGAGAAAATGTTGGTAAATGAACTATAATAACTGACAAACTAATTAGGTAGGTATTATGTTTGTGAATTCTACGAGCTCAGCCTATTTCAATTATTTCGTCGTTCCTACCACATGTTGACGATATTTTATTTCGAGTCACAACGTTTCAAAAGTCACTAAATTTGAAATAATTATAGAGGTCGAGAAATACAACCTGAAATAGTCCTACCTATAACAATGGAAGCTGTAATTTTCCAATATTTTATTTTTTCAGTCTGTATTGACATATCAGTGCGCAACAAATAAAAACATGCAATAAATAATTTACGTGTGTTATTATAAATAGAAGGATATCTGTCAAAATATTGATTGCTGCAGATTGAAGGAAATGATTAGAATCTACTCGTATTTATAATTGGTATGCAAAAATAGCAAGGTAGGTTGGTCTGAAGAGGCGGTACTGATTATGCGCGTGAAATTGAACGGTTGATATATGCAGTTGGTTTTTTTTCTGTACGTTAGAGGTATAATTTACAAAAGAATGATATATTTTCATGTCTACACAGTATAGTCTAAACATTTCTACACTTTTACACATCAGTGTTGAGGAATACTCTATTATAGAGAACGAGCACTTGTGGTACTTACATTTTTTTGGCCATTGTCCGTTGCAGTTTTGGTTTATTATTATCGATAATGAACCAACGGAATCGATCAAGGAAACAAGAAATTTAACCCCACCCCCTCAACATTTGCTGGTTTGCGTTTCAAGATACGTAGATTCAGAATATCGAATTTAAAAAAATCCACCGTACGCCGTCCGCGCCACTTTGCCCAGTTGTGAAATTTGGGTTACGGGTTCGGACCAGCCCCACAATGATCCTTGTAACCTTTCATACCCTAGGTCAAGGGTAACGGGTTGAAAATTAAATTTGAAACTTTGAAAACGTCACATTTCGAAAAATTTGATCGTAACGGTGTAGTTTCTTTACACATTCACGTAGAGTTTAATTCGCAGAATTTTTCAAGGCCATCCGCAGCTATCTACATTCCGTTCGGTTCAAAGGTTGAGCCAATGAAATGCCTCCTGAGGTGTACCAAACGGCGGCATGTCGGTTCAACGGTCTTTCTGGGCAACAGCTGATTCCAACCACATTGTTTGGTCACTTTGAGTTCTTCGTTCTCAAACACTTCAGTTGTCTACGGAATGAAGGATATGTCGAAAGTTTGGTAGTAGGTACGTCCTGTTATTATTAGGTACAAGTGAAAATCCCAGTATATCAATAAAAGTTAAATCTAAATAATGCCTCATATAATATAAAATATTCATTTATCTTTTATTAAAAAAATGTAATGACCATTTCTGAGCTAGTTACCAACCCCACCCCCTCCCCTCATAACCACAGCTCATCTCGTAAATTGCCATCTGATACCCTATTTGAACAAATGATTTAGCGCATTAATCTACTAGTTTCGTACATTTTTAGGTCTGTAACTGTAAACACAGCAGTGATCTAGACAGATGGGTGAGATCATTACAGAAGTTGGCAAACCGTTGCGGAAGAATTTGTAGAGTTCTTATTCATTTCATTGCATACAAGAAACAAGTGGAAATTAATTCATTCAAGATAATTTTAGTTTCATCAAGATGCACGCCTCAATCTTGTAAATTTGAATTATACACTCATAGATCTGCAAGGATCAGGTTCCTAGGATGTTATAGTGACATAAGATCTAGCTTTAGTCAAGCTAGTTGTCAAAACTTTGCTATAACGTTGACAGAAAAATGTGTTCGTATTCTAGGTAGGTAGTTATGGCCAAGATCAAATTTTGAATGAAATTTGGTGTCTTTTGGCAGTAAATTCAGGATATTCTCGAACGGATTTTGGTACCTATGAAAAATGTTCAGAAATTCTTGCTTTCAACTCTTTTTGTTTTGTCTTAAACATTATTCAAATTATGATAAATGTTTCAATAAAACTACCACCAGTGGCAGCATCATAACTAGGGGCAGGGTTCTGAAAGTATATAAAGGAACTGATTGATTCCTCAGATAAAATTTCTAAAATTCTTAAATCGGGTAATGATCTGTTTATCAAACGCCCGTAAACGTCAAATGAGTAAACTCATGTTGAGAAAATTATTTAATTCTTGCAGTCTAGTTAGATATCCTACCGAATTTGTTTATCAGTCTCGCGATACAATTTTTGATCTGAAAATTAGGTTGAATTAAAAAAAAAAAACACATGACCCCATCCCATGGATATATCAATGTCAATATCCTCAGTTATTAACATTGCTGACATTTTATGTCTTTACATTGGCACATAGACTCGAAAAGCGTTAGGTACAGTTGATACCCTGATGATTTTTGCTCACAACCAATCGTTGTTAACCATTTGTGTTGATTTCTCGAAGTGATTTCTAACGTGGAAACTAAAGACATAAAATGTCCTAATGTGTTGCAGACTCGTATGCAAGCGTTTTAGCATGATTTCAACATTTTAATGAAATTTCGGTTTTGAGTCTCAAAACTGTTCAAATACGGAAAACAAGGTTTTATGCAAAATTCACAATGACTTGACTTTTTGCCAGCACGGCCCCTGTGTTACTACATAAGCAGCGCAGTTGGACGTGAAGCCAACACTTGAAATGGCATTTCGTCGAGGAATCAGCAACACCACCATGCTCGTTTTTCACAACTTTTCAGGAGAGAGAAAAACCCGATTTTTTCGTTCATCAAGGCCTAATTGACTGAAGTTTTATCTCGATATCCATGATGAATGATATCTAATCATCATAGGTATCGAGATAAAACTTCAGTCAATTATTAGGCCTTGATGGCCGAAAAAATCGGTTTTTCCTCTCTCCTGAAAAGTTGTGAAAAACGAGCCTGGTGGTGTTGCTGATTCCTCGACGATTTACATTACTTTTAATGGCTACTTTATAAGATACGAGTAGTTGACTTGAATTAATCGAAACCTAGTTGTTTTACAGGAGGTATTGACCCCTTGGTAGGCTTCTTAGTCATTTTCCAAAAGTTTTCCATATATTTTCGAATTTGGGAAAATGACGCAGAATGGTCGTGGTTTAAACAAATTAATGCGCAAACCGGACAAATCACTCGATGGTACGAAAGTTTTGAACGAATTGTCGGCGGTATTTTCCTCATCCCCTCCACCTACGGAGCCGATACTTGAGATGTGATTCCCTCGGCTGTTACTAAATTCAGACATTAGCGACTAAAGTTTATTTCTGCCCTCTGTTGACTTATTATTTGGGGCGTGGTAACGAGACGGTGACCTTTTTGTCTCGCGCGCTTCCACCTTCCCCAAAGGTCATTCTGGGCCTCTTCGTACGCTCCTCACGTTCCTTCCAAGTTGGAGAAGTAACCGTGAAATGACGCTATTTAACCCTTATCCCGCCTTTTATCTTCGTCCAGATTACCAACCTCGAGCCTCCCATTCATGCGTAGGAAATCGCACGTTTTCTGTGAGAGCTGTTAATCACTTCTTGTGAAAATTTCTTCTCAGTGAGAACGCATGTGATTTCCCCGTTTATTTGCAGTATCCTGATCGCGCTTAGTTCACATCACAATAACCAACCGTTATAATTCTTAAGTAACAAACGTCAGGCAGCTCCGCTTGTATTAATATTTATTGTGATTTCCGAATAGCTGCCATATGCCCTTAGATAAAAGTGGTTTCAAGGTTTATCCCACTTAACCTCACCATTCGCATTTGTCAAATCTCACCCTCACACAACCCAATCCAAAGAAACTTGATATTCAAAACTCCGCATTCTTATCTGGCAGGATTGAGACATCCACTGGTACGGCCTAGACCTGTGTGGTTTATAAGTGTCCGTTGGAGCGAAATATTTTGATTTAGTGTATCGTTCATCTAGACAAGCTCTACCTAATTTCCATGAAGGTTCTGAAAGTTAACTAACTAGCATCAACTATAATAATCATTTTGATGTGACCTGGGCGTTGTTTTGTCCTGTTTCGTCACTCTGATATTTCATTTCAAATAGATGAATGTCGGGCTTGGGACCGGCTAAGGCGGGTTGCGAAAGGGCGAGGGAAAATAAATCTACTGCCAAAGTTGATACTTCGGAAAAACTGTAATATTTCACCAATAAACGTAGATTAAGGGCATAAAATCGAAAAAACTGAGCTAAATCTAAAAACTGACAGCACCACGTGAATCAGCGCTGAAAAACCATGTAAAGTCATGTGCCACACTTGGGGTTTACCATAATCCATGTTTTGCGCAATTTTGATGACTTAGCAACTTTGAACGCTCCTGGCGCCCGTTTCGCTCAGTGGAAAAAAAGTTGTCGAAGTAAAATGTTCATGAAATTTGATGTAGAATGCGAATCTGCAATAAAAATTGGGGAGTTATATTTGAAAAAACAAAGTTGATGCGCATGCGCGACACTTCAAACTACAATTTTTGAATTCTTTGCAAGTTTTTTGATTTCTCCACAACCAACGAAATTGAAAGGGTGGTACGTTCATTAAGGACCAACCTGCATATCCAAGTTGTAAATTGGAACACTGAGGGAATCTCAACTATAAAGAAGATCTGACATTAAGCTCAAGATCATTACCAGCCCGGAAATCGAACTCCCATGGGACACCCTCGGAGTAGGGATGCTACATCAATGTTTTTTGTTGTTGTATCTCTCTTCCGTTCTTTCCTTACCATCTCTAGTTTTCTTCTAATAAGCTTTTTTTTTTTTTTTTTTTTTTTTTTTTTTTTTTTTTTTTTTTTTTTTTTTTTTTAATAAGTAAACTTTATTATCAACTTAATGATTCTACAGTTGTGCAAATCGTTTTTTTACAGTAAATTAATTAATTAATATGGTACATGAGTTTGGGTACAACCCAGTAGTTGTCCCTAATCAGTCGACTAGAAGTCCTTACAACATACAATTATAAATAACAGGTATCAAGACATATAATTTAACATTTAAGAAAGGTCAGTATGTGAATATTAACTCATTGATCTGCCAGTTAGTGTAGGGAATCTTGAGGTCTCTTCCGTTTCAATCTTCTTGCGGTGGGCGGAGGTGGCGCTGACTCTGGTATCATTGCTATTAATGGGTTTTCATGCTGTATCATTTTTCGGTTCAGAGACGCGTATGTTTCTTTGATGACGGTGCTTACATGAGGGATGTCGAGGTCAGTATGCAGCCTCGAGTTGCGCACATACCAGGGAGCTCCCGTAATCATTCGCAAGACCCGGTTTTGAGCCACTTGTATTTTGTTTATATGGGATGCTGCAGCACAGCCCCACAGCCCACATGAGTAACTCCAGATTGGTCTGACTAGGGACAGGTATAGCAGCCTTTTGGTGTTTAAACTTAGCGGTGAGTACGGATTCATCAGTGGCTTGAGTTGTCTAATGCGCTCGCGAATCCTACCCACTAGGTATTTAATGTGACGCTCCCACGTCAGCTTGGCATCGAGATACATCCCTAGGTACCGAACCGATGAGTCAGTTGGTATAACTGTCTCACCAAGTGTGATGTTGTCAGTATAAATTTGCCTACGTAGGGTGAAAGGAATTACCACCGATTTTTGTGGGTTCATTTTGATTCTCCACGTTCTACACCATTCATTAACTTCCTCAAGAGCAATATGAAGAGCATCGCGTGCCTCCTGGAACGTGTCTGCCACCTGCAGAATAGCTAGGTCATCAGCGAATTGGGCTGTTATATTGTTGCCTCGTTGTGGCAGATCGTGTATGTAGATGAGGTACAGGAAGGGACCCAGAACACTACCCTGCGGTACTCCAGCCAGAATGGGTTTTGATGGTGAGACAGATTGCAGGTATTTCACTGAGAACGTTCTTCCTCGAAGGTAGGATAGCATAAGGCGATAATATGTGTCGGGCAATTTATCTTTGACTTTGTAGAGGAGGCCATCGTGCAGTACCTTGTCGAACGCCTTTTCCGTATCAATAAAAACCCCAAGACAGACCCGCCTGCGTTCATACGTTCCCAGAATCCCGTCAATCACCCTGTGGAGCTGTTGGGGGCAGGAATGGTTTGGTCGGAATCCAAATTGGGAGGATGGGATGAGTGGAGCCAAGAAGAGCATCAACCTCGGAAGGAGCAGTCTTTCGAGTATCTTTGACAGGAGGGGTAGTAAACTGATCGGTCGGTAGCTGGTTGGATCGTCTTTTTATTTGTTGGGCTTGTGGATCATCACGACTGTTGCGTGTTTCCATCTGTTGGGTATGTGGGTCGTTCGTAATATCGCGTTATAAATTTGTGTGAGTAATACGACTCCCTTCCTTGGCAATGCCTTAAGCAGTTGCTCCGTTATTAAATCGTGACCAGGCGTTTTCTTTTTTGGGAGACGATTTATTACGTTTCTCACCTCGCCAGGTGTGAAAAATTCGGCAAAGGGGCTAAGCTGTAGGGGCTCATCCAGTTTTTCAGCTATCCTCTCAGTTTGATCAGGGTCATATTCAGAGTTTGGTGAGAACTGGCCAGCTAATATTGTTGAGAAGAGGTTAGCTTTCTCTTGCATAGTTGTGACCCAACGCCCGTTGTATTTCTGGGGAGGAATGCCACTTCTGTCATTAGTGAGCTGCTTAGTCTTTATCCAGAGCGAGCTGTCCTGTCCGTTAAGCAAACGTAGTTTGTTATAATATGCCCTGTCTCTCTCTTCTTTGGCTGCGATTTTTAGGTCAGCCGTTGCCCTGTTATAGCGTCGCTTTGCATCCGGGTCCCTGGTTATTTCCCACTGTCTTCTTGCCGCTCGCTTTGCAGCTAGTAAAACATTAATTTTAGGGGATCTCGAGTAAGTGATACGTCTAGGATGGATAGGGTGTGGCGAAGACGACTCTCCACAGGCTATCTGTATCATCCCCGTGAATGATGCCACCGCAGCATCAATATCAGCAGGCGATTTGAGAGGGATTTGCAAATTGATTAGTTCCTGCAGTCGTTGAGAGTAGTGGATCCAGTTGAATGGATAGTTAACTAATCTTCTTTCAATCGGTGGTGATCGATGCGAAAAGGCAATGTCAACGAGTACAGGATAATGATCTGAACTAAGTTCACGTAAAACTCTAACATTGCTTGCAAGACGCTGACTTCTTTTCCCCAAGAAGAAGTCCAATATATCTGGGGTGGTTCCACTATCAGGGTAATATGTTGGCTCGAGTGGGGTGATTACTTCCAAAGCGTTTTGTATAACAACATCATGCAGTAGCCGACCTCTGGGGTTATTTGTACGGCACCCAAACCGGGGATGCTTCGAATTGAAGTCTCCCCCAAGCAAAAAACAGGAGCGGAACTCATGCACAAGTGACAGAAAGTCTCCCATACGTATCACGTTCTCGGGGGCAGAGTAAAAGGAGCCCACTTTAAACTCATTCACATGCGAGTGATGTAAGGCAACTTGACAGACTTGCATTTCATTTTCTATCACAGAAGGAAGCTCATCGTGTCGTATGGAAGCTTTAATAATAAGGGCCGATCCACCTTTTCTCCTACCAGACGGGTGATCAGCACGGTACACTTTATATCCCGGGACATAGAATTGGAGCTGTGGAGAGAGTTTAGTTTCTGATAGGAGTAGTATATCGATGTCATAATCTTGCAAGAATATAAGTAGTTCGTGGTACTTGTTAGACAATCCTCTGGTATTCCATGTGCCAACTATCAATTTTTTGATTTGCGCGTTATTCATTTTGTTTTAAGAAGTGAGGGTAGAACGTGAGCCAGCATTTCAATTAGTGGAGAGATGATGGTTAGAAGTCGATCGATTTTATTGCAGAGTGCTTCCATTGAATATGTTGAGGTATTGCTTTGTGCCACCTCAGCGTAGGTAGGTGCCATGTTTGAATGGGTGTTGCTGTTGTTTGTTAATCTGTTTTGATTGTGGTGCAATATATTTGTACGCAAGTGGGTTGTGGCTGGTTCATTAGAGGGAGGATTGGGAACCTTCCGAGTGCTTTCAGGAGCTTTTAGTTGTAGTTTTTTGTGCACTGGACATCCTTTATAGCTCGCGGTGTGTGATCCTTTGCAATTAACGCATATAGGCGGTGTATTAGTAGGCTTATCACATTTCTCTGACGAGTGACTTGCATCGCATTTGACACATCTAGGAGACTTGCTGCAATAGTTTTTTGTGTGTCCGTATTCTTGACAGCGTAAGCATTGAATGACTGTTCTCCGAGGCCTAGGTGGCTCAACTTTTACTTTGCAATAATAAAGAGAAGTGAGTGAGTAAATGTTTTCGTTGTTGGGATCTGGTGCAAGGTCGAGGAAGAATAGTGGTAGAGCAGATTTTGTTATCGGATGATGCACCGGAATCATTTGGACTGGCTTGTATCCGAGGACCTTTAATTCTGATATCATGGACTCTACATCACAGGTTGGGTGTAGTCCTCTTATAACAACTCGAAAATTTCTTTCCGACTTGATTTGAAAGGTGTGAAACTGTGCCTCACTATTTTGCAAATATGCTACTGTTTTACGGTAGTCATCGATCTTTTCAAGCGTAATTTTTAACTTTCCTTCGGTGGTGAGGTGTTTGAACCCACTGGGGCAAGTTGTTTTCAATTGTGTTATGAGGGCATTAATATTGCTGACATTATTGATAAAGATAGGCGGTGGTTTGGGTGTACTTTGTTGCTGATCGGTGCCCTGCGCTTGTGTTTCCATATTCTCCAAAGGAGCGAAGCGATTGGGTGATAAAAAAGGAGAATCATTCTTATCATTAGGAATATTTACCTTTCGGCGTTTGCTGTGAGAAAGTTCTCCCGGGTCAAGGTCGTCCGCCACGAGAGGCATTCCGACCACGGATCAAAGAGATGCACTACAATCTACCTTTAGGTCACTGATACGCAATAATCGGATTATCTTAACTACTATAGGTCCGAACGAATCGGCTGCCAGAGCAGAACTAATAAGCTACATATGCGATATGCTTCCCAAGAGTGAAGTTTGGAAATTTTAGATAAGACTGCCTGATATTTAAAAAAAATCGATGTTTCCAGACAGCGATGTTTTTTGGACGTTGATGTGGCGTTTTTAAAATATCGATGATTCCAAACATCGATGTTTTCGGTCGATTTCGCAGTAACCCCCTGGACATCTTGGAGTACCGAGTGGCTTCGCATCAACGAAGACCGCTAGACCGCTCGACTACGGAGAGTTAAATGGTCAGGGTATGACATTTGAAATCGGTTCATATGTTCCAGTCCAAATTGTACTACTGCATAGTTTTCTCAAGAAGTATCCAAGACGAATCTCTCAAGAACCTCTCACCTCCAAGTACTGTAGAATACTTTTTGAGAGATTTTTCACAGCCGCACGAAGGGCGGAGGACAACATTTGGTCGTGGACAACATTTTTGTGATGCCAACGCAGCAGCTTGCAAAATCAGAAGGGGGGAGGACGAAATCAATAGATTTAATTAATGAAGACCGAGAAGATGGTGCAAGGCGATCGGTGTAATCGCGTCGGGGAGAGTGGTAATGAGGTCGGAGTCCAATTAAGCTCTTGACGGAAGAAGAGATGTTAGATTGGCCATGTCGGGGTGCGAAACCGCGTCATCTCCCCCAGCACCAAGCGACCGTCGAAGGCCCTTTATCGTGAGAAGGGACTGATGGTAACAGGTCGAGGAGTGGGATCCGATTGTTGATTGGGAACCTGCTGGGAAGCCCAGGGGGAGATGAGATTGCCACGGAAACCTCACCTGGGATGGTCGATTGACAGGTCACTTTCCTGTTCCAGAAACATAGTTCAATAGTTGCCAACCTGGAGGTTCCACTAACCCAGCTAACGCTCCTAAAGCGTTCATCCTTTCATAGCGCTACTCCGTGGATGGGTATCTGTTGATAGTTTTCCCCAGGATCTGACACGAAGTTGGATTCAATAGGATCCCCAGCTGTTTTCTCTATTCAAGAGTGTGGCGTATAACGAGAACAAGTTACGAAGCTACATACAATCGTCCAGCGTCCAGTACACCGAGGTGATGCAGCCACGAGCGCCTGTTCCACCTAGTTACAAGTCTCCCATTTCATACAGCTACGAAACTCCACAAATTTCGGAGAATGATGAAACACACGAAGGAATGCGTGCACCAAATATTTTAATACCAAAAACCCATTGAAAATCAGGTTTGAATTAATCGCAAAAGTCGAATTTAGTCGATTTTTGGTATCTGAAATGGCAAAGGAATGTCAAGCAGTTGATTAATCGGTTGAATTTGGTACTGGGTCCTAGGTTTATTTATCGAATAGCATTCGAATAGTAAAAGTGAATCACATAGACCTCCTTCGTTACAAAGAATTTAGTATGGAGGTTTTGATTCCAGTATAAATACTGGAATCAAAACCTCCATACTAAATTCTTACAGCGCATTTATTGCATTATTAAAATGAACGATAGTTTAGTTATTTCAAGCTTTTATTGCTTGAATATCTTATCGTAGTAGGTACATACAAAGTTCTAGGTAGAAGCATGTTCAGTATACCCTGTTTTATTTCGTTGGAGAGAATAAACGAATGATTTACACTAAGCAGATGGCGCCACCGTGTCTATCGTCGCAACCAGAAGTACCTCTTGAAATTGGAAGGATTTTCTCCCTGAGCCAATATTTACTTGTTGACAAGAACGTCTGTCTTTTTTAGCTCCTGACCGCAAAAACCGGCCCCTCACAAAACACCAAAACATTTCCCTCCCGTTCCTGGCAGAGGTCTCTGAGCGTTATATATTGTTTCAATAAACACAACCCCCGACCGCTCCATCCTTGCCATGTGGAACCTCTCCCGTATTCTGAATATCAAACAGGGGAGACTTGAAGGGAAAGGAGCATCCCTTCTCTAAACGTGTTATGGGGACATCCCTCTTTAGTGTTGAGATCCGATCAAACTAAATAAAGCGATAAAAATATTGGCAAGTCCTGCTCTTGGGTCCATTGAATTGACTCTACTGAATGGATTTGGGAAGTATCTAATAACAAAACACTCGGCCATAGGCAGCTTGAGCGATTGAGTTGATGATTGATACTATCATTAAACCACAAGAAATAAATCAATTTCGTTAATAACCAGCTTTATGGCCCCCATTGACGAGAACCAAGTGACGTAATTTGACAGCCAACATGCAGTGGAAAAACAAAGAACTAGGCGGATGATAGAGACGCTAGAAACAGAAACTTGGGTCTGGAAGATGTGACTGAGATGGCTTCCAGCAATCCATGAAAGAACCTAAGATTTAGCTCAATATCTTATATTGAAATATATTATATTGGAAAGTATGACCGTTGCATTATTGAAAAGAAGTGTGGTCGTCCCTTCGTACATACCGGATATGTGATTTAATTTTTAATTTAATTTAAATTTATTCTATTTTTAGAAATACAGTAGGTAATTACAATTGAAGGGTCCAAGGGAAGAACGATGGGAGTCCACTTTTGGTCGATGTTGAGGTTTCTACTGCATTCTGTCGTTCATTACTTGTACCATTGATACATGAACCCATAGGGGGAAAGAACGATGAAAATACGCTGAAGATACTGTCTAACGAATCAGTGTACTGGGGAAAAATGATACTATCAATCTTGAAAATTTTTTGTACTGGAGATGCTTCTGGTGGAGATCGAACTTGTTGGTGTGGAAACGGCTCTCCTTTATGATCTGTTTCATACAATGCATTTCAATTAGTGGGCCAAATTTCAAAATCTTCAATAATTGAAGAGCAATTATTGCACTAATAAGGGCTCTCTGTGCTCTAGGAATCCCTTTGGGTTTGTTTGGTTTGGGTTGGATTGTTTGGATTTTTTTTCGATTTTGATTTGCGATCTCGATTGGACAGAGTGCAAAATAGTTCTCGTTGCTCATTTAGATGCGCAGGCTATTTCTGACAAATATCTACCGATTCTGCTCAAAGCATCATCATACTACAACATTCGTGTCTTATCGGTCATTTTAATCAATACCATACGTTTTCATTTCACTATAAATCGTCAGTTGTGCTTTGAATAAATGACTTGTTGAATCGAATAACGTACGGTTTGCTACTTAGGTGATGTGTTGGGAGCCACTTTTAGCTCTTGAAATATAATATAAATAGGGTAACAATCCTTTCCTTGACTTCGTTGATTATACAGAGTGGGATAACACCCTCAACAAAGGTCTGAGCTTCAAAATGAAACGTGTAGGTTATCATTGACAGGAAGTGGCTTCTTATTTTATAAAGGACCAAACACAATCCGAAGATCGGATGGGACGTTGGGATGATGAAGAGGAAGGTTTTGCACGCGTAATCCATGTACAGGCTGTGGGCGAGGGGTCAGTAAAACGTATGAAAGGATTACTTGCCGCTCGACTTATCCTCTTCAAGTGCACAATACATATTTATAAGAGGGGGCCGAGGTAGGCAGATGAGCTTTTCAAAAGCTGGAGAACATTATGTGACAGAGAGTTTATGCGGTATGAAAAGGGACAGTTAAGTGGTTTGGATCTGAAGTACGTTTTCGTTTTTCGTTTCATGTTATTGCAAGGGTTTCACGTGATACGGTGTCCTGAACATTTGAATCAAAAATCGCTTGGTCTTCTCTCAGCACATCAGAGCTTGCCAACAAAATCAGCCCCGATTTCATCGTTTATTATAATAATCCGCAAAACGCTCTCCTTTCTATAAAATATATATAGCGTTTTTTATAGCGTTTTTTTGTTGTCACAGCCCGGGAGTGAGGAATTTAATCCGAAATTAGCCGTGATGGGTTAGTTTTGTGGTGACTATTCCAAGTCTCAAATTGTCTAAACAATTGTTGTTACTGTGCAGTAGTGTTTTCGACGGTGATCGATTAGCTAAGATTTATTTCAACAACGGAATGACTTAAGCCGCAGTCACACATGCAGTATTTGCCAACAGAATAGAATTTCCCCGCTGTCCACACAATCGGGATTTGCCGAATATCGAGCATAGACCTAGCACGGACCAATATTTGTCGAGCATTCTTGTTCAGCGGTATCAAGAAGTTGTTGTGGCGATGGCCGCATTTGTGGTATTAAGTGGGACCTTAGGGACAGCATCCAGAATCGTCTTCGCATTGGTTTCAGGAAAAACCCGATCACCCAGCCAGCCAGCCCTCTGACGTCATAGGCTCTTACGGCATAGGCTGTGACGTACTAGTTGGCCTCCTGCCAGCTGTCTGACGTCATACGCTCGTGCGTCATAGGCTCTGACGTACTAGCTGGCCTCCAGCCAGCCGTCTGACGTCATAGGCTCTTACGGCATAGGCTTTGACGTACTAGTTGTCTTTTGTCAGCCGTCTGACGTCATACGCTCGTGCGTCATTGGTGCGTGTGACGTAGTGGCCCGCCTGTCGCTTGTGTTCGGACGTGATCTGAGGGAAAGGGTGAATCAAGGAAAAAAAATTTTTCCCGTTTCAGTTTATGTGCCAAAGCAAAGACATGAAAATGTCGAAAGAATGTCAACTCCATCCTGTTGTTGATACAGTCGAGAATTAAATGCTTGCATACGAGTCTGCAACACATTGGGACATTTTATGTCTTTAAAGAATTGATTCAAGAACCTTCGAACAATGCTACATCACCTACCCCAGTAGCGTAGTTGTTATACTTAATTGTAGGGTTCATCATAAATTATGAAGCTTGCATTCTTGTTGACAATATAAATTATTGAGAATGATCACCTGTGTGTAAACAATGATTTAAACAATCACGCTCATACCGCAGCTTGTCGGCCACGCACTCCGCAGTGGTTAACGTAATATGGTTAGGTAAATCGAGAGCTATCCAACGAGTGGTGAACGATTTTTGTACGATGATAACTGGCGAAGATAAAGTTCCGTAGCAACGAATCGGTTGTAAGCGAAAATCATCAGCAATTTTCATGACGATTTCGTGTAACGCTTTTGTGTAACGTTTTTCGAGTTATGTGCCAGAGTAAAGACATAAAATGTCACAAAAACCAATGAGAAGACAGGAGCAGGGCACGGTTAATTTTTTTAAATTAATCAAATTAAGAACCCTCGAGAAATTACCCAAATTGATACTTCTTAAGAAGTATCATAATGGCTCAGACATGTTGGCTGATTCGGCAAAGGATGAAGGTTCTGGGAAGTTGAAGAACTTCTGCAGAATATGTCTGAGGACGTCTTCAATCTCTTGCTAAAATACAAAATGGAAAAAGGCCATACCAGGCCAGTCCATCTGGCCTCCGCGAATGTGAATCACAGGGTTTTGTCCGAATTTTCGTTCAACGCCGGCGCTAGGAGGGAAATACACACCCGCACAGCTTCCCAGATTTGTCAAATACTCGCCTCACATGTGTGGCTGGGGAAAACGCTCGATGTTTGACAAATGTTTGTCTCCTTTGATGCGTGCATGAAATCGCCTGCCAGGCGAGCACTCGCTTGGCAAATGTTTGGTATTTGGAAAATAAACAAAGGCCTGGCCACACATTCGGAGATTTGTCCAAGTATTTTCAAAATAGAAGAGAAAAATAATTTTGGGCTAATTCTCGCGTTAAAACCAAAATATTCTGCTATTGCAGTAATACAGTTTTATGCGTTGGTCACCGTTTAGCACCGTCGAAGTCCCGATAAGTGATGAGTGATTGATTGATCAGCGTGATCTCCCCCTTTTTTCCCATCCGACGTTTAATCGCGTTAAAGCGTGTCGAGATGGCCCAGTCGATATCTGGAGGGTTAAAAATGCGGCCAATATAAGCGACACCTTCTTTATTACAGCGAGGGTTCCCCGGACCGTCCCACAGAAGAAGAGTTGATATGATGTGCAGTGTGTGGAGAATGCATCAGATTGTAGTGAGTCACTGGAGGGACCCCGAAGTCGCGCTTCCTCGCATCAATGCTTCTTATTAAACGCAAAGTGTGCGGTCCGACCCCTCAATTTGCCCTACCACATTTCCCTTACCTTCTCCCTCACATATATTTTGTTTCTCCCTCCTTTTCGGAAGGGCGCGTTTTTTACAGGCCATTCTTTATCAGGTTATCGAGTTCTTCCTTTTTACCACTTGTTTCTTTTTTTCGCCCTCTTTTAGGGGAAAGACCGCAAAGGTCAGGGAAGTATTTCCATAAATCCATCAATGATCCATAGGCTGAGCGCGGTGGAGATGGTGGGAGTTGTGGTGTATTGATGTCCCAAAGCACCCGAGACCTTCCGCTTCTTAATTTTAACAAATTGTCGGGAATAAAGTGCCGGTCATGCAGCATGACCAAATGAGCAAATTTCCGAAGTGTCACCCCACCAAACCCAACTTTTATTACATTTACCCATGTTTAAACAATTTTTGGTCCTCAATTTTGAATAATGTTTCGTGTGACCGTCCTATAATCCAATGATTTCACAGGATTTATGGTTTTTACTACGACCTACTTCGAATTGAAGAATTTAGATGCATTACATAGCCTTGAAGCGTAAAATATCTTATTTGGAGTCCTTACTCCCAACAATGAAAAAATCAGTTTTTGGAAACATTTCAGTTGGAATACTCGTAGATTAAAACCGTTCATCTTTGCAAAGTTTACCAACGTTAGGGAACTTTTGCTACCAAAATTGGGTGCATTTAGGAATGCAAAGCGTATTGACTTTTGCCTTGATCAGGTATGAGTGGTTGCAGTATATCAGGGTGGAACCGATACGGGGACTTTTAAAATCACATCTCACAGTATCGAATTTCTGCCCCTATTTACCCAATTTTTGTTGACAAAGACTCAAATTTGACCCACTTTTGTGCATTCAAATTGCTGCTTTTTGCACGCCTCCTTTGTGTTTCAACTCGCACTGGCATTTTTGGGTCAATTCGGGATTTTCTTTCAACATAGAGCCAAAGTTTGAATGACTTAACGCCCGAAATGACTTATACGTTTCTGAAGAAGTGGCACTATTCAGGTTTATGGTGCAAAAAATAGTTGAAAAAAATAAGTTGAAGAGTTCCTTGGCAACACCCGGTAATTAGATAATATGGTTGGTAGAAGTGTATTATAGGACCAAATGACAAGAAAATGAATAAGGAGCGGAATCTTAGGGTTTTCATGTTGAACCAGTTTTGCTGACAAACGGGAATGTCTAATATTGATAATAAAATCAAAGATACTGTTTCCGTGATTTTTTCATTTTTTTTCTCTTTTAAATTGGAAGGAATCGCTGATCCTTCCATGGAAATCAGCTTTGTCCGCCGTGGTGACCTTTAACCTTTGAACTCGCGCTGAACTGGAGCGCCTCCCATTGGCCGAGCGGTCGCCTTCTTCGGCCAATAGCTCTCCGGCCCCAGCGATTGTGACAATCAGCTCAAATATAACCCCCACTCCCCGACGGCCACTAATTCTTCCTTGGGCGCACAACCTCAACGAGATTATAACACAACTCCTCAACTCACTCTCCCTTGCACGCTGCTTCCTTCAACGATATTGATTTCACGATGGAGTGTTTCAGGGTTCACCCTAGGCCTGGTCCGATCCCGCGTACCGAATTTTATACGATTCAGTTTATTTTCAATGTGCGAAGTAACTGGGACGGCCAAATTTTTGGTTTACTATCATCCATGCAATCCGTTGGTCAAGTTAACGTAACGCTGAATGTGCACACATTCAATTCAGTTGGTTCTTGGTTCTTTGGTTCAGTTTTAATGTTGAAACCCCGTGAAAAACTGAAACCTAAATAACTTTTTGGAACATTTTTCCGTTCCTATCTTTCCTTTCCAAATGAATCTTAAAATCTTGAAAATTAAACGTCAAAATTTCAGGGGCTTAACAATAATTGTTATTTGGTCCACTTCAGTAGTTCATTTGTCACACTCCTATTGTTGTGCTGCGAGATACAGTTAGGGATGGCAATCATACATCGATGTTTTTGCGGGAAACATCGATGTTTTTCCATCGATGTTTTCTGGGTCGATGTTTTTGGAACATCGATGTCGGGGTTTTGATGCATTGGCACATCGATACATCGATGTTTCAATTTTTTGCCATAGGCTGCTGAATGTTTTATTCTAACGTTTTTCTCACATACCTAGGAATATTATTTCTCAATTTTTATTTCCTTTGAATGAAAATATCGAGGCGTGTTGGCTGAAAAAATTCGATACTTCCAAAATTTCTTCCGAATAGTATCGATACGGATATCTCCGATGTATCGGAAGTCTCGTGACGTCCCTTATAATAACCTTCTTCTTCTCTTCTCTTTTCTTGTCCTGACGCTGTAGCCTTATAATAACCTTCCCTACCCATCACATCTTCTTTTTCCACTTTTATTGTCAAGGCATCGCATGGTTTCGCTTTCGTTTCTCCTTCTCGTTTCTGGCTTCGATTCCGTTTTCTACCCCGTACGTTCACGTTAGGTAAGTATACGATTTTTTTCTTGAAACTGAATGAATTATAATGGTAACAAATAAAATAAAACTGAAAACAAAAGTATTGTTCTTTTTCAGAGCTTATCATTTTTTCTTTTCGTCTTGTATGAAAAAAAAGAATAGAAAACAAAAATTTGATTGAAACCCATCGATACATCGATGCTTTTTTCCATCGATGTTTTTGGGGTACGATGTTTTTGGAGCATCGATGCCGGCTTGTCGATGCATCGATACATCGATGTTTTCTTTTTTTGACATCCCTAGATACAGTTACGACATCACTAAAACCAGCAAAAATTATGGTGTAGAAGGCGAAAGGTGGTTTGGAAATGAATCAATAATAACGTTTTGGCAGTGCCTATTGTATTTCACTCTGTTACCAGAGATAGAAGGCGGTAACGATATCAGGGGCCAGTGGTGGGGGAAATATGTAACGTGATCCGTATTGTGTGAGGGTAGGAAGGAATACAATGGGAATTCCTAATTATGAGAGGAGGGTAAAAATGAAGGTGGGAGAGGGCAGACTAGGATATTTATTCAAAAGTCGAGGTTAATGAGGAAAACTGTACAGTGAGACGGAACATTAAAAGGGCGGGGGGCAATGTGTCAGGTATAGCCCCCTCTACCAACCCCCAACGTCAGTGTTCTCTCTCTTTTCGGAAAATTAGTTACCGGAACGGGGATAAAAGTCGTTGCGGTTAGGAGTGAATAGCGGGGGCGGAGGTGGCGTGTAAAGGGTTATCTGACCCCCTGAGCCTCTCATCCTTATCTCAGCCTCCACTTGGGTGCATATAATAACAACGTAACACCCCCTCCAACCACTCAACGAAGGGCTCCCTCTGCGAAAAAATAATAACACGAGAGTCAGAAAGCCTCTGATAATAACATCGCATAGCGTCGCCGCTGATAAGAGAGTTCAAAACCCGGGGTCGTAGACATCGGGGGCAATTTAACCCTTGCTAATCCCTACCCCTCCCCAGGCACCATCTCGTTCCAGGGGTTTTCCTTGTCTACGAACTTGACCCTATCTTCAATTCCTTTGTTCCTTAAACCTCGGTTATAAACAGCTCCCTTACGACCCGGCATTGTCGTTAAGGTTTCAACTATTAACTTCAAGCTTTGATTGGTCCGCTCTAACAAAAGGCCTCCGCCACGTAGAAACCGCTCGAATTTAGTGAGCTCACTTTGTAACTTCTTCCCTCGTCTGAATGGCGCAAATGATAAACGTACATTTCCGAAGAAACGACGCCATTTTCAAAATATGAAATTTAGATTTCTTGCTAGGTACGTAAGACCCAAGAGTCGAATTATTAAAAAAAAGCTGTAGGTACAGAACAATATTTTGTGCACGTTGTAAGATTTTAAGTCTCATAGCTAGACGAAATAATTCGCGATCATAGAAATCGGCCTTTAATAGGAACCCTATTAAAATGCTGTACTGTTTTAGTTAGTATTTTGTATGAAAACACTCTTTCGTTATCAGGAAGGGCTTGAAAACAACTTAGTACCTGCCCGAGATGGTAATTTTTCATGCAGGTGGTGAATATCATATATTGCATATAGGCATATCGGATACATTTCAACAATATGCCCACCCTCCAAGGGTATCCTTGGATCCTATAGTCCCCCTCCCCCCCCTCAAACCAATATTTTTCATAAGTTGGCGCCTATAACTTATAGTATTTTCCCAGTTAATTCAAACTTTTTCACCATGAATACATGTACAACTTTTTCCCTGTCAGTACACCAAATAAATATTCAAATTCTAATAAATATAAACCCAATACACTGCAACGCAGCCAATAAACCTTCAACATTCAAATAATATACTGTAGAAACGAAATTGATATGAGGAATGCAGAGTTTACCAGCGGCTACAGTCAGTAGCACAACAAAAATATCGGTTACGTAGTTTCCATAATCTTGGGGGTGACGTCTGCCAGGAAGATGATGATCCTCTGGACGGCTTGGTATTCGCCTTGGCGTGCTCTTTACTTTGGAACAAATCTTTTCCACAGGCTCTAATGTCAGTGAATAAAGAAAAAGGCTGTGAAAAATGAAAAGGAAAAAAGTTGTATTCGATGTGAAAAAAAACAGTCATGCAGCATGACTACAAGAGCGATTTTTTGAAGATATAACTGGTTTTATGCAAAATGTGATGTTTGGAACATCTCATTCAACCATTTTTTTGCCGAATATTGCCTCGGCTTATAGATTTCTCAACGCTGAACACCATTCGTTATCAGATTCCGTTATCAGATTAGAGCAGATGAACCGTGAAGAACATCTCAAGTAACTACCACGTTTCCTCATCATCAAAGTGCTCTAGTTTGAAAACGGAATAAGGTATCGCAATTCTGGTTTCACCATTGCGTTCAGCGTTATCAAACCTTTAAAATCAGGGGTCACTCGTAGTGCTGTTTATCTTTTGGAATTTATGGGTAATCCCCCCCCCCCCTTAAAACTCATCTAAACCCCCCGTAGTGGCTTGATTCTGCCGATCCTCTAACTTAGTCTTTCTATTGCCAAGACCAATTTTTTGTGCGCGTGAATTCATCGCGACAGATTCCGATGGTTCATTATTGACGATAATAAACCAAAAGGTTGAATTAGAGGGAAAAATGATATACCTGACTATGATATATCTGTGATAAATAGCGCTACTGGATATATCATATCTGAATTCCCCTAGGAGAATATCAAGCGGAAGAGATGCTGAATATGCAATTCAGCTATACTGAAAGTCAGCCCGATCAGAGAATGCCTCGGTTCTCTCGGGGGCTAGTTCAAAATGTCGAATACAAGCAGCTTGTTTAGGTTTTCTCCCATAGTTACACTCATTAAACCATCAGAATTCGCTCGATCGTTTTTGGTATCACGGCAGAGAAACCCGCCAAATATCACGCCAGTAACCGTAGTACTTTGTACTTTGTGTAAAAGGTTTACCTACTTTAATAACACAAATAGGTCGATGGGAAGTCGGGAAATGCGACCCGACGTCGAGTAATGACGTCCCTACAACCTCTCCACGACCAAATCACGACTAATTTGCGGAATGATTTTCTGCCCGACCCCGGGTCAGGATAGAGTCGCAAGCTACGACCTCAGATGACTAAACTTGGTTCACCATTTCGTAGTACAATTGTAGTGAAGGCTGTATACGAAGGTTAACTTCTCCTACCTCACTCCGATTTGTTGTACATATTTCTGTCATTAGAACCCCTTTTTAGTATTGGTAAATGTAGGAAGCCGTTGCCATTATCTACATTAAAATGGAATCCACTCTGGGCGAAATGGCTAAGACGGTGGATGGGATAATTACGGTTGGTAGCAATAGGTCATAACATCGATGTGGAGGACATTTCTACGTAAAATCTTCGATTCTACCTCGCAAATAACTAAAATAACTTAACAACCAAAATGAAAACATTATGACGACTCATTATTTGCATGGCGTGTTCCCTTGTGACCCATCATGGTTATAACCGATTTTGCATTTAAATCGTAAATAAATACTAAAATTATTTAAATATACATCATGACTTCAACATAAACCAAGTGGATTCTATTTTAAAATCGTGACCTCGCGCCTCGCGTATGTGAATCGCGTACTCGTATGTGACAAATCTGAAGGATGACGTCCGAGGTAAATACGACCAAATGCGACCAATTGTGCTAATTGGTAGTTGTTGTACCATCGGAATTGCCAAGACTGCCAAGACTGAATGGCACAAGGAAATGAATTCATTTGAAACGATTTCATTCATAATTTATATAAATAAATGATTATTAAGTCAGCAGGGAATTTTGTTCTAAAACGGACGAGCCCATCGTTGAGCTACAGGGATATTGGCAGAATAGTGGTCGACACAGAAGAGCGAACGGGAGTTCCCATACAGAAAATTATGAACGGTTGTGGAACAATGTGCAGCGTTTTTTCTTGAATGAATGAGTTGATTGGTACGCCGGTTCGTGATTTACTGGGAATGTAACCTTTCGATCCAATACACGCATTCGACTATGAACGTCGTAAAAGAAAAAAAAAGTGCGTGGAAAAGAAAAAATCCCGAGCTCCCGTAGCGCTATGCGGTTTTATGGGGTGTGAACGGCTCACGCCGCGAGTTTCGTTCAAATTCGAATCCGCTTCTTTCGACGGTTCCGCAGGCGTCGGCGTTATTATTATTATTTTAGATCCCGACTAAAGATGGAGAGCGAGGGTGGGGGTTCAAAGGTCATTTCGTAAAGGTCGTTCAGCCGACTGGCGAAGGGTCTTTTCAAAGGTTTTCCGTTCATAGACCCGAATTCAGAATGCACAAGTTATCGGGTCCCTACGTCAGTTTTCGATTGGATGACAGAAGAAATGAGTAGCGACTGTTGGGATTCACACGGGACGTCGATACCGCCTGCGCGAGGCCGTTGTCGATAGGTAACGAGATTGACTAAGGTACCTGAAGAACGCGAAGTAACTCTAGCAACTAATTTGCTCTTGTGCCTTAACGCTTTTTTTTATTTCTACTTCAAGTGTTTCATTATTTTCTTTAGTTCTCCTCATAATTTTGAAGAATACATTTTAGTGGATGATAATTCAGGTGTCCTTTGACTCCTGCAGTTATTGAGAAGATTCTAAACTGTTGACTAGACCAACAACAACAAACTCAAACAACAACAAAGTAGTTTCAATGAAGAACTGACATTTAGACATTTTTATGGCAAAGAGAATTAAATAGGATATAAACTGGAAAACGGTTTATTTATTTATTCAATATTACGGGCAATCCCAATTACACGGAGTAGTAATTACGAGTCAGCGAACGTACATAGATTAGAAGAGACTTGAAAAAATTAAATATGAAAGAAAAATATACACTTCAAACACTCTGAGGATAAACAAGATAAATGTACCTGACGAAAATAATTAAGTACTGGCACATACTAACTTAAGTTTGGGGAGAGAGTCCGAAAAAAAGTCAAAATCTGGGCAACCGCTAAGGAGGTGGTTGGCTGCGCGAGGAAGACGATGAAGAGGCCGGTTGAAGTGGTAGGTCGTCGGAGAAAATGGCACTCCAAACAGGTTGTGACTAGGAGGATAAGCGAGAGGTTACCAGAGCTATGCCGGAGAGCAAAGCGGGGCAGGAGAGATTGATTATTGATTGATTGATTGATTCTTGTAAAACAACACTAAAATTATCTTATAAAACAACTCTACAACGAGTTAACTGCGTCGCTTCAAAAGGGTGGGAAGCCTGCACACTCCGAGAATGTGACCATAGTCAACCTCGCTCGATGGGATCTTCAACTTGAAGGCAATGTATCGAAAGAACTTATTCTGTACTCTCTCCAAATTGTACCTGTGGACTGCATAATAACGTTACCATACGGGGGAAACGTACTCCAGCAGGGGTAGTACTAGGGCTTTGTACAACATAACAATGCCCTGACAGTTGGTAACGATATGTGGGTGGACAATGTCAGCATCCCATCAAATACATCCCCCAGATCTGCCATATCCGATCGCCTCTGGAGGACAGCACCACACCACATGTAGTCACAGAGCATCAGCTGCAATACTCGGTGGAAGGAGACAATTGAGCACTTACCGGATTCAAAAACAGGCAGTTCGTGGAGCACCGCTCCTCAAGACCATGGATGGCCAGCTGCAACAGCTCACAATCGGCTGGTGATTTAACATGGTGGAAAGTCTACAGGTCATCAGCGAAAAGTAGGCAACGAATGCCTGAATTGAAGAGCGATGCAACACTGTTGATCATTATCACGAAGCAGATCGTACCCACATGGCTGCTCTGGGGAATCCCAGAAGTAGGAATACATTCAGTAAAACAAGTTAGACGACGACAATTAGCTGCAGATCCCCCCCCCTTTATTGTCCTCCTTCAACAACCCTGTTACTGTTCTTATTTATCAAACACTGAAGTTCAATTCGAGGAAAAACTCAAGGCTTCAAAGCAAAATTCAGGTACAATTCCTGGCATTTAGCATATCTGAGAAATTCAAAAACCACCGACCAGATTCAAATCGAATATTCGACGACTACCGTAGCTTCAGTTGATTTTCAAATCTAGTACATCAGACCAGACGTTCACAACCTTAAGAATAACTACACTTACGGACAGTCAGTATAAATTGTGGAAAAAATGGTACGTTTTGAATTTTCAAAGTGGGACGTTGAAGTCTCCAAGTTATGTATTTGATGATGTGGCCGAGGTTTCTGCTTGTAGGGACGGATTATTTGCACGTATAATCGTCTACTCGAACAGTCTTCTCCTTATTTTTTTCGTGAATTTCAAAGCAGCAGTGGTCCGTTTAAACAACTTATGGTCGGCTGGCAAATACATCCTGATCCATAACTTCAACTCGCTTCAACACCTCGAAACCGGAATCCGGGATTGGGTGTTAATCAAATCCCAGATAAACACGGGTTTGGAAGGGGAACAAAAAAATCAAAAAAAAAAACTGGGACGAGTTACCAAGGCTGAACTTGAACCTTAAGGGAACGAGCCGTGGCGTGAAGTCCTTGCCCGAATACACCCACGAGCGAGGAATGCCGTCCGACGGCCCCCTCCCGTTGTCTGACGGTAGAGACTGTTGTAACCTTCTCCGACTGCTATAACCACATTAATTATACGGCAGAGCAAGGAGTCCTGGGAGATGGCGTGGGCCCCATAGAGCACCCGATCCCCCTCTTCGTTTCATAGAGCTTGATTGGAACGAGTGAAAACGGCCCATCCTCGCAGTTACCATCCGCCTTGTACCGTATGGGAAAGTCCGCTCTTCAACAACCTTCCTTCCAACTTCTTCGCTGTTTCCCTCCACTCTATTTGGAAACCAATTAACTTACTCCGGCTTTGATGCGTCACGTCAAGGTCCGGTCACGCAAAAAACCTCTAAATCCTTAACGAACAGTTCCCCTTGTGGCCTACATGCTTTCAATTGGGTTCTATTGTTTATACGTGTATGTAGAGTCCACACGATGAGAAGATGCTTGCCAATTGTCGTTCGTTACTGCCGATTTCATCGTTCTGAAATCATGCAGTATAATCCAACCTCTTCCATGAATAAGGGACCATACTGTTTCGAGGAGGACCACACATACATCAACCCATTGAAAAAGATCTTGAATGTTGGAGGTGGTGAGGGAAGATGAAACAGTCACATCCTGGGCAAGATATCCACTAAATGTCTTCAGTCTGGTACTAGTACTGGTGGATCCCAGCTTTTCATCTTTATTATGTCCATCATAATTAAACAGCTTTTCTAATTTTCATCATTATCATTTACTTCCATCCCATCAACATAATCTGGACATTCAGGCAAACCACAACGTCTTTCTAACTGTACTGCCAGGACCCTTTCAGCTCTTTTACTGTTTTTTCAGTCCTGTATTGTCCATTTTTCGTCCTCTAGATAGGGACGGTTGTACCTAATCATCATTACTACAGAGCTCCACAATAAACTCACGGGATTCAACACCCACGAGATCCGTTGTTAGCTGGGCTTAGAACCCAATAGCTAAGGCCTATGAGTGGCCTCGTGGTTAACGCGTATTTCTAAGCCACCTGGGCAGGACTTCATAATACGAGTATCTTCCAGTCAACCAGCACTCTACCACGACTCTACATCTTCCCATCACATCATCGACAAAACCCATCTCAAAACTTGGAATTAATTAGTTTTTAGTAGTGGTCTCATCGCAATAGAGACTATTTTATTTCAAATTATTTATTGTCGGTTTCCTCATTTTTTGTAAAGGAAGATAAAGGTGCTTGGAATAATTGGTAATTCCCAGATTGGTTATTATATTACATTTCGATTATAAAAACCCATTCTCGTGGTTTCAACCAGTTGTAATGGAACTCTGAATCCACCCTACCTTTAAATTTCCTTATATAATACGAATTATATACTATACAAGATATTGCGTCATTCCATACTACATCGTCTATAAATGAAAGTCTGAAAATCTGTCATATATGATGGTGAGCCAAAAGTTTAAAACTTGGCCTAAACAGAACATTTTAGTTCTGTATCAGAAAGTTCTAGAAACGTCACTGAAGCCTGTAAAATCAGTAATGAATTCAGTATGTGCGATCGCATTTTGAGTGAATCAAACAATAACAAGAAGAGGCGACGATGTGTAAAAATAATTATAAATAACATCCGTGAACGAAGAATTGCAAGAAGCTTTGAATATTGCTCTACACATTAATTGTAAGAGAAGCGCAATCTTAACGTCCTTTCAAACGATTAGAGTTGTGTTCCTTTCAGTTGTTTTTATATCGAAGGAATGTTGGCATGAAGGGATCGTGAAGCTGGCGAGCCGCTTAGATGAAGACATCGATCGGATGATTGTGAGGGAAGACTATCAATCTAATCCCTTCGCGATAATAAGAATGTCTTCTTTGAACTTGAGTTAAAACGGAATGGATATTGTTAATACGCTAGAACGTGCTTAAACCGACATGAAGTTATGCACATATATTTATCTGATTGTAATTTTGATCAACTTAAAAAATTAACTAGGTATAATATAATATTTCACTACAAAATTATATACCCTGGCGATAGCTAGAGCCTGCTTCATTCAAATATATTGAGAAAGAACCAGTAATTTCTGGTGGTCAGTAAAACGTGCTTGAAGCAACAAAGCGAACTTACGGCTCATGCGAAACGGAGGGAACTCAAGGAACGTACTGGAGAAGAAAAAATAAAACCAGATCGAATTCGACCTGTAAATAGCCTTTTAAACGACCAGGAATTAATTGGGGCGAGGAGCAGACCCTCCAGACTTGGCCCAGATCCAGGTGGAGAGACGACGACCGCCTCCTGGATTGAGTCAGCTGGGCCCTGGTGCAATAACAGGGAAGCTTAAGTGGTCAGGGGTTAAACGTTGAGGGTTACGGCTGTTACTTTTTGTTTCAAAAACAGAAGGCAACTTTTCACCTCTTGGGTTGGACTGGAATTTGGAGCGAGGCCGTAAATACCTGTAAATTTCCAATCCTGACAACTACCTTCATCAACTCATTTGGCTGTGAAGTATTGCAATCATTTTGTGGGAGGAGAACAATAATTGTTGGTTTCCAAAATCAAATCTACATCGGTAATGTACAGCCGTCTTCTCAGACAAACACAAACCCTTGAAAAATAACCATTACAACCACCATGGGGTTTGTCTAGGTCTCGTACAACCTCCTCAAATAGTCCGTATAAATTTCTGATGCATTCACCAATCAGACAGATGTGCTTGTCAGAAAAGTTTCATACTGCTCACATTATTACCGAACTGATCACAATTTGTTCAGTTATTTCCCAGTGTCATTTTATTTATATAGGCACATAAACGTCTCCATAATGGTCTCCTAAATTGAATCTATATGACAAGGAATTAAGGGTTAATAAAAAAAATCAGTTGATAAAAAAATGATCGAAAATTTAATTGTGAATTTAAAAAAATTTATTGAAGAAACCAATAAGAGTACATAGTTATGTCCATATATGAAAATTAGTATGTATGTTTCTGACTATAATGAGTGAAAAACTGGTAAAATACGAATTCAGAACTGTTGATCAATGAGTAGCCCCACAATAGCATCCCATTCATAAATTACTTCTGAGTTAGGAAAATGATCGAAAATTTAATTGTGAATAAAAAAAAATTATTGAAGAAACCAATAAGAGTTGTTAATAACTCGTATTTTACCAGTTTTTCACTCTTTATAGTCAGAAACATGCATACTAATTTTCATATATTGACATAATATCGCATCCGTCGTGGAATAAGGGAACAACTCAAAAAACGCCATTTTTGAGTTAGCACTGGAATTGTATTATGCAAGGGGTCTATTTTGTCCGTAGATGGTCGGAACGAGGCTAGTTTATTCCTGCTCCTCGAGTTGCCTCGTCTAGCCACTTGTTGCCAAGGGGATTAGGAATGGCCATTGGCGAAAGAGCAAAACTTCAAACGTTTTTTCCCGAAAATCAGCTTTTCTTGATTGTTCCCTTATTCCGCGACGGGTGCGATATGTTTTCATATATTGACCTATTATTATGTCAATAGGTATATGCATACTAATTTTCATATATTGACATAATATGTTTTCATATATTGACCTATTATATTATTATGTCAATAGGTATATGAAAATTAGTGTGCATATTTCTGACTATAAAGAGTGAAAAACTGGTAAAATACGAATTCACAACTTTTTATCAATGAGTAGCCACACAATAACATCCCATTCATAAATTATTTGGACTTGGGGGTATGTACTCGTATCTTTCTAAAATACCTACCTATGTGAAATGGTTTTAAAAAAAATGTTATATATAACACTACATATATATAACACTACATAATGTACATATAATATATGTATACACTGCAGGTTTCTACTAGGAAATGTAGAGGTATGGCTTGGAATTTAGTTTTTAATGAATTTCAAGTATTCTCAGTTATCAAGGCTGTTTATTGACTCGCTTATTTCTAGTTTAAAATCACGTAAACATTAAGCGAATTCTACGAAACAAGCGTCGGACGTTGAAAGTCAAATACTAATCAAATCCATTGTCGGGCGTCTATCATCCTTCAAGCCCTGTCAGCTCATGTGGCTAGAAATGTGGGTTAGGGGACGACGGTTGGGTTTATGATAATGTGATTGACATTTACCCTCGCGGCTTTGTTTCAGAAGGGAAGTTCCAGGGTAGGGGTGAAATGTCACGAGGAAATGTCAAAGGATCGATCAGAAGGAATAAGTGCGGAAGGGGCATCTGTTTTTTTTGAGGGGTGCCCACCACCAAAGGCTGTTTATTGTTGTTGGGGGGGACCGTTGTAAGACGATGCTCTTTCAACTTCAAGTGTTCCTTTGCTGCAGATTTCTGGTATTTATCACTCGATAAGCCATCAACAAAGATGGTATAAAATACACGAGTACACTTGTTTTTAATGTCAGCATGTGATAATTGAGGGTGAGAATTGGCCACTACGACGAGTCCACAGCCAGTGTAACAGGACCAATCGCCTTGAAACATTGCACAGTCGTTCTTTAGTGCCGTTTGAAAGATTTTACCCATTATCTCAATACGAAAAAATTTCCGAGACAAAAAGCTTAAATTTCGACCACATTGACATAGACATTTGGACACATTGACAGCCTGGATGGTGATCCACAACCGGGGAAAGTGGATATCAAGACTTTTCCCGATTTTTAGGCGGAGTATTTTTTGTGGGGTTACTTAGTTTCTCAGAGAAGGTCGTATTGAATTGACTGCTTGATCTTTCAGCTTCGTCTGTTGGTACCAGTTGTTTCAAAGCAAATTTAAATATTCTAATTCTTTCACTTCAAATAACTGAATTAGCTCAATAAACCGAACAATTTTCTATAAATCTGGAAAGAGGTGTAGGCAAGCCTTGAATGATAGACTTTATGTAATCCTAACTCCTATGTCATGTGGTGTTCAAGGGGAGACGATAATTAGTCAGGCTGCAGTAGTTTGGTAGGAAGCCGGAGCGAGGTAGGCAGAAACCCTTGCAATCTTCAAGTTCGATTATTGGAACTCAGCGACAACAATGTACTGCAGAGCTGCCTTACAAGGGAGAATTGGACATTTTAATCAGTGATTACGGGCGACGTCGGCATTTGAGGTGCCAATTCGGGAAGGAGGAAATGACAGCTGCACGTCATCGTCCGTCGTACATGCCACAGGATAATCAGATACTTGAAAATGTGGGTTAGGACCATCAACGCCCACCGTCCCGCACCTCCCAGTTAGTTCTAGACCGGAGCTCGCTTCCCTGCCGTCCGGAGGCCTTCGAAGTCTTCGTGACTCGTGCGTATGAACTCAAGTCCCAAAGGTCCACGGGTTCAAGGACTCTGCGCTAATCATCCCCCCGCTACCTCCTCCTCGTATTGGAATTTACCCATAAACACCTCTTAGTCGTCTGAATAAATGAAATATCATGACTTAGGTAGCATCATTGAACAATTAACGAGTTGTAAGACCGCAGTCCGTAACAAAGGCGTGGGTTTTGGCTCTATTTACCGCATGGAATGTATTGTGAATGAATTCTGAATCCAAGATTCGTTATAGCGAATAACATTTAGTGAAGTGCCCCTTTAACAATGAGCTTTCACATCAATGATTACACTCTACCCTTACCAATCAACTGTAAGAATTCTTATCCAAATCTATTTAAAAACTCTGCAAATTCTTGACCCAGCAGTTTATTGTCTTCTTTGTGCAGATCACCCTTCTGTCTAAATCACGAAATGATGGATGAAACGTTTATAGAGATGGTGAATTAATTACAAATAATTTGGACCAATATGATTCTGGGGTTTCTATTTCCACCTAACTACTTTGGTAATAATTTAATAATTAATTACTACAAATTAATCAAAAGTATTATTCATTTTCAAAAATTATTATTAATTATTATTAATGGTTATTATTACCATTATTATTGTTTATCAACTCAATTTCTTAGCTACGCATTGCAATTTTAATCAGCTGGGCCAGTGTGAACATGACCCAACTGGCTGCCGCGGGATTCACCCTGATATTGGAAAAAACTGTCGTATAACTGTTTACCCTTGTGTTGTAAAAAAATTGGTTCAAACTTGAACTGAAATTTCAAAATTCAATTTGTGCCCTTTACTCTTGAACTAGGGTTATGAAGAGTGGCAGGGGTCATCGTGGGTGTGATCCGAACCCGGAAACTAAATTTCGTAATTTATGCTCAACGCTAACTGGGCAAAGTGCCACGGGTGGGGGACGGACGGATCTTTTCTTTTTTTCATTCGATTTTTGGAATCTACGTATCTTGAAACGTAAACCCTCAAATTTTGTTTTTCCTTGGGCGATTCCAAGATAATAAACCTCAAGAAGATGAACCAGAATAGTGAGATCTACATAGTGAATAATCAAAACAGAAAACAGATTGGTTGCATATTTGAACTTATTGTTCGTTAAATTATGTACAAATTAATTTAATAAATAGAGATCTTTAATGATAAGGGCCAAGTATGTGCTAACTATGAAAACTGATGCAGATGTCACAATTACAAGCCGAAAAACTCTCTCTATCAGTAATGAGACCGTTGGACACCGCAGTTTCCTGTATTTGATGATATTGTGCATGTCGCGAATTTCCAACAAACAGCACGAGAAGTGGTTACATTCAGTATCATTTTCCCTTACAATCCCAAGATACATCCCCTGGATTGGTTATTTGAAGCATGAACTGTGCTTGGGTTGTCGATTTTTTTGGGGTTGGAGCACAAAAATCGATGAATCGCAGTTGAGCAGACTCTGGTTTTAATTCTTACAGTAATTAACGATTTGACCTGTAGGTCACTAGGACCTGCCCAGGCAAACAAACAATTATTATGAATTGGAGTTGATTTAGGTTCTGAGTCAAACGGTATAAAATGGGAATCTCATAGCGAATTTTAATGTGTCTAAACATCTTGGAGGGACTCGTGACCTCTTTGGAAGAGGCCATTTTTCTCGTTACAACGGAAGATTGGTAGAGGTACGATTTAAATCTTGGATTGACAGTGCGGGAATTAGGAAGAAGGGAGATAATAGGGCAAGATGGCGACCGGGAAGAGGGAACACGCGTGAATAATGCCCTCCCTGGGAAACAAGGAGGAGAGGGAACCACGGGACCGAGGTGTGCAATAATCAACCTTATCAGCGTCGAGAGCTAAAACTGAACTCTTAACAACAATCCAATCTGATAGCAGCACGCCTCCACTTCCTCCCAAGGCAATCTGCTCCCCGAGGCATGAGTTTCTCTGGATTAAATGCCCTGTTCAGCAGTAAAGCCTCCCTCACTCGTGACGTCATACGAAAATGGAAGCGTGAATCGTTTGTTGTATCACTGACCCAGTTGATTTCAATGGCTCGAAGCGATGACGGATTTAGGATGCATTAGACAAGACTATAGGTCAATAGAGTTTTGCCTGATATGGAGTGTTGAGTAGAGTAACCCCGTATTATAGTTGCAAGACACCTCTTAATCCTCTCCGCAATGCCAAGTGCTCAATCTGATATGATCCGATTACACTCAGGGCCATGTTGAATTGAACATACTCATCGGCAGTCAATTAAAAGCACCGCGATCCAGAAAATAAAGCTGCAAATTCATCCACAACAGTTGATCACCCTTCTTTCTAGATCACTGTTCTGTACACATTATAATTCTCCCATAAATACGAAATGATTGGAAATCATAATGCAGTAAAATATCGTCTGTTCGTTCAAGTAGGTGACCAGATGGTCTTCTCCGAGTGAAGGGGTAGTGTAATAACCATAATTCATTCCAGGCCGACTCTCATTCATGGATTACTCGTACCAACCGGCAATAATTTATTTCAAGATGTAGGTACATTCACCTACAAACATCCAAAATAACCTTATTCCCGTGAACAAAAAACTCGATATCACAAAACTCTGCGGTTTTAATCAGCTGTTCTTCACTATGAAGATAAGAGTGACATTTTGACATTTGTTTCTTGCTCATGTCGATTATGTTTTTTAGGGTTGGCCATTCGAGCCCTCAATCTAACTAATTTTGACCGCGACGTAGGTACTCAGGATCTTGGTCGATTCTAGTGAAATATCCAAAGTTGAATTCGTTGAGTTTTAGAGAAAATTGAGTTTGAGTTGAGAAAGTTGAGTTTGAGAGAAAATTCCACCTTGAACTGTTATTTAGACAATTAAACTATCAAATTCCAAGATTCCACTCACATCTTGACAACTCATCAAGTTGTCAAATTTAATATCCTCATCGTTATCAAAGACCAATGTGCTTATTTGGGGCATATGGCTTCAACAAACACCTTAGCCTTTCACGATTTCGACATTTTTCCGTGTTCTTATATGTATATACTCGTATATATTATACGTCTCTCGCTCCTGTCTCTGGACATGGCTGAAATAACGTGGAGAAAAATTTGCTCTTCATGCAAATCTCTCTCGAATTCCGTTTGAGAAATGATGATAGCTCGGGTGAGCAACCAGACTTATTTGTGTTTGGCTATTCATTTCCATCGAGTAAACAAATCGCGTTTAGACAATTTAGAAACTCCCGATCTGGGATATACATATGGGCTCATATTTATGTAGGCCTGAAATGGACTCATCAGTGAAAGTCCAGGACCAATGGATCGCACACCCACACCTTTCGTAATCCACGTTAGCCAGTCTACAGACGCGGTCGGGTGCCTCACCCTTGACTCCTGGCCTCCGTGTCAGTAAATCATAAGAGTTTCGATTTCGACGTTAGAGAATGAAAAAAAAACCCTGCCCAGCCCTGTTCTTCTGGTAATCGTAATAGCCGGCTTCGGACAGAGCCACATATGGATATAATGGGCGTTGCGAAGCCCCTGGAGCAGAAGCATTTTGGTGAATTTAGTGGAACCCCCAGGCACGGACTTCTGGGTGTAACGTGAGAAACCAGATTTCAGGCGAATATGTTATCGCTCAACTCATATAATAGCGCATCTAAACATGAACTATCTGTGTAAACGGAGCTATTGAATTAAATCTATGAACAATCATGGGACATTTGACTCTGAAATCCCGAAAGGGGATTTTAATGTGATGAATCATCACCAAAGGGAAATCAAATTCACCATCAGCGACAAAAAAGGCATATTATATTTGTATACTCATTTAAGCAATATGAATTGTCTAAGCTAGGAGTGGAGCAAATATGGACATTTAATTATATAAACACCAGGTTATGCGTAGTAACACCTGAGAAAGTATTTCGTATAATCATAACCCGAACCAGTTTGAAGCCATTGGTGGCTTTTTGGGTGGCTATGAACCAAAATGAAGACGCGTTTTAGAAAAACCCGTTTGAGTTGACCTAGTTTGGCTATCTACAAATGAGAGTCAATCGAATCAAAAAAGATTAATGAAAAACCAACAGATATGGTTACGACCATGATTCTGTTTTTGATGTTGCGTATGAAGTGAGCACATATAAAGTTCATAATCGAGATCTTAGATTGCAATTTAAGTGTTTATTATTATTATATCTGGCACCAGAAGGTCAATAGGTACTTAAACCCTTCATCTTAATAACGTTATTATCGTTTATAATCGATTCAGCGAGCGTTTAACGATTTAGAATCAGTAAGGCCACTCAAACGACTATTATTGCGAATAAATCCGGAAAAATTAGGCGTGAAAACTTCACTAAAAGGGATTCGAACCTGCAGATTTCCAACCCTCTAGTGTTTGACACCCTCGGCCAACTTTCCCTCCACAAATCCCAGTCATTTGCATTTTTGTCAAGATTCCGCCCTCTCAAGTTACCCCTGTGCAAACGAGATTACTTTACACCCTTCCGCTCGCTGGATTGTTATTTTATTTGCCTTCGGTTTCCCTGCTCGAAACGAATCGAAAAGGCTGAACATCAAGCCACAATCAGCACGACGAAAATTCGGTGGTTTGAGTCATTTAATAATGGATTTGTTATGTTTCCCTAAAGGTTATAGCTGTTATTATTCAATTCATATTAGTGTGGGAGTATAACCCTACTCCTATCCCAGCATCTCATCATCACATTTATACATAATTGTGATGGACAACATGTTGTTAGGACAAAATGTTGTCCTTTTTAATGATATTCCAGCATCTATAGAGGAACAACAAGTTAAAAATCTGAGAAGAGGTTAAAAATGACTGAAATCGTTGAAAGATAAAACGAGCAAATTCGTATGTATTTAAAATTCGGTTATCAACTTTGTTCTTCCTTATACGAGTACTTCACCAACCTAATTTCCATAACTGAAGCCAAAACACAAATAAAAATAAAAAATATCCACAGTCACGCAGCATGGCTATAAGAACGAATTTTCGAAGAAATAACAGGTTTCATGGTTAATGTCTCAATTTTTCTGGTTTCGTAACACATTTTGTCTCCTTTTCTTGCCGATTAACACCTCAGTTTACCTATAGATTTTTCAACATTATCACATTAGAGCAGATGAACCGTGAAGAACGTCTCAAGTAACAACCGCTTTTCTTCGTCTTCAAAGTTCTCCAGTTTGGGAATGGATTGAGATATCGCAATTTTGACTTCACCATCGTGTTCAGCGTAAACAACCCTTTGAAATGAGGTGTCACTTGTCAGACTGTTTCATTTTGGGAATTGATAAGTAATTCCCCCCCCCCCCCACTAAAACTCCCCAAAAGCTACCATTAGGGTGGCCCGATTCTGCCCATCTACATATGATTTTTGTTGTCGTTTGGCAGTGAATTCAGGATGATCTGGAACGGAATTTGGTATAAAATCTTTGAAGAAATTTGAGTTTTAAAAATTTTGGACCGAGAACAATAGTTTAATTTTCAATAGTGAAAGATGACATCCCCGTATGTTGAATCCTTCGTTACTTTTACAAAGCCGCCTTATGGTTCTTGGTGATGCATGATACGAGAGGGACCCAATATTTGTTGAACCAGAGTAGGTATATTTGATCTAATTCCACACCCAATTTTTCCATGTTTTGGTATAAAAAGTACCTACATTCCTCTTACATTTTTTCTCAATTTTTAATCCCCGTAAAGACTTGTCACTTTGCGGACTTCTTTATAATAAACAACAAGGAGTAAAAAAAACTGGTATGCAAATTAGGACCAGTATGCTCTCGAGGTAATTCCGCGTAAAAACTGTATAAGGTTGATACCGAGGGAAGTAAAGCTGTATATTGTATTACATAATTTGAGGAGTGAAGCTTGTTTATTTTTCATTATTCCCTTCATCTCTTTCAAGAGAAAAGTGGCTGCGCGGGGGCGAGGCACCCTTGGTTTTCCACCCTGCACTTTGTATAATGTCATCTGGGCTCAGCCGAGGTTCATCACGAGGCCTGTGAGATAAAAATTATTTTGTGAAAGAATAAAACAGGCAGGAGGGAAACAGGGGGGGGGGGGACTGACGATAAAAACGGGGGTTGGATGAAGCAGACGGGAAAATTTGCATGTACAGCAAACTGCCATCAGGGGGTCTGCCACCATTATCAACGTCGCTTCTCCTAGTTCCATTTTCAGCCTTCATGAAGCTCCTGAATGCTTCTTGTCTCAAGGAAGGGCGCTGCTGAAAATGAGGTTGCCGTGGGGTGAGAGGTTTTAATATCCGTTCTGAAGAGGATAAAAGGCCGTGTCAATGAGGTTACGATTTCAGAGGAAGGTTCGATATTGTTTTTTGGTTCGCGTAAAACGAAAGATGTTCAAAGAACCATACAGGTAGGAGACATGAATGCACGGAGCATTGTAACGTAATACACGGTATTGATTGAACGTTTTGGAACAGGTAGATGGTAGATACGATATCTAGTAGGTATCTCCGTAAAAGCTAGGAGCATACCCATCGCGGTGCATTTCGGAACCATGGAAAACATCGATTAGGTACATGACTCGTTGCAGAATGCAGAAGGTACATACAACTTTACGGAACCTCCTCAAGCCCAGCAACCAACTCCTCCCTACGATCGGTTTTTGGAGGGTGCTACCATCTGGCGCCCAAACCGCACTTACCCTCTAAATGCCACCTCAGTATGACCCATTCGCTGGAGTCAGTTTGGTAACTTACGAGTACTATTGATTTTCAGCTCAAAGCGACCTGTATTTAATGTTTCGCTCAATTTCTTGAAAGAGCTGAAACGATAAGAATTCTATCGTTGGTCCAGAGTTTGATGTGGCCAAAATAGGGTATCGAAGTGTTTTCGAGAGGTGTGACGATTAGTGTCAAAATATTGAAGAGTTCGGAAAATGGTGGGTGTCGATGCCCGACATGGCCTGTATACTTAAATCCTGCTGAGTTGAAAGGGCATTCGTTGTATGGAAGGACCCGCTGAGGGTCATTCATTTCCGCAAAGTGCCCAGCGACAGGACACCTAAGGGCCAGTAAATTATAATCCGTTTGGGGTGAGGATGAAGTGTGAGGGGGGGTCCTATCTCATTGTCTTCCTTGGATACGATCGTTTATATATAGTCGGATAATGGAAGGGAGTTGGAAACCAGAGTTTACGGGCGATTCCTAGGCCCAGCAGTGGACAATGGTGCAACCACCCATAAACATCGAGTTACCGCTTCGTCTTCGTCGGACGCAACTTGCCCTTTATGCATATAACGGTACACCCTGACCGAGCAATTGGGGCCATTTGATTTTCCATTCTTTCCAGAGAAATTTCACGGATTCAACGTTTAAACAATTTTTGTATCCAAGAAAGTGCAATTTCAACATTGAACAATCACCCTCAAAGTCGTCAACCTACCGTAAATCTCATGTTTCATCATCGTTGCATTGGTAATAAGTTAGATGCAATCTATCTCCATCCTCATGAAACAAAATTCTACAGCTCCATGGTTTGAGACAAATTGAGGATTTTCTGGCAAAAACATGATTAGTCAAGAATATCGAGTTTAGAGTGATGCCATCTTGTGGCCACTGAAGATACCTGCGATTGTGAATATGCGCATTCACCAAAAACAACTTGTCAGCCAGTGGGGACTTCTGAAAAACTGACGTTTCTTCAATAACAAGTCATGAGTGTTTCGGCAAGAACGCAAATAGTCAGAATAATGATGAAATGGAACAAACTTCTTTTGCTTCCCGTAGTCTGCTCTTCTTTGTGATGAATCTTATCATGCGTTATCAATCCAGTTTCTGTATTTCCCATTATCCCAAGCTGTCTTTGTTGTTCCGGTTGTTAAGTTTTTTGAGAAAATGAGTGAAATGTGGTATGTGAGTGGCCTCGAATGCGCAAACCGAAGGAGAAGCAAAAGTGGCTGGAGAGGTGCACGTAAACAATGTTGGAACAGCGAAAAAATCAAAAACTTCGACTGCAGAAATACCAAAAGTGTGGGACAAAACAATCTTGGCGGCTCGAAAGATCCCAACCTTAATCATGCTACGCAAATTCACCCATAAAGATTTCAAAAATACGTAAGCACTGAACCTCTCTTTATGAAGAAACTTGAACCACCATTCAAAAAGTTCACATGCTTTAGATATCTTGTGAGGACAAGTCAGTCCAGCTGGAAAACTCATATTAGGTAGCATGGGCTAGACATGTCGTGAGACCAGCTAATCTGAGACACACAAACTTCCTGAACCTGTCTCCACTTCACACATCACCTCCTGGGCTGAATCCAGAAAAAATCAAGGATCTGAAGAACATCATCCCATAGCTCCAAAATCTTTGGAGTAAATCGTTTTATGACAACCTTCTGAATGATCTTACTCATATTGATGATCCAGAAGAAGAGGACTCTAACAACTTGTATATGGACAATGATGGCAATAGTGATGGATGTGAAATAGATACAATTATTGTAGCGAGCTGTGTTCAAAAACTGACCATCGCTCTCCAAGTAGTTTTGCTACTTCGTCGAATTAATTCGATCTCTTCCATTAGGATACAATTTTGCCAAATTGAAACCTGGGTGTGGAGCTGCCACTACGTGTGATGATCTGAAACGCATACAGGGATCATCTTAAGGTGCAAGGATTATAAGAACGAGAGTGATGGTAAAATCGTGTCCAGCACCCTCTCAATGTGTCAAATCGTGACAACTTGGGGGTTTCACGTATGGATGACGTGACATATTGAATGGTTCCATGAAAAAGAAAAGAACGATATTTTTTCCCCAATACAACTTCTCTCCCTCACAACACCAGCCATTTCAACGAAGGTCTTTCAAAAGCCTCGTTCTCCCTTTTTCCAGCCTTCACTGAAATCCCCTAGCACCGGAAATTACAAAAAGAATGTATCGATAGGTTTAAGAGCATTTAGGCGTAAAGAGATACGGAACGTCGCTCTGCCGACTGCCTGAGTTTTCAAAATTAGCTTCAATCAATTCTACCTGCCGCTTGTCGTGTAAGACAACCTTCTGATCTCGTAAATTGCATTACATAGAATGTCATTCTATTATATGACTGAAGATTAGACGACGAGATAATTTTTTTCTCGAAGTCACAGGTTATAATTAACTGATTTTAAGCTGTACAAGAAATACTATTCAAACATACTATTACGGATAACGAACATTCTCGCTATTTTCTCTAATTCTACAACTCTGCACAATTACGCATTCCAAATGCGTACACCATTCAATTATTTCATCAACAAATAGACAAAATCACGGAAAACCATGAAACCAGGGGGAAGTTCTATTATCTTTGAATATAGGAGTTGATGTAGGACTATTGGCAGTGGCGGATCCAGCTTTAGAGTGAGGGGGGGGGGGGGGCGAAATACACTAACCGGGGTGATTGGGGGGTATGGAACTAGGAGGGGGGTTTGGGGGCTCCCCCCGGAAAATGTAGAAATTTTTGAAGCAAAATGGGTAGTTTTAGGCAGTTTTAGCAGTTAAAATGTGAATTCAAAGAGACATAGGTTCTGTAAATAGGTTCTTGGAAATTAAAGGTGTACCACATTCAGTACCACATTTAAAAAGCCAGAGGGGGGTGGGGGGGCGGTCGCTTCCTTCCCCCCCCCCCCCCATGGATCCGCCACGGACTATTGGGTAAACTGACTGACAATGTCTCGTTGGGTTCATTTGACGTCTTCAGGACAGTGGATGGACGTTGAATGGTGTAGTGGGCATGACCGTATGGCCAGGATCAGCGATGAGCAGTTAGAAATCAGTACGAACTTCGATTGATTGACATCTTGATTGGGTGGAACATTGAACTCAGCATACGTTTTGCACTAAAAATTCGTAAATATGCATAAACCGCGTGATGAGGGGTTTGCAGTATTTCCTGTGCAGTTGCGGTATTATAGCCCGAAAAAAAAACGGCGGATTTACATATCAGTGGATGATCCTTTGACAACTCAACAGTGACGACCAATATACCCTGGAGCGACGTGGTAAACCGCCCCTGGTCGACACCTACCCCATCAAACATAGGAGTGAATTTCGTTACAAGTTATTAGCGAACCGATGGGGGGCGGCATAGCGAGTGGGGACTCGGTCCAATCAGAGAAAAAATGGGCTTGGCGTGAGGACGAAAAGGACAACCGCAAAAGGTAATTGGATAAAAATCATCTCTCCGAACTCTTGGCATTTGTCCCTGGGGCTATCGGCATTTTTGATGGGTCCTCCTCTCCCTACGATTCGGTTCATCACATGATAACCCCATACAACAGTCAGATGGCCATGCATCACGCGGTGTCGTTTTTTTGGGGATGTTCGAAAATACCTCATCATATCCCCAGTGTAAAATTGAAAACCAGTTGACCAATCATTTTTGTTTTGGAAGATTTTGTTTACAATTATTCAGTCATTTCTTACAATGATATTACGATGAAACCAGGAGTTTAAATCCGTATCGGTGGTCGAGGCGTTTTCAGAATTAAAGATAATGAGTTTTTCTTGGCGAGTGTCGTTTGTTCCACGCCTCTATGAAATTCTAAACAATTTTTATGATTAGTGGGCGGATTCTTATGCACTAAAAAACCCCGTTTTATGTCATAAATGTGATGAAAACATCCAAAATATGTTCTTAAATATGCAATAACAAAATCATAATTAGCCTTTTTTACCCAAGTTTCATGATAGAAAAACACTAGACGCTCCTTCATTATCTTAAGGAAATCATTCTGGAGGAAAATTGAGCTTTTCGGTTTGATTTGAAATCTTTTTAAGCCATCCTGCATATTTTTCCTCAAAACGAGTGGCTGGCCAGGTAGGTAGGAAAAATATGCAATTGAGTGCAAGTGGGTACTCGTATTCGGCGATTACACTCACGAAAACACTTTCCGACTGCGCCAGTTAATTAAGATGTAACGAGATTCAGGCTTTTAAAAACACTTTTATTCCTCGTTACAAGATACAGAGGTGTGAACCGGTTGACTGCTGATAATGGACTGACTGTCGAGCGCTGAAGGCGCGGAGCTTTTATAGAGTTAGGAGCTGCTAATGTCAGCAAAATAATAATAGGGAGACATATTGGGAGGTTGTGTACATAACTTGCATTTACGATTATCTAGTGGATATGCTAATATCAAATATTTTATGCGCTAACCTTATATGCAATTTTATGCAAAATAAAATGGGTTGTTTTGGAAACAGAAAGACATGAAACGGGCAGATCACTGGGTATTTCTTCGAAATTCAGCGAGGGAGAAGATATGAATTCGTATACAAATTCGCCCTCTGTTTATGATTAATTAGTTGCCCTATTTGCCCTATTGAAAATCATTTCGAGGTGGTCAAACTTTCATAGATAACATAACTATAACTTAACTAAGTGTGTGCTGGATAGGTAATCGATATGAGTAGGTGAAATTACACGTATTATCGCTTCGTTAGAAATAATCGCATTGTAAGATTAGTCTTACAATGCCGGGCCAAAAACTCTTGATAACGGTGTAAGGCGGATTTTGACCAATCAGCGTGCACATCGCTACATCTCTACACAACACGAATGAAAAGTGAGAGGCAGCCCGTACAGGCGTCCGAGAGAGTCCCTAATTAAACGACCAATTAAACCGGTCAGACAATGGGGCCCCGGTCATTGAAGGGGGCCCCCAAGGGGCCAAAGGTCATATATCTCCCATCTTCATCCTCCTTCCTTGTTTCTTTCCTGTTCCTTCCATTAAAAAAATATCCGAACCTCCTTCTCAAAACGGTGCTCAATGAATAATAATGATCATCTTCCGAAGTCGAAAAGAATGTTTTCCCTTTATCAAGATGCCTATGGGGGTACTTCGTGATATATGCTTAATCTCCGATGTGCTCGTTTCCCTGCGCCGTCGTCTGCGCTTCGTTCCGCACTTCTCTACTCACCATCTTTATCGTCATTCATTTCGATTGATAGTCATCTGCAGAACCTATTACCGTAAATGAGTCCTCATAATCATATTTTAAGATCGATATTTCGCCCAAAACGTTCACGATAGGCGCCTATTACTTACGTACTTCATCACTACGGTGTGCCGTATCATTTACATCCGTTCTCTAAGATGATCTCATGGAGCTAATGACGATATGTATTCGAAAGTTTAGTTGTATCTGATTGATAGTCATCTGCCTCACTAATAGTCCAGTCGGGGGAGCAATTGAAGAGGCCGTATCATAAAGGTGGTATAAAAGATTTTAACGGGTTTCTGTGGGACCCAATAACATGAATGCAGAGTTCGCACACAAAATTTCAAACGCAAAACGTTTGGCAGCCAGAAAATCTCGAAATTTTTAGACTTTTTTTCGGTTTTTGGCTTATAACTCCAAAACTGTCACTCTTACGCCAAAAGTTACTATAGTTAGTAATTCGGCGGATATGATTTTGCGAATACGAAATGAGGTTTGACATTCGCGCTCTGCAAGTTTGCCAAGGGAACCAGAGGTATTTGGAGCTTGCGCATTTCGTTCTCGAGAGCAGCACCGTAGCGGCGGAGCCGACGAACAGCGGTAGATATGCGCCTTGTTCTAAAGGAAAACAAATACTTTCTAGTAGTCCCGGAGTCTATAAACAATACTTAATTAGATAACATTTCGCGTCAATTAAAAAAAGAAAATCCTAAATCAGCTGAATAGAAAATGTTTAACAATCGATCAAGAAATGGCAATTTTTTGCAATTTTTGCAAAACCTGACACTACTCGATTTTCAATGTGCTGTACTGCTACAACATAAAACCCAATCGCCAACTTCTCTCCCTAAAACTTGTAGAGCATCAATCTGAGAGTTAAAAAATCTCAAACATTCTGAAATTGGTTAATGTTTTACCATTTTAGGTAAGTTATTTATATTATAATCCTCTCGGTGTTGCTCGAAAACCACTACCGCAGTGACCCCTATAAAACGTACCTACTAGGAAATTGTTGGAAAATTACCTGAAGATATATGTAATGTAGTTAGTATCTATAATATGACGTAATAATGTGTCAACTACATGTACTACTATATCAATGTACCTATGTATAGATGTGTACCGCCTTACATATACACATTTCAGCCAAAAGTGGTCATTTTTTGTCGAAAATGATTATTATAATTAAGGTATTTAAGTTATTTAATGTGTTACACCGTTAAACCACAACGTTTTATAATTTTCTTTATAGTCCCGATACGAAATAATTGGAGGCATGGTATTGTTGGTTCGAGAAGGTGACCAGATGGTTATCTCCGAGCGAAATCGATTACCTACTAGTTTCCTGGGTATTTTACTTGTATAAATAATTTATTATTATGAAGAATTTATTCACATGTATTCTATATTCTACCTAAAAGCTCTTATTGTGAACGAACGGCTGCTCGTACAGTGCTCAGGGTGGTCTTGAGAAAATCGAAATTCTCTGAACGTTAATTAATTGCATACCCGTTACACAGGCTTAGGACGGTCTCTCCAAATATGGAAAGGGTATAACGCATTAGGATCAATGTCGTTGCCGTAAATTTAATCCACGAGTTTCTGAAATTTTGAAGCGTTTGTTGCTGGTTAATTCGTTACCCATCAGCTGAACAAACTCTACTAAAAACGAGTTTCTGCGAGAGTCCGACGGGGCACGGAGAAATTCAATTTTCGTCGAGTCTGAAGACCTCCGGGAGTCAGACAGACCTCCCCTTGGCCCCGCCCAAAATATGTTGAACCTTCTGGAGTCAAGTTGTACCTCAATTATACCCAAGGTATTATTCTTGGGTATAGTAGTTATACGAGTACTATAATCGTGAATATATCGAAGAGAAGGTAAGAGGGAGAGTGATCTCATTAACAGCTCCAAATGTTCAGCAGTCATATTGAACTGTGTCATGATGAATAGCTTGTTGATAAATTGTGGGTTTTCAACCCGTTTGTGAGTTGTGAAGATTCGTTTTTGCATTCTTATGGTAACGTTTTCATTCGTTGACGTGCCTCGCAAACAGCAGTTACATAAACCATCGGAGTACGCGTACGAAGCAGAGAAATTGACAGACTCGTTGCTCAGGTTCATAGAAAATCACTAGGTACCCGGTGATTGTATGATGTGAGATCGATAGTTTGTTTTCGAGCTGACCCCCATAACCATCCGAGGTGCCTATAAAAATTCAGTAGGGCCGTTAACAAGGGATCTTGAGGTTGAAAAACCAGGGAGTTACAACTAACAATCCCCTGTAGTCATAGGTTAGCAAAGCATGCGTTGGCCAGCGGCGTGGCCGACTCGGGTCAAGTACAACCGCCTCCCCCTGGGCATAACATTCTTAACCTCTAAACTGTGCCACATTTAACAATGGTTTTACCCGGAGCAAAGCGATCAGCACTGGATCGTGACCGTCGAACGACGCGAGTAAGCTACTGCTCAGGGTGACTTTATATGGTCATCACGTACGTCCAATTAAAAAGCTTTTTCCTGATGAAGGAAGTGGACATTATATCTCAACCATCACCTATTACTGTCCTCATTCAATTTTGCAGTTAACAACCACCGCGTAGTTGTCAGTTCGAGCAGAACAGATATTTACGACTTTGCGATTGTCATTTTCTGAGATCTACAAAACCTCATCCCTAATAAAACAATCAGTTACCTAATTTCGTATTGACAGCATTGGTGACACATGGATTTTCTGACTAGCTTAAATAGAACACATTCAGCAAACATAGCCAATAACAAAGTGTCTGCACCCACAAACAGATACTGAAATTTGCTATTGCATTTCACTCAAGCTTAGACAAAACTTTAACAAAGAGACACCTAAAGATACTCTCCTTCCTACCAAGTGAATTAGAGCCCAAAGTCAGCACAATATAATTCATTTTCGAACGTCTCAGAAGTTAAATATCTTGAAGTCTTTATAGTTTTGTAACTACCTAACGTCAGTATTTTCGACCCCATATTATTATTATTGTTGTTACGGGGAATGAAAAAGGTGATAGAAAACATTAATAAATTATAGTGATTTTTGGGCTTCTTATGCAAGTAGAGGGGTGCTTGCATTGGCGCAGTCAGTAGGACCCGAACCTACGCTCCCAAAGGGAATCTGATCGAAGAACACGCCAAGCAAATACCAAAATTCGTAGAAGGAGGATCAATCGTGGTTAATGCTGGATTTAAGGGCAAGGAACCGAATGTTAAAGGACCGTTCACTCTAAAGAAAATGATATGGGTGGATAACTACCCAAAGTTTTACACAGAATTCTGTATTAGTTCTTTAGATGAATGGCTGTGTCAACAGGCCTGTGTATCAGCTCCGTATTTCAACTATTCCAAAACATTGGAAATGACGCGAGATGTCTCTGTAATATATTTATTAAATTGAATAGTTACTAAGGGCAGCTGTAATTTCATTCCGTTGAAACTGTCTGTTGAAAATGGCCGATACGGAGTTTCCATCCTCTCTAAATTAATGAGGTAGAACCGAGAGTTGACCGCGATATCTTTCGAAACATCGAGTTATTGATTGGAAAAGTTGACAGCCCCTCTTTTTTTCTCATAGTCCGTCGATCTCCCTTGATATTCCCTTTTTCCTTCGACTCCCTCCCTTTTGAAACGGCTAACGAAGTTAGCCGAGGGTAAAGAGCCACCCGCTGATTATTGAAATCTGAATGACCACAGCCATGGGGATCAAGAAAAATTCAATTCTACAATCCTAAAATCCGTTTTAAACCTGTACTATTGTTCAAACATGGTTACTGGTTCTATTTGCACAAACATGGTTCAAACATGGTTTCAAACATGGTTCTATTTGCTGTACTTTCTGCACTATTGAGAAACCATGAAAAAAAAAAAAAAATAAAAATTAAATCGATTTCGAGCAACTTTTCCCGTTCTCAAGCAGATGTAGAAACATTGAAGCCAAAATCTGATTTACTCTTTCGAAACTTGATTGTTGAGGTTAGAGGGATCTACCCATCTTTTTCGGTGTAAATATAGATATTTTGTAAACATTTTGGATATGTTTCTCTAATACGGATTTGTTTGTCGAAACCTTCTTCAATTCCTGGGCACATTACAATTGAAGACTACAAGTGAAAAGCGGGGTAACTCACTTTTTTCCAAATGTTCAGGAGAGTCAATTTTCCCTCGGATATTGCTTGGATTCGTCACTTGAGCCAATTTTTAAGAAATTAAAAATATTAATCAAAGAAGTAGAATGAAATGAGATAAATTAATTGATTATTTTATTTTAAAGTTTTCAATAAGGTGAAAATACGGCATTGAACATAATATGTTATAAAGGTCCAGGAGGAAAAACGAGGTATCTATGCGCTATGCGGGTCTAAACCAAGGTATCTTACACGTTATTGTTGAATTAAAGCGTGATTTAAAAATCGAAACGACGATTCATTATCACAATAGGTTCGAAAATTGAAATAGTGAACCAAAATATTGAAAATTTGTAAATTAAATGAAAGTTTTCAAAATCCCTGCATTTTCCTCACATTGGAGAAATAAGCTTGAGCTGATGAGCTACAGAAACGCTACAATGATTGGACGTTCTCGGATTTTGGTTTTGACAGTGGGAGGCGTCATTTATAGGGTCTAGCAGGAAAAATAAAGTCATTCGCTTGCAGCTGTTGACGTTGACTCTTCACGTTGTTGCTCATTCTTTTTTTTCGGATTAGGAATTATGATTTTGCTCTGGTAGTTTCCTATGTGGTTCTGTGGTATTTCAGCCGGGAATGATTTTTGTCTATTTTTACCTCTCTCATTGACCTGGTCTTCGACGTTAATGGAGCTTTGTTTCCGTAGATCGTATTTAAAAATTTGCACCAGCTTCACAAGGTACTTGTCTGCTTTTGCAATGATTTAGGGCTTTGATGAAGGGCAATGATGAAGGGCTTACACAGGGCAATTTTGAATAGCCTGATCCAATCGCTTGGAGTTTCAGCTTGAGCCCTACACCGGATACCTCGTTTTCCCCCAGTACGCTAATCTTCGAACAGCGATTTGAGGCCTTTTAAACTCGTTTTCCCCGGTTTTGACTTGACCGTCGTATCCGCCATCCAAAAATCTACCAAAAACCATCGCTAACTCATTTTCGGAAAAAAAATCGAGTTAAGTACCTACCTCGTTTTTCCCCTGTAGTCTTTAATTATTTGATTGTCTTCAGAACTTGGCTGAAATATTCATTCCAGTGGGACGTTATTTTGTTGCACATTAGAGAAAATAATATCGTTCTGCCTTAGCCTGTGGGTGTAGCTCAATTCCAACGGCACATGAGGTTCAACGAAAAATTATATTAAATACCTATTTCTCGGAACTTGCTAATTTTACCCGATTTGGGATTCCAGCCGTAGCTTCAATTTAAATGACTGAACAAAAAATTGAAACACAACCTCGTTCATTACGGGTCTTCTTTCATTTTTGAAAAAGGAGGTAAATTGAGAGGAAGAACTGCCGAAAGAACCCAAAAAGAAGAAACGAAAACAAAATGACGCCAAATCGTGCCTGAGATGGTGATTTGTGGCTCTATTTAGGTATTTAAATGAGGCGAGATGAGAATTAATTTCAATATTTGTTGTTTAAGTGAGTCCCCACTTAGTGGGCAGCGAGGGGAAAGGGTTGAGAAGTTGGGAACTCGTCACAAACCCAGCAGGGAAGTGGGTAGGATGGTTTTGTGTCTCTGATACAACGAATTAGCAAATAAAATTGTACAGAAGGGTTATTTTCAAGGGGTTGAAAAGTTCAGTGAGAATTAATGAATCTTGTTTTCCTCACTGACGGGTGGAGAGGGAAGGCGACAATTTCGGAGCTGCCTCGTGTCGCACTTTTGATTGAATTGGGGAAAATTCCACCTAGTGGTACCTTAAGTTGGTGGTGTTCCATACGTGAAAACTACTTTTCCAACTCTTTTCAACAAAATAATAAATTGTTAACGAAATCAGGCTTACGAAGGATTCACTGAAACCACCCAACAGGAGTGTCAAGTAAACAACCTCCAGGATTGCCATCCTTCTGTACACACAACGTTGGAACACTTTTCCAATTGTGCTGTACAAAGTGTCTATTGAAGATTGAGTTAGAAAATGAAAAATAAACCAACAAATGAAATCAAATTGTTGTTTAGGTTGGACTGAAAATCCACAGGCTCCGTCACTAATATATGAAGGACAAGACTGCGTTTTTTTCAACAACACAGATGAGGGTTGTTTTTTATACGCCCTCTTTCACCATAAATTAATTAGCCTCAGATCTTTATGGTGCTCAGTGAGCGGGCGTTTTATAAATTTATGGTGCTGTTTACGGTTATTGTACCTGCATAATAACAGAATCAATTTTGTTATCCCATTCTGGGCATTGTGGTAGTAGAGAGGCATATTTATATCTTAAAATCTATGAAGAGTCGATTGGTTGTTATTTGGATTTGGATTGGATGGAGGTGCGGTTGGAGCGGATTGGTTCAATAGGCGCTTTAGAAAACATATTTTGTTTAAATTTGAAACTTTATATTGAGACATAGTCAACCTAAAACAGTTGAAGTGAAGAATAGGGAAGTTAAAAATATTGACGAGTCTTTTTGTGGACCAATATCTAACGACAATTGAATATTTCACAAGGTATCTGTATTGGTAGGTTGCAATTTTTGCGCATGCTCTTCAGAGGTTACCACTCATAATCGATTATTGTTATTTATTGCTGGATCTTGGCACGAGACCGAATTTGTTCTGTGAGCGCCAAAACACTCAATGGGTATGAAAATGGTGTTTTCGAAAGATGATAACATATTTCAGTTTCCGAAAATTCTCTTGGATGGTCCTCTGAGTAGTTCAGTAACCCCTATTCAGCAAACGGACGGCAAAATTCGCATCCATTAGGCGTCAATGGCAAAAACTTATGGGATACATCACACGCCATCAAGGATCATATAGTGATCTAAGCACTCGAACTGAACGCCCAAAGTCGCCACCGCTTGGCAGTTACGGGGTTTCGGAAATAATGGTACTTGCAGTTATATCTCAATCATCGCAGTCTTCTGATTGGAGCGGTCTGTGGAAGGGGTGATGTTTTGGTCTCATCATCGAACCTCCGATATGCCTTGTCAGCCACCTCATTACCAGCCTCTCCTAATGAGCTCGTTCGCATCTCTCTCCGACTTTTCTTTCGTCCTGCTTTCACACGAGATATGACTCTCCGTTTGAGAATGTTACGACTTATGACACTGAGAACGGATCTATCACTAGCTAATTTGGACATAAGCTACTATTTGTAACCTAACTCTCAATTCCATCAGATGTTTGGTAATTACAGAGCAGCGGTCTCTCAGGGTTGCATTTTATCGGACGCCTAGACAGCTTGGCATCTTCGTTCTTATGATGCTTGACAGGATCCTGATCTATTGGATGTTAAATCTGTGGGACGAGATTGTTTTCAGACTACCAACCTGATGAGAAAAGGAAATTTATATGCATTCCTGGAACGCCAGCATGGAATAAGTGGGTACAGAAGTTGTAAAACCCGGGCTGTCTGGGATTGTGCTTGATTAGGTGCACTGCGAAACAAATTATTAACAATCCCTAGCTCGTAAGGTGGTACGTATAAAAAAAATCTCAAGTTCCAGATAACCTAAAAAACAATTTATTTAATGGGGAGCAATAAACTGCGCGGTGGCTTCCTAATGAAGATGGTCGGATTCGATGAAACGCTGGTGATGTTTGCCGGCATACACCGTGAAAGAAGGCTGATACCATCTCTTGATTTTTCGCGTTCATTTCGTTCATTCTCGTTAGCAGCCGTTATCTCTGATCGTGAATCGGCCGGGACCGTTTAAAGTTCGGGGTCTCTCCCGGGATGACTCGTTCGTTTATGATGTCGGATTTCGGTCCCCGATGAAGGAAGTTGTAGCATCATGCCATAAGGGCTTCCTTGGAGAGAAAGCTCTTGACGGGGGTTATATCTGCGTGGATTAGGCGGGGTCCTAAAGTCTTGTCGAACTCCCGCTTGTGAAATAATAACGAAAAGTCATGCCGCGAATCAATCCATCAGTTTGGGGCTCCTTGTCGAACGCAGAGTGTTATGTAGTAACCAATCACCTTCCCGATAGTCTGGGACGATCCAACATCTCTGAAGTGAAAAAGCTAAAATTCATAGATCACCAACATGATTTTATGGTTCAAAAGGAGCAGATCTTGCGCCGTTAGGTACTCAAGACCACGTGAAAGTGGTGTAGTAAAAAATCACAGGCATCAGATCAAAGTAGCTTCGTCTGGAGTGTAAGATATTCGTGTATTGCTGAGAAAATTTAGCTACAGCGACCCAAACATGGTCTATCAACAAACATTTTCAATCACCCTCCAATTGATTAATTTGAAAACTACGGCAAACAGGTAAAACATCTCATCCATCCTGGCATAACTCAGGGATTGACCTGGAGCTTTAAGGCCTTAGTAGAATTGATACAAACAAAACAATATGATTGTTTAAATATGACATATTATGAGTTTTAAAGACGTTTTGAATTGCTCATCAAGATCTGAAAGTCAGCCTTGATAACTATTTCCAGCATTGATCCTTTTTCTTCCGAATATTATCAACTATATTTAGTTGCTATGAGTTTATCATCGGCTCTGAGTTGAATACGAATGTTACCCACTGAGTAACTCAATGATCTTCCCAGACACAGATTGCCACTGGAAGAAACGGCAAAACTGACGAGGTCCAGAGGCCATTGTGAACCCGCCGCCAATTACAGATTAGCGACGGAGGGAGTTTCGGCCAATTAGAACAAACGCCTCTTCTTCAGGGCCGTGAGAAAATCATTTGTCGCCCTTTCCCCGCTTCGCTGCCCATAAATTTTTGTTTAATGGACCGTTGAGTTCTGTGAAAAAAATATTTTTACCAGGTGCAGGTCGAGGGTTGAAGACACTAGGGACAACGAGCCAAAAAGATTTTTATATCCATTTCGGGATGTACTTGCTTATAATTTATTGAAATGTGGCCGCCGGATCTTGAGGCAGCACCGAATACATGAAACCATATCTGATAGAGTTCAGTACTCAATTCAAATGTAAGACCCATCAATCTAATCCCCATATTCTGCTCAGTCTGTATTTAATGACGTTTTATACTAACAAGTCGAAGTTCAACGCTGATTGTATCGTCCACTTAAAGCGCTTCCAGAGTTATCAGTTTTGGTATTAAGATTGCACCAACGTGTTAGCAAACATTCAGTATGAAACAAGTTTTTCATCAAAATTTCAAACATGGTGGCATTAGACAGGAAACGTCCAGCTCATCTTGAGGAAGAACTTGTGGAAAATAGGAATTTCAAGGCATTTGAAACAAACGACCATGAAGAATTCCCTCCAGGGAACTAATAGCTACACAAGTTGGGGTCGAAATTGGTACAATTTTTGCACATCACGGTCGTGCTATGAAACCCAGATGCTCGGGAAACGGTCTATCCTTCTAACGGTACGTCAGGGAAGTGATAGATATTTCGTGGTTCTTGCATTTCACAAGATCACGTCTTATGGCGCAACTCTGAGAGAAGCATTGTGGGCGTGAAAACAATTACCAGGAGAGTGAGAGAGAGACCACCGAGATCGGTAAGACAGAAAGGGTCCGGTTAAAGTAGAACGGTGATCGCTTCGAATATACTGTATTATTTTGAAAAGAAATACTCGGTGATGCCATAAATATAATATATTATTTCGCAGGTGGGACCGCCGATTAATTGATTTTGATAAATAAATTGAACAACACCTCATGATAGACTGGACGAGCTTAATCAGGTCTGGGAAGGGTTTCTCAGAGGGGAAAAATATCGAGCCGTCGCCCCTCAACGACGTAACAACATGGTAATTATTACCTGGTTTGTTGAGCTCGTGGGAGTGGGGAATGACCCGTGAAATTGAGAAAGGCCGTATATCACTTCCAAGAGCTTGGGCCTTGTATAAAGTATCATTAGAATCTGGGTTAATGCGTTGCCTCAAATTGCCTTACTAGCTCTTTTTAATAAACTTGCAGGCGAAGTAGTTTTGAAGCTTGATGCATGTCCACTTTTGAATCTGTACGATACATGTTGACAATCCGATACAATGCAATGTTTCTGTCTACATACCATTAGAAGCTATTGTTGCAACTAGCGTCCCTAACGGTGAAAATTTGATTTATGTTACAGATGCTTGTGGTTTGTCGGACGTTGCCCACATCGAGTCGTTGCAAGAAAAATCCCAATGCGCTCTTGAGGAGTACTGCAGAACACAATACCCCAACCAGCCAACGCGGTTCGGAAAACTCCTCCTGAGGCTACCTTCCTTGAGAACAGTTTCCTCGCAGGTAAGCAGCCATTTTTATTGAAATAATAAGTACATAAATTCTATCAATATGTTCTTTCGATTGAATTACCTGATATGCGTGTAGAAGGAATATTAGATGCTGTAGGAGGAATATTAGAGAGAGAAGATACCAATCCGTTCAGTAGCACGGTAAGAAGCAAATGGTATGCCATTCTTTCCGTAGCGTCAAATAGGAGCAATAAGAAACTCTTATGAACAGGGTAGCTTAAAATAAGTTCAAAGTACAAGTATAGAAGAGGCATCTAATAAAAGTGTTTCTAGACGGAGGTTTACTGGTTATTCAATAGAAACCACAAAACTAGGCTGAACCAAACTAAAGACCAAGTGAAAATTTGTTTCCGAATGTAAACAGACCCGTAAAGTTTTATCCCCCAAAAAACCTCCTCGGCCGCAAAAAGGATTGATATCTATTTTGCCCGCCAGCCACGTATATAGGATGCTCGGTGCTTCGCACCTCGCTGTTGAGTGTGTAGACGGAGTTTTACTGGTTATTTAATAGAAACCACAAAACTAGGCTGAACCAAACTAAAGACCAAGTGAAAATTTGTTTCCGAATGAAAACTGACCCGTAAAGTTCTATCCCCCAAAAAACAACTCCGTTGTGAAAACTGGCCGCCAAAATACCTCCTCGGCCACAAAAAGGATTGATATCTATTTTGCCCGCCAGCCTCGTATATAGGATGCTCGGTGCTTCGCACATCGCTGTTGAGTGTGTAGACGGAGTTTTAGTGGTTATTCAATAGAAACCACAAAACTAGGCTGAACCAAACCAAAGACAAAGTGAAAATTTGTTTCCGAATGAAAACTGACCCGTTAAGTTCTATTATGAACATTTTGAGCCGTAACGGAAACCGCTTCGTACTTTCGTGCGGAGACCGCTAAACATGGATATTTTGAAATAACTTCAGATCATAAATATCCATAATAAAAAATGTTCAACGAAAAATCCCGAATTCGGTTTTAAATGTGTTTAATGGAACTGTGTCAAGTTTCAAGATAAATGGAGTGATAAATAATTTTTGGAAGACGAAAACCGAGGGAGTTGTCCGAAGATAGAAATGAAAAGGAATTAGTTGTAAGGTAAAAACCATCGGAAATTATGGCGCTACTTTCATTGGAGGTCGTTTTCAAGCAATTTAGTTATAGCTAAAAATGGTTCAATTGTGAAATGTTGTTGATTTTAGCCAACTTCAATATTATTCTCTGAATAGATTACTGTTCTCTGTAATACGCTACTTGATTTGTGAAACCGATCCCGATTGCCAAAATAATGAAATTGTTGTGATTTTGTTCTCAGGTGATCGAGCAACTGTTTTTCGTCCGGCTAGTCGGGAAAACGCCCATTGAGACCCTCATAAGGGACATGCTGCTGTCTGGAAACAATTTCAACTGGCCCTACGCCATGAACACCATGTGACACAGTGTTTGGAGGCACCTTGCTTCCACATGATCTGCTAGTCTAGTCGCGGCGGGCCTGCAGTTACCTCCACCCTTCACCCTCAGTACTTAACCCTATGAGTGCGATGCGGTCCTATCTTATGCCTCCCGACCCTCGAGAACTAATGCCAACCCTGTCCTGTCCTCGAAGCCCTTGTCCTTATTGTTGTTTCGTGTACATAGTGTAAGAGAGAAGAAAGATCTATGACAATTTTTATCAATAAAGGTTAAAATTTAAAATATCAATTTTTTACTTTAGTGGGATTGTTCAAGTATTCGTAACGTATGCGTCGACCAAAAACTGAATTTTAAATACCATCAAAGTCACTCAACAGCTCCAGTCAACCCCCTGTCTACTTTCATTTACTGATTTTCATGTTCAAATTTCAAGTTGTATAAAAGTTGAAACTATCAATATATTTTTCAATGTAAATTTGTGTGACACTACCCCCTTAATAGTGGTGATATTAGGAAGCAGAGCAAACGCTATTGAAAAATTGTGAGAAATTGTGACTACGACGTATAGAAAGCAACAATGTTGGCTCTACTCTGTATTTTTCACCATCCACCGACCTTCAGAAAAGTTATTCAGTTGAGTGGAATGGGTTTTGAAAAATCAATACGTTATGCATTTTTTCGAATCCACCCTCATTGAATTGACCCTGTACTTCCAAGTTAAAATAGCATACGTGTTACGCGCCTGAACAGTTCCATGTAATCCCCGGATCATTGATTGTTATGAGAGTAAAAATAGTGACTAGGGCCCTGGAACCTCCCCACGAGACCACTAAATGCAATACTTGTCTCATATGCCCTGTTGGGTTACTATATGTCAATGTCAGTACCAAAATATTAGGAGTGATGAAAAAAATGTTCCAGTTATGCACATTTTCGATGTAACTTTGTTAAACAACCCTCAACGTAGGTACTACTACATCAATTGAAACTTTAGATCAATGAACCACAAAATCATAAATATAAATACTTTCGTGAACGCTGTCTTTTCAATTCCATCCTATGTTTCTTTTGATTTTGGTCGAAATTCCTTTCACTTTTCTTTATCCCTAATTATTTACACCATTTCAAGAGATTTTCAACTCTACCAATGGGTGACACTCCGCAATGCTGGTTTTCGAACTCATCCTTTGTTTTGGATAAATTGTTAAGTCAGATATTCCAAAAAAATAATCCAAAACTCCTTACTCAATGACTCTTCCAATTCATCCTTCTGTTTATTACTGCTACATCATCTACACACATTATCACCATTTCAGAAGTATTGTTTTTACATTAGGTAATGGATTTGGTCCATCACTTTTTACTGCATTGGATGATTTTAACTTACACAATACACATTGTAAGTGGTATCCGTAGGGAGGTACAATAGTGCAGATAGTAGCCTGCCTGAGAGCACCCAGGTTGCATTTTCAATGTTTACGGAGCTCCACTTCAAGTTTCATTCAATCTGTAATGTTTGGTGTCATTTAAAAACAAATATTGATACATATACTACACCGTGTACAATTACGAATGTTTTGAAAAAATCAATGTCGTACAATTTTATCGTTACCACGAAATGGCCAAGCCATTCATCATTTGACAAATTCAAAGAGGAGCATGCAAAAATGCCAAAGATTTAACTACGAGATGAATCGAAAAAAAAACTATTGCCCATGAAATTGAGTGCAATACCTTAAAAAATAAGAGTGTTGAATGGACATGTTCTGAAAAAGTAGGTCTTACCTACTTGAAACATTGATTGTATATTTACTTAAATTAAAATAATAAAATAAATTAATGATTACAAGATGAGAATCCAATTCGTTGTCGTGTAGGTATCTAATGGAACATTTGAAAATTTTGAATCAATGCCTCCTAATTGAATTGAAAATACCAAAGAAATTTGTGTGATAGGTTTTTGAATTTTAGAATCGAAATGGTTGTAATTGAGTCGATGTAGTCAATTATGTAAACTTGAAGTGGACCTACGTAGCAGTGTGACTAGGGATAAAGTGAACAATGTTTTAGACTCCATAATAAACAAAAAAAAATGTTATAAAATGACGTGTACTTGTAATAAAATGATCGAGCTGTAAATAATTATGAAATATGGGGATCGCTCATTCGCATTGTCAAGGTGAGCTCGTTGTTATATAATAAATATATATATAAAGCTGAATAAAAGTGTTCAATTTTTTTTATGAGAAAAATTAACTGTAATGTAGTTACTTAATTAATAAGGAATCTTGTTAGCTATTGTCATTATCATCTTTTGTAGTTACCAATCGTCTTTAATTTTCATCCCTTGCTTTTACGCTGCGTTTCGCCAATGATGCTTACATCAACAGATATTGGTACAATGTTTAAAAAAGAAAAAATTCTTCAGATGTATATTTTTGGACATTTATTTTAATCGTCCCATTTCAAGTGTCAAAATATCACTCGTTTTTTATATCTAAGACTGATTTTAAAAGAGGGAATAAACATAGTGGTTATCGTGAACCATAGAAAAAATGAAACGGATAAATTTAAATTAAAAACTGATGTTAAAATTTAATAGGATACAAAGTTGATTATCATCAGAAATGAAGAAATTTGTGAATCACTTTGTTTCTTGGATTACCGATGTTTTGTAATCGTCTCAGTCATTTTTAATTTTTCTCGTCGCTCATTGTACGTTTTTTTGTATTTAATTATGGAGTTGTGTCCATTTATAATAGCGAAAAATCTGTGTAAAGTAATTCTTAAAGTATATTGGGAAAACAGTTAGTGTTGCATTAGGAATCGTAATTCTTTGTTACTATAAAGTAATGAAAATTGTTATTTGGTTTCGTTCGGAAGAACAGCTCGGTGTACTTTCGTTTTTGTTTTGTTTTGTTCTTTTTATTTTCAAGTAAAATATTATAGTTAAGAATTCATTTTGATTTCAATAAATGTTGCGCTAAAGAGATGGATGTAATCAATCGTACCATTATTATATTTCCTATGTACAGGAACCCAATACAGAATACTTATTGAATTTTTTGAACATGCTTGTTTATGAATCCTTTTTTCTCTCAACAATTAATTTATGATCAAGAGATTTTTTCTTGAAAAATACATATAAATGACAACATTTAAAATGTCTTGACACTCAAATCAGACCGATTTTGAAATTGCGTTTTAGAACAGGAGCACAAAGCCAAGTAGGTAAAAGGAAACATGTTTAGATATACCGAAGGCATTTTTAATGAAATAATAAGTTGAGTTGACAAGTTTACAAGTACAAGTCTGTACTCGTGTTGTATGCACAGCCTGAAGTTACTCTCAAGTGTTTCTCCTAAGGAAGATCCTATACAAATAGGTTACATGACATATTATAAATGGTTATAATTATTATCCATAATGATTTGATAGTCAGCCCTACGTATGGAGCACATAAAATAAATAAAATTTTCTTCTAATCAATTCAAACAATTCGGTAATGCATTCAAATCAACTTAAACACATTTCAAATCATATCTGACGGATGAATCAAGTGTCGGAGATTTGTTTTTTCCTTTATATTATCGTCGTTGTGTTGTTTCGGATGATGCTGGACAACGAGAATGGTGTTAAAACGAAGTTCTTACAAACAAGTCTTAGACTTCTGTAGCATGTAGTAGATGATAGTAGATTGTTCTTAGTCGCTTGAAACCTTCAACAAGAGCAGTAAATTTAACTGCTCTTCTTGAAGGTTTCAACAACATTCAATTTTTCAACTTCACATGCGAAGATTCGTCCAGTGGATAAACAGTATGATGAGTTCCATTCTCTTGAGAATATCGAGGTGAAATGTCGTGTAGAAACATGAAACATTTCACCATTTTTTGGGAAAGCGCTTCGGACGACGGAAAGATTTCTGACTTCACATAATCGAGGTGAGGGATCGGAAAGTGAATCAGCGCCAATGGGAAAACAAAGCCGATTTTTACGCTCGATGATGAACTGTCGAACTCATCAACATCAAATCACAACGAAAACACCTCAAGAGCCCAACTCGGTTTTAATGATCTACCGAAGGATTTACTGAAATCGAGGAGTCGATCGGTAATGACTGCTCGGTCATAATAAACCCTACAAAAGAGGCAGCAGCCTTGAAAACGTGGTATTAACAGCTAACTCATTGAATAAATATCTTCCATCTTCGATTTTGCCCGTGATTCAACAGCAGACATTGAAAATGACGTTAAAAAGACGGATCTAATAATTATACGTCTCTCTATAACGGAAATGAAGCGAGTCACAATTGTATTTCACTACCAGCTTAAGCTACCGCATTGTATTCCAGGATTAAAAAGAAAATTGGTCGGGGTTTCACGATCATCACGAATACGTGTGACATTAGATCCATACGATTAGAATTGAGTAACAATATTTACGTTCATGGACGTAATATCGTTTACATAAATATTTACATAACCTTAGTTGTACAGTAAACAAATCAGTTTGATCCGCAAATAGGTTTTCACATAGATTATATACCTAGTAGAATATGGACAGCCCCGTGGCAAAAATCTGTATCTGCAAAAACTGTAAACGTTTCGGAGAGCGAAAAAACTGCGTATTTTTTGTTCTTTGAACTTCAAGGGTTCTGTACAATTTTTCCTTTATGCATGTGTTCTTTGTACAGAATGTTTCATCCTAATAACGATTTATAAATTTGATTGCAACTTACAGGGGCTTATCCTTGAAAAATAATTGTGCGGGGATCAATGTTATTTAAATTCTACCTAGATTATCACGCGGTAAATATCATTTAACAGGAAAATAATATTATCACTTCTCTTCTAATTAACCTGAATTACTTTTCTGTTTCATCTTCAGTTTAAATTAATACTCTTTTGAAACGGATATTCAAACTCTCATCACCCATACGAATCGCATTGGAAATTCAAAATTCAAGTAGGTACACACCTTTGTAAATGCTAAGTTTCAAACTGATTGGATATAAAACGTTGCATCCAAGTTATCGCAACTGTAAACTGGAGTCAAAACTATGCAAGTGAGTAAAATATAATATACTAGCCGTTACCAATGCGTTGTGGTTGTCGGAAAAATCGAATATATGGAATTATTTAATGTACCATGGTTCATAACATTCCTTACTATATACAATACTATATTCTGCAATACTTTCGAGTGAAAGGTAGGTTGAAAACTATTCCCTGGATACTAATATCTAATTTTACAAAACAATTGGACTTGGGTAGTTTTCGCACTAACCCCACGATATGATATTCCCTCGCGAATATTGTTTTACAGCAGCCAGATAAAGTTATGATATCCACTTTCCCCGACCGCCCTTTTTCTTCCAACTAAAGAGATGTCCGAACTAACAACTTCACAAGCACCGTACCCATTTCGAAATCTCCCCCTGGCGCCATGGTAATAAAACGTCTCGCCATGGCGCCATGGTAATAAAACGTATCGCCATGGCGCCAAGGAGAGATTTCGAAACTGGTACAGTGTGATGGAAAAGGGTGGGCGGGGAAAGTGGATATCACAACTTTTTCCGGCTGCTGAAGAATGATATTTGCGAGGAGGGATGATTGATGAAAACACGGAGTGTTTTTTGGGGGGATTATAATTTACAGTAAAAGACAGATCTCCGATAAGTAATACACGGCAAACGTTTGCTTCGAGAATCCGTCCAAGGCCGTTGTATCGGGAATTTGACGTGGATTGGGAAATGATAACCTGGCGGGAATTCGAGCTACGCTTCCGACTTCTGGCGTGATTTATTCGAACTAACTTATTTCTCTGCTTTGACCGGAGATAGCGCTAACGTACAGTTTCAAGCTTCCCTCCTCGTTTTTGTAGCATCTCGTTATTCTAGTAACTTAACAAAATTTCTAGTTAACTTAATAAAATTTAATAGTAACTCTATTTAACTGTAGTAACTCTTTTAATTAGAGGCTTATCTACTGGTACAATAATATTACCTACCTAGTAGTATTACCTACCTAGTACGAAACTCAAAGGGAGCCAAAACTAACAAGTCGGTAGGTATAATTATTATTTAATAATTTTTTATACCGCACAATTTCATAATTATTATATTATGAAACCATCGATCAACAGTTCCTAACTACCCTGTACTTCTACGCCAAAAATAAAGAGGAGACAATTTTGCATCTCATGTGCAGGCGAAAATGACGGATAGATTTGTGTCAATTTCACATGAAACCACAAGGGGACCAAACCGCACATAATCTACACTCCTCACGTATTTTCGACCATTATTATATCCTAAACAATGGTCGAAAATACCTACGTGAGGAGTGTAGATTATGTACAATGAGTGTGTGTGACCGTCAGTAAGAATGATGTTGAGGGATGTCGAGGGTCGGTCATTTAACCGACCCTCGACATCCCTCAACATCATTATGTACAATATATGTATAATAATATAATATTATTATATTATATATTATTATTGATACAGCCACACACTTCCACTTCAACTTCTTCGGTGCAACGGTCGAGATGAAGAGATGTTATCATTATGTGGACATAGTCGTAAAATGATAGAACTTCGTGGAAGAATTTGTAGCTTTTGAAATTGCAACTGTTTACCCAGGACTAACAACCTACGATAACAGTACCAATAGGGTGTGTGTAGGTTTTTTCTTATTTTTAGTTCGAAAGAATATGCTTCAAAAGGGGCGAAAATGGACCTCATGCGCGAAAATCACTTTCTCCTGAATTTTTAGAAAATAAACATAACAGGCAGCTTATAAATTCGAGGTTAAATGAGGATTGGTGACGATGAAATTGTTTGGCAATGTGATTGGCCTAATGCCACAACCGCGCCAAATTCAGCGCTCCAAGCGGCCGTTATCAGGCTGTTCGGCTTTTTTGTGAATTTTCATTCAGGGACTTCAGAATGAGTTTTGGTCATTGAGGGATTTTAAGAGCGCTAAAAAACGAATTTCGGGTCAAAAATGCGAATTTGCGACCCATGCTCGCACCCTATTGCCATTCAATTTGGACCATCTAAGTAGGTGAATATAGCAATTCTGCGGTAGGTACTCTTCTGAAAAGGGTAGTCTAGAAAACGTACTTCGTACCTACTCCTGGTAAGAAGTTGTAAACTCTTGTGAGATATCGTCAAGTTTTATTCAACAATGTCAACTTGACGAATATTTTCGCACTCCCCCAAAACAATAACAAGCCTCCCTCTTGGACATGGGAGCAAACCAGTATTGGTAAGAAAAATAAAAATACACGGGGAATTTAATCAAAATTAGTATGAAACCAACGAATTTCCTAACCGAGCTTTCATCGTTATAATGTTATCTGTAGGATTGACGTATGAGAACGTCGAGTTTTTTTGCCTTGAGCCCGTTCGATTGACGAGCAGTTAAGAAATAGATAAGCTATGACATCCCGGTGAACCGTGGAGGTTGTCCGCATATTTGAGAAAAAACAACCGTGTAAACAGCCCCGTGCGGATTGTCATCCATTAAAATGACCTTTTCGGTCCACAGAGTTGAGGGCAGATAATAAGTCTTGTGGAGAACTGACAGCGGGAATGTCACACGGGGGTTGACTTAAGATTTAAGAACCTCGTTCAAATGTCGGGAAATGTAAAACAGGAATCGCCCTAAAACATTTAGTGGGCAAAGGCGGCTTTGGACAAATAAAATCCACAGTCATGCAGCTTGGCTATGAGAGCGAATTTTTGAAGAAATAACTGATTTTATGTAAGATTTCTCTATTTGTCTTGTTTTATAACACATTTTGTCTCCTTTTCTTGCCGAGTAACCTCTCGCCTGCCACAATATTTTACCCGTCAACTTTTTCTTTCAGTATCCATTGCTATTATTATTTATTTATTTTTTCCATTTGCAGTAAAATGAATTTTTGAGTTTTTAATAATTAAAAACTCAATTATTATAATCGTATTTATTTGTTCTACGTTTATTTTTGTAAAAATGTATTAATTTTTTCGAAGTTTTTCTTAAAAAAAAAAAAAAAAAAAAAAAGCGTGGTTTTGAACTGAATGGTTCGCATTCATAACAAATGTACCTATATTAGATTATGTTATAGGTACACTTCAACGTACCCATTAGTTTTTCCTGTAGCCACCAGGGGCAGCGCAGGAAGCGGCGCTTCCCCACAAGAAATGAAGAATGTAGGTAGAAGTTGAATGATGAACAAATTTGTTACGAATAACAAAATATTTAATCAAAAGTAAAACATTCAATTGAAAATTACCTAAAGCTACCTACCTACCCATGGAAGAATTCCTTCTTCCATGCTACCTACCTTTGATAGTTGGTTTGAATCAAGAATCCATGGCTGAAGCCAAGTCATCTAAGAAAAATAAGAAGAAGACGGTAAAGATCCACGATCTGAGTAACACTGGAACCAAGGAGTCTATAATAATTATAGACTCCTTGACTGGAACCGCAAAATTATTGGTTACCACACTTTTTTCGCGTATGCCCTTGTTATGCGCAGGCGTCGCTTTCGCTGAAATACAGAGGCCAGAGAATTTATAATATCCATCAATAAACTAAACGAACAACTGAACCTACCAGCACACATCAAAACAAACAGATTTGCATGGATATTATCAATTATTGATAATATCCATGCAATTCAATAATATCCATGCAATTATTGATAATATCCATGCAATTCTGTTTGTTTTGATGTGTGCTGGTAGGTTCCAGTTGTTCGTTTATTTCTCTCCCTAAAATAAACGTTTCGCGAAGTTTTAGCAAAAAATTCGACAGGTGCCAGATCTCAAGGGCTCGTCACCGTGAGTACTAGACATTTTAATGTTGAGAACTAAAATAGATACCGACCAATGGTTATCAGGGTGCACCTAGTTCAAAAAACCTTTTGTTTTCCTCTGAAAAAACATCATGGTGTAGTGGCTTTTTATCGAATTTTCAAAGAAAAGGAAGCTATTGTTTGGACCGGGGTCCAAAATGTTTTAAAATCGAATTTCCAAAAAATGTGTATACCGAAATCCGTTTCAGAACAAAAGACTGCTAAAAGACACCGAAAATTATAATATAATACATGTTATGTATCCCCAAAATGATCTTATAAGTGCTATAGAGTCATTCTAGATGACATTAAATGTGATCTAGCTGATCTCTTTTTCATTTTCTCTCTTTTTCATTTTTAGGGTAAGAGAGTTACGAAGTGTGTGTGGACGGGAGGGGAAGGGGTGAAATGGGTGCGGTACCCCCAAGTTCATAGCCACGCTACGCTCCTGGTAACCACTATTTCGTCATGGAAGTGATTTCATATCCTACGTGGATTTCTTTGACAACAAAGTCCTTGCTCGGAGTGCGATCTGATCCTTCGCAGACCAAAGTAGCCTTGTCAGGACAAACAGAAGCAATTTGTGAGGCCCTCTCAGCAACAGGAATTGTCTGGAATTCTTGGAAATTTTGATTTCAGTCTAGTAAATGGACGTAACCGTTGGTGTTACCTATGAAGACTATATATAGTGTCTTTTACCGCGAGATATTTCGAAATATATTGAAGAAATATATTGTCTTTTACCGCGAGATATTTCGGCCATTGAAACCTCTCACTTAGGCATAATCGTTCGATTGTCTTCAACATCCTTAGACCAAGGACGTTCAAGCAGTGATCTCGCGCTGCTGTCATTACATGAATTCCTGACAACTTGACGTTTACAATCACTTTTCGATGTATTTGCACTCTCGTAGTGATCGCAGATCTTGTATCTATAAGAGCTGAAATAGAAATCAAAGTAGCAACTGCTTCGATATTGGGTCTACTTGCTAGTCATCACTCCGCGTCTGTCGCTTGAGGACCACAGATGCTTCTGAGTCCCAACCTCCGGAAAAGAACGTGTCGGGTTCGTATGAATTTAGACAAGAAACCCACCCGTTATGTGCACTATTCGAGCACGTCCTCCAACATCCCATAAATCGATAGATTTATATCGATTCCCGACCGCACAAATGGTATTGTAGGAATGGCAAATAGAGTGGGTATGTTTAGGCTCACACCATCTTTCCCAATCTCTTTCAATTCGTTCTCCCATTTCTCCACTCACGACAAGATAACCTACTCACATGTCGAAACATTGGGACATCTTCTCTATAAAAGGGTATCTACTCCATGCAGACTGATAATAATTCACCCTGCCGTCCAAAATGATATCCTTGATTCTCTGGCTCACAATCGCGGCTGTTTTCAACAAAAATACCGGTTCCAGGTAGTCGAATATGTGAATCAGGATCTTTGTCGGCAGATTGCTTCACACGCCCATGATGCCCATGACAGTTTCCAAAATGTTTTTCAGGCGGTATTACTTATTGCAATTATTGAAATCAACAAATAATCAGCAACAGAACAAGCAAACACAACAATAACATTGGGCAATTTTAATTGTTCCCAAGGGAAACCAATTAGCCGGTCGATACACGTAACCAACATGTTTTTTCCAGGACCTCAAACGCAATGAGGCTCAACTGTGAGCGAGCAAATGAGAATTCTAGACGAAGTGTGAAAAACACTGTTTTTACTTTCAAAAATGCGCACATTCGTTTTTCAGGGTTCATATGCACAATACTTGCTAAGGAGAATTTTGGATTTTGCAACTGATTTTTGTTTGTTCTTCTCTGTTTCAAAATGATTCACCGTTACGGGATTTATGGTCGTTCTGAGTACCATCCAAGATTTATTTCGTCATCTGTAGCACTACTTTAATATAGCGGGTGTAAACCAGGGAGGGTGATCTAAAGGGTGATTGATGGAGTTAAACGCGATGAAATGCTGTGGCTAATGAGTTAATCTGCTGTAGCCCTTCACTGATGCCAACGGGACGGACTTCTGGCTGCTTGTCCACAGCTACTCCTACTCTTTGGGCTCAGAAAGTTTACGTGCCCTTCCCACGATTTCGTTTGACAGCAGCAGTCTGAAAGTCTGAATATTTTTCCAACATACCAATTGAGGGTACGTTGGTTTTTAGTCTCTGAGTATTGAGATCAAACTTGAGATGCATAGTATGGTGGAGCATTATTGAAAACGGGAAATCCTTGGGCACTAGGTACTGTGATGAATATGGGTTTGTCGTATCAACTCAATTAACTAAGTCTAGTATCAGTGGTCGTGGTCTGGTCGCTACGACTCTTTCTGGCTATCGGGACTTCTTCGGTGTCATTATTTCCCAATAGCATCCAAGCGAGATAATAACAAGAAATTAGCGGTTGGAGGAAGGAGACGTCGCCACGTAATGGTTCGCCGAGGTGGGAGCGCTGAGGCGGCCAGTTTGTGTTTCGAGCTAATCCAACGAGCAACCTTTTTGAAGGTTTCTTCACTCCCGACAGCCGCCGAGTTTGAATTCAAACCTGTTCCAGAGTTTTCAAGTGAGTCGAAACCTTCATTCTTTTGTGACGGCGAGTTTGATCGAGTGTACAATGCACCCAGACCTATGATAGTAAAATAATATAGATACCTCCAAATCGCTCCAAACCCTCCTAACCAGAAAATCAAAAAAGGTTTTCAAGTGACACTGGAAGTGATGATTTCAAAACGTGCCAGGTTTGGTTGAAATTGATCTTACCAATCAATTAAGTATATCCCACAAAAACCAAATTCGGAACTACATGGAAGTGGAGAGCAGTAACATTTTACCTTCCAATATTTAATATGCTTCGCCTATCGTGTAATCAACTTCAATGTTGCCGACTAAATGCACTACTGCAACTCAACCTCTAACAATGACTAAATTCAACGTTGGAGGATTTGTGCATCGGTCCATGACTATAAAAGTAGATATTATGTGAGGCGGAACTCCTCAATTTGTATCACTGATGCTACAATCCTCGAAAATGAATGGTTATTATTACCAATCTAACTCAATCGTCATGCTTTTCTAAGTTTCGATACCTTAATTCACAAAGGGAATATGTCCATCATAAATTATTAAGGACATATTCCCTTTGTGAAGTAAGGTATCGGTTTGCTCCAGTTCGTTAAATACTACTATATCAACCATTGAATTATGTCTCCAACAGTGAGGTCGGCCAGTGTTCTTCAAATTTTGAGGGACGAATTTATATCCATGGATACCTAATTGGCACCTTACTGATCCTACTTCAGATCTGTTGGGCACATTCGAATCTGGTACAAGACCACTAACATTCTGATCACTAACATTGTTGGGAATCAGAAAATTGATCATTTCACATCATAATTATAGCTCGATGGTTGCCCCACTTTATCCAGCAAGCCGTTCCTTCACCTTCAAGTTTTCAGGGTGGAGAAGCTATCATTTTTTATCCGTCACTCGAATACCGGTCAAGGGAAAAAGCAGTGATAGCCTCCACCAAGGTCGACTTACCGGCACGATTTCATAGCTCTTAGCTGAGGTTGATCGTAGCACTCATCCTCTTCGTTGTACTATTCTAGAAATACTGAATGTACCAGTAATAGTTAACATAATGTTCTATAGGCTCTTCGCTAGGCCTGCATGGAATGAGATGGGTCATAACCGTTAAAGAGCTCGTCAAGGCCTTGCTGCGATGTAGGAAATTTCGAGCCAAGAAATTGAAATCAGTGTTTTCATTATTAATGTACACATTGATTGTACATTTCACTATCCTGTTGTTAGAGGTTTGTGGATAGAATCAAATAATCGAATTTTGAAAAATCCCGTCCGTACGTCCTTCGCGCCATTTTTCCCATTTAGAGTTGTCTTAGAATTATGAAACACATGGTTTTGAGGTATAAAGTTTCTTGTTGTGAACCTTATCATCTGTTTGAACCATATTTTAGCGCATAACCTGTGTGAAAAAACTTGCAGCTTTTTTTTTGGAGATTCAGCACTTGGCTCCTATCTGAGGCTTGATGTACCTCAATGTGATCGCTCCGAATGAGTTTCCAGCTTAGCAAACAAGGGTTTAGATGCGGTCTGTGATTGAGGGAATTAATGGAATGGAAAACGTGATTAAAAATGTGATAGCATCACTTGCACCAAGAAGATATCGAAGAATCCCTTATCATTCGACTGAGACAAAGAATCAATTAGAAGGCCAAGGTTAACAAAGAGTAATTTGTTCAATAATAATAATAATACACCAGAATTAGAGAAATACACGGATGCAGTCTTATCGTATTAATTGGCCCTATCATTCGGTGGATTGCGAAAGTAGATGTTACGAACATTGAAATTATTTTCTATTTTTTGCCGATTTTGCAAAAGAGTAGATTCAATTGATATGCCCTTTAAGAGAACTCGTCAACCCAATCCGTATTCTTAACGTGATTACAAACTATGAAACGAATTATAACGTGAATATCGAAATCAAATGTTTTAGTAAATAAGCTAACTAATAATCAGTCGGTCTTTCCCATGATGGCCTACGTCGTTGATCTGTCGTTACAAGTCGTCCTCATCAACTGTAGTCTACTGCCCTCGTCTGGATCTATAGAAACATATTTTAAAATAAACCAAAAAGCTAAACCTTTCCCAGCCAATTCCAAGTGTTTTGAATAGACCTCATCAAAACCCAATAAGTATTAGAGCGAGCTTCTGTTATCTTCGTCGTTTATGGTACCTACAGATAATCAATACCAGCCATCTTTCAATTAAGATTTGGTATGATTTGTATCACTTTGTTTTTTGATATTTTCCACAAATGTTTCTCACAATTCGAGGTTATTGCCTACTATGAACGTGCAACGAATTATTCGTTTTGAGACCAGCCCCAGCCTGTTATATATACTGCTCTTGTTTCGGGGATAGCGGATATGCCTTCATTGACGTACAACAATACCAGTTATTTACCATTCAATGGATTCCTCGGATATTTTATCGAGAAATAAATAACGAGAGAAACGACCGATAAGCCGTGTATGAGAAAAGAAAACAATTGGGTTACGTGGTACACAGAGGTGGATGGTTGTGCTGTACATGTGACAAATTAAAATCAGCCCTAATAATACGTATTTATCGTTAATCAAAGGTTACCGTCACTTATTAGGAACTTGTGTTAGTTTTCAGGCATACACTGAAATCTCAGCTTTGTGAGTGAGCAGCTTTGCTACATGGGTTCATAAAATAACTTCTTTGTGCATTACGAGATTTCTATTCTATGGAAATTACACAAAATTGGGCGAGGTATTCAGGAGAAGTAGAAATTGAACATCCAGCTTTAAAAAAAAGGTCTCATTATGACTCATCGTGGGCCATTGATTTCGTTGATTATTTATATAATTAATGGGCATTTTTACATCTTAAACAGTTCTGCACTTCACGAAATATGAACATCGTTAGGTACGCGTAGGTTCATAGAAGAAATGGGGAATTGGAATTAAACGCGATTCAACATTTAATGCGATCTCGAGACGCGTATCGTAATCTGGTCGCTACTTGGACCCAAGCTCGACCCCTTTGAGTAGTCATTCTTTACGATAAGATTATAAAAACGGCGTTCATTCCAGTTGCAGAGAGGTGACCCAGTGAACGCGGTTGGAGGCAGCCACTCGGAATTGCAATACAGTCAGCAGAGAGGCGCATGTTTGTGACGTAAACGAAAGGTTCGAATTCCACCATTAACTTTTACAGCCACATTTGTTTTTTTTTTTTTTTTTTTTTTTTTTTTTTTTTTTTAATCGATATTTTACAAATTTATTAAAACGATCAGCAGGTTCGAAACATCTTCGTTGCGTTTAGTCTGCAAAAACTCGTAGGCCGGAGGGGGACTGAGAATACCGGTTCTTGGGAACCGAAGGACACAAAAATAGGCGAGTCACTGTCAAACTAGTAGGTCAAAGTCCCTCACTGAACACTGAATTTGTATCCCCCAGAAACGGTGATTTTGTCCGTGTCTAAAGCAGGGCAACCAAACAATAATTTTGTATTGAATGTCCACGACACCGGTTCAACGAGGCAAATTATAACTGCTAAGTACTTAATTTATGGAAAATCTGGAAAAATATGAACAACCCAAACTTGATCCCGGATAAGTCATGAAAACATACCTAATAATTTCACGGAAAGGATTGAGTGAACAGTAGGTATGCACGATTCCTTTTTTATTGGACAACTTGAATGGAATTATGCTTTCGTGTAATTGCTCAGTAATAAATAGGATAACAGTATAGGAATCACATCAATAATGAAAAGTTTCACTTGAATACCACTCATTAGTCACAGGAGAACTTGAGAAAAATTTTTAAAAAAATTCGCCACCCCTACAGTACTCAAAACAGGGTGTGACGTATATGTCACGTTCGTCCTTACAGGGGCTCTATTTAGGATGAAGAGGGAAGACCAGTTTGAATAAAATTTTGCAACATAGTATATTTTCGCTTGATTCAGGCAAGGAAATATTAAATTTACGAGTGTTTATAAACATTGCATTCACATTATTTACTAAACAAAATGAAATACGAGTAGGTATATCGAACATAATAATTATTATTGTAAGCACTGCAACTTTCTAAAAATTCTTGTCTTCTCTATCTATAATGATTATAGATTGGGTAATTATTATAGATATAATTATCATAGATAGAGAAGACAAGAATTTTTAGAAAGTTGCAGTACTTACAATAATAATTATTATTCTATAATTTCTATATAAAATAGAAAGTATTTTTCTTCCTATTTTGTATATATGAATCCACTCTCGACGCCTTTTGTTGGAAAATCCAGAAAAATCGTGGAAATCACTCCCGATTCGCCTATGACGGCTTCAGCTTCGGCCTCACTCATTAGTTGTTTGTGGTTGAGATTATCTACAAATCCTCCATCTTCCTCATCCCCACTATCTTCATCTGTAAGGTAGTTTGCTGCCGGTGGAGCGATAAAAACTCTTTCAATTTCAATTTCGGATTAGGTCTCATCCCCATCAATACCCCTTGGATTTCTTCTTCCAGCATTTGGGCTATTTCGGCAACAGTTAGCCCATCTCGAAGTTCCACACTCTCCCCGAGGATTATAATAAAGAAAATCAATATAAGGGAGTCAGAACTGAATGAATATTGCCATAAATGAACGCAATTCACTCAACAAATTCATACTATTACCTATATGTAACGGGTGATTTTTCATCGGATTGAAGTATGAAAATACACTACTTAGTATGAATAAACTCGCGTCACGCTCGTCCTTGGTTAATCTAAACTCTCTAGAAGGTGCAATTAGTGTTGTAATTACAGTCATGATTCGTTCCATTAGGTGCATAGCGCAGTTTTAAGCGTTCAAATTTTTATTTGCCGAAATACAATTTGGGAACTTTTTTTGAAGTTTTTTGAAATCAACAAGTTACGTTTGTTTTACATTCATGAAATTTGAAACAATATTACAGTGTTTCTCCCACTAACTATGCCTGATGGAGACTTACCGGATGGAATATCGATTCGAGTAGAGTCTACTTGAAATGCGGATTTTCTTCATTGGAAACAGTATTCCATATTCCCGATTTTCAATGTTCAAAACAATCATTGACCCAAACGTAAGTTTCTTCGAATTGAGGTTTGCTGCATCATTCCTCCCAAGGTACAACGAGATGCCATGAATTTACTAATAACACGAGCTCATGACGAGAGTAGATTAACACAAGGTCTTTATCGTGAAAGAGATGAAGACAATTTACTAAATGCATTAGAACCGATTCAAGGCATCAACATGAATTACAGTGGCCTTCGTCGAATTTTTTGTACAGCCATGTCTGCACCGCAAGAACCCCAGAATGGTAACTTGCATTCCGATGAGGAGGAAAATGATGTACCCGTGTGGCACGTCAAGCTGAAAAGAGTTCAGCAGGGAGTAGCCGCGACGAGGAACAAAATCGGAGCTTTGGAGTCGCATATCAATGGGCCCAGAATGAGGAAAACGTTACTGAAGGTACCTGTATGGGTGTTCGTTCTTGTCCGTCTTACAACTGTATGGCGTTCCTAAGTTCTAAATTCGTGAAATCATGAAATCGTGGAGGACAAATTGTATGTTCGGTAACTGATACATACAGTGTACGACACATCTAGGGCACGGAAAGTATGAGAAATATTACAGCTGTCTAATGCTTAAGAGGGTAAATTAGTACTTTGGTTTGAAATACTAGGTACTAATTTTAAAATTTCATTAATGGCCATAAGTATAATGTAATATAAACACAATGATCGGATGATCGTAGAGAATGGAGATGGGGTTTGTTTAAGATTGTTTCTCATCATTCAACCCACTGTTACGTACACTGATGAAATTGTCAGGACGTGAAGGAGTCACTGTATAAAGCCTACAAGGCCTATTACCGAGGAACGGCTACTTCTGTGAATTCCCTGAATTTTCTATACGTAACCATGACAACAATACCCTGATATTGTGACTTGAGCACTCCCGAATGAAATGAGATGTGTCTTGCAAAATAATCTTATTTCATGAGAATACGTGATATGTATGATTAGAGTGATCTATGACTAACTACAGAAACACAGTCATCGATTCAGTTCTCTTGTGGAAAAAGAAGGATGAACTCAATTCGTTCAGCAAAATGTACCGGGTGCTAAACTCTGAGCTTTCATCAACAGTGAAGCGGAAGAGATAAAAATAGTCTGGATATGAGACGTACCACCAAAGCAAAACCAAAAAAACGTGCACCAAAGAAAATTAGGGTAGTTCAAACACCCCTAAATAATGTGCTCAGATGGATTCTTGATGTCCGCGGTGGATTTACGCGAAAATTTGAAGGCGGAGATTTGACGAAATCATTAGGAAAAATGCGCCAATCAGCAAAATGTTGATGTATCTTACGTATACTGGACAACAGAGGCTAAGGAGACAGAAAATTGCTACAAACTAGAGTCCTATGGGCCTCGTTATTGGCACTTATTGTTTTGATATCATATATTATATCGTAATAACCACGAAAATCGCTGCATCCCTACAATTTTAAAATTTTTCAATAAATGGAAGGAAAAAAGAGATTGTATTACGATGGCAACCAGGTTCTGCCATGTCCTGCCATGTAATGTCCATGGTCAATAAGGCGTAACGATACAGGTGATGGATGGTAGGCATGGCTAATACGGTTACTTTTTGGTAATAGGTTATCGAGTAACAGCGACCGTCTGGTAATAGAGTGTGGTATTAGGTTATTTTGGTAATAACCAGTCCGCGTTTGGCGCTGGAAAGGTTCTCGAATCGCCCGTAACCTACTACTAAAATAACCTAATACCACAACCTATTACCAGACGGTCGTTACTCGAAACTAACGCAATACTCACAAACACTGTTGTTGACAGTTATGATCGCACACCTTTCACGCATTCGTTTTCCGTAACCTATTACCTGGTATTACCTGGAATAGTCCCAGCAAACCTATTATCACGGAATTCCGAATGGCTGGCGACAAAGAGGCCCTCAAAGGCCTTTCCCCCAAGTTCTCAAAACAGTTATTCCAGTAATAGGGGTTTTCTGGTATTAGATTACTGGACAGTATTAGGTTATTTCAAGCGGTTACGTTAATTAATCCCCACTCTTAATGGATGGTAGTAAAAGTGAGATTCAGACATCATGGTTGATTTCGAGAGGGAAAGACTGGCAAATGCCTAAGAAAAGAGACACAAAGACTAAATTCTAACCTTGAATAAAGACAACCGAAAAGAAAAAGATAATAGCAGAACGGGATTCAATGTCAATTGAATGGAATTGCTAATGTCCTCCTTATTTGTTTATGAGATAATCCAAGCTGACTCGTTGTGTAGATTGTAACAACCCAGCACATTGTTATTCCGTCGGGTGAAGTGACGCGAGTAACATTAGGCGGTTTCCCGATTCATCGAGTCGAGCATTTATGGGTCGTGCTAGTTTACAGTTTTGATAATCTGCAACTGTCAGTGAGACAAGCAGACATTTGTGCAGTGCTGACTTTTTATGTGCACTCAGCTTGACATCCAATCGTACGTAAAATGTTCATCTTGACACTCGTACCTACATCATAAGTGAAATATATATTTACGTATTGATAGTGAACTTGCAGCAAAACAACGTATGTATCTTAATTTTGGTGCAAGTGTGTTTAAGGTTTTGCTGAACTCGAGCAGTAACTTCACTATACCACATTGTTTTTACATGTAGGTCTGAAGTCTGAAACCTTAAACCGTGATTGTGAGATTGTATCACGGATTCCGGCCATGAATGTTTTGATTCGTTCGCCTCAAATACGCTATCAATTATGATAAATCTTTAAAGACAAAAACAAAAATGAGCAAAAACAAGGAACCAAAAACATCAATTCTTCGAGTGGGAGCTATTTTCAAGTGCTATTTTCATTTTTGTGTGACTCCTGAAGTTTTCCTTGCCTCCTGTGCCATTTCATAAAAAGGACTTACGTGGTTTTGCTATTTCACTATCAGTACCTACATTTAGTTACAACAAGTACGTTATCCACAAGTTTTTCTATCTTTTCATGGAATTCGTATCCATCTTCGATTCGATCTACAAAAACAATTTGGAAAACTCTGCAAATTCTTGACACAACGGTTTATCGATGGCGTCACATGATAACCTCGTATCTCAAAAAAACAAATTTTACAGGAGAGGCAAAAAACTGATAGCAATGGCATAAAGTGGCATTAGGAGTTACAATCTCATATAGACCTCTAGAAGGCAGAAAATTCATTTTCCGCTCAAATTTGAACCACAGGCCGATGAGATACGAGGTTTTCTTCCCATACATGCAAAAAACTGAAAATCGTCAAAAATCAAGATACGAGGTTATCATGTGACGCCATCGTTATGATCTTCCTTGTGCAGATCACCCTTCTATCAAGATCATTAAATGATAGATTAATTACTATTAAGATGGGCCAGTGTGAACATTGACCCCACAGGCTACCGCATGACTCACCCTCATGATGATGTCTTTTGATCTGCTCCAACTTTGAGCCCTATTTTTCGAGATATGAATTTTTCAAAATTTCAATAATTAATATTATTACTGTTTAATAATTACCTACCTACCTACTAATAATTCATGATAATTCATAATAATAATGAATCTATCGAGTAGTGATCTAAACAGAAGAGTTATCTGCACAAACGGAGGATAAACCGTTGATTCCAGGGTTTACAGAGTTTTTTTTTAATTCGAGTATTTTTTTTCTTTTCTTGGGCAATTCCAATGGTTCATTATCGAAGATAATATTCCAAAACTTATATACATTTCCACACACAATACATATAGGTATTTTACAGTTTACAATAATTATTATTAAATTCTATTCGAGAATTAGCTACAATATTGCCCATGTTCGACCAATATGCCCACCAATAGTAGAGTAGATTAGATGTATATCACTGGGGGCCTCTAACCGCTACTTTTAAACATCGTTATTGTTCTTGAAATCGTTATCCACGGTCTCCTCGCAATCTTAAGGCCTTGAGAAGTTCCTTGATAGGTACAAGTTCCCATACAACGTTATAGGAAATCGGAGCTGACACCGCTATCACTATGTCTACCCGACTGCAAATCTAGAATATGCCATCCTCCTGCTAATCTGTAATTCATTTCAGCAACACATTGGAATCGTTGTATCTGTTTTGTCAATTAATATCATTTGGATTTATTTAACCTTCGTAGGCTTCCTTCAGGATGGCAGATGACCAAGAACAAATAGACGATGTGGAGCTCAAAGTCTACACGAAACCCATGACCTACACTAGACTACCGGCTACTGAACCTGTAGAAATCAGATTTCAAGATCTTCAATACAAAGCCAATCTTGGCATAGGGAAAGGTGAGCTCCATTAAACCCTAAGATTTGGATACGGCCTACTTGAATATGTCCCTACAAAACAATTCAAAATGGTTGTTGATTCAAATTGTACAGAAGACTTCTTGGTAGGTAATAAACTGAAAACAAGTATGAGTATCTGTACGTACAGTGTGATATGTACGTTTAAAGGCGATAAAATGTTCCACTGCCCAATTGAATGACCGTCTTTCGCCCCAAACAAATCAACAGTGGTATTGTTTCATTTTTCAAGCCAAGCAACAACATTACGAGACTGAACTAAACAACTGTCAATTGTATAACCAAACTGCGTTACCGTGATTCCGTTCTGACTTGAAACTTCAAGGACAATGTTTGAATCGTGTATTCTTTCAGAGCAGAGTTTAATGCCATCCCCTGTCACTGTGGTAATGTTTACAATGAATCTCACCTTGAGAAACCAAAAATATTTCAAATAGGACGAGTGCGTGCCTGTGTGGTTCAGTAATATTAGACCTGGGGAAAGCTGGAAATCGTTCTAAACCTTAAGATATTCTTGAAAACGAGTAATCTGAATTAAAGTACCTGAGTATGATCAAAGTTGGCCGAAAGATGGTAAAATTGAGGTGTTGTTTGAACTTGCCGTTAAATTCTCTACAACTTTGATTCCAAGAGTGTTTTGATAGGACCAGTACTTTTGGTGGTACAGACGACAGAAAGGCGTCAAATGATGCATTTTAGGGATAATTGTCGTTTTCAGCCGTCGATTACTGCCCTGTAAATTGGTCCCATTTTAGAGTTGGGGGAGGGGGGGGGTGTATCAATCGACGCAGAGAATTTAATGTTATTTAATTTGTCTCTTGGTAACGTTTTATCTTGAATGCGTTGTTCAGGAGTTATAAGCGAAAAACTCAAGAAAATCCAAAAATGTCGACGTTTTCGGGGCAACAACAGTCAGCTCAACCCCTGAAGAGATGCAAACTCAGATTACTCGTTTTCAACAATATCCTATGGTTATAAAACGATTTCCAGCTTTCCCCAGGTCACTTCGAGGTCCTTATTTTACTGGACTAATGGCATTAAGCAAGATTTTTGGAGAATCCTCCACCTCTGAGATGAGACTATACTTGTGTTTTTCCAAAGTGTTGTTGTCATAAATTGGAATGACACCGGTGAATGTCACCTTCTAGCGTTCAGGAGAATCATAGTCTCATAGTCTCTCTAAGCATTCATAAAAAATTCAAGTATTGAATCAACATTGATGGAATTCTTGATGGTCACGTATATTCTTGTTTTTCAAAATCCTACAAGTAGACAAGTTTGTCTATTTATAGGTAGAAGAAAAGCATCATTTTTCCATCTTAATCTTATTACAAATATTGAGTTTTTGGTGCTTGTGAAACTCTTGTCAATGTAGCCAGTGGGCATAATGCATTTTTTTGGCGATAAAAATTTGAATTTAGTAAATTCTAATCCTCTTTCCTCATTTCAGGCACCAAGGAAATCCTCCACAATGTCCACGGTAGGTTCCTCCCTTCTCAGCTGGTGGCCATCATGGGCCCATCAGGTGCTGGCAAATCCACACTGCTGGACGTCCTATCAGGATACCGGTATGTCTTAGTTATTGAAAGTGATATAATCTTATGTATTCACTCTATCCTGAAACTTGGAGCTAGAGAGAAGAGGGATCTGTAAGACCGGTCGAAATAATCCCCCAGAACTGAGCACCACTCATAATGTTCTCAGTAGTATGATTGTAGGATAAATCAACGTCTATATAACTGATCTGATTCAGTAATAAATTGTACTGTGAGAACTGTCGTTTAGACGATTGAAAAAAGTATTGAGTGTGTAATATGGATTGGCCAGAGATTTTTCTAGCAAGAAAAATCACAGTTGGTTGATAAGACAAACGCCAGTATTTTTCTTAAAAGCTGTAGGATTCGTCAAAAGCAAGTACTAGTGGTTGATAATGCGAAATTGCCGTTGCGAAATGACGCAAAGAATTAATTATTCATACTATACCATGGAGCTACAGCTCATTAAGAGCCGCGGCCGGCCGCCAAGTGAGCATAAAACTGCCTACTAATCGCTGTAACGTCTATCGTACAGGTAGTTCAACGTCACATAATATTCTCTGATTCTCCACGGGTTTCTGGATTTCCAGTCTCAAACTAAAACAGAGGAGTTGGCCTCGTCCTTGCTTGCCTAATGATTCCACTGGGTCCTCGGCCCCACCACTAGTTCCAGAGGTCTTCATAGTCGTATAGTTGTCTGTACTCAACCATCTTGTAGTAATAGGTCAACACGGTTTATTATTCATGAAGCTATTAAAGGTTCCTTGTTTTTCACCTCTGTCGTATTCTGAGGAAATTGTTTCTTTATCGGATGCCATGGTTTTGACGTGACAGGCAAAACAGTGACTAAGGACTCTACGAGTGACGAAAGATCATGAGTTAGCAAGTTTGACTCAGGCTTAGGGGCTTATTAAATAAGAATTTGAGTCGTATCGTTTGATTCGTATTATTAGAATGGTGTGCTACGAGGTTCTCTGCAGCTAATGATCTTTCGCACACGTTGATAGTTTATTATACGTAGTTTTCATTGCAGATTTGGCATGAAATATTAATATGCTTGATGCAATACGCTAGGTGTAATATATGCCTGAAAGGTCAAATCGGGATTAAAACGAATTTTTACCAAACACAAATGCACTTTGGATATGATAAAAATTGATGTTGAGTCTTCCCCTAACGATTAGCTTCAAACAATGCTTGGAGGCCACGGTGATATTCTAATCAGTCACGCAAGCATGAAACTCACTGTTAGCATTTGTATTAGACGACAGAATCCGGTTGTAGGATTACTAGTCCACAATCATTAGATGTCTACGTAAAAAGTCTACGTACTTTGACGAAAGCGTACACGTGCGAGCGCCTTCATGGACGATGTTAAAGGAGCCTGGGACCTCATTGGCTTGCAAATTTAATTGATCGTTCTCAGATGCACTTGCATCATCACACCGAGTCCCAAACCTGTTCTGAGCTTAACTTGACGGTGAAAATCCGTAGGTGGTTTTAACGCAATAAAAACAGTCGAGCTTATTGAAACATTGAAAAGTACCAATATCAAGGAAATACCATTGAGATACAAGTCTACTGATACGTACTGTTGAGTGAGTGTTTTTGATATTAACCACCCAAAAATGAACAATAACTTCAATCGATGTGGCCAGATTTTGAGGGGTCCTTTGATAATAACAGGTTGGTGATGAGTATTTTTCGTGTCGTTTTCAGAATTACGGGGGTCAGAGGGATTGTCACAGTGAATGGGAGGGAACGGGATCTGGAAGAGTTCAGAAGAGTATCCTGCTACATCACTCAGGATGACCGCCTCCAACCACTTCTGACGGTCAAGGAGAACATGAAAGTAGCCGCTGATCTTAAACTTTCGGCCAAATACAACAACCAAGACAAGTACGCCGTGGTAAGTTGGATGGCCAATATTCCTCAACGGATACTAACAATGACAACGTTCAAGCGAATTTTGGAGAAAACAACAGGCAATAGCAATGGTCTATGTAGGTACAATTTTCAGTAGGACGAGTACATTATTTAGTTGTTGACCGTTGATTTCTGGTTAGTATGGGAACCTAGAAACTTCTATTTATAGATGAAACCATTATTTTATTCCAACTTTGCAGTTCCATTAGAAATTAACTTCGAGCCTACGACTAAACAATAAATAAGAACTACAACTTGAACGTAAGAGCCATAAGGGCAGCCTGAAACTATCAGATGGTAGCGGTTTGATAGTATGCCTCAAACATTTCACTCCACTCTATTTTAAGGATTCCTAAATTTACCCCTTTGGGCGATTAACTTGTAAACTATAGTGGAAATGGCTATGTCCCTTTTACCCTTGATATAGCCAATTGAGCTAATTAATTCGTCTAACCCCTGACGAACTTCATTTAAATTGTTCGTTGGATGAAATATCTCACTTTTCCCACTCAGGAGTAAGGAACAAATGTTTTGCCGCAGATAGACGAAATTCTTTCAATGCTGGGGCTCTCTGAAACTTGTAACACCAGAGCGGCCCGGTTGTCAGGAGGTCAGAAGAAGAGATTGTCCATTGCACTTGAGCTCGTAAACAACCCTCTAGTTATGTTCCTTGACGAGCCCACGACGTAAGTATATTTATACTGCACAGTATAAAAAACTAATAATTAACGAAGCTTGACAATTTTAAACTTGAGTAGAGGTTTCTTTGCGATAATAAAGGCGGGTCTGAACTGCCAGATGATTTCAGAGGTAGAACCTTATCTCAAGTGCCCACCTGGTTAGATTTGGAATGTTTTCTGTACCTAGGTCAAGAAGATCGTTGTCATTTTTGAAGGACGATCATCACCTTCGAGAGTTCATAATATTATTTGCCTTATTGGGTTTGAAGAGGAGCTATTAGAATATGATTTATTGTACCTACCTAATCTGCTTTAAGTAACAAGGGTTAATAAATGGTTATAAAATCCGCAACCGTTAGCTGGTATGGTAATCGCCACCAAGGCCGCAACATACTCTAGCAAGTGCCTAACAAGCATCTTAGCACAGAGTGTTCCTTTCCTTAGGTTTTTCGAAAACTTTTAAAAACTCCTAGTCATTTTGGAAAATATGGAAATATCGTTCCAGAAGTCAAAACACCCATTTTGAGTGATTTTTTCTTAGTAAGCCAAACATTAGAGGATTTTACCACATCCACAAAAACTAAATAAATAAAATAATCTCTAAACAGTTTGAATGGTTGAAACATAATGGAGAATTATTCAAAGTTTGCTGGAATCTACCAAGCTTGACACGAGTTTGTTTTTTGTTTCTTTTCAATTATACCTACTATTTTAAATGAGCAAAACAGAACAATATAGGTTGATCAGGATCTTGTGACCTCACACATTTTATGGATTTAGTGGGATCTATTTTCTCCTCGTGTGGTTTTAAAGGGACATATACTCGTAGTACTTAAATACTAGGGGCATCTACATAAATACGAGGTAGTTCTACAGATGTTTGTTGATTTTAGCCTACCATGATCATTTCTCGTGCATGGATTTAATGTGATTCAATTTATTTTCCAGAGGATTGGACAGTGCCTCGTGCCTGCTCTGCATCAAACTCATGAAACTCCTCGTCAGCCAAGGGAGGACTGTCGTGTGCACGATCCACCAGCCTTCAGCTTCCCTGTTCCAGAATTTCGACCACGTCTACGTCCTTGCGGAAGGCCAATGTCTGTATCAAGGGAGTGCAGAGAAAGTCATCCCTTTTCTCGAAAGCACCAGCCTTCCCTGCCCTATGTACCACAACCCAGCCGATTATAGTGAGGATTTCAAGTGAACTGAATCACTTACATTATTATTGTAACTAGTTGATTGTTTAATGAATACATTGTAAAGGAGGTATCACATAATGAAGGTATCTATCAATACTCGCACATACTATCAGGGAATATACTCGTATGACAAACCCCTAAGAGGGTCAGGAGCAATTCTTTTGGAAAATTATATATCTGGATAGAGAGCAGTAAACTTCTTTTCTCTGCGGTTGAGGGTAGCTAAGTGCTACAATTATTTAAAAGATGTGGATCACAGGTGGTTTCTGGGATGTTCAATAATGGACCTCGAGAGCACGGAAAATCACTATTGGATCAATCGAACTCACATTGTGAATACCTATCAATTTCAATGATACCCAGACCGAAAATCACTTTAACAACCACAGTTTGGTAACTTCAACGTTATGAGGTGAACCCCATGTCAATTGCACGTCTTGCCGTTACTCGCGATTGATTACCCCAAAGGATCCCACTTTTTCACTATTCCAGAATACACCTTTGAGAGTAAATAATGAATTGTTTCACCTTTTACAGTTATTGAGTTGGCCTGTGGTGACTACGGTAAAGACAAAATTCTTACTCTAGTCAACGCAACTCAGAACGGACGGTCGATCCAGTGGTTTAATGATGCTGAAAACTTGACTCCAACCACCCACGTTGAAAGTAAATTTCATTCATACACAGCTAACGACAGCATTCCAACAATTATTCAGATAATATCAAAGGTTTAATGTGTTTTTAATTTTTTCAGTAACGCATAGAAGTCCAAGGTTGCCGGGTAGGATGCGTTGCAATTTAAGTTTGCAAGAAACAACCCAAATCAATCAACTCCTAGTAATTATGAATAGAGGATTCACCAAAGTAAAACGAGATTCTGTAAGTATAAAATTGTTCAGTTCCCAAATGTCGGTACCTGTACAGAGCATGTTATGCAATCCCGCAATTCATTACAGACTTGTAAGATATCCAACAGAGAAGCTTGTTCACGTGGCCTATGTATTGTAACAAACCAGTCAGCCTTCTTCTCAGTAGGATGTCCTACAAGGCTGTAATGGGTTGCGGGATTGCCTTACACCAGCTGTGTAGGTACCTACATTTGTTTATATATGAAGTTATGTGAAGATATGTTTATATATGTGGCGTGTTTTATTGGTCAACACATTATGTATTATCACAATTCAACCGTGCCAATCATGTGTGTATCATCATTATGTTTCAGACTCTAACGTACATGCGGTTATTGGCCAACATCATTACAGGGATCATGCTTGGTGTTCTCTACTTCCAATCAGGCGTCGACGGCTCCAGAGTTCTAGACAACTACAATCTTCTATTTTCTATACTCATCCATCACTCCATGTCCACTATGATGCTCACTATTCTTACATGTAAGTTTGAATTTGTTTTTGAATTCAATATATGTACCTACCTATATGTATGTATCTTCCGTTATTCAGAAACTTGTTTGATTCAAACAATAAGTTTCTTCAAGGAATTATTGGGCACAAAAATAGCAACCTTAACTGAATGTCCGCATAACCTCTAAGTACAAATCTCTAAAACATGCCGATGTTGAAATAATTGTGAAATATCGCAATATGTTCATATTATGTTCACTCCTGTTCCAGTTCCCATGGAAATGAATATCCTGATAAAGGAACACTTCAATCGATGGTACTCTCTCAAATCTTACTACATCATGGTGAACATAGTCGACATTCCTGTTGCAGTAAGTTATTTATGATCATGTTTAAATATGGTTTCAGACTTCAGATTCAAATTTTGATTTGAAGAATGTTTTTCCAATATTTACACACCTTCCAGTTCATGGACCTAACCCAAAGGCAATGAATACGCTACTGACCCATTTTAAAATAATATTCACATAATATTTGAGAATAATAATATTTGAGAATAATATCATATTATGATCTGTGATTCCACTCAGCAATACACTATTATTAATTAAAAAATATCTCAAACTTCGGACTAAAATTGTGACTAAACTCATTCGCACCTTAAGGTACAATTGTCCCATTTCCACCTTCCAAAGTGCAATCGAATACATGCTGATCAGCAATGTATCAATACATTGCAGAATTCAGCTGTTCAAAATCATTGTATCGCCTGCATAATATGGATTTATCCACTCCAGAACATTGATCAATTGCTGTATTTATAAATGTTCCTAAAACTCGTTCATCGTCTTCTTTTCAGGGCGGTTGTTGCATTATATTCACCGTTTTGGTCTACATAATGACAGGGCAACCGTTAACGTTACAACGATTCACGATATTCATGGTGCTCAGTTTGCTTGTGGTGTTCATCGCTCAAAGCCTCGGCTACATTGTTGGTGCTATTTTCAACAGCGTCGTGGTGAGTCAACGTTTACCTTACGACCGCTAGCTTCATTAGTTTCCAAACTCAATATTATGTTCAGAACATATTAGTTCGATTTTGGCTATGCGAGATACTGGATAGAAACTGGAAAAATACACATTTATAGGGCCTCGACAGTCTCTCAACACAATAAATGAGATTCGATCTGAGGAACTCGAAATGATGGTCTGGAGGACAAATGATAGTTTCACGTTGAGTGTGAAAGTATGGGCTTGCAATTTAATGTAATTGAGTTTTGGGGAAAGATTGGAATTCAAGATTTTGCGATAAAATGGGGTGTGCAATTGTGTCATTAATTAATTATTAGCAGTTACTGATGAATAATAGGTAGGTACTTGTACAAAAATCGATCTAAGTAAAATCGACCGTTACATACGTAGTACAAAGCCACTTCTACTTACGCCTGACTGCCCCCACTCTATGCCACTTTTGTAACTGTGTATTAAAAATTTCCTCTATTTTTCCATCTGCTTTGCACAACCTGATCAGCAAAAATAGGCCTCCTTCGAACAGTATCGATTGATTCGCTTAATAAAAGTTAAGGTTTCAGCGGTTGTGTACAGTACTGTGTAATCACATTCTGTACTTTACTGATGAAACCGGCCTGCAGTGTATTATTTATTTTGGTGGAATAGACATTTCGTCTTCGAACCTCATCTTTCATTTCTGAAATGTCGATTTCCATTATTTCACCTCACTCACCTTAAGTGATTTTCTTGTCTGAGACCATAGATTATAAATAGCGTATTGAATCCATGAATGTGGTAACTCTGCACTGCAATGGAAAGGTAAATTCAGGATTCAGGATTTTCCTGATGGGGGGGGGGGGGATTCTTAACCAAGGACGGTTTTCTGAAACATTAGAATATTGCTTAAATATCAACAATAAAACAAAGCTTCATTTGTACAAAGTGGATCCGTCGATGCTTTCCGTTTACCTATTTGGTTTTGGGAGGTTTGAGCAGATGCCCCTTGGACTGGCCACCTCCAAATGTAAATACTGTAAGATATTTGTAGTGAGTGGAATAAGGATTTGTGTAAATTTTGTCATGACTGCAAGCTTTGGGGAGCGTATAAACTCGGTTTAGGAAGAGGAAGGTGTTTTACGGATATTCTTGGGGTGGCCGTTGATCTCTACTGGATTGTCTTCTTCCGGACAGTTCGCTTCATTTTTAACATTTCCTTTAATTTCTATTAAGTATAACATCAAATAATGTTTCAGAATGGTACTTTTGCCGGGCCCATCCTCATCGTCCCAATGATGATGTTTTCTGGTTTCGGCGTCAATTTCCGGGACATCCCGTCCTACCTACGATGGGGAACTCACCTGTCGTTTCTTAGGTACAGTTTAGAAGGCTACGTGGGTGCCATTTATGGCATCAACAGGACGACTTTACCCTGCGAAGAGCAGCTTTACTGCCATTACAAATATCCGGATAAGTTCCTCCAAGACATCGCTATGAAAGGGGACGTTTATGAAGACTGTATTATATTCTTGGTGATCATGTTAATATTCATTAAAGCCGCGGCGTACTATCTGCTGCGATGGAAAATAAGGTCTATGAGATGAGAAATCGTACAATTTATGAAAATACAGGCGCATTGCAACGCCACTGTGTCCACACACTGAACATACAGAATTTATGACTGACAAACATACAGTATGTTTATGACCTACTGAATTGACTTGAATTTTATTATGAGGTCAGAGATACGCAGCAAATCCTACGACTAGGCCAACTCAAACTTGCGGGCCTGTACGCAACACTTATCTCGTCCAAATTCAAATTTTGAACACATTCAGTCAACCTAACTTGTGTCTAGTTCTAGTCAATTGAAAAATATTTGAAACTTATTTTCAACACGTAACAACGGCCACGCAACAAAGTTACCGTTTCTATTTTAATGATCAAAACATTGTCATGAATAAACATGGCTGTGATGTATTGGCGATATATATATACGAATATATTCGACGAATTGCAGCATGTAATTTCTATTTATGTACTTCTGTGATTTTCAAACTCTCTTCATACTTCTACTGATTTTTGTACCCTGTTATAAACTACATAGTTGTAGATGTTTTCAATGGGTACATGAATCATCTTTAGTTGTTATCAATACGCCATTTTTATAAAAAATGAACAAGCTTTGCATAGCTGCAAATATTTCAAAATGGTTCACAATGACCATAAAATACTAATATACCTATTTCTTTTTTTTTTAAACTTTTACTATTGTCATTTTATTTATTATTTATGTACAATTTTCATGTTTCTTATCTTCTCAATCATGATCAGTTTTATAGAGAATACTTGAGAAATACTAGAGAAACATTACAACCTGAGTGAGTGACAAAACTTGCAATCAGCTCTCCATATTGATAATATTTAGTTAATTCTTGAAATATCACGATTTACCTGCCAACTTTAATTATCTAGAGTGAACTAGTTGAATTTGCTTGAAAATTCGAAGGAATCATTCGTACGAAGCGAGCAAATTAATATAAGCAGGTACCACATAGTGAGTCGTACTGATACATGTCTCTCTTGTTGCTCAAATCACTATAGTAACGCATATTCTCATAGCGTGTACAATTATTACTTACTCTGCGACAAAATTGTTAAAGTTTATATTTTTAATTATTTAATGTAGCTACGTAACTCTAGTTTAGTGGTAAATGAGGGCGGTACGTAGTAATCAATGAAATGATTCGTCCAACACGACTGTGTCATCATCATGACGTAACATTAGATGATTACCAAATAGAATGTCGCCAACGGTGCTATGAATTGGAGGATTATGGGATTTTTATTGTCTAGTTTTACACTTGTTACGCATTATTGTTGCATTCAACTGTATAAATCAAATGTATGTGATTTGGCGTTCGATTATTTTATAGCCCTTGTCAATCTGGATAGTTGGCTAGATAAAAAAAAAGAAAAATACTCATGCAGCATGACATTAAGTGCAAAATTTCGAAGAAATAACTGGTTGGTTCCATTTTATAACAAATTTTGTCTCAATTTTATTCGACTAACATCTCCAACTGTACTCCCATCACAATATCCATCTCAGATACTACCATCACAATACCCCTCCTTCCATAGCCACTGCAGATACAGTCGGACCCCGACATTCGCTGTTCAGAGTTGCGTTGAATTGCAGTTTGAGTTTTGAGTTACGGTCCGTAACTTGCGGACATTGCTGAAAAAAATACCCCCCCCCCCCCCCTCAAAGTTTGAAAGTTTACGTTAGAAGATACGGAGATTCCAAAAATCGTATTTTAAAAAAATCCGTCAGACCGCCGTACGCGGCACTTTGGCCAGTTAGCGTGGAGCAAAAACGACGAAATTTGGTTTCCGGGAACGGACAAGTCCCACGATGATCCTTGAAACTTTTCATAGCCATAAGTCAAGGGGAAGAGGTTCGAAATAAATGTTAAAACTTTCAAAAACGTGACTCGCGAAAAATTTCAGTTTAAACAAGTCTTCGCCACTTTGCCAAGTTAGCGTCGTGCTAAAATTACGAAATTTGGTTTTCAGGTTAGGACCACACCAATGATGATCCTCGAAACCTTTCATAACCCTAGGTCAAGGGGAAGGGCTTCAAAACGAATTTTGAAATTTTAGTTCAAGTTTCAACAAAGTTTTTTTTCAACTTCCCTATGAGCTAGAGACTTGAAATTTTCAAATATATGTCAGAACTGGATGACAATGCAATATTGAATCGCTTGCTTGTCTGTAAAATTGTTTGAAGAATCCCTGTTTGCTTAAACAAATTCAATTTGGGTAATGAGCCAGTCTTGAAATTTTAAAAATAGGTCCAGGATGGATGACAATAAGGTTTTCACTCAGTTTCTTGTCTGTTAAATTGTTTAAACAATCCTTATTTGTTTAAAAAAATTAAATTTGGATGATGAGCAGGAGTTTCATCTATCATTCAGTGATCTAGACAGAAGGGTGATCTGTACAAAGAAGATAATAAACCGTTGTGTCAATAATTTGCTGAGTTTTTACCAGTACGGTATATATCAACTATCGATCACTTGAACTCTCATAGGATTATTATAAAATACTCAATTATAATACGGGGTATACCTTTATTGATTTCTCTAACTAACGTTGAACACAATCGAGAACTAATACAAATGAACAAGGAACGAATGAACAATTTTGAGGGAAAAGCACACAACCGATAAAGGAAAGAGTTATTCAATCGTGTAACGTAGTCACATAGGCTCGACAACAGGTGACAGATCGATGATACTGTCTTCAGGAGATATTATACAAACCACACTCTTCAAAGAGGTTGATGGTTTATCGTTCACTCTTGGGTCCACGGATTTCGAGCTGTCTACACAATTCTCAAGATTTTCAACAATTTTCATTAGAGCTTTTTCACGAGTTAAGCAATAACGACCACTCGTCGAGGATACACTTAGGGCCCTTGCGTTATTCAACCTTGGAGCTTTGGTCTGGTCAGTCATGAAGTATTCCGACATTCCGCTCGAAACGGTTAACGGATGAATTACACTTCGATTTTCTCTGGATTCCACCGATTGGCGAGCAATTGTTTGCAGTTTTTCTCTCTCTGAATCTTCACACTGTACATGTTGTTGTTGTCTTACGAAGTCCGAAACGTTGATGCTGGCTATCAAATAATCGTCACTCGGCCTCCAATAGTCGAAATTGCAAACATTTCTGACTCCGTTGAAGAATGCCCGATCTTTCAACACATTATACATCTCTGATGATTTCACGTTATAAATTTTATGTAGATCAACTAGCAACTGGAAAAGATGCAAATATATATATATATAAGTATGTTGTGTTGATGGGGTTGACTAGTGTGAAGAAGCAGGTTGTATTCAAATGACCAAGCTAGTCTTTTTTCCGTGTTTATTTTCTCACAACGTTTCGGCAATGGAACAAAGCCCTATTCATGTGAGATTACATGTAGAAGTGAAAATGTTTAATGTAAGACATTTTCACTTCTACATGTAATCTCACATGAATAGGGCTTTGTTCCATTGCCGAAACGTCGTGAGAAAATAAACACGGAAAAAAGACTAGCTTGGTCATTTGAATACAACCTATGTAAGTATGTATGTTGATTATTATCAACCACTGAAAACTAAATATTCAGAGTTCATTGGCCATTGTGGGGTATGCCTCCACATAATACCTATTTAAAATAACTATCTCAATCTATGTTTCCTGTTTCAAATTTTCAGGAATCCGAGTGATCGAAGACATTAATTTTGGCCCAAGTCACTCTAGGGAGAAAACGGGTGAATAAAAGGTGGTTGGACTCACCTTCCCAAGGAGTTCTTTACGTTTATGCACTATTTCAGTCGTCGCTAATACGTAATTGTGAAAAGGATGGCCCGGAGTAGATAAGAAATCATTCACTTTTTCGATTGACACGTCCCCTAGAACGTTGTGCAATGGAAATCTTGAGTAATCCTTACAAAAGCGGGATTCCACATTTCTTCTCCCTTTTAATTTCATACATACCTACAAACACAAGTTCCGTATTAATCCATAGTGATTGTTATGTACTTAATTAGGTATGTAAATACCTACTTTGTCAACCTTCCTACCTCGATGAAATACTTCAGTAACTACCTCCCAATCCAGGTCCGGCCCTAGGGATCCGAGTAAGTAAGTTTTGCAGAACTTACAATGATTTATCGTAAGTACACAGATGAATACTATGTTTGGTACCTTCATTACCTTTTCATGGTCAAGGAGTCCTCTGATTTGAGACTCAATCGTTTGCATGCTGTTATTTTCCAAATACTCCAGCAATTCACAATAGTAACTCTTTTTGCAATCTAGGAAGTCCAGATCTAATTGGCGTATGCTAAACCTTGACTAAAAAGAACAATAATTGTCATGTCGTTATGGTCATAGTGAGTATATATCATATATTAGCAAACTAATCAATGACTTTCGACACTTACTGTAATGTCTCTGCAAATTAACGCCTGTTCAAGTGTTTTCACACCACCAAAGTATCTGAATAGCAGTTCTTGTTCATTTGGGGTAACGTCTTTCCCTTCAAACTTTGAAAGGACCGATGGCATCCTCTGTTGTATATTTCCGGAAGCAAAATGTATTGTACAGTGGCATCCAGTCCTCCCTTTCTGGCATAATGGACACTTTGCTACGCAGATACGATCAGAGCAACAGCAATGGGGTTTTGTGCCTTCCTGACGCTTCTGGTGCTCTGTATGGGAGGACGGAGATGCGATTGTGTACCACTTGAAGTCAGGCCCATCAAATTCACTCTCTAATTTGCTATGTATGTTGAGTGCAGCTTGAGTATGCAATAACTTACAGAACTGCAAAAAGTTTCTGTAGGTACCAACAGAAATGGAAAAAACATTAGATTGGTATATGAGCATTATTTTTGACAATTATTGAGGTTATGTTGATAAGACTCACTGATTCATTGCTTTCCTAGTAGCTTTCCGCTTTTGAGGTGAAGTGACTTTGGTTGTTGTCGCGTGAGTACTATCGTCGACAACGTCTTCCCATTCGACTATGTCACTCTTCACATCGATGCATTTATTTTTATAACCATGGTGTGGTGGTACGATTTTGCTACTTAACACGCCAGAACTATCACCATCATCATCGACCCACTCGTCACTGTCACTGTTCATACCACCCAATGTCATTTTATCGTCGTGGTTTGAAGGTGCGACTTTGCGATTTTTTACTCTCGTTTCATCATCTTGCCATCCATTTTTGTCACAATCCTTATAAATCCATCTTTTTATATCGCCTTTACAAATCGTTTCCGTTTTCAATTTGAGAGGTATTTTATCATCAAATACTATTAGAGGCGAATCTTCTTGAATTAAACGTGCAGCTGTTGACATATTGTCTAAATGAGATCGCATTACTTTCATAGCATCCCTGGAATGAGAAAAATATTAATTTTTGTATAATGAAATTGAACTGGAATGATGGAGGAGTACATGGTTAATCAGCTGATTCTGCGGTATACTACCCAAATCGGTGAAATAGATGTTGATCTGACTCCTATGTTTTTTTGGGCCAGTTGGGTTTTGTTTGTTGCATTCGCTACCTACCGAGTTTTCTGGCTCGCTATTTGAGAATAATCCCATCAGATGACCTCGTACTGGGTTGCATAACGTTGGTTCTTTAAGGCATCAGTCACGACGCGCTAAAAGTTCCCGTACTGCTTGAGGCATCAAAATGACGCGCGTAAAATTAGTGAATCCACTATATAGAGCCAGTCGCTAGGTAAAGGCACCCTGACAGGCGATCTATACCTTGGTCTCCTTGAGGACATACCATCAGTAGGTGCTTTCCACAAATAAAACCCTAAGGCTTTCTGACTTTTTACAAGGAGTTATGAAGGTAGAAGAGATAATAACACTGTTTTGAACTCGTAACGTGGAGAAAGATGGTTCCGAACTGTTTGAGAGCCGAAAATATTGTGAAATTTTTCTGAGGAATCGGGGCTTTTATTACCCTCTCCTTTGCTTCCCTTTCTCCCGGTTAGGGTAGGGAGAGCGGTCTGAAGGGAGTGGGGACTATGGAGTGGTCTCATGTTAATGGAGTGGGGGCTATCCCTTCTCATCCTGAATCCTCTCCCTCTCGCGTCTCATGTTTATTTCGCTTATTATTATTTGCATTGATTTTATAACTAGGATGCTGGGGCAGATGTTAAAACGATAAAGTGTGGAAGTACTCCTAGTAAGTGAAATTAAGAAAGCAAATACATATATTGGTGTAATAAACGCTCTAGGATGTGTATTGGACAAGAGACATTATTGGAAAGGGATATCGATTGTTATGTTGTAGTGGGGGCCCGAGTTTTGTGTGGAAGTAGTGGTTTGGAATTTCCCCCCCGGTTACCCCTACAACACTCATGAATACCCCAGTTCGAACAGAAAACTTATTACAGAAATTCTGAAGCCGTTTCAGCCAGGGCATTGCTAACTACTGTCACCACTGTACCATGGGATCAAAAACTACCTAGAAATACCTGTTACATCATCTAGGCTGATGATATAATCCGAAGGGGGAACCTATCTGAAATGATCATAGATACTTAAACATATGAACCTCGTTAATTTAGTTTACCTCGTCAGTAATCTCTTCTTATTCCAGTAGAATAATGAAGTGTCTACTCGTCTATGATACAAAGTCAGTGTATTTTCACCTTCTGCATCCCACAAATTCAGTAGATCTTTCTTAATCCTTCGAATATCTAGTTTGGACTGCATCTGTAACGAAAAACAAGGAAACTTATTTATTTCCTAATATAGGTACCTATAGGCTCTACTAGGTTTTCGTTGAAATCGCATCACTCAACGTAATTACAGGAGTAATCCAATTGATTTAGCGTCAAATGCTGTGCTGTATTTTCAATGGCTACTAATTAAATTAAATTTTGATAGGCCCTTCCGCGATTTGCTAAGTTTATCAAGTCCGTTATTATAATGTAGTTCTTACATCTTTTGGACTGTCGTAGACAAAGCGACTCAACTCGTACTTGCTAAGTACGTCACGATCATGCTGATCCAATTGGCGTTGTTGTTTGTACGTTGTTATGTTTTATAGAAAACTATGGTAATGAAATAGAATAAAAAGGAAAATGAATGATAAGGCCGGTGTGGCAGCATGATATGATATAATGTGAAAAAAGATAAAGTTACACGGATAATGTTAATGATAAGGTTACATGGATGTTAGCCATAGAGCAAAGGCGTGGATGGATGAGAGGCTGAAGACGGTAACATGGATGAAGTACACAACAGTCTCCCCCACTAACAAAAGAGTACATGTAACTGAATGGAAATCTATATCATTATGGGAGACGTTTCTGGACTTTACAGTAAGTTTGGGAAATCACAAGTCGTCTATCCTGTATAGTACTACATTAGAATCACGGTATCTCTCTGGTAGTCTCCTTGGTCGAGCAGGTCTCATGGCAGGGCTTTGTGGAGTGGTAAACGGTGCATGAGGAGGTTGCCTGGGTGGTGACCGTGAGTGGAGCTGCGGTGACGGACTTGGTCGGAGTGGTGCAGCTTGCTGCATTGTGATTCCAGGAATCCCAAAGGACTGCACAGGACCAAAAGACACAGACTTTTTAGGCTGGACAAGTGTGCTACGCAGCTGGTTGATGTGTCGCTTCATTTCTCTCTTTGATTCATCCAATTGGACCAGGTAATGCTGTTGTCCAAACCTCCGCAGCACTCTACCAAACTCCCATGTTGGTTTATTTTGTTTGAAAGTGCGGATTTGAACTCTCTCCCCAACACAAAAGAACCTCTTGGCATTGTGATGTGATGGCTGATCAATGTGTGGTGTGACAGGGAGAAGTGCATCTAAGCGGATGCGGAACCTTCGCTTTAGGTATAGTTCAGCCGGCGATGACCCACAGGCAAGTGGGGTAGCCCTGTAGCGGAGCAAGATCTTAGCCAGCTTGTTGCTCATGGGAAGATCTTCATCTGAGGCAGCTCGTAGCTTATTCTTCAATGTTTGTACATTGCGCTCAGCAAGGCCATTGGTAGCGGGGTGCCCTGGTGCTATGAATTTCTGGAAAATTCCATGAGAGTGGCAATATTGGTGGAATGCCTCACTTTGAAAAATCGTTGCATTATCCGATACAAGATGTGACGGAAATCCATGTGTGGTGAAAATCTTGTTGAGGAGTTGGATAGTTGAAGTAGTGGTAGGTGCATCTGTGATTGGCTCAATTTCAGCCCATTTGGACTTGGCATCAACACACACCAGAAAATGGTGGCCTTGGAAAGGGCCAGCGTAATCTATATGTATACGCTCCCAATTTTCTGATGGTTCGTCCCATGGATGAATTGTTGCTTTTGGCGGGTCTGATCTTGTAAGGGCGCACTGCTCACAACCCTTTACTAGATGCTCAATTTGTCCATCAATGCCAGGCCAGTAAACATACTTCCGTGCAAGCTGTTTCATTTTGATTATGCCTAAATGTGTCTCATGTAGTTCTGATAGAACCTGATCACGGAGTGAATTGGGAATGACAACACGGTCCTGGCGGAACAATGCCCCTTCATGCAATGTAAATTCTGAGTCAATGCTCTTGTTCCTGAGTGAGGCAATAATCTTCATGAGTTCTGGATCCTTGGTGGTTTCCTGCTGAATGGATTCAAAGGTCACCTTGCAGCTCGAAATTTGAGAAATTTGCTCCGCAAAAATGTGGTTAACCTCTTCTCCTATTCCCATATCAGTTGAAGTGTAGACCTGGTGGATTGGTGCTCGAGAGAGGCAATCAACATTTTTGTTTTCTTCGCCAGACTTGAACTTGACTTTATAGTCAAAACCGGAGAGAAATGACGCATAGCGTAACAACCGGGCACTGGTCATCTGGGGCAAGTTTTTGTTATGCTGAAAAATGCGTGTTAGGGGTTGGTTATCCGTAATAAGGGTAAACCCTCGACCAAACAGGTAATCATAAAAGTGATTCACTCCAAACACAATTGCAAGAGCCTCTCTGTCCAACTGGCTATAGTTGGCTTCTGATGCTGTAAGGGAACGAGAAGCATATGCAATTGGCCGTTCAGCGTCATTAATTGTGTGGCTTAAGACTGCTGCAATGCCATCTGGACTGGCATCACACGTGAGAATGACTGGTAGCTTGGGGTCAAAAGGCATCAGGACTCGGTCACTACAGAGTTCAGCTTTGAGTTTCCTAAAAACAGCTTCACAAGTCGTACTCCATAGGAATTTTTGATTTGTCTTCAGTAGATTGCGAAGTGGTGCAGACAAGGATGAGAACTGTGGGATGAATCTTGAGTAATAAGTCAGGAGGCCCAAAAACCGGCGAACTCCATCTGTATCAGTAGGGCGTGGCAAATCGTTTACAGCTCTGATTTTTTCAGGAGACTTCTTAATTTGGTTGTGTTCTATTACATGCCCAAGGAATTCAATCTTCTGTTCAAAAAAGGAACATTTGTTGCGGTTGACGTGTAGGTCATTTTCTTCAAGGCGCTTGAGACAGGCATGCAAATTTGCAGTACATTCACTTAGTGACGCTCCGTGACAAATTATGTCATCAAAATAAGCCTCTGTCTTTGGTAATCCATGGAGAACCTGTGAAATTATCCTATTGAATTCAGCCGGGGCAGTTTTTATACCAAAACTGAGGCGATTCATTTTATACATACCACGGTGTGTAGCTATGGTTTGGATAATGGCACTTTCTGAGCAAACCTTCAAATGCAAATATGCCTTGAATAGGTCAATCTTGCAAAAGTAGCGGGAACCTCGTAAGCTATGGAGGACATCATCAATCCTACGTATTGGAAAGTTGGCTGAAACAAGCCTTTCATTGACTCCAGACTTGTAGTCGACACATAGTCGCACACCACCATCTGCTTTTGGAATCACTACCAAGGGGGACCCCCAATCACTGGTTGTAACAGGTGAGATGATCCCAGCAGCTTCAAGGGTATCCAGTTCTTTTTCCACTCGTTCCCGTAGGGCATATGGTAAGTGGCGCTCTCTGGTAAAACTTGGTTTTGCCCCCTCCCTGAGCTGTAACACAACTTCATAATTAGGCACACACCCAATCTTCTCAGTGAATACTTGAGGGAATTCTGCAATAATATTGTCTGACATGCTTACTGAATGAACTGGTATCTGGTGAAGCTCAGGGGAATTCATTCCAAGGTCAATCTCTCTGAGTTCAATATCAAGGTCTCTTATCCACTGTCGGCCAAGCAATGCGGTGTGCCCAGTAGGAACAATGAACAGATCAGCTGTAATTTCTCTGCCCTTGTACCCCACAGTGACATTGATTTTCCCCTTTGGCATGATTATGTTTCCAGAGTAAGACCTGAAAACAGTGTGTGCAGGTAGAAGTAACTCACTGAAGTTTAAGTTGTGAAAATCGTCCTCATTGAGAAGGGAAAATCTGGCACCAGAATCAACTTCCATGCGCTGGGGGCGGCCGTTGATGAGTACAGTGACCATGTATTTATCAGGTTCTGGGGAGGCCTCAAACAAGTCAACAATTTGTGTTTCAAGGCAGGAAATGCCATAAGTGTGATCAGCCTCAAGATAGGTGATGGCCGCACCATTTGTACTGCCTGACTTGAGATTTCGTGTAAGGGTAGTAATGCAAACTCGTGCAACATGTCCTTGGCGGCCACAACTATTACAGTGGACCTTGTTGTAATCCACCCGACAATCAGCTACCTGGTGGTTATTACGGCCACAACGTGTACAAAGGTCCTGGATGCCCAAAGCCTTATAGTCGATGCGACCCCTACCGTGTGAGCGATTACTAATACCTTGGGATTTGAATTCACCTGGAGACCCAGAACGTTGTTTGTAAAAATTGTTTGAGTGGTTCTGTGGCTTGCCTTGTGATTGAGAACCTTGACGTGAGTGTTGAGAAGTCCCTGATAAGCGATTGGTATCACTAGTATAAGCATTAGAATCAGAACATGAGTTTTTAGAGAGTTCAGCACTCTCAATACGTGCCGCTTCAAGTGCAATGGCTTTTTCTAGAATTTTGTCAAAGGTTGTATAGTCAGACTGTAATAACTGTTCTCGTATCCAATTATCACGTAAACCCCGTATGAATTGAGCTCTGAGGAACATATCATTAACAGAAACAACAGTTTTAGAAATTTTACATGCATCTGCAGTGCACTCGACCTTGAAATCGCAATCTGTTATATCTCGCTGTAAGGCAGCAACAAACTCGGCAATTGACTGGTTGTCCTTCTGAACAATGTTTAAAAAATAATGTTGGGACACTATCACACTACGCTTTGGAGTAAGCATGGTACTGAAATTTGAAACCAAGGTGTTATATTCAAGACCAGTAATTGGTTTTTCAGGCCCCAAATAGTCAGACAGGGCATTGTAATGTGAACTGCCAATAGAGCCACACAAAAGTTGAGCCTTCTTAGTGCAGTCAACAAGATTCTTCATGGAACAATAGTTCTCAAAACGCTGTACGTAGCATGAGAATTTTTCATTTTTCGTATCGAAATTTTCAAAAAGACTTACGTTTGTGAGGTTGTTTACCTCGGTCCGTCCTTCACCCCTACTCTGGATCATTGAAGTAAGTGCCTTGACACTTGTATCAAGTTGAAGCGATATTCTCGCCTGTTCAGCAAAAACTTTTGTCATGAATTCTGCAAATTGCTCTTGATTCATTGTGTAATGATAGTTGGACGCGTAGCTTCTTGAAAAATAGGGTTACAGGCGATCGTAGGCACGTAGATGGACGGGGGGGGGGGGGGGTTACTATCTTGCTTGACGGTGGCACTTGTCAATGTAACTTGGAACTTCACACAATCGCGGAACTTTGCAAACTTCACTATTACGGTTAATACTCGTCGCCAGTGTTATGTTTTATAGAAAACTATGGTAATGAAATAGAATAAAAAGGAAAATGAATGATAAGGCCGGTGTGGCAGCATGATATGATATAATGTGAAAAAAGATAAAGTTACACGGATAATGTTAATGATAAGGTTACATGGATGTTAGCCATAGAGCAAAGGCGTGGATGGATGAGAGGCTGAAGACGGTAACATGGATGAAGTACACAACATACGTCATAACACCGTCCATTTTGCTTCTGCTTCTCAAGAAATGCTGCAAATCACCATCATGAAGTGTGGTTCTCCTCGCCATCGCGGATATCGAGTCAGAGAATCCAGCTCTTATTTCACAGGGGCCCTTCAACTTGTTGGTGAACGTGTAAGGATTGAACATGTTCGAGGTGTGGTGCTCAACGTCCACACCACGCTTTTTCTGCTTGCAATCAAATTCATTCAACATCGCCCGTAGACTTGTGTCGCAGACACGGTCAATTTCCTCCCATAAGTGTTCATCAACATCAATGCTCTTATCGTGCTCATCTGAAAACTTGAGGTAATTAAAAAGCTTCAGGATCCGTTCTTCAATTCTCTCCCATCCTCTATCTAATTTAAGATGGAAATATAATTGCGTGGCGAACATGAACCAGTAGAGGTGTTTTCTGGTAGAAAGATTCCAGGCAGTTTGGGATCCAGTCTTTCCCTTCATGAGGGGAGAACTTTCCAACATAAATCTTCTAATCATCTGCGCAAAAAATTTTCGTCTGTTTCTGTAAAAGTAACATAGAGATTAGTCATTGCCATTATATGATGAGAGAATGTGAAGGAAGGATAGGTGAGCACTTACTCGATTCCGTATCCTCCTAGTTCGGGGCAGATTGTTTGCAACGTCGGTTTTTCGAAGTAGGGGATGTAGTCGAGTTGTCGAGACAACTTGTTTCTACATTTGTGCAAGACTACTTTCTTAGCTGAATCATATCTAACTGTTCGCGGTTTGTATGTCACTCTGATTTTCTTAGAGCGTCCCTCGTTGATGGATATCAGCTTCTTCTCCATCAACCTTTTTCCATGGCTCGTGTTAACAACGCCATTTTTGGTACCATGAGCACAGTGAGTGAAGCTGTGAGTTGGGATCGATGGTGACAGCTCAGGGTGTTTCCACTGGTGAATAATAGAAAAGGCGTTGTAATCAGCCCTGTAACCTTTGAAGAATTCTTCCATTGTACTTGATAGATCGGCTGAGGATATGATTGGTTTTGAAGCATTGAGTTGGTCGGGCCGAGAAGTGCTGCGGTTTCTGATCTTATCACACCGGTTCAGATATTCCTGAAAAGTGCGCAGAAAACATACAGTAGTTGAGGAGATTCCAATGGAAATTTGAACACTTGCTAATCGGTTAAAATGGATCATGATCAAATTACTGTCAATCGAGAGTTGTCCAATGGAATGTTAAGACCTTCTTGATTATCTACCAAAAGGCCAAGGAACCTCAAATGATGAGGAATTAGGGAATACCAATTATTCCTAAACCTTAAGGAAGAGGGAAAGATACTTAACATAATGCTAGTCTTAATTTTGTCATCAACATAAATATGGAAAACTCACTATAATATCGTCATTTTTAGGCTCTTCTTTATTAGTGACAGACTGAAGAATATCAGTTTCAGGGTTAATCGACGAATCTGAATCATGTTCCTTGTATTGTTGACTCAGCAAATCGAAATCCGAGGAATTGAGATTATTGTCATTCTCAAAAAATGTTACGGCCGGAAATATGATCTTCTCCTGGAGTTCATTATCAGAGTATTGTTGGGATCCTATCACGGGATCCAATAATTCTATTCGATCTTCATCGTGGAATGAGTCTTGGAGTGCTCCCAGACATTGGTCCATCAATCTCACGAATTCTGGTAGTCGCAGGGGTAAGGAATAGTCTGAGGAATGGTCTTCGGGTAGGTCGGTTTTACCTTCGTGTCCTTCACCTGAGTACACTTTTGGGATTTGTCCGGTGGATTTATGTTCTTCCAAGAAATCGGAGTTTCCGAGGTTTTCCTCCTTATACTGATCCACTAATGATGATTTATGCTCTTCGTTCGAGTATATAAATTCGTCCTTTGAAGTACTCTCATTGCGTTTGCACATTGAATTGGTTACGTTGGACGTTTCCGGTTGGTTGTCGATGGCAAAAAATGATATGATTGGCAGAACTGGTGTCTTGAGTTGTTGACTTTTCTTCAGTGACTTTCTTCGTGGCATATTGGTCTTGTAAGGTTTTTTTCCACACTAATGAGGTTTTTCATAGGTTTGCTGTTGTTCTTGAGATTGGTCCCCTGTTGATTTCGTGTTTTCATCTAGTTCTTCCAAAAATTAAACAGTACGACAATTGATACCTCATTTTAAAGGATTTTCTAAAAGCTGAACACGATGGTGAAGTCAGTTGTAACTGTCAGGTAAACCTTACTCCGTGTCAATAATCGATAGGTCAATGTCAATATTTTCCATCGATAGTTTACTTATCATCGATTACTCAGTAATGTTAACTAGACATCGATGTCTGTATCGATCGCACTATTGATGTTGACACTTCCTGAAGTATCAATATTAAATATTATTTCATGTGGACACTAGGTAGGGCGTATCGGTGTTACATCGACGACGTATCAATATTGGAAGCATTGATCAGTATAATTTAATTAAAGTTTGAATCAGTCGAAAGAGCATAACGTTATTATTTCAAGATAATTTATTGTCCTAGTAAACATCAATGTTTCGAAAAATCGATGTTTGAGACATCGATTTTTAAAACTTTGATGGTTTTTCTCCGATTTAGAAAACGTCGATGTTTTTCCTCCAATGTTTTTTGAGACATCGATGTTTCAAGGAAAATAAGATCGATGTGCAAACATGGATGTTTTCGTCATCGATTTCTGATGTTTTGTATCAATGTTTGAATACAACGATGTCTTTTGTTGAAACATCGATGTTTCTTTGGTCAAACATTGCATTTGAATATGTATATTATAATATGAGTAGGTATACCTACTATATTATAATATATTAAAATTTAGAACTCTGCACTCGGAAAAATTCAACAAAACATCTTGGAATTTAGGATTTTAATGAAGGATACAATCTCTGTTCCCGTGGAGATTTAAAAAAATTGACCCCCCTTACAAATCCCCTCCCCGAAGATATGGCTGCAAAACTGCTTTAGGTATATTATTAACCAACAATAAATATTAATCATTTACACTACCTACTTGATAATAATTATTAACCCGGGAATACTAACCTTTCTGTATACCCCTTCGTTACTAACCACGCGTCATTTTGACGCATATTCAGGAATTTATGAAATAAATAGACTGTTTCCATTTTTTTTAACTTCATTTTATTGTTACATCATTAATAGGCAATAACGAAATACAGGAACTGTAAGTACAAACTAAATTACGTAGGTATTGGTCTGAATTGATCGGTATGTCATGCTACTACCTAGTCAGACTTTCTATTCATTTCAGTCATTTCTATTCATTTCATAAAAGGCATTCTCGCTTTGGGACGCTATTCTAACTTCATCTAATACATTCAGAATGCTCATCTTCGGAGACGTCATCAATTGTACTCTTATTTGTTTTGTATTTTGACCTCATCTCTGATATTTGAGTATTGGTGTGCTGAATTATCATTTGGCTCATTTCTTCACTGATAAAGAGTCTGAAGCAGTCTATAGGTTCTTCTACGCATCGGGCATTATTCATTGGACCTGGTGTGAAATGGATAACATTTTTGGCTCTGGTTTGTGAGGTACTCGGTCCCAAAGGTCGAGTCTTCCAAATGAATCCATTTTTCCTGCACACTTCCTCGACGCCCCATTCCAGTCTTGATTGTGTGGTTCCCTGTATACTTACCTCATTTGCTGTTTCTCTCGATGACTTTTTTTCCTTTGAAGGCTCATTTTGTTGAGCATTTCTTGTAATTTTCCTTTTTTTCTGCTTCTCGGATCCTGAAGGTCTGCCTGAGGAATGGAAAGTAGAAGCTTCTTCTTGCTCAGCATGGGAATTGCGAACATTACATATCAACTCCTCATCATCGACTAAAAAATCATCGGATTGCGGTTCAAAATCGGGATCTGAATCGCTGTCACTAACCCCCTCAACATAATCCTCAGTCTCTTCATCATCAGACTCAAATGTAGATATTATATTGCGGATTTCATCATCACTCATAATCGTCTTCTGTGTCATTTTCAATAAACCTAAAACAGTGATGAGAAAATAAGTATAATCCACCCAGAATGACACGATCATACGATCATTACACATTGTGACGAATATGAATTATGCTATTGTTACTAACCATGCGTCAAAATAACGTACAGCAATAGGTCCGTTGTTACTAACTATGCGTCAAAAACACGCAGGACTAATACCCAGTTGTTGCTAACATGCGTTATATTGACGTAGACAAATATAGGTACATGACATTACTAACAGTGAGCATTTTGACGCAGCAACTTCCAAGACAAAAGCTCTTACCTTCGATCTCGACCACCTGGGGAACCACTCACTCGCGCGTTCGAAGGCCAATTAACTTCTCGAAGATGTCACCGGCGCCCGTTGATGTACGGGGAGCCCAAGCGCGGGAAAACACGTAAACATACTGGCATGTGCGTGCTTTCCACGCATGTTAGTATTCCCGGGTTAATGATGATTCATAATAATAATTAATATATCATTCAGTAATCGAGACAGAAGGGTGATCTGTCAATTTGTTGGTAGGTAACTTTTATTCTTATTTAAAAAAATTGATAATGAAAAATGACGTTTGACGTTAAAAAAGAAAAAAATCTGCAAATTCTTGACAACGGTTTATTTGTAGCTCTACAAAAGTACCTACTTGTACTTAGGTAGGCCTACGGTAGGTAAAGATAAAAACATCGATTTTTTTAACGATGTTTTTGAGACATCGATGTTTGCCGTTACCCATCCTGAATCGATATCCACCCCTAGTGGACACCCCTCAGCTAACCTGCCTACCTATTCATCTTATGACAACAACTCACGATGTTGCCCATGTTAGTGCCAATTGGTATAACATCTTGAAGAACAATTCCAATCATTGTGAATTCGGAAGATAAATCCGATCCCTCGCCCATCCATTTTCGGATGAAGCGAAATAGGCGCGTAATAGTAGGAAGTGAAACGAACGTTGAATGTGGCGGTAGCTAGCGGAGGACGAGACAACTACTCACCCGACCGATGCAAGCGCTCCGTTCCCGGAGCTCAGTATCATTCGGAGCCAGCGATCAGCTGCGTCGCGTGTTGGCTGAAAAAGTGACTTCAAAATAATTTTCCGCAGTTCAGTTTCCAGCCCTCTGATATTCAAGTTTTTTTTTGTCTTTCCCGTAGAAAAGATCAGAAAAACTACTTTTAACAGGGGAGTGCACTGAATTTCGCCAACGTTCTTCGTAGCCTACTATGCCAAAATGGATTTCAAGAACGTCGTTTACAATGCAGCAAGAGACGGCAAGCTCCGTAGACTCAAGGTAAAAAAAAGAACCTTTTGCCATTGTGTTCAGGACCGTCTTCTGGAAACCGTGTTTCTCACTTCATGAGAGACCCACATTTTTTGTACTCTTCGAAGTTCGGAAGCGTCTCAGCTTAGTAAAGAGGATACTAATATTATTTCACTTGGTAAATCTACCACCACTGCTGTGTGATAGTAGAGATTATGCAGCTTGTCAACAAAGGGCCGTTCGCTGTTTGGGTGCCTGGAAATTCCTTCACTAGACGTATTTTATTCCTACAAACTCCGTAATTACCTGTAATAACGCGGATCGCTTTCAAACTGGCACTACGAAAATCGTTTCGGAAAGTCGTTGGTTGGAGACGCGTTTAGGTTACCGTCACTACACTTTTTTCTTTGTTGATCGATTTTTGCTTTGATACCAGTGATAAGCTCCTGTTATATTGCCTGGAGAGCTGTGGATTTTTCAGAATTCCCCATAATGATAATAATATCAACTTATAACATGAACAGTAACAATTCATTTTGTTTCTATATGAATTGAAGACACAAGTAGATGAAGGTGCTATGTAACAAAAGTAAAATGTCGAGAAAAGTAAGTTTAAAGTTTGCATTATTGCCATTTTTGTTTGCATACTTGCCAATTTGTTTTTTCTTCTCCAAGGTGTTGCTAAGGGTATAGTCAATCATGCACTGATGCAAATAAGTATTAGAGATAGTTCCTAAGTTCCTAGTATATTTCGCTCGAAAATTCGCTCTTACAGCAACACCCCAAATCGTCACTATTGGCCAAAATGAGTTATGCATACCATTCGAAGCGTCTTCCACCGGCGGATCGATATTACTAAGTATAAGTTATGTACCTAAGTTAGGTAACACTAAATCTCACGATTTACTTTACTGAATTACTCAGTAAACATAGTCATTGGCAGATGGATTTTTGGCTCTGCCAAAATGACGATGTGGGAAGTTGCCGTGAGACCCTCGAAATATGTATAGTTCCTCTCCATATTTCAAAGAATCTTTGAAAAAATGTTACATAGCACCACTTAAATTGTTACTGCTGTTGCTTATACTATTGCTGTATGCTAAAAAATGTCTTCTATGCGCTCAATTCACTAGCATAATTTCCAATACTGAAATCCCCGAATATGTCCCATAAATTGAAAAGGAAGATTATTGTTTTATAAACATTGTATGTAATATTGTTCCCACCACGCCAAAAGCGCCAATCTGCGTTTTTGGTCCTATTCAAAAAATTCATTACGTATTCATGGTGTCCCTTCAGTGAGCCCAAAAGTGCACTAAAACGAAAAAAAAAACACACACAGTCATGTAGCGTGGCTATAAGAGCGAATTTTCGAAGAAATAACTGGTGTTATGTAAAATACCTCCTTTTTACTGGTTTTATAATAAAATTTATTATAAAACAACATTTAATGTTGTCTCGATTTTTTGTCGAGTAACACCTCAGTTTATGGATTTTTCAACGCTGACACGATGGTAAAGTAAAAATCAGATTAGAACAGATGAACCGTGAAGAGCATCTCAAGTAACAACTACCTTTCTTCATCTTCAAAGTACCCCAGTTTGAGAACGAAATGAGATATCGCAATTCCGACTTCACCATCTTGTTCAGCGCTTTAAAGTACCTATTGAAAACGAGGTATCACTAGTCAGACTGTTTCATTTTGGGAATTTATGGGTAATTTGCTTTGATACACCCCTTGAGAAGAACGAAAGGTACCGAGTGTATGTTAACGGATACGCGTTTTCTGTGTATCCATATCTTTGCTCCTATTCGACCGATCAACTTGCAATTTCGTTAGAATCTTCTTGCTGTGAATAATAGTAAGCCCTGAAAGTTTCAAGTTCCTAGGCCTAAAGGGAGCCGAGTTATATAACTTCAAAACCCCTGTTTTTAGCGCTTACCTCGTTCTCCTTCTTGTTCAGACAGGCAAGGCTTCAGCCTCTCCAACTTCACCGATTGACTTGAAATTTTGCACAAAGCTTAGTTTCAGCTCGAGGCAGAGCCTTTTAAAAGATTTAACCCATTATCTCAACCCAGAAAACATTTAGAAACAAACAAAAATAGAAATTGTTGCCTCACATTGTTCAATTTGACGAGGTGACACCTTGGGTAACAGGACCAATCGACTTGAAATTTCGTACACACCTTCTTTATAACATGACCCTGTGCCATTTGAAAGATTTAACCCATTGTCTCAACCCGAGAAAATGTTAGGAACAAAAAACTGAAATTTAGCCTAATTTTGGCCATTTTGACGGGTCCATTGCCGATCAACTTGAAACATGGTATGGATCTTCTTGGTGTGGCTAATAGAACACTGCCCTGAAAGTTTCAAGTCGCTAGGTCTAAAGGGAGCCGAGTTATAACTTCAAAAACCCGGTTCTTCACCCTTACCATGTTCTTCTTCTTATTCAGTTAGACAAGGTTACAGCCTCTCCTTCATTCTTAATCAATTAATTTTATTAATTTATAACTTTATTGATAAATAGGAACATAATTTATAAATGTATTAATAAATGATTAATTCATTCTTGCATATTGCCTCTACAGGTCTTTTCAGATGTGATATCCCCCCAAAAAACTCCGTGTAAAAATCACCTCGCCTCGCAAATATCACTCTACAGCAATCCCTCATTGTGACCGAATGGCTAGTCGTACGACTTTCAGGTGGTCTTGAAAATTACTTCTAAGAGAAATGCATTCAAATTGGTTTAAAAAACGATACGATTATATTTAATGTTTTCTAGTTATGACATATTGATAATCTCAAACTCTAATCCTCAACCTATAATAAAGTTATTTTAAATATACAAATTACCGCATATGGCTTTTAACTTTGATGTTCGGAACGTTGTCACTATTTGGGTGCGTCGTTGTTCACTCTAGGCAGTGAATCGTATAAACCAGTCAGGGAACTTAGCCAGCATTTTTTTTTACACAGCAAATAAAGAGCGCAAGGTGGCAATAATTTAAGCCTGCCGTCAGTGATAGACTATTTTTGTTACAACGGTTTAGGCAGGGAAAACCCGCGAGCTCAAAATAAGACCAGGAACAAAAGATTGGTAAACGCTGGAGTGTTTTCTTGTTCGGAACGTCTCCTGTCCTTATAAGTGCGTCGAAAGTTCCTCGCCAATAAAACAACGCGTAAATCACGATCAGTACGGGGAAGAAGGGGAAAAAGAAATGAGAAATCAGAGGATGAGCGTATTGTAAGGTACTGTTCATGTCGGGATGGGGAAGATTAGCCATAGGCGTGCAGGGGGAACAGGGGGTGACAAGATGCCGACCTCGAAGGATCAGGCTCGTCCGAGGCCTTGAGACCGGGCGTTTCCGTCTCCCATGCCTACTGCATGTTACACACCGACCGACCATACGAGATAAATAATATTGGCTGAACGAGGAAAAGAGCCGGAACGTCAACGAATCCACTTATCACATCCTGGCAAACGTAGGAGCAAACCGTGTTGACTTCCAGGTCTATAAATAAGGAATTGTTGACTTCGCCATTTTTAATGAATGAAATTTGCCATGTCTTATATGTTGCCAGGTGCTAACGTCTTGGTGACAAATGAAAGACCCCCTTATTTAAGTAGGTAGTGTGTTTCCCAAAAAATCTTTATGGAAAACTATGTTTACTGAGTTGAAAGAATAGGTAACAACCTTTAAGTTGACTGAAATTCCTGAATTCACACAAAATTCCTGAATTCTGACAAAATTCCTTATGAACAAGAAATAGACCGAATAGAAAGTGACAATACGAATTGAATATCTGTCTAGTCTATTCGTTGCGCTGTGAACGTGATCAGGATCTTGTTGTTCAATTGGAACACGATGATTTTCGGTCGAAATCAAAATAGCGGTTCTGACGTCATTTATGAACATTTCTCTATCCATAAAAAATAAGGGTAAAACAATTTCGACGAATGGTTCTCATTTTCACGTTTTTCAAGCGATTCTCTATCAATAAAGATTCTAAACAAAAATCATGCGCAGACCCCATTGGCAGGATATCAAGGGTACATTGCCGAATGCCAGGAAGTATTAGAGGTTACACGACGAGGAATAACGGAAAAATACCTGTTTGGAATGAAAGAAGAAGGCGGGAACTGATTAGTTGGGGGATGATAATAACTAAAATTTAGTTACATGAAATATGCATATGCATGCATAAAAATGATGCAAACTGAGAGGCTTGTTTAAAAAATTTCAAGCCGAGACAGCTTGGTTTTAGATCCGGGTTCTGCGTAAAAATGAACACACAAAATAATCCTTCCTAAGGAAAATACAGGAAGAGGTTTTTTGGGCTCCCAGTAGATTTGAACATGATTTTTGGGGTTAGAAATTGTATATAACGAGTAAGATAGATCGACATGAGTCCTACGTCAATCTGAAAATTAAGGCAGAAGTATTTGTGTTGTATTCACTAAAATATATGGATAAGGTAATTTATAGTCATTTATAAATATTTGTGAATAATTTGCGTTGCCTCGAACGCGTAAAAAAAGTAAAAACGAATCCTCAAACTTGATCTAATTTTCTGAAATCGGAGTGGCTATTTGTGTCTAGGGAACGTTAGTGAGACAATTTAGAAAATCACAAGTCTGGGTCACTGGGTCTCCACAGATTCTTTTTTCCAAGTAGTCGGTAATTATTTCTTGAAAACCGCGTACGCAAAATGGGAGGATTTATTGGCAACTTTTCCGTTCCCGGACGATTTGACGTGATAAAGTAGTCGGGTTTGCCAGTGTTTCTTAGGTACCCTTGATTTCAATGTGCAGGACTCGACTTGGTACGATGCTAATGAGGTCGGTAATGCAATTAGGTTATAACGAGGTCTGTAGGGAAGATAATTGATTAGCATAAAATTGGATTGATCGACAGGTGTCGCATTCATTTGGCGTTCCTTGTTTTGAACCACATGAAGTGAGAAGAAAATTGAACGCAATCGATTCCTTCTTAGGGCTTGATATACCGCCCAAGAAGATTGTTGGTGCCCAACATGATACATCAGTAGTAATTGATTTAATTACAAAATCACTAAATTACGACAATTGCAGGATAATATCCTGCAATATCATAATGTAAGCAGTTGTGTAAGTTGTAAGCGACTAAAGTCTGTAGAATTCCACTGCCGATATGTTACAGTCGATATCGTTAACGGTTGACTTTTATTTCGTATTTTACGTACCTACTCTATGAATGATATTTCCTCAAATTTCGGATACCAATTACTACCACTTTTCCACGATTTTCCATCATATATGAGTTAGTGCAAAGTTGTCTTGGTACAGCAAAATTTCAGGATTGTTGACCCAGTTAAAACCAGTTATTTCTTCAAAAATTCGACCTCAAAGCCGTGCTACATGACTAGACTTTTTTTTTTCATTTTATTGTGGTTCTCAATAATGTCAAACAAAACTCCGGACCATGCAACATAAATGAATGTTTGGGAGACACTGTTTCAATCGATTTTGATATTTTAATAATTAAAATAATCAATTATTGATTTACTACTCCTATCTTCCTGTCGTCCTAATTTCCCCGCTCTTGCCGATTTTTACGGCTTGAAAGCCCCAATTTTACGAGTTGAGAAATGTCTCGGACATAGAATGCAGGACAACGCCAGACACCTTTACATTCTCAAGTCGTATTTTCAAAACATTAAGCAAGCTTTATTTTGTGTTCTACCATTGGTGAATAGCTTTTCAAAGTATCGGTAGGGCGCTACAACACTCCTATAAGTGGTAGCAATTGCTCATTAGTGGCTATTCGGTTGTAAAAATAATGGTAACTCTCCGACGTTTCGTCGCTTTTCAACTGTTAGTGGTACTAAAAGTATGTTCTGTGCTTTGGTAGTGTAACACTTTGGGTCAAACGAACCACTTCCAGCTATTTATGTAACTTAGTCCCGAGTGTATTTGACGAAGTCGCCTTAATTTGTTTTCTTCTCGATTTTGAACAGTTTACTGTTACTGTTGTTCGGTGGGCCGAATTTATTTTCCATCTTTAGAATCTGTTTCCTCCATCATCGTCGCCTTCTTCTCTTTATTTTTGTGTCGATGAAGTAACGAGTCGTGTGGACATGTTCTCATGGAGTTGATAGATCAACTATCTTGGAAGATCGAGACAAGTAATTTCTACTGCGGGGAATACGACTTATACAAAAAGGGCTCAACTACAATCCTTCCTCTCAAGTCTCTTGAGACTCCTAGAAAACCTGGTGGATGACCCATCGGGCACCCAACCCTCGTCAACAGACGGTCAATTGTGAGTCAGATCACGGAATCGATGGACAGGCTTCTGACTCACGCGAGGAGAGATGGGGAGTTTCTGTTTCCCTATGAAATGCTAACCTGCCCGTTCCCTGGAAACGTCTGAAGAAAACATTCGCCTGTAAATACTTCACTGTCCTTCTAAAGCCGGAGGGAACTGCGTAAGAACTCTGTATAAGTATCCTCCCGCAGTTCTTTCAGGTTATTGGACTCTTCTCTCGCCCGACATACTTGTTCCTCCCTACTGTTGTCCCCACTAAAATCATGGTGTAGAAAAATAGAGGCACCTGTTCGGCAAAACGCTTTAGTGAGGAAATCATTAGATGTCTAATGTTCATGAAGCTCCGAACCTCTACCATGAGACCAGTACAGTTTTTTCGTCTTACAGAACTTTTGTAACTTGTTACCAATACCATTTAAGCCTTTCCCACCGAGGGTCCTATTAATTATTTAGAAATACCCATTGTAGAATGGCTCCCTCCTTAATTGTGGTCGTTGCCGTGTGAAAAAAACCCATCAGTCTTCCATAGTCCTCACATCGGACTCATGAACGTTGCATTACTTGATATTATGCAAGAAGACTACAATGAGGGTTCTCCTTCCTGCGTACCTTTCGCAATTTTACCTCCGCAGTCCGTACAACGTCCTTCTCTCAAATAAATGTCAATCGACACTTCCCAACCTTTGATAGGATCTTTTCTTCGATGCATGATAATGTATTATTCTCCACCGATAAGATGATGGGAACCGTCAAATAGCTAATATTCCTGGTACCGCCTCTTATTCATAATTTCATAGACTGATCTTTGCTGTGGCGATGTTCTGATCCGATTTGCTTGAGTAAAAACACAACTCACTCCAGTAGTTGGTGGGTTGTGAGCTGAATAACCAATGATGATATTCCCTGCTTATTGAGAGCGCAATAAAAAACTAAGTGAGTGGTCTTGTTTGGGGTTCACGAAAGTGTAGGCCATTCGCTGGGAAAAGCTGACCATGGATGTATCCACATACACATGACACGCTTCCCTTAATAATTATTAAGGAAATAATTATATAATTATTAATAACTACTTGATCCTCGGGGGTTCACATAATATGTTGTTACCTGTATCAAACATTATGCTTAGATCGATCCGTGTAGATCATCCATGTCATTGTGATAATTGATGAATAAAAAGATCGTCACTAACAGCGGCTTAATAGAAACAGATCGTGACAGTATTAGCAGTGAAACAATAGTTGGCAGTGAAACCCTACATTACCGCACACTATCATCCGTTTATGGATCGGTTAACCGTTATCTGGCTCGATAGTGCCTATTTTAAAACCTATTCGGATATTAGCTATGCTCGGTCGCTTCCAAAGTTCGATAGAAAAAAAATATCACCCTCACCACGAACAACAGCTAGTCGGTTGTGAAAGCTCGGAACTATTGTGGCGAGTGTCCATCTGGACGCATGTAGAAAGTGAGCATTGAGAAAGGCGCATTATACTGATGTTCAGAGCCCTCAACTATAAGACGGGATGAAGCGAGAGTTTATGAGGTCTGGCCTGGAGGGACGTAAGACGGTGAATACGTTTGCATTTCACCGACCAGAGCCGCTCTAGTTGAACCTCCTCTGGGGTTTTATTATGAGGTTTAACGCGCAGTCTTATTAAACTCGTGGATCAGAGCGGTTGATAGACCATGGAAAAGCAACAGACTGTTTTTATATTTTCAAAGTCACAATCACCAAGCATCGATGACGTCAAATTTAGTGTTTGACCTGCAGCCATGATATGCGTAGGATGGTGCTCGGGATGGTGGGTATCAGAGAAATAAATACGAGGAACCAGATTTGAATGTGTAGCCTTATCTATTTCACTTACTCAGTGTTATCCTGCTATCAGTACATGGCAAATTTGACCAGTGTGACGTCACGCTTTAGTTTTTGTGATACAGCAGTTTCAATTTCGGTGACAGATTTCGCAATTTTCTCATTTTTTAAAAACGATTTTACGCTATTCTCAGGATACGGGTATCTGCGCTGCAGTTATGGATCATAATCATATTTGGCGCAGTCCGTAGTGTGTAATCAAAACATCATGAATTCGATTTGATTTGATCCACCCTCAAAAATATATAATAATATTAATAAATATACCTAATAGTAATAAAATCAATAAAAATGGAAGTTCGGAAATGGCGAGCTCGAATGAAAACTTATATTAAATTATTCGCCCTAATAGGGCAGCCCTATCTACAAAGAGCAACAGAACACTTAATAGTAAAATCGATTGCACGCGAATGTAGCTAAATGTTGAAATAACAATGACACATTATACCAACATCATTTCATCCCCATTAATGTGCCTACTTTTATATACGAGTCAGCAAAAAACATACACACTACGAGTCAGCATCTCCTTTTGTCCTTGATTTTTTTTTCAACTTCTTGAGTGTCTCACAGTATGCAGCTGCATTATGGTGGTTCCTTTAGGCATAAAATCGACCATTAATATTCCTTTCCGGTCCCAAAAGACAGATACCATGATCTTCCTCTCTGAAAATCAGACTTTGCATTTTTTGGTTGATGGTGAATGGGAATGGCGCTATTGTAGAGGCTTTTTGACTCACCAGTATAGTGACACACCCACGTTTCGTCATCAGTCACAATTGAGTCAAGAAAAGTATCACCCTCGCTTTCATACCGTTCAAGAAATTCGCGTGTAGCCAAAACCTGAGGTAGGTGGAGCGTTTGGAGGACGAACTGTTTGACTGCTGTGACGACATTTCGTAACAGAATGAGGCGTTTGATGATATTTTGACCGTTAAGAACCTCTATACTTAGCAGTGGTGACAACTCTGAAAAACAAAATTGCCTTCGTCCTATACAGCCCTTGTAACCTTACTCTCTGGACGTCCCTCGTACTTTAACTTATTTAGGCTCCTGCTGCTATTCCCTGCTACATTTACTTGGGCTGTTTACCGATTTCATTTTGCATGAGGACTTTGTTGATTGAGAGCCGTCGTTATTATTGACCGGTTATGCCGGTGTGTTCATTTTACCGCTCATAACCCCGTTCCTTTCAATTCCTGTTAGGACTTAAGCATCCGGTCGTCACATCTTTATTGGCTATGATTCTTCGATTCCGTTACTTTGTGTCTCGTATGGCTCTGTGAATCGTGACAACAAAGAAACGTAAAAAAATCTCGAATAAATCAAAGGATGCCCATTTTTGATCCAAATGGCGTTTTCGCCTTTATGGATTTCCCCCTTCATTTTACCTCTTTTTTTTCTTTTTTAATACGTCTTTTTGCCGTGCTCCATGTGGGAACTCACGATTGTTCGTGGGATACTGCGGCTGGCCCTAACGGTTCAGGCCTATGCCATAGCGAGCCTCCCGACCCCGGGTAAAATCCTGAACGGAGTAACTGATCGGTTTTGTATCTTTCTCCCTCTTTTGGAATACAGAACCGATGTGAACTGCGACTCATCTTTCCATTATTGGCGGTTTTGAACCAACGAATGACTTCCCATGATCGATCCATGTAACTATCGCATCATCAACCAAACTGATTTTTGTAATTGGTACCTGCGTAAGAATGACGTAGTAATTAATATAACTACTTCTGAATAGTTACTGGATTCTTTCGCGGTGATCCTTCATGGAAAAACCTCTGCCTTCCTCTATGAAGTTATTATTAGTTCTGCAAAACTGGTCCGGGGTTTTTCGTGACCGGTTGAGTCGAGGCAATCTCGTCATTATAGAGCGTTTCTGTGTCTTAGACCAATGCGCAAAGTAGCCAGTTGGATCATAATATTATGCGTATATTATACGATTTTCATCAAACTTGATTTTGTGTAATGGATGAATCCAGTGGAAAATTCCGAAGTGAACTAACCTTAATTTACACTGACAAAGTTTATTTAGGGCCTGTACCTAACACACCACATCCACTAATTACGTTAGCCAGGTTCAGTACGCACAGTCATCTGGAGCCTATCGCAGTCGAAACCTCATGTCAAGCTCACTATTTTCAGGTGCTCGTCCTACTTTCCAAGTCCAAACTCAAAATCGTATCAATTGAACATATTTTTCTTCTTGTCCACTGGTGGGTTTCGGATTGATCCAACATGAATATTGACCGACTCCGATGATAGTTAAGGCAAATCCGTAGAACATTTCATGTCCTACCCGCTTATTCCTACCTACTCATCTTAGCTCATGAACAACTAATGGTAATTGGCTTATATATTGAATGTATATGAGGCTGAACAAATTAAATTTGGATTCCAGAGAAATCGGACTTACTTGTAGGGACCTTCCTTCTTGGATGGCGTGTCATCTTGAACTCCCATCGCGTCTCTTGAAAAAAATTGAGTCTGGATGAAACCGGGTCTTGCATAAAATGTATTGCTATAATGTATACGTAGTCATAAACCCTGCGTAGGACATGCACGTACGACTGTATGTATGTGTCGCCACTAATGTCTGCGACCTTTCCAGGGATTTTAGTGTCGATGATTCACATTTTAATGATTCCGATCCGTTCGAAAGGAGAGCATAAGAAAAACTCGAGAAGATCCCTCCTGGTTAGAGTCCGGTTTACGGCAGGAAATAGGTATAACGTTAAGCCGTTTTCAAACCCTTCATCTTATTGTTGATTTTAAATCCTCACGCGACATGTTTATGATGTAGAGACTGTTAAAGTCGGTTGACGGGCGAATCACTGGGCGTTTCTTCTTGGGTATATTTTACAACCTCCTTTTAAGGTTCCGAAGAACACGCCGAGTCAGAGGCTGGAAGATGTGGAGAAGTCTGACCTAGAGTCAAGACGAGTTGTGGTCCTCGAGGTTTTGCTACTTTCACCGCAACTACCATCAGCCTTCCTTCCCTGTAGGCATTTTCTTCCTGTTTACAAAAGGAGTTCACTGCCGCATGATGCCTTCCGTTTGTAAGGCCAGCGTTCCTACATCTCAAGGCAATCGCTTGCGTGCCTAGTGAAACTGAAATTCACGGAACGATATTCAGGAAATGTCCGATAAACAGATGTACTGTAGTAATCCTTAGATTATTCTGCAACATGTCCTTCTGCTCCATTATTATTTTTACATTTAAGGGCCTTGTTGTGGGGATGGTTTTTCGCTGCAAATGTTCTCACAACGGTTTTGTTCTATATAGATCGCCCTTCTGCCCTGTATTCAATATCCTTGTAAGTTACATAATTATACGAGATAGTAACTACACAAGATATTAATGATGTATACAATTTATAGATTCTACAGATTTATAGATTTATTCTGTCTAGATCACTAGATGATAGATTAATTATTATTATGAATTATCATTAATTATAATTCATATTTGAAGATGGTGTGAATTATTATAAATTATTGGTAACGATAGTTAGGTAGTTGATAATAATTTTTGATAAAGATAATTAATTATTGATAATTAACTCGATATCTGAAAACCCTGTGCTATTCCTATCAGCTGGCCCAGTATGAACGTTAACCTGACAGGCTGCCTAATGTAGACGAGCAGATTCACCCTCATGTTGACGATTTTCGATCTGCTCCAACAATGAGCCCTCATTGTAAACGAACGACTGGTCGTACAAAGCTCTGGATTATCTTAAAAAGTTCTAGAAATTAAACTCTACTTAAATGTGAACTGAAGCCTATACCGTTCCATTTGAATTTTTCGAGATATAGTTTTTCAAAATTTCAAAATTGGTTTTGAACCCCTCCCCATTGACCTAGGGTTATGAAGAGGGCGGTGGACGGACGAATTTTTTTTATTCGATTTTTGGAATCTACGTATGTTGAAACGTAAATCGTCAAATTTGGAGGGGGGGGGGGGAAGATAATAAACCAAAACCCACCTACGACGCCAATCATTTATAACGAGCACCTTTACCTTACGAGCACTTACGAGTACTTACCTTCAAATCTTTGAAATTCCTCCTTTCCGTTCCCATAAAAATTATCGCAGAACGAGAAACTACCACAAAATACCACAAAACCTTCAGCTGTGCCAGAGTATGAAAATCCGCGCGAAGTTCTACTATTTAATGGTTCTAAACAGTTTCAAAAATCATCCTTGTTTGGTAAATAGGTACGTATTCGAATGTTTTCCACCCAAATAAGAAAATGGTTCGACATTTTCTTGAAATTTGAGAGAGAAATGCTTGATGAAAATTGTATTTTTGTTAGAAACATAGTTATTAAACCGATCGTTGAATTGAGTTGTGTTGTAAATGAAGCAGTGGCTTTGGTTTTCATTTCGAACAAGATCCAATTCCATTAATTAACTTGGTGTATTCATTCAACTCTTAGAAAGAAATACGAGAGAGAAACCCATTGAATATCACGATGTTTTCCCTCTACTCGTTATAAGCACTCCGAGTCATCAATGTAAAGAGACTTTTTCAAGAGGGGACATGGTTATTTAAATATTTGTAAGAGCATTTGAGTGTGGATAGAGACGTCGAAATAGCGCCTTGTAGGTGTTGGGGAGGTATATGACTTCGTCACGGTCCCTACGCTCGGGAACCTAACGGAGCGTTTCCAACTTATCGTTACACAACGCTACTACACGTAACTCTTTCATCCCTAGCTCAATTACATCGTATTACACTTCGAAGAAACCTGGAAATGTGTTTATATCGTCGTTTAGAATTTAGTCTTTTAGTATCATTTACGTTAAGTAGTGATTTTTATGGGAAGTTAGAATTCAAAATCACCTATTAGCTATGGATGAGCGTTCCTGGAGGGACATCAAAGGCGGTGTGACTTTCATCAAATTATCATAGAGGAGTTAGTTAGGTCGTCCAAGTTTGGTAAAGCCAGTTTCTCAGAGATTAATCAAAACGTCGAATTATAAAACGCAGAAGTTCCCACACAAAAAACAGCGATATTGTTAAGGCGTGTATGTTCTGGTGATCCTTATCCATTTTCCATGTCCTAGATCACTAGAACTAGCACTTGATTTGAGTGCTCGATACGAATCAAAGTTTATCGCTCTTCGTTCTCCAGAAGTCTTATCCAAAATTTGGACACTTGATACAGTTCGATGATAATGAGTATGTGACGATAACAGCCTGTAGTGAAATGTTTAGTGATTGAGTTTAGAGAGCGCCTTTGATGATTTTATACACTGGACAATAGTTATACACTAGGTACTAAAGAAACCATCTAAATTCTTCACTTTTCCTACAAAATTTGATTAATACAACTACAAGGCACTTATACTAACCTGGATTGTGGAAAATGGTGTCACAGATTCTTGATTGAATTGTATTTATGTCTGAAATGTACTAAGCAACCACGTACAAGGGCAAAGCCTATCTATCACTCGCCAAGATCATTGTGGTCAGCAATAACGCTAAGGTTAGCTGTAACCTTGTAATTAAGTGCTGAGTTACGTAGCTTCCCTGGACTAATGGGGAACCCTGTTCTTATGCCAACTTTTCCCGTGAATATCGAGACGGACAATCGTCGTTTTCACGAACAACAAATTCGAATCAATACTAGGAAAAAGTTTATCTTCACTAGGTGAATGTAGCCCGTTGGTTCTAATCGCACTATAGTCATTAACCGCTCGCTAAGCTCTCAATTTATTGCACAACCTCTACTAATTCCTTGAAACCGACCATGATGTTCGCAATTTCGATATCATTGCTAAATCTATTGCTAATTGCCTGTAATATTCATCTGGAATCGCGCCTTGTTCCCATCTGGATTTGTTACAGCAATTTCAATCAACTTCAAATGTTTGTAAGGTGGATGTTAAGAGGCCATTTTCGAACGCAGGACTGAACCACCTGTGGCTCAGTGCCTTACCGCTAGGTCAACCTTTCAAGAAGATCTTTTCAATTCTGCCCTTCTTTTCTTAGCTGTGAATTACTTCTAAATTCATACTCTATACCTAATTTGTTAGGACTTGCTTAACCAGTACAGTCGCTCTTGTGAGCAGTGGACGTTTTGGCATACGGATGATTGTTGGAGTTTAGGTCCATTTTGCTGTGAAACGTTGTACATTTCGTTGCTTCTCGATTAAAGTAGTAAAAAGTTCCAATCTTGCAGCATGGCTATTAGAGCGAATTTTTGAAGAAATATCTGGTTTTAGGTAAAATATCTCCCTTTTAATGGTTTTATTACAAATTGTTTCCATTTTTTGCCAAGTAACACCTCAGTTCGTAGGTTGTTCAACGCTGAACACGATGGTAAAGTCAGAATTTCGGCATCTCATTCAATTATCAGATTAGAACAGATAAACCGTGAAGAACATCTCAAGTAACAACAATTCTGATTTCACTATCGTGTTCAGCGTCAAAAAACCTTTAACCTTGTTACTGTATCATTTTGGGAATTCATGAGTAATTTCCCCCCTCAAAACTCCCCAACACCCCCCTTAGAGTGGCCCGATTCCGCCCACCTACGAACTTAGCTTTCGATTGCCAGGACGGATTTTTGAAAATATCGGACCGAGAACAATAGCTTCTTCCATTTCTTCGAAATTCGCTTAAATGAAAAGCAAAATCCTATCATAAATGCTGGCTATATTCCGGTGAGCTGTCCAATAGTGTCCTGAACCGTAAAGTCCCATTAAATGAAATGAAAATACCGCATTGAGAGTCTCTTCTAAATTTCGTTACTGTGGTAACAACGAGTTGTTGGCTCTGTGCATGTGAGGTAGCTACTATTTTGTCCATGGAACATAGTACAGATACCATCGATGACGTGGATACGATGAAGTAGGTTAAATACTTCATCGTATCTACATTATTTTTTCATATAGACGGTAAATTTTAACGTGGCGCTAGGAGTTTTGCGAAAGCCGATTATTTGCGGTGTATATTAAAAAACCGTAAGAAAAATTTCGTAATTTTAGCTCAACGGTAACTGGGCAAAGTGCCGCGGACGGCGGACGAACGAACCGTTTTTTGTATTCGATTTTCTGAATCAACGTATCTTGAAACGTAAACCAACAAATTTTGTGTGGGGGGTCAAAAAAACATTTTTTTTTGGGCGATTCCAATGGCTCATTATCGAAGATAATAAACCAAAAATTCATTAGCGGCAAGGAAGTGTGCTAGTTGTAGTCAATTGTCGGCGTTATCCAATGAAACGACCTTGCGGGGCACGTAATCCCACGTTGTTTTGATGAATTCTGCCTGAAATATACGATAAAGTACGTGCGATATTGATTCAAACGATATTTACGAGCGTGAGAGACGTCAAACGACGGATAGACCCTGCGAGGTCGAACTCATGCGTCGGTCCGTAGCGTAATCATCCACTCGCGACGACACGTGACCGGCTTCCATCAATTTTGCACAGCATCGAAATCATGTAATGGGAGAATGTCCTCATCACTCCTACACCACCCTCAGCGTGTCCTGTAGCTCGCACTCTTTACAGCGCGAGATTGAATTACACCAATATTTCGTCGCCTCAGAAGCAACACCGCGCATCAAACATTTTGGCCAAAACGAAGTTATAACCAAAATGAAGTTATAAATAACTCATTCTTATTCAAATTATCCGCCGTATAAGACGGTTAGCATGAATTGCCTCTCCGTAGACATCTAATATTGAGAAAAAAAACGTATAACATAGAAAATTATAACAGGACTTATCAACATCCAACTTGGTTGGGCACTTGTTTTTTACTTCTCCTGAAAAGCAGGCGTTTGGTTGATACGTGGTGTTGTTTCTTAGGCGACGATTTACTCTATTTATTTAAATCATATAGGTACACATTGCTAAAATTTAAATTAATATAGATGACATAATAACGCTGTTGCGGGGCAAAAAGCTATGCCCGTCGCACTCCGCAAGAGTTGCAACAAAACATTTCTAAAAGTGTAAACAAATAAATCAACAGTCTTGACTATACCTATAACAATTTAATAGAAATAGATCTCTTGTTCTTAAATAAACTCGTTAGCGTCCATAATAACTACCGAGCCATACAAACCAAGTATACATTTTTTTTTGCACAATGATCGCGAGGGGTATGTATCCCCCAGGAAATGATCCCATATTGGATAACAGATTGTACTAGCGCCATGTAAAATAAGCGTAGCTTATCACATTCCTTACAGAATAAAATTAAAAAGAAACAACGAAAAATTGGATACAACTTTTACAATGTGGGGTTTCCATGTCAGCTTATCATCTACATTCACACTGAGGTAACAATAATGTTCGACCGTCTCAAGAGGTATACATAGGCATTCTTCACGTCCCACCATGCACAGCCAATGTGTGGGAATCCCCTTCATATCCCTTTTCACTCCCTATAAGCAGATATTTAGTTTTTTTGGCATTTTGGCAATGAGTAAATGGTGTGTTTCGGTTAAATGCATTAAATACGGAATTGGGGTGCAGTTTCTTTCTAACGTCTTGGATGAATACTGACGTAGACTAGAGACAGGGCAAATGAATCTGTTTAGACAATCCGGAGCCCCCTTCTGATTAGCCCTGTATTCCAGAAATGATTTCTCTATTGCAGCGGCGTTAAAACCAACTACGAGTACATCAAGCCATTAACGTCACTGCTCGTCGATTAGCGTGTAGGGATTTATAAAATGGTTGAATGATGAGTTTAAAGTGAAATTTTACGTAACGAAACTCTCAACGTTTCTACTCAAGTCACTGGGAACTAAAAACATTACGACATTAATTACGCATCGAGTCTGGTGCGCTTGGATTGTACCTACTGACTCTGGATACACAACCTTAGTCGTATATGTATAAGGTTTCAGAGTCTACTGATTTATACAGTACATTCAGTATCGAGTTCCCGTACCAATAACTGGGATTTATCCTTCCCACTCTAAAACAAAATCTATGTTACTGATGGTACTCAGAGAGAGCTTTCCTAAAAGGTGCTGTATAACGGTTGTCCGATGATCTGGAGCGTTCAAACGCGTCTCGAAATTTCAAAGTCACCCAATTACCGCGGCGTTACCGGTCTTTCTTCCAACGTAGGGGTAGGCAATCCTTTCTAATTGGAATTGGGAGCAATGGCAAAATTGGAAATGTCTTCCCGATTGGGCCCGTGGCATTTTAGCTTGCTCATTGGTAATTGAACTGAGATCCTGAGTCCTGAGTAGAGATTTGGGCAATTTTTTATACAAGATCCCTTCAAGTACTTATTTTAAATCTTTATTATTTGATTATGAGAATAAATCTAGATTAACGAACGCAAAATTAACGATCTGAAAATGTATGTTCGAAGCCCAACTATGGAACCCGTTATGATCTCCCAAATTACAAACAGACATCAGTCCAGTGCCTTTGACCAGTCGTATCTTAGTACTTCCGAAGCTCAATTTGATTCTGTGTATGTCTTTGTAAGTATGTTCGACTCCTTGACGTAAAACACCTGTCCTGGCGATCGTAAGTTATCTTCAATCTTACGCTTGCTCCGACAAATTGCGTGTTATATTCATATATAACGACACATTGAGTCTTTGTCTGGGTGACGCGAGTTTTTGCTTCAAAGTGCCATTTTCTTGTCAACTTCACGGTTTGTTGTGAGGTTTTTTAAAAATACTTTCAGCGTCTCAGCCGTATTAACAGTCTCCTTTTTTTCTGTTGCAGGTGAGTTCATCCGTCCTTGGTCTTTCAGCTGTACGTAAGTAGTGAGCGAATTGTGGTCTTACTCATGCCCACAGTGAAGGTGACGTTCACGCGATTCTTTTGACATTTAGAAGAAACACGGAGGAATTAGGTTTCTTCCTCTTCAATTAGAAGACATTCGAATGATGAAAGTTGCCTTTACGTAAGTTGGTAGTTTTATTATGATAATCGCACGCTACACTCCGTGTAAAACGAAGGGAAGAAGTGAAACATACAAAGCATATTCGATGCTAGACAAGTTTAAGGTACTGAGGTGATATTTAAGGCCCATCCATGTATGAAGCAAGACCTAAATTATGTCAGCCTCTTCAATCTCACCCTGGATTTTATCTTTGATAATAGAGCTATCATGATCGTAATGTATTCCAATTATTAGTTATCATCTCGGATTCTTTTGAGGTGTTCCAGTTATTCTCGTTACTGGAAAATTGCATGTACCTAATTGAAGTGGCAAATCCTTTTAGAAAAGCCTTTGATCTGCACTCCTAAAGTTCCCTTGCATTGAAATTGAGGACGTTTAACTCAACAAATCGCACCTCAACTCCCACCATCGCTCCCACCAAAACTTCAAACGCATTTTCCCAATATTTAGGATTTTTGACTTGTCACACTACTATTCTTGAGGAACGAAATAAGACGTCAGTTTAGTGGCATTGCCTTACAAACTTCTTGGGAAAAAAAGTTACTAAAATGACTACTGGTTACTTGTTACTAAATTGACTGAAAACCAAGTGATGAATCCTGAAACTGTCCCACGTGTCTTGTTTAGGTTCTTCTCAGTTTTATGATAATCACTAAATATTTCGTTTACCAACTGCCAATATCAACTGTTGTTCTTTTTCAAATTCATTTGAATGGCTCAATTATATGATTTTAGGGGTATGTTTTCATGCACATTGTGGACTCGAATGGCTCAAATAAATAATTCGCAGCTCCTGAATAATGTTTGGCTCTCGTTGTTTCATGCAGTCCACTCCCAAAGTGAAAATCCAGGAAGAGCGGAAATTATTTGTTCACATTGCAATGGGAATATTTAATTACGAGCGAAAAGTTTGAATTGAGCCAATATCCCACGATACACGGAACACTGGGGCTGAAATAATCTCGCTTCTACTTGATGAAATATTCCTCCTGGTTTCATGAGTTGAACACGATCCAGAGAATCACTGGATGATTGTAGATCGTGTGATACTCGTTTGAGTAGAATTGAACTAGTGTGGTTACATGGGGAGCTAGATCAAATTAAATTTCATTCTTGAATCAGTATTAAGTATAGGCACCAGAGGGAGTTAACTCGAGAGTCAAGTAATCCTGGTCCAAAATTAGGTCAGTGAATTGGCACTTGTGGTGTTGCATCACGCCTTTCTAATCATCACACTAGGCCAACCCTAGATCTAACGCAGTCTTCTACTAGGTTGCATTTGCTTAACTTTCCAATCAATTAGCTTACTGGCAACAGCTTATAAAATTAATCATGAGAATTCATCAAAAGCATTAATAATATTTTCTATATAGACTAAAAGGATATAACAACAAATCATTGTAGCAGCTCCTTCACCGTAAAACCGATTTAATAGTGTTATTACTTGGGATTTCAAATGTTGATCATTCAGTTCATAGTGAAACGTTTACTGACCCAACCAGCCAGTATAAAAATCATATGTATGTGAAATTATGAATGAAATCAATGACGCTGCCACAAATTTTAGTTTGTCACATTTCTAGCTAAACCATCCTAGAAATGGAATTGTTTGGATTCACTTCTTTGCCTGACGCCGCCACCCGCTTTGACAGGCCGTCAATATTTTCACAGTAAATACTGCGCACAAATTAGAGACTCGTTCAGGCGAAAATTTATAACGAAACGTCCATCACGTCCGGAGCCTTTGTGACGCTTGTTTGTCGAACCTCCCGCTCTTCAACACGTGAGATTCAAAATAATAGCTCCTCCTTTCCTTCGGAAATAAACAACTATGATTTGAGGGTAAAACTGAGTTAAGCCTGTGTTACCACCCGGAAGGAATGTAAGGCTTGTTCTTGGGCCAACTCAACCTGAGTTAACTCTACTATCTCACTCCTCACGAGTTGATTTAGAAGCGCAAAACTGTTCATATTTGCGAACGATCATACAGAAACCCTCTAATTCAAAATTACCAGCACACAGGGTAGCCACCGAGTTAAGAACCTCTCAGTTCTATTGGTTCAAAAATAGTGTGGTAAATCGTGGGAAAATTTCCAAATTTAAAATTAGTATAATTGAAACAACAGTACTTAAAATTACCAAAAATCTCAAGAATTTTAATGTTTTGAGTGTTATTGATTATTATTTCGGGGTTCACCAAATTTATTGTTCCTCAACGTCTTTGGTTCGGTTATGCAGTGACAACATGCAATTTCTCTCACGGTTTAACATTTATAGTACTTATTAGGTTGGGTAACACTGTATTTAATAATTTCTTGGGTCGAAATACAAATTGGAATGAGTACGCTCGTGTATAAGTGCCGTCGTATTTGTTATCGAGGTTAGCTTGTTGGCGAGATCCCAGATAAACGGTTGGAATGGAAAAATCCACAGTCATGCAGCACGGCTATAATAGCAAATTTTCGAAGAAATAACTGGTTTTATGTAAAATGTCTCCATTTTACTGGTTTTATACGTAACAAAGTTTGTCGCCATTTAGGATCGGTTTGGGCTTATGAGAACTTGGTTCCGTGGAATCAATGAGTAGGTAAAACTTTTAGGTACTCGAACGGAATTGAAAAGTAATGGTTTGAATATCATATTTCATTTATTCATTATAAATTTTATATTTGTAGGCATTAATTTTTCTAGAAGTTCGTCCACGGACCCAATAGATTTTGCGGGTCATTCCCCTGATTTGCTGCGGAAAGTGTATAGTGCTAGGTTTCACACACATTTTGGTATATTTACTGAAATCAGAGCTATGTCTACCATTTTGATTGTTCTTTTGTTGTCTTCTTGGGAAGCGACGAATTCTCCGAAGTAAATAGGCATATTTAGTCTAAAATCCTTCGGAATTGCATGTAAAGGAGCTGTGAGAACATCATTACTCTCGTGGAGAAGTTGAAAATGCCAAGCAACATCCACATTGTTCGTCTGTCGACAGCCCTCCTTCGTTAAGGTCGAATTTATCCTTTTCTCATTCTATAGGGAAACCTTTTTCTGTTCCTTTGCTCCACGTTGTATACCTACAAAGGAGAGTCGACTGTAGTTAGCATCAGCCTTCCGGCTCCCAAGCCTGACCCCTGAAAACTTATCCGAACTCCCTGTCAACCGTTAATCTTGAAAACGGGGAAAAGAAACCGTTCGATAAATTGCTGTTCACGGGAGATTGGACGTTTCGGATCTGACGAAGGTAATCACAGGACTGGTCGGTTTGTTCAGATTTGCCGCGCGTGTCCCTGAAAGACAATGGCGTCAGGGAGCGGGTCCAAGAGGGAGAGACCTCGTGTTGAAATGGAAAGTGTCACAAACTTTCGCCGTTCCTGAGCCCACGAGGAGCTTGTTTATCATCCAGTGTCTATCAATCGAAATTTCATGTCGAATAGAACGAGAATTGTACCGAATCAGAAAGGGAAAGCGTTGCTCGTCATCCTAAAACTGTCATACTTGGGTTGAAGGACACCCTAGTAGTCTCGGCCTCAGTCGGTACTTTGAAGTCCTGTTGAAGTTCTCAATTGATCGTGGCAACAGTCTCAAACCTTTCTGTATTTCAAACTATCCTCCAGCCTGGACCAATAAAGTCAACATTCTTGCTAGGTGTCCACAAATCACCAGTTTAACAAACTCTCGCCAAAAACACCAAACCCAAGAATTTACATTTGTTTAAAAATGTGGAGGCATTTGGATTCCATGTTTCTATGTATTGATTGTATTTAGGGTGACCAAAATCGAAGGCCCACCCAAATAACTCCGTAAAAACTTAATCTGAAATTCAGAATGCAACTGATGGTAGTAGGCAAATGATTACACTAGTTTACAAAATTTTGGGCCGGAGCTTCATTTTTGGGGTGATGAATCCGAATCCGAGGTCCTTTTTTTCGGATTGGCTCATTTTTAGAAAAACACTGGTTTTTAAGGGTTCAAAAAATTGTTAACTTCATTATTTTTAATTATAACTCAATCCAACTCAAACGCCTTCCAAAGGTGACTTACCTATGTAACATTTATCGCTGATTCCGAATATCACCTTATTTTTTCGATTGCACCGCTTCCAACCCAATATTTTCTCCAATAACTGGCGAAAAGTTTGCGGAAATTCCAGTTTTTCGTCATTTTTTCTGAACATTTCTAGAGATAACATGGGAAATAATTCCTGGAAAAATTCTTTTACATCTGCATCTTGTAGAGCAGCGAATCTTCCGCAACGAATAACACTAACCGCGCATTTTACGGCCTGAAAATAACGGAGGTGCGATTTTTTTTGCCAGGTACTAGTAAATCGACAAAATCACGATCCTCGACAAAACCGAGTTAAACCATCAGCTCATCCTGTCCATATGCTTTGGGGATCAATTCATGCTATTTATGCTCCTCCTCGGCTCCTACTAAGTATTTATTTGGTTGGTATGAGTATGAATAGTGTGCATTGATTCCCAAAGTCTGTCCATATCAGCATGAGCTGGCGGTTGAACTCGGAAAAATGACGAAAAACTGGCATTTTACAGACTTTTCGCCAGTTCATTGAGAAAATGGGGGGTTGGAAGCGTTGTAACCGAAAAAATACGGTGATATTCGGAATGAGTGATAAATTTGACATAAGTTAGGCACCTTTGGAAGATGTTTGAGTTGGATTAAGGTATAACTAAAAAATAATGAAGTTAAAAAAATTACCAAAAATCTTTAAAACCTGCGTTTCCTTAAAAAAACGAGCCTATCCGAAAAAACCAACCTCGGATTCAGATTTATCACCCCAAAAAAGTGTAAGAAATCGACAAGTTCCTGCTGATGCAAGACCGACCCAAAATGTTGTAAACTAGTGTAAATCATTTGCCTACTAACATCGTACATCGCCGCTATTGTCCAGGAGGTTCAGTACTTCAACATTCCTGTGCCCGTGGAGACGGTTTTCATGGTCCGTTGCTCGACTTTTAACAACTTTGTGGTCGCAATGGAGGTCATCCGTCCTCCACATACCAAGGGGCATTAACTAGGTATGCTCCTGAAAATTTTGTTTTGCGTTGTTTGGATTAATAAAAAATTTTCAGGTTGCTCCTCTTAGTGCAGCACCATAGCTGCCAGCCGTAGGCCCAAATTGGTTTGATCACATGTTCGTGCAGTAGCATTTTGTTATGTATAGGCAGTTGGGATTTTCTCCCAATCTTATTGAATTTTAGGTTGATTTCTTCCTTCTTCTTCTTTACGTGCTTCTTCCAACGGAGCTTGGCGTCCAGGGTCACTCCTACTTAGCAGTATCAGCATACGGGACGATTCGGGAGTTTATTTCTATATATTTGGGCTCACTCTCCTGTATGTAATGTAGGATGACTTTGCTTCGTTTTTATTCTCCATGTTTTGATCCATTGATGGATACTGTTCACGGATTCCTGTAGTTTACTCGAGGCTTCCTCAACTGTGGGACCAACTGCCAGGATTGCTGTGTCATCTGCGAACGTCGCTGTCAGCTTCTGTTGATTTTGAGAGACCCCTCGTGTATAGTAGATAGAGTACTGGCCCAAGGACGCTACCCGGAGGTACTCCTGCTTTTATTCCCTCGTCATTCGTTTTTTACCCTGAAATGTTATAAGATCATGTTATAAGAGCTTTCTTTGGACTGAGGTTGAAGGTAAACATGGTAAAATTTGGGTTTTATGGTTAGGAGTCGTGAAAAAATTCAATGAATTTCAATAAAGATCTAATACGTTACCTCAAAGATTCGCTCAATAGTGCATCACGGGCATCTACTGATTCCGTGTCCTGTTTTTCCAGAAAAAATAAATTACTTATGACACAATTGGAGTGTTATCAAAATCTGATGCCCTGTATCGGAGTAGGTACGGGTTGCGCCATGGATGGAAAACGATACTTGAGGTAACGGAGCCAAAAATGTTTGAATGAAATATAACAGAATGAATTTAAATAATCTATAAGGACAGGCAGACAATACTCTAATCTATACACTCGAGGTTATTTGTAACCTTGCGTGAGGTTGTAAAAAATCTTCAAAAAAGGAACCGGTTGGTCAAAAATGACTGCGATAGCGAGCTAATGGTCTTCCCAATTAGACAGGCAAGTCAGGCAAATGGAGTCGATTCTTTGTTGGTTGGTTTTTTTTTTTCAAGGGCACTGCCCTCACGGGAGTAGACCGAATCGAGCCGACGGCCGGCGAGTGCTTACCAATAGAAAGAGAAGTCTGTTCCGGTGAGCACAAAGCCCTTTGCAGAGCTGTAGCTCATGGGAATTGGGAGGAGGGAGACGTTTCCATTGCAGTTTGGGCAAAGTATTCGTCGTTGAGTGGATGTCTGTCATTCTGGACGGAGCTAGTTATGGCCTAGAACCTACATAACAATTATTGTAATACTTGATTTCAAACTTCACCTCCAATTCCGATTTTGAGATTTCAAGTGTTAGGCTTTACATCCTTTTGGACTATCGTTATGCAAATTTCCAGGCGGTTAATACAATTCTTCTTCTTCTTTTGGTTGTAAACGACAAAGTGGATTGCCTGAATATCGTCGTCCAGACGAAAACAAGGTTTTGCCAAGGTATTAGGGCAAATGTTGATGTTTCCAAGCCAGGAAACTGAGCTGGTAAACAAACCCCTTACCGATAGAACGCTCTCAAGAGACCAGTGTCATACTCATTTTGCGGCAAAGATTAATTCTCTCCATAAATGAAAAAAGGTGGACTCTTTTGTCACTGAGAGATGCGGTGACGTCACGTGGTGGCATGTGAATATAGTGGTTTTACATATCCATGATTAGTACTGCACATTAACAGTACTGATTTGAGGTCTGTTGAAGCACTCGACTGAAACTTCTTGCGCCACTGTTGCAGTCACGAGTGGATAATGAATTCTGCACTGTTTAGTGAGTGGTTGAAAATGTTGAGCTAGATGCACATTCCAACTCACATAGAGCGACTCTCTCGCACACAACCGCCGTCACATTAGTAACTTTGATTAATTTACGAAGTAAAAGCTACTTCCTGCAATTCCTCATCGTCAACTTTCTATCAGTTTAATTCAGGCTGGGAAGTACTCTTACTTCAAAATTAGAGTCTAAGAACCAATTTACACAGGCAGTACCAATTTACACCCTAGTAACTGTATTTTTAAATAAAAAACGGAGTTTTTGAAACGTTGTCCACTTCCACTTCCAACCAGCGGAAATACACAACATGGTTTCCTCCAAATACTGGTGGAAAATGTACGATATAACACAGTAATTGTTATTTAGAATGAATGTCAACTTTTGAGTGACTCGTATACGGTCGTATACGGTAATTGAGCATGTGAGTTTGAGGAAGTTAGTGGAAAACCGTTGACCGGACTTGAAACGTGGCATAAATTCCAGGGGGAAAATGGGAAAATTCCGGGCCGAACGGAACAAACAGAAGCGAACGACACGGGAAGGAATTCTCTAGTGAAGACGAGACGCCGTTCTATCTGTTATCATGCATATTCATCAAGCGTTTGACCTCAATCGTCTGCGACGAAGTCCCGAAATCCACGTAAATCGAACGGTGATTGAATCGGGACAAATCAAGAAAGGGAGTGGTGAAACCGCTTGAAATTAGAGAAGAAGTATAATAGCTTGGCGTTCTAACCTTCTATCCCTGTCAGTAGAATGACAGTTCTTGATATAAATTGGTGACAAAAAATGATTTTAATGCTGAAAGGAGTATCGTCTCATTTTCACACTTCAATATCGGTAATGGGGGCTAACGTGAGTTTTTCTAAAAAGAAAATCCGAGAAATGACTGATCGGTTGCAGTGAAACATCCATCAACGTTTTGGCGTTGGCTGTCTGTGACCAGATATTGTTCCCCTCTTGCATCTAGTTTACTCACCGTTAGCAATCCACAATCCTCACTTATTGCACTCTTCGACCAAATGCGAGAGATCGTAAAAGTAATGGTTAAAATCACCTCAAACAACTGTTTCTTCAGTGTATGATGGAATTAAAATTAATGGTGGATATGGTTGACTCGTCGGAATTCTATATGGCGTCGAACTAGAAACTACATTCTGAGTTGGCAGGTGAGAGGTGTTGAATTGGACGTAAAAGGTTCTATTTATAACCGAACTTGAGGACATTCATAACGGCTGACAGCTCCCTCTGGTACGTACCTTCTCTTTGCTAGTATTGACGGTCGCTGAGAACAAGAGCGTGGGCAGTACTGAGAGGATCTTTTTTATTCACGCATCAATGAATATGAAGTGACGGACTGATCCATATTTACATTTAATAGCCGCACGGGAGATAGAATCAATGGGTAGGTGCTTTCAATCGGTTGGACGAATTTCGATTATGAATCTCTGATGAGAAGGCGAGAACGCGATAATAAACGATATACAAATAGGCCCATCGGTGATCACCGATAAGAATTAGTTATGGCTTGTAACTGAATGTATAATCTAGGTAATTGTACTAATGTTATCACGAGTCCTAAGGAACTTTAGCACTCATTTTAAATGGTTTTCTCATTCTTTAGTGCATTTAATAAAATGTTGTCCATGAATTCAACACGGAGCCCTTCACATGTGAATCGTGAAGTAGATATGAATATATGGGGTTTCTATCTCTATTGTCCCTCAGAGCATCGACAATATTAGGAGGAAGATGATAAAATCACAACAAAACCCTACACTACGAAAGTAGTCGAGATATCAAATCCTCATGACGAAAAATTGATAGATTCCAAAATCTAGTGAAGACCAAATCAACTTCTAATTTAATTTCTTCTCAGGAATTTCATGAGCTACAGATGGGATTTCATTCCTTCTTATAAATAGACTCGATTTGCCCATGCTTAAGATTCACTACTGTTAAGGACATATAAACGACATATAAACTCCGAAATGTGTAATTGCTTAAACTTCTGTGCCTTCTAAATCCAATTCCTTACGTTTCCATAGATATGACCTCGTATTCAATCAGCAATTGACTGTTTTGAAACCAATGTTAGTCAAAACTATGCCTTCATGTAGCATTCCCATCTGTGTACCCCTTAATCCTTTGTCTTTACGGCTTGCCATGGTGAGTCACCATTGGTGACATTACAAGTATGTCATAAAATCGTCGTCCCAGGTGTTGTAGACCCAGTTATCTCCTAGCCGGAGCCAATAAATTATTCTCTGCCATCACTTATATTTTCTTGGAATCGTATAATTTTGAATTTCGGCGCCAAAAGCACCCGCAGGAAGCCCAGGGGCCGCCGTTGTCGCGGTTATTGACAGGGGAAGGAGGAAGTCCTTGGGATCGCTCATGAAGACCTTGCCCGTGCTTCTGTACTCCTGTGCTTCCTTCCTGCTCGCCTCGGTCTCTCTACCTCTTACTATTATACGCGGACGTTCGTCTTTTTTCTCTATTTCTTAACTTATTTGTGAGACTTTTTAGTGGATGGTGACCGTTCACGCCTTATTTGTGCTGGGTGTTTAGTTACTTCTCTTTGTTTCAATTCACCTTTAACCAGACTTCCGTTTTGCACATGTTTTTCTATAGCCAGCCGACTGAAATCACCTTTGAAATTAAAATCTGGTCCATCTGATTCGAACAGCACAGGGTTTTCAGATATCGTGTATATAATAAATAATTATTAATAATCATTAATAACTAACAATAACTATTGATAATTAATAAATAATAATAATTATGCAATCATTTATTGATCTAGACAGAATTTTTGTCGAGAATTTGCAGGGTTTTATGTTGGTAATTTCATGGTAAAATGAACTTTTCTGTCCCGGAACACCCAGGAACAAAACCTAGGCGAATGGTTTTGCTCAGTCTGTTCAAAGTGTGAAGTCCTTGATATGCGAATGTGTATAGCATGTGGAGGATATGTCCACGAAGAATAAATCTGTCTGACCGAGGAGGATAAGGGACTATTCATCTGTCCCAGATGGTCAATTTCAAACAATTTCTTCTTCCTGTTTACATGCTTACGTTACCAAATCCTTGTAAACGAAAATTTCATGTCAAATGACTATTTTTCACAATATTGCTCAATTAAGAGTGAAAAAAATTGTATTTTCTAATAAATTGTTCTTTGATTAATAAAAGATTTTAATGAATGTATGCCTAACTAGTTTTTTTTTATTGTCGACAGAAACACTAGTTTCATCAAAAAATATTGACGTAAATTAAACATTGTTAGGGGTTCACTCCGATTGCCCATAATACCCTCATGAGTGGTCTTATTACCTACCCCCTCGTGGCCACATTACTTACACTGGCCATATTACCAATAAAAAGTGGTTTTGGAAATATAAAATTTGAATTTGACGAAATTTGAGGTTTGGAAGGAAAAGTGTCTCAGATAATGAAGAATTATTATATTTCTTCAATTATTATAATTTGATGCTCTATCATGTGGCACCACGTTTCCTTCAGTTGAATAAGCGTCCCACAGGATCCCCCCAAGGTTAGGTGGCCATATTATCCTCTGGTACCTTAGTTTACCCAAAGTTTTTATGATCGTAGGTTGCCCCCCCATAAATACGGTGGGGGATGTGTATACTGCCACTGAAGTGTTCTAAAATTGAAATATCTGGTCGTCTCGTTCTAATCCTTACAACCAACTAGGCTTATAAGATGTACTATCAGAGGGCTTCTATGAAGATCACTACAGAAACAGAAGAATTAATCTGATTCCCAACCATATTAATCCCTATGACAGCACAACGTACGTCATTCAATCACCTGACGATGTAAAGCTCGTTGGAACGCGCGTTCCAACCTTGGTCGACCTTGCACCACCATTTATCGTCATTACCGAGGTATCTCTTGAAGCCTACATTACCATCATCCCTATAAATATTCGATTCATTGGTCATTATTCAACATGATTGGATTACGAGAAGAAACGCCGTTTTCTAGCTCTCTATCGTGTTGACGTTGGAATCTTGTTTGCGATAAACCTTGTTACTTGATTATTACTTGGTTACCTCACCTGTAAAAGGTAGAATTATTCGCGAAAGGCTGTGTCAGATTCACCTAGTCATTAAATATATATTTCTTATTACATAAGAAATTCTTATTACAACACGCAAATAATTCCACCCTACAATGCTAGGAAAACATGAAAGTTCTTGATATTATCTGGCCATTGCAAGTATTAAATTTTTCCTCGCCGCAACTGACATTTGCTCATAATATTTAATAATTTACATGACTGTAGGTAATACTATGATGAGACGACCATCACCATTGCAATTGGGAATGAGTTAGTAGTGATTTGACACGTTGTTAAATGTTGACGGATTTTGATACTATTCAAAATAATATTTTTATCAGAGTCATTTCACTGGTGATATCATGTTCACGTACATTAATGTAGGGTCGTTTTCACGACTTGTAAAGATTGGAGCTAATTATGGTACCTATTAATTTGATTTTTAAAGTCGTTTTACTGCTAGACGATTCATGTTTATTTGTAAATGGCAAATGTTTATTAGTCATAATATTTATATTTATTAAATATTTATACTGTTTATAGGATTTATTATAAATTATTATTAAAATAAATAAATTATAAACTCATAAGTGGTCTGGTATTAAAATATTCAATTTTCAAGTATTTAGGTGTAGCAGTTTTAAGCGGGGAGCCATGTGGAATTTCCGTCAGGATATTGAAATTTCTTATTTCTGGCACTTTCCATGTACTAGGAAGGATTGCTTCATCCGCCGTGCCCAGTCTCCATGTTTTCTCTCGTGTACCCCTGAGCCTGTGGCTAAGGAATTCATTCTTTCTGATTTCTAATTTAACAATGTTGGTCCGGTAAAAGTTAGTGAATGACCTCAAAAGGTTTTTAAGAGTTGGAATCGGAGGTGTTGAAACCGCCTGTGACACGAAATCATTCACCTGGACACGGTTCAGGGTTTCTCGGAGTGGAAACGCTTCAACCGGTCGATAAGATCAGCGTTGCACCACGTTTCAAACTCAAAACATTGCCTGAGATAAATATCTTGTTTCTGGCTTCTTTCATTCTAGGGGTTGCTGAGTGTTATTATCTTCAAATACTGCGATCCGATATTGTGGTTCCAGTATCAAATTGCTATTGGTTGCGTGTATATCATCTAGTCGTTGCGTGTATAGATTATCACGTTTATGTGCCAATGATGTCTCACTTTTTTGCCGGATTATCGTTATTCATTAATAAATTTGTGTCCTTTTCTTTCTAGGTAATTAGCCGTAACCTTGAACCAATCATGGAAACACTTCAGATAGTAAGTAACCGTAGTTTAAATAAAATTGAAAAGGTTCGTACCTCCAAACTCACGCTCATACTGTCATTTATATTAAAGCTCATTTTTTCATATATTCTCCTCATCCCTAGGGATGATGAGAATATAGAATATATGAATATTCTACAAAATTCTACATCTATATTATACCCCCTATCAGCTGGCTCTGTTTTTCAAGTAACACTTGATAAACACTTATGTAGGTACACATAATTTGATTAAATGAGTGTGCACATACTACACTGCACAAATATTTGGACAACTTTCGCAAAGTTGTCACGACAGGAGTATTGAACTGCTAGAGGTTTAGCAGTTACGATGTCACCCAAACTCATATCCAGTCTTATACAAATTGCCTTAGTAATACTGTGTAAATGATCACCATTTCGCTCTTGATATTTCCATCTAGTTGCATCATATAAGGAAAAAAAGTTAGCTGTTCATTATTATTAGGATTGTGATATTTTCGGTCAATGGGTCGCCGGTCTAACTCCATGATTATAATATTATGTAGTTGTTTGCCTAAATTATTTGATAATGGTCATCTTGCTGAACAAAACGTTATCATATTTCGGGACGACCTCGTTGCTCACCTGCTCGTCCAACTCATGTAATACTCATGTGAAGGCTGTTACTAATGCTGCTCGGCTCGCCCGAGTGAAACAATCAGCCGAATCCGTCTTCCCCTCTTGCAAGAAAACCAAAGACTGGAAACCTTCTGAAGGCGACAGGACATCGTCTGGTGTCAGAATCCAGGCCAGCGGGTCTGCCATGGTCCGCCAGCTGGGCTGCCCCCGTCTGCCTTCTACTTCCGTGTCAACTATTACGTGTCATCCTGAACGTACTCAACCAGACGTGTTTTGTTATTTTCATTTCGTAATTGGTGTTGCCCTTTGTATGATTGATTGGAATGCATTGCCCGCTACATAATTAAGGTTGCGGAAGGTCTGTCGAACTGCAACCAAAGCTGTTTGTTTGGAACGTTCTTTGTTGTACATTTTAGCAAACGTGAAGATATTTACAACAGAATAACTGCTATACAATATTACATTGATCACAATTTCATGACTCTACAATTTCATGGCTCCACGTCATCCTTCAATTTGAATATTTTAGTTCACCCTTGTATGTTCGATATTTGTAGATAGCTAGGTAGGTACTTGTGCCTTTGATCTGTCTTGGTACTTGACATTAAAAAAGTTCATATTGAGCTCAAGTGGCCTCATGTCGAGGCCATGTTCGTTATAGCCGATAGAAATTGACCACCGCGCCGTGAAAACTTGTTCGTTCCAGTTTGTTCACTATAACGGATGTTTGCTCTAGTCGACAACACTGGCAAAGTCCCACGTCGCTGGGCCGGAGATTCTGTTGATTGTACCCGATTGTCCGTTATCGGTGTCATGATAGCCTGTTTGTTGAACCGTAGTCGGCCTGGCCAGCTAGGTATATTAAACCACTTTTCCTTGCGCATTTCCTATCAAAGTAACGGAAGGAAACTCTTTTAACAGTCTAAATACAAAAACAATACGACTTGACATCTTCTATTAGGCTTCTATATTCTACATCTTCTATGGTACCTCACCTTTGATATCAATCAAGCAGTCAAACGTTTTGGTTTATTACCTACTGGATGGAATTCCTAACTAAAACTACTCTGTAATTCAAATTGTTTAATGATATGTAAATACTTTGGTCTCTATTTAAGTTTTCGCTTCTCTTCCGCCACAAATGTATTTCAGATGAAAATCAATTTCTGTGCAGATTCTTAAAACGATCGATTATGAAATTCTTATATTTGATTATGATTTCTGTTGAACGCCTCGTGTTTTCATCCCCTCAGAATATTTTCTATTTCCGAAGCAAAAGCAGAAGCGGTGGAATACACGCGTATGACGTGTGACTCTCGCAGAAAACAAGGTGCAGTTCAGCCTTCGCTGTTCGGTAATCACTGATTCCTGAGCTGCCGATGTAGTAGCTGATGGCCGTTTCTGAAATTATCCGTTGGGAGCGCTGATGATAATGAAGACATTTATCGGGAAACGGCTGTGTAGAAAGACTTGATATGACCGTCTTTAAAAACCACTCAGAATCCCCCTGATTGAAATGATGTGAAGTCAATTGGTTGATAGTAATTTACTTGACGACCTTTTGAGTTCTAGAAAAATGAAACCACGTCCTCATCAGATGAAACCACGTCCTCATTAGATTCTAATGTTGTCTACACAAAACGTCATACGTTCCATAAACTTGGAGTTGATAAATTATTACTAAATTATAGTGCAAGTTAGTATCTTGGTGTCAGTGCTGTACAGTTTTGCCAAGCTAATTACAGCTAATATTGTGTCTTGAAACTTGGATATTGGACTTATTATAGTAGTATGTGTAGATAGATTAGAAATGGTAGTTGTACAAAAATAAACTTGACAAATGACGCCAGGAGTGACGCATGACAAAAATTACGTGTATACCACCATTTATTATTGATTTTGGAGTGTTGAATCGATTTTCGAAGTTCAAAGTTTTAATCGCTGTTTAGGTGAGCAGCTCCACTTCTTTGTGGTTACTTTAAAAAATCGCTCATCAGATCCAAATTCTCCTGCATTGGCCTGCTGTAGTTCCTGGTACCAATAACCAATAAGCCTATAAGCCACTGAGGGTTCAGGTTCTGCTGGATGGCTTACATCCTAATGAAAATTCACGTTTTATAATAATTATTTTCACCGAGCTGATCTCCGTGCAGTGCATTCAGCTTGACATTTGCCTCGCTCGGTGCTATACACGATATCGCTCTACCTCCCGCAGGTAAATGTGAAGGTTCACCTGTACGATAGCTTATTTATAAATCAGGTTTACGGCTTCCTTGGGGTGGAAACGTGGAAGTGAGTGCTCTAACGAAATAAATTATTCGTTTCGCGGCTCATTAAGAAAATCATTCGTATGATTAATGACCGTCGTTTGTTTTCTTGCCTTCCGCATCAAGTTTGTTCCTTCCCAATAGTATACAGGCGTGAAACTCAGATAAGGATGTAATAACGCTTTATAGTGATCCCTAGTTTAGTCATCATGTCATTTTTACATAGGCTCAGAATTCAAAACCCTTGGCTTAGTGAAAGTTCTTAATTGCCACGAAGGCGTAGTGATAAAAACCACCAGGTTGGCCGATCAGCAACGAACGTCAATTCCATCTCATAGAAGCAATAATCTAATCAGCCTATGTAAATATGCATCCTATTATCGGTAGATAAGATTATATTGATATGCTTAATCGATTCAGAAATCGGTATAATTAAGGTGTCATTGATGGTTGTCATTCTAACGTTTCATTTTATCAAGGGTTCGTTAAAGTTTCAACTATTGAATTTAATTATCATACACAATGATCCCAAGCCGTTAACTTCTAGATAAGCTTCAGGTAATTACTACCAATCAAGATAATACCTCATGATATTAAACGGCAATTTTGAGTTAATCACGGAGAATTAAAAAAGATCTTCCCCACTACTTCCTGAAATCGAAAAAAATAACAAAAATCCTTCAGGTTTTTGTGAGTTTCCGCATACTTTGTTCATTACCATCTTCGTTTAGCCTCTTTAAAGCTGCAGTGATCAATAATGTTTCACTGGAAATGAAGTTTCCTGGCTGTAAAGAATAGATTCTCGTATAATTTTTTTGAAAATTATACTCATAGATGTGGCAAATAGAAAGATTAGCTTTCAAAATATAAAGGGAAAACTGGTGCGGGGCTGATCATTTCACTTATCTGGTTGGTCTACAAAGTACAATAATGGCATGTAGCATGAATTTTTAGTATCAGTTATTGATCTCAAGCTTCAACAAATTCTTTTATTCATCGATCACTATGATTTTAGAAGAGAAACGATAAAATTATCAAGGGGGAAAATGTATAGCGTTTCCGTGTCCCCAGCGCTGTGAAAGCTAAGAAAAGCCATTGATTTATTCTCGGCACAAACTTTCTACAAACTTTTCCGTAAGAACAAGAGCATTCGTGTAAAATCTGGCGTTTGGCTGTGCTTGGAGATCGCGTGATGGAAAGTAATTATAACCGGTCCCTCTCGCCGACACTCGAAAACGGCGTTGAAACAGCTTTCGTTTATTGATGAATGATGAAACATCAGGTGTTGCTTTCAAACAAGATGTCTGGATTGTATTTTATGGATAATCGAGTTGAAGGCCAAGGCTATATTTTTGATGACATTATGCTCGTCAAGGGGTCGTTATCACAACCATGAACTAACAAAAGTGTAAGATGAAGAACAGACCAATTCTTTTTTTTTTTTTTGGCGGATATTTCGGAGTTACAGAAAATACTTAATTTCCATAAAATCGTAGTAAATTATATTATGATTCAGGTTAATTGTTACTGTATAGATGCTTTTGTCCAGGTCACTATTTTTCACCGATCAAGTTGGGTGAACCTTGAAAAAAGGATTTATTCTGTAACTGTCATTTATCCGAAACTATCTGTCGTATAGAGTTGAAATTGGTCTTGGAATCACATTTTGTTGCATTTTTTTAACTCTAAGGTACCTTGATACATACGGAAAGTATGCCCTAATTTGTAAGGAAAAACATCAACGTTTGCTAGCATCCACAGGCCAATGTTGCAATCCAAGTAAAATCGGGTAATAAAGGAACACACTCTTAGAAAACTGAACCAGATTTTTGAAAGAAAAATTCAATATGAGATTCTCGTGTTGAAATACGTACTATGGACCTCCCAGCGTACACACCCACTCCTTTGGAAATAAATGAATTCCCGCGGACGACATTCCTTCCCAATCCTGTGTGAATAAATTTGCTTCGGTTGAAGTCGACCTCCAGTACGATTGTTGAGTTCTCAAGTTGAAGGAACCTTTCATCCGAGACGAAAAATGTTTAATTCATGGATTCTGAAACATGGAATGTTAGGAAAAGTAGGTTTAACATGGTGTTGTGTAAGGAGAAGAAACATATATAGAAAAAATACAGAAACATATTGGAAATACATGCTACTGCTCCTACTGATGAATAAATCAGTTCAACTTTTATGAAACTTACTTCCAACTAGGTGTCATCAAAACAATCCACAGTCATGCAGGTTGGCTATATGAGCGAATTTTTGAAGAACTGATTTTGTAAATTTTCTCCATTTTACTGGTTTTATACAAGATTTACAAGATTAGGTTCTTTGATATTCCTTATAATAATAATTTTTGTAACCACCCACAACTTCACAGGTCAACAACATGTGATGGTCTCCGTCACAATATCGACGGTGAAGAATTGAGACCTGGGGTATCTCGCATTTTGCATACTTTACAGGAGAGCGAAAAAACGTCCTTATTTCATTATTATTCCGTCAATTTTAAAACTCCTTTCACCACTATTTTTCACTTTTGAGCCGAAATAGTTCATAAATACTTCTAGATGAGCGCTAAAATCGGTAAAAACCAAGGAACTTACCTACTACAAACCAAAATCCCGTTTTTGACCAAAATGGAGATACGAGGTGTCAATTCTTCACCGTCGATATTATGGTTTTTACCGTCTTTTGGAAGTGAATTCAGGATGGTCAGGAACAGATTATGGTATTAAACATTTTGGACCAAGAACAGTAGCTTCCTTTTCTACAAAAATTCTCTAATCGAAGTGAAAACATCACCCTTTGTGTTCTGATGTGTTTTTCCTCGTTCTAGTAACATGTTATTAACTCGATATTTGAAATCATTTTGGGTTTTTAATCCAACCACATTTATTTTCACAAATGTTAGCTCTAAGCTATTAGAAATAATTACGAGGATGGATGGAATATATTTGTTTGGAGGCATTCTATCTCACTTTATTGCTTGCTTGCAAACCTCGATAAACAGTATGGGTGTTGATTCGTTTGAAAAGCCTCAATTCTAGTGTTGTAATTATAAACAAAGTTGATTGAGTTATTCTAAGATTATGAATCGGTTTCTTAATAAGTATGTAAGTAATTCTGTTTTGTGTGAAAATGCTAGAACGTATGAATTTAGGATGCAGGTTAGATCTTTCGTTAGATCTCCGCATATTTCATCCTTGAAATAGTTCCTCGAGCTTTTTAGAAATGTCATCACCCGGGGTCAGTGTAACAGTAGCGCCTCTCGATCATGGGCTAAACGGTCTGCATGCAATTCAAATATAGCCACGTGAGCTATTTCTGGCGTTACCTGATTTGTGAGTCAAAACTATCCCATTATATATTCGCTTGGTCCTACCTCTTACTTTTTGTGCTGGTTAAGGTACTAAAATAACTTTCGCTGAATGAGACGTAATTGGACCGTTTAAATTCAAGGGAGGGAAATGTTTTACGTTTCGTAAACTTGTTGCCTGATAATGTCGTAACATTTATGGGACTTAATGAATTGTAAATATGGTGATCATACGTGGGAGAGCCCCATGTATATTTTCTGAGACATCACCAGACAAGCAAAGTCACCCCTAATGGAAATGATAATAGCCTCACCAAAGCATAAATGTGCTGTCATAATAATACGATCATAAAAACACTAAAATTATACCTTGGTGCAAATGGAATTGATATCTGCAGACAACATAATATATTATTGTGGATTTATTGTCTTTTATATGGGGAGTTGTCCGTTACTTGATGGCGTTGCAAAGTTGAATTGCCTTTTTACTAGGGTGTAATTCCTGACAAAATGAAAGCTTGACATTTTTGATATTACAGTTTGCAAGTTTGATATTACGAGGAAAACAGATTTGTCTCCTGGAAAGTCCTGGCACTGAGGAACCTATTTCTCCAAATGTAGTGTCCATATTCGTATGTACACTACGCTTGATTGCAGCTAAGCTCAGTTTTAACATGGAACATGTTTTAGCCTTCACCGTCCGTCCGTTACGCTAATCATACTATGAAGCTGTAATTTGGTATGTAGCCACCTTAGGACATCTTGAGGTTTTCCAGGCCCCGGATCAGCTGACTGGCTAAAACATGTTCCATGGTTATAGAAATTCAGCCTTAAAACTAAAAACGAAAGGGGGGGGGGGGGTGTCCACGGGAGCACAGCCCCCTTTGGCGAGGTCCGCAGGGCCAAGTTGTTTATTTAATATCTGTTTTTCAAGCGCGTTTTGGATGCAGTTTAGCATCCTTTGTGTTGTAAGGCTTGTGCTCGCTCATTTTCAAACTAGTTCTGACTCAAGCGGAAGTCCGTTTTTAGCTCCTATCGGACCCCAGCTCTAGATTAGCGGTCGCCGTGATCCCGACCCGAGTTTTTCCCTTGTTCTTCGCCATTATCAACAAATGCGTAAATGTCACGGTCTCTAGGGAGGTTGGCTTCCCGCGGTCTTACCTTCCCCTGCCTGACTCACATTTCTCTGGAGTTGTTTTTTTCTCTTTAGGATTCCCAACGATTCTGCCGCGTTTCAGAGCGAAATAGTATAGTAATGGGCAGCGGTTCCGGGAGCTTTGCACGCCATTCTCACAAGTCAGCCCGAACCCAATCAAACTTATTGATTGTATTTCCAACATCTATGAAGCCCGATCGGGTTGTTAGTTGTGTTAAAGTTAAAACGAATCCATTGCGTCTGGATCTCCCTAATTTCAAACTAACGATCCGGCAAGATTAGAAACTGCTCACAGACAAGTCGTTTTGATACCGGTGCTGGGAGGGCTACGTATTTATGCGAAAACGGTAAAAACCTCATACACCGTGGAATGTATATTTGGTTTTTACTTTTTGACATTTAGATATACGTAAATTACAATTCTACATGTAGATTTAGCTGATCAGTGCGATTTACCCAGCTATTGCCATGAACCTATACTGCATGTGTATATCTAATCTTCAAAGAAAAGTACTCTTCAGAAGAGAAACAGTTTCCTTTTTCCTACTACCTACGTATATTGGGGCGACTACGAATTCCGTCCCGGGACCTCATTAAAATATTAAGCCGGCTTAGAAAACCTTGGGATTCCGTCCCTACCATTAGCGTGGGGCTCACTGGCACCGTCCCAACAACTTGGACCCAGACTACTGAAACCTTGGAACTCCGTCCTGAGGAAAGTAAAAAAAAAAAAAAAACAGATATTGTGAAACATATCATAATGTAATATACACTAATAATATAACACTTAATCTATATGTCCAACTAATCTATATGGTACTAATCAGTCGATTGGGGGAGCTTTTTATTCCGCAACCCCGTCCACTTGATCTATATGTCCAACTAATCTATATGGTACTAATCCGTTGATTGGGGGAGGTTTATCGGAGGAACCACTAGCCATTCCTGATCTTCACTTAAAACCGCGAAACTAAGCAACGTGTTTATGTTGGCTGTTCACAAAGACTTCTAATCAACGCTGAGAGAGAGCGGGACGGAATCCCAAAGTTCGCCCGAGCCGAGGGATTAACCGTGAGTGGTTTTTACGAGCTCCCGGGACGGAATTCCAAGGCGCCCGTATATTGATTGGTTGTTATTATTTGAACGTGAGGAACAGTAGCCTGGAATGGAAGAATGAATAACAGACTAGATGGAACGGCGAGGGGCTACGGGTGGAGTCTAGATGAATTGCAATCAATAACGAAGGGAAACATAACTTGCAGGCACAGCACATACAGGCACAATACAGATAAACTAGTCCCCAGAAAGTGTTCCAACGTAAGAAAAAAGTATTGAAATGTTGAGTTATATTAGATTTCCTGGTCATATAATCACTTTTCAACTGAACTGAAGCAGCGTCGCTTTAAAAGTACCTACATACACTTTCTTCTTGCGGGTTACCTCTTCAACTCAGACTGACTCTTTTGGTTTCGTGACCCGAACTGTAGATCCGGTTAATAGCACCTTTGTAATTTATTCTAACCCACCGTACATTCGAATCCGTGTAGTAAGGTTGACTCATCTTCTATTAGGGATGGGCAAAACGGTTATTTTCGAGAAACGTAAAATAACGTTCGTTATATTAAAATAACTGTCAAAAAAACTAGTTACAAAAAAACTAGTTTCTTTTCTTCTGAATGAAAAACGGGTGGAACAGCAGGTGAAACAGTTAGTTAAAAAACTAGTTTTTTCGACAGTTATTTAATAACGTTCGTTATAATAACTGTCAAAAAAACTAGTTTTTTCGACAGTTATTTAATAACGTTCGTTATAATAACTGTCGAAAAAACTAGTTTTTACGTTTCTCGAAAATAACGTGTGCCGTTTTTTCAACTAGTTTTTTTCAAACTTATGACGTTTTTTTCAAACTAGTTACTTTAAACTAGTTTCTCGTTTCTTCTCCCATCCCAAAAAAAACTAGTTTCTTGTTTCTTGACCCGTCCCTATTACTTTACGGTTACTTGACCCGTTTCTTTGCTTGTTTCTTGACCCGTTATTAACGGTTACTTTCGAAAAACGTAAAATAACGTTCGTTATATAAAACAAACTGTCGAAAAAACTAGTTTCATTTCTTCTTAATGAAAAACGGGTGAAACAGCAGGTGTTCTAATATGTTGTTAGTAGTTACAAAGAAAACGAAAAACTGTATTTTTCAACTGTAATAGGAAAAACGAAAACTTTGTCGGCGCATTTGTTCGTGGTTTGTTCCGAGTCATATTTACCTAATAATCAACTACTTATGCTTCGGAACAAACCACGAATAACGAATGTGATGACAAAGTTTTCGATAGTTCAATTCAAAAACTAACACCTACCTACTTTTGCCGTTTTTTTGTAACTAGTTTCTTTCAAATTGAGAAACGGTTATAACGGTTATTTTTTTCAAACTAGTTTTTTAAACTAGTTTCTCGTTTCTCGACCCATCCCTATCTTCTATTGACGGGGATTAGAGCTCTCAAATGCTTAACGCCCTCCCCATTTAAACTCCAGCTATTCACAATTCTACAGACTTGAGTTTTACAACTCAATATCGTCTTTGTTGGTTGCTGACTCACCAGCTCGGATGAAAAGCTGTTTAAATACTTTCTTGTACATTTTTTCAGTTGGTTATATTTGGTTGTACAGAAACTTAGCCATGATTTATTAGCGTACGCTCCCCCTGTTGGTACACACCTTGCTGGGCAAGGAGAGAGAGAGAAATTCAAATTTGATGAAATTCGCCTGGACACCAACCAACCCACTCGCACACAACATCGAAATTTAAGCTAGTGGTTTTTCACCTTAATATATATTTTTATTTTATCTTTTAAACCGTTTTGTATGTGACATCATGACGTCCAAACGACTGAACCAATTCGGATGTGGTTTCTTTTTCTTTTGCATAATGATTCGCTCTATCGAACGTAGTCTGTACCTCGCTGTCAATCCTTGAATCAGCGAAAAACTGGAGGTCCTTGGCAACGTCATATGATCCTATCAATCAGTGTCCTGCCCAACTTGTGATTTTCAGGTCGTACAAACCCTACCGGGACCCTTCTTGCACCTTACGGAAGAGTGTGTTTCAGAGAAAATGCTGATTAGGTAGCAGACGCACACCTTCGTAACTCAATGGCCCAATGTGACGGATGCGTACACCACGAATGCCAGGTCGTGAACCGTATTGAGAGCGTTCGGTGTCCACCAAGAAGAGATTCCCCACGTTTTTTTATAATCCACTTTACGTTGAAAGTGGGCAAGTAGTGTCGTTCTCATGTTCTACTTCTCACAGGTTTCTATAGGCGTGTTAGTGTTATTGTTTCCAACCCGAGAGAGGATTTTTAGTGGTTTCGTCCTGTACTTTTTCTCCAACGAAACTCCTATTCGGTTCTACAACGAAACGCACAGCTTTTTTTAAAAGCTGTAAGAGCGTAGGAGCCAATTATGGCCATAGTTACGTGATACCAATCAACTACTTATCATGCATGCCCTATGTTCTCGTTATATACATACTTGGTGGACGATCCTTCCATTGCATAGGAAAGTCACAATAATTAATATTATGGTTATATTACTAAAACCGGGGTGTGTGGGTTACGGTAAATTATATCACAACCGCCCTCGGCATAATGGCGGTTGCATCCAAACGGGACCATCCACATGGTTATGTCAGTCATACACCTGATGATATTTCATGGACGTCCTATCATATTGGATCATCCAAACCGGCATTTTACTATCGTTAGTTGTAATCTTCCCCCCACTCTCTACTCCCTCAAAGAAACTCAAGAGCTTGTACAATGTACGACTACTACTATATTGTAGGGCTAGTACTACTACGACTATCACTATATTATGGGGAGAAAATTACAACTAACGTATGTAGCCCAAACTTTTTTTTCTCTTTTTTTTGGGCTACATACGTGTCGCCATTTTGAGGTATCGACCTGGGAACTGTTATTTTAATGTACGGGACCGCATTGCCTACACTTAGCATTCCTGGATAAGGACATGAGCGCGATGTACTAGACGTATGTACATACTATACTTACGTTTATACAGCTCTGTTTTCTAATGGTGGCAAGATGCTAATTGTTCAATCCTAATTATGTGTCATAACTGTTTGAAAGGATGTCGGACTCGGGAAAGTTGTCTGCTTCCAGAAAATCTAGTTACAGCTAAGTACTAATCTGTCTAATTGATCTTACTCCCTAATCTGCATTCAACTTGAGGAGGTAACAGTATTGCGCAAAACAAATTATGCAACCGCCGTTGCGTTATGCTGCTGGTTATGATGCATATTAATCCGCTCTCAAGTTATCCAACCGTAACTCCTGAAAACCTTGAGCGATAAACTTGAACTGTAGTTCGTGACGCTATCTGTATCGGTAGTGCAAATGCAACGTCGACAACCTCTCGCAAATTTCAACAGATGGTGACTCAGCGGCTTAGATCTTCGCCGAGCTCTGCGCACTTCACCATTCAAAGCCATTTCACTTCTTTTCTTTGTTTTAGCTGTACAGATTAGCCTCTAATAAAAACCAGCAGTTTACCTGTTGAAGCAAAGTTACAAAATTTCATGTGACGAACTGACATGCTCGTGGATTTATTCTTCAAAATAAGTTTTGGTTTGCTGTTACCAAAACCCACAATCTACTCGAAAAAACGGTATCTCCACCACCACCTGTGTTTTCGCTCAGCATTGGTCAATTTATTAAATTTATCAATTTTATCAAATTTATAATTGTACCTACTTATCTTAATTACGGGAATCCTCAATGATAACAGTGATTCTGTCAATGTTATTATTATTATTATTCAATATCAATCTGACACACAAGTTGGAGCTTCAACTCTTTCCTTGCCTCATTTCCAATTCGTTTCGCGATTTTATTTTAGGGCGACCGTCCTAGCGAGGCTCACGTGTTACTGCCTCGCGTCCTGAACTTGACAGCAGAGTTAATTTATTCTCCACTTCTGATCCTATTTTCGCGTTCCACGCAGATTCGGGAGACGAAACCCGGTTACCAGATGAGCTTGACCCGATGTTTTTCAATGTAAACAATCGGAGAAAAACGGGCTAGACTGCGGCTTTTCGGTATTGGAGTGGCATGTTGAACAAGATCGTTCCAATTTGTATGTGGTCGGAATAGATTAGTGTTCAACTGCTGGGAGCTCATCAAAAAAGTTGGACAACTCATCCTACTCTCATTCATATTGTATCTGAATATGGTTATCAAATTACAGAATCGAATTACGATGTGATGTCAGCAGTTCAGTCTGGCTTACGCTGTTCAAATTCAATAGCGGACAGTCATATTGGTAATATTATCCCATTCACTGATAGCCTCCCATTAAGCTTCTCGTTATGATAGCATAGATAGTGAATAGTCACGGCATTCAGGTAAATTTCAATAATATCCTGGAATTAATTTGTCAAAACTATACAGTATCGTAGTGACGTCACAGTCTGAAACCCTTTGATTTGAAAGTTTTGTACATTAGCTGGAACCCCATCATGTTTGGCTGGAACCTGTATCATTCAGCAATGGGAAACAGGTCCGTTTCTTATTGTAGGGCAATCTTCAAATCTTAAGCTTAAACGCTACCTCCTGTTGTATGGGGTAGACCATCTCAAAAAAATAACTATACATTTTGTCAAGATGTCAGACAGTAGGTGAGAAAGAATTAGTTACACAAGTAGAAATTCCTACGAAACAGGCTAGTTGACTTATTATCTCATTTCAGAACCAGATTTTAGAAGGTGTCTCTGGAAGATTAAATAGCGTGGTTAGGATACATGTGAACCATTCTATCGTCCAATCATCGAAATACTCCGGCCGGTTCGTAGAATGGCCGCTATTTGTTTCATATATCATGTTATAACATCGATTTATGACCATTACTTTAACACGAATTTGTGCAGGGCCAAGTTGGTCAATCAGCCTCCCCTTCTGACTCTATTCCCGTTTCCAAGACCCCGACTATTTGCGTATTCCGCAGTATTTGTCACGAGTGGGCCAAGATCTTGGAGAAGAGCTCTCTGCGAAACATCAGGTGGAGCTGCTCGCTCGTAATAAATCGGTTGTCAGTCTGTCAGTCGACGACCTTCTCTCAAGGTCGGATCAACCCTAACTAAAATTAAACCCTAACTTTCAACTATCCTCTTTCAATTTTTTTCTCCGTCGCCTTGCAGGGGCGGTATATATTTTTTCCATGAAAAGTGGAGTTGAGCCCATTTCACCGTTAACTTAGTTTTAAGCTTGAGAATAAAGTGACATAGAAATATATCTGAAGAGTGGAATTTCTATACCACTTTGCCAGAGAGCTTCTACAGAGTATAATTCTTTCATTCCTGATGAATGATTCTGAAAACTAACATTGAATCAAATTTAATGAAAGCTGCGGAGATCGAGTTAAAGCACTTAACTGAACAATTCATCAACCAAATTACCTATGCCCTCCTCAATTCGTCAATTTTATTCACCTGCTCCTCGTGTTTCTCTGTTTGAACTTTCTAATCTGCCCACAAATTTGTCCAAATTGTATGCAACAATCTGAGGGGTACCTAGGTACTGCTACCGATTTTTCCCAACTTACCTAGTTTACTTTTCATTTATTTACATTTAAATTTCACTTAATTTCCTTGACAATTTTATTCCCAGTCTACTAATCATTATAACCTGTTTGCTGTTTTATGTTTCTGGTTTATGCAAAATTCACCATTTTGTCCATTTGATGAGTTTGCCCCATTACTCACTGAAATTGGTAGGATACCAAGTCAATGTGTAGGAGCAGTTCAAACCTCGGATACGCCTGACTGTCGGCAACGAGTGGAGTTGTATAGGGAATCCTTATTGACTTATAATACCGGTACTCACCAGAGGATTTAATGTACTTGATGGAGTTCGAGGCAGCCTGATGATTATGTCAAGCCTACTACCATAGTAAGTTTCTTCGGTTCTGAGGAAGTAAATAATGTAAAGCAATGTTAATTAATGCACTCTACCTATTGATGATGACATTCAAATATTTAAAAAAATCCAGTAATAATTAAAAACGACGAATGTAGGCTAATATATTGTAGGTACGTAATATTGACTTGAATACAAAACATACTCAATCAAAACATACTATACTTTGTATTAAAACGTTCTTCTTATAGAAAACAGTTCTGGTGACACGGGCGATGGAAAAGACGTCACTCGTCCCCTAGTTGCGGCTTCCTGTGCCAAATCAGAGGGTCTGGCAGTAACATTGGCCTTCAGCCTTCATTCCAAGTTAAGCAACGGCCAAGTAAAGAGAGAAGAAAAAAGCTTTCGCAGTTTCCCGGTCACCCAGTATTAATTGCAACCTAAACCTCTGCAAGTCAGAAACGCCGTTGACGATTTTTAAAATCTATTTCGGTTAGTAGGTAACCCGGTTTAGTGCTGACGGTAGATACAAAGATTTTGCGATAGTAAAAAATACGTTGACGTTTCTTCAGTCCCTTTTCATCAACTTTTCATGAATCAATTCATTCCCTATCAGTTCGTTCCCTGTTGATTATGTCATATTTTGATGCTTCGAAGTCCCCAGGATAAGAACTCCTAATAGTCCAGTCAAGATGTAAGTACATGAAAAGGGGGTCGTGCTTGCAAGAAAACGTTCTGAGTTTTTTTATATGTTGTTAGGAGTCAACCAGTAGTAGTAATCCAGATTTCCAACTTTCTAAGACCTCGGGAAATGGCCGTTATGATCGAAAAACCATGAAATGTTAGCACTTTTTTCGATTTTCGCTCCATATCTACACGAAGAATTGGTCTGACGGGTATGGTCACGCCAATAACTTTTAAAGAAGACTGAATTTGGTACCAGAGCGAGCTTTCTACAATTCTCCGTTCTCAAGATGTATCCTTTCAAAAAAGGAAATTTTTTCCAAAAAGTGAAAAATGCTTAAAATGGTCATTTATTTTATGGAATATCCCTAAAATACTCATCCCTCGTCAAATACCTACTATGCGAAATGAAGTTTTAGTAAATTTGATTAGCTTTCATTTGAGACCATAAGGGTACTTGTAGTCCTAGCCGTTCTCTGAAAAACGGCAGGTAACAAAAAACAGTCATTCGTGTGTTTTGAGTGTAAATCCATGGTTTGTATCAATAAAGGTGTCAATCAGAACGACCGGTTTTCTTACAAGCACGGATGTACATCTTGACTGGAATATAATGGCGATAACTTGAAGAGCAGGGGCTGTAGGGGAAGGAAGGGCAATTCATAGGTGATTTTAGTAACATGAAAAAATAGTTATTACTCCTTATTTTTGCATCTCCTACTTTCATAGTGATGATTCTAAAATAACGGTTTATCTGACCGAGTTATCTGAAAAAAGACAACAAGTCTCACACCTGGGACAGATTGTGCTAAATTCTGAAATGGTACAACCCCCCTATCGAATTATTTCGGTGTTTCATGACGAATGCGGCCCTGGAAACGGATATCATGTTTGTCACCACTGTGTTTCTCCTTATGGCGGAGAAAGTGATTCTGAGTGACTTGTTTGTTATGAGATTATTTTCAAAATTTTTGTCTTTAGTCAAAGTTCCTCAAAGTTTTCAAAGATTCATTTCGACATTTTGGTTTTATTCAAAGTTCTTCTAGTTTATGTTTCTTTCGAATTCCTTCAAGTTTGCCTATTTTGTCAAAGGATTAGTGTTACTGACTGGTATTTATATCTTTTAGAGATTGAGGAAGTATCTTAGGAATCCTGTATGTAAACGCTCATTTCATTCTTCACATAAGATTATATAGGCACATATTTTGCTCTTTGCCATGCTTTTCCTCTTTTTTTAAATTTTTTAAGGCCCCTCCTGGTTTTTAGTTCTGGAAGAAATCAATTTCTGGGGAAGTGTAGAGCAAATAATTAAATGTTCACGCTATAGATATATCCGGTATCTTTTTCAGTTTCAGGTTGAAGAGAGAAAATAATTGATGGTTGGTCGAAAGACAAAACAATATGAAACTGAGAAAATTGGTCTTGTTTCTGGTTGATAAGATTCAGTGCGTGTTTATACATAAAATAAAAATTCCAACGTGGAACCTCCACCACATCGTTCGATATCGCATCCGAAACGGGCAAATGAACGAATCAAATTGATTCGGCACAGCCTGACGGTGTTCGCGCCAGCCTTGGAAGGCCCAACTGACGCCGGTTTCACCGGTGAATTACGTAGGATCTCAGACACAAAGGCTTTCCAAACCTCTTACAGCTGTACTGCCTGCATTACTGCTACTTTGTTCACAAAAATTGTTACATTCTACCGTTTTCAAGCGAAGCCTTCTGATATTTTACGGGATTCCACTTTCCACGCGCAAAACTTGGATGTCTCCTATATTTACCTCAATACGAGAACTTAATCGATCATGATTGGTTGAACAAACAAGTTCAGGTGATTGCAAAGTTATTGAACTGATTTAATGACGCACACGGACACTCGTCTTAGTGGTCTTGAAATGATTCTCCTACTGCAAAAAATAAGTCTTTTTTGGTCTCCCATACAATCTGAAATGGATATTTAGCCTACTGTGCCAAAAACTAAATCCTTTGTGGAAACAATTACAATTGTTCAACGAAAAGTCCTATCAAAGAGAAAACTGGGTGATCCTAATACGTAAGGAAAAACGACGGTTGGTATCTCATTGATAATTCCCTTTGTTAGGGCTTGTGGTCCCATGCTCTACATTGACAGCGTCAACAGCATCTTTGCCGTATTATAGTACACTACAATTATTATTTCATTTGAACGAGTTTTCGACGAAAATAAAGCTATCATTCGTTGTAGACTCTCGTCTATACGTGTACTATATATTCGTAATAATATTATACGCATATATTATATGCATTTATATATTATATGCATTTTATCATTCGATATATCAGATCTGTGTATTTTATCGAAGATTAATACTTTCACCATATTCAAACGTAAAATCCTCGTGGCGCACGCCTCCGCTTCTATGAAACGTTCTGGAGTCGTGCGGGTTTGTCGCTTGATAATGTTATAATAATATTTCATAGTTGGTCTCATATTATCATAATCTCGGTAAGACCGACGTAGCCTCTGCGCATGCAAAACAAAAATGACTTGTAGTCCTCAAAACGCCTATAGCTCTTTTTCACAATTTATTGTCGAATTAATAAGAGGATTTTCGTTTTGTCATAGTGATTTACCTCATATGGCTCCCAATGAGTCAACGTGGAATAATTTGAATCCCTGGATTCAGTTGAAATTCCCTGTATACTAACAGGCATCTGCACTTTGTCGTATGGCGGATCTATTCCTAGGGGAGCTGAGCAGGTTCTGGACGTGTGCTACGAGAACATGTAACGTTCAAATCGAGTCTTGTTCATGATTTGAATCACGTTAGCATGCAGCATCCCATCGTGTTCGGGAAGTTTCCAGTATTCGTACCAGGTCCGCTCGTTTACATTACCACCTGGTCTCCTATTTCACCTGCAATACCCGCATACTGTTCCAATTTATGTCACCCGCCGGGCACCCGTCTGAAGATGATGCATCCAACTACCAGCTGAGAAGTAAAATAGCAGATAGAGATAGTAAAGATGGATCAGCGAATTGGACACGATTCAAATATCGGGTCGCGCACTATGAATAGCGTTGCTTTAGATGACGATGGCATAAACAGTCGCGTTCGACTTCAACGATGGACATCTCTGCCTTTCTTTCTCGTTTGGAACACAATTAACAATTTCGTGACTTCCTCCTACGCTTTTTGAAGTAAAATATATTCCACCCTCTACATTTAGACACTAATGATTTTGAATTTTCTAACAGATCTCATTTCTTGCATGGTCCACTCCGTTTTATAACCCTGTTTCGCCGTCTTTTGACCTAATTTCTCGCCTAATAAAAAGGAAAATCGCCTCACTCGTCCTACTGAATGTAAAAAATCACTCTATATTTTCATAGCACACGAGTTTTTCTCAATTGACCTTAAACCCCAATTTGAAGGACGAGGCAGTCCACGAATTCTATAGAGGTTCATTCCCCTTTTACTTCTTTTACGGGGTCCTTGCATTGTTATTTTTCCAATTGCAAGGTCATACGGAGAGCCGTCTAAAAACGTTTTATTTATCAACGGTATCCGGTCGGCGCCAATTTCACAAGCGCTGTCGAGTTTCTTTCATCCATGACGTCACCGATCCTCCATTCACACCAGTAATAATACCTCCTCGTTATGGTTTCCCATTCGTTACTACCTCTAGCACATATGAATGAAGAATTGTAATCTGAATTTCAAATAACCTTCCAAATAGATACCTAATGAAAATTCATGTTGCATACGGAAATAAGAGGTGTCGTGGTAGTAGATACTTGAAGAACACCTATGAGAAAGGCTTTTATTACATAAAATCAATTCGTGTGGTCCTTAGCTGGTATTCATGCAATTTGTATCATCGCTCAGTTTTGAACTAGGTACTTACTTGTACGTATAGCTTATAAGTTTAACACATAAATTTGGTAATATATTTTACTAACTATTTACAATCTTTTTACAATTTTACTTATGACCACATGGCGTGGTATCATTTTTGGTGTCTGATAAATTATATTGACTTGTAGGACACAAGTCTGGAAACTCCAGATTATTGGGTATAAGATCAGATGCTAATACCATAACTATGGTAACCATTTTCAGTCTTTTGGCATAAAACGTGGTTTTTGAACAGTTCAAGAATAAAATATCTTTGATTGCGCCAAGGTTGAAGGTAGGGGTTATTGGAGTTCCCCCTTATTGCTCTACTGTTACGAATCACTTTTTGTGTGAGGGGTTCTGCTAAACTATTGTACGGGGCATTGCATTCTGCAGAAGGCTGAACTCGGATCAGATGAAGCGTTTTTATTACGTCACTAGTAAGAGGTAAAAACACGATTTTTCGTCACACTGTTCCATATTTTACGTATTAGAACGATGTTGGACGTTATGTTTGTATTTCGAGATGAGGCCTGATGATCTGTACCATCAGATAATACAGTGGTTACCTACTGACGCAAACTACTTCACTCACTATTTTTTAGGCGTACCTACTCAAGATACTGGAATATAATATCAATTTCAAGAACAGTCATGCTTCATGGCTATAAGAGCGAATTGTCGAAGAAATGACCGGTTTTACGTAAAATGCCTCCATTTTACTAGTTCTATAACGAATTGTGTCTCGTTTTTCTGCCGAGTAACACAGTTTATAGACTTTTCAACGCTGAACTCGATGGCTACGTTCGGAATGAGATATCACTATTCTGATTTCACGATGTGTTCAGAGTAAAAAAATCCTTTAAAATGAGGTGTCAGACTGTTTCATTTGGGAAATTCATGGGTAATTCCCCTCCGCCCCCCTCAAAACTCTCCCAAAACTACCCTCGTATAGATTTTTCAACGCTGAACACGATAGTAAAGTCAGAATTGCTATTTCTCATTCCGTTATGAGATTAGAGCTGATTAACCATGAAGAACATCTCAAGTAGGTACCAACCACGTTTCTTCATCTTCAAAGTGCTCCAGTTTGAGAATGAAATAAGATATTGCAATTCTAACTTCACCATCGTGTTCAGCGAAAAAAACGTTTAAAATGAGGTGTCACTTGTCTCAATTCCTAGTTCCTGGATTGTTAGCGGCAGGGTCCACCACAGGAAGGTTTTGGGGCTTCGCTTGTCAAATAGATTTAAGTGGCTGAGCTGATGTAATAGAACGTTGTTCCTCTCGAAATCACAAAAGTGGACTAATATAATACCAGGACATATATGTGTCTTATAGCGGAGTGGTCGACTTTGAATAAATCGACAGACGAACGGGTCCCCATTGCCGGTCGACTGCTATCCGCCGAAATCGAAAGGCTCTGGATCGCTGCCAGATTGCACCCGCCTATGAACTGCAGCTCTCCGTGTGACAATCAATCAGTGAGTCGGCCTCTGGTGCGGACAAGCAGAGTTGTGACAGTTTGAAGCACCGATCCGCGTGACACGAAGACCTCTTATCCGCTTGAATACCTCCCCGGTCCCGTGAGGCTATTACTAATCCATCTGAACTGGGTCAGCGGCCCCTCTGTTCGTCTGTTTGTTGGTGCGTTTGGGCAATTTAGTCACATCCTGCCCCAGGGCGGTTTCCTCTATTTCACGTTTCACCCCACTCGTCCCTTGATGTTCAAGACCTAGACAACAGTAGTTTTTGAATGTGTCAAACGGCACCAGCCGGATCGCCGGTTTCACACGTCACGATCCGCCAGGCGTATTGTCACGCAGTGGGGCACTACAGCCAAGTTGGACAAGCACATAGATCACTAGTGGTAGCCAATTAATAAAAGAAACTGAGTATGCCCCGAGATGCTGGGTGAATGTGTTTAATAATTTCAAAACCTCCAAAGTTTATGTTGAAAGATCATTCAGCCGATAAAAATCAATGCCCGATAGCCGAAGTTTGTTGTTTGAAGATTCGAAATTTCATGTTATTAGAACTTTGAATAATTGGTTGAGGTTGACAATTCCGACCAATAGCTTGATTCAATTGTTAGTTAAGCTTACATAATATGTAAAAATATTTAAAAAGTAAAAATATATTAAGTAAAAATATTAATTTGAATGATTGTACAGGAGGATGAAAATTATATAGAAACACTTACAGAAATTATTTATAAGAAGGAAAATGCAAAAGACAAAGAAAAAGCGGAAGAGGAACAGATGGTAATACATACTCGTATATGGTGTGAGATATTTTGTTTCGAGGTTCGGTCAATGAGAACAATTTTTGGTTCCGACGTTTCATGAACCAGGCATCACCTCCATGTCCTGATTCCGTACACCTCGACTGAATTGTAAGTAACTTCTATGATATTTCCATAGTAAATTATTTTCAATCACATCCCCATAAACCTTTGTAATTCTGTACGTAACTTATGTAAACTCCATCAAAACAAATACTCCCACACCTACCTACTAAGTAAACTACCACAATTTCCAGTTCACTCATCTTTCATATTGTGCCATCTTCATCTTCATCTTTGTGTAATTTGCCATACCGTTGTTACAGCCCTGAAGATGGCTGAATAAACGGCCGAAACGTCGGAACCAAAAATTGTTCTCATTGACCGAACCTCGAAACAAAATTTCTCATTGACCGAACCTCGAGAAAAAAATATCTCACACCATATAGATACTACGGTCGAAAACCGGACGGAAATCCATTACAACTACATACTCGTATATTTATGTATGTGCCACTCCGGACGATAACTCTCGATAGAAGTGAGATAAAATGTTCAAATTTGCACAAAAAATCCATCTTAGCAATCGAAAGGCTAAGTTCATAGATGGGCAGAATCGGGACAATCTATGGTGGGGGGGGGGGGTTGAAGAGTTTTTGGGGAAATTGCCCATAAATGCCCAAAATGAAATAGTCTCATAAGTGACAACTTAGAGGGGTTTTTACGCTGAACACGATGGCGAAGTCAGAATTGCGATATCTTAATCCGTTCTTCAACTGGAGCACTTTGAATATGAAGAAACATGGTAGATGCTCTTCATGACATCATGTTTTTCAATGGAAACAATTTTCATAAAACCAGTTATTTCTTCGAAAATTCGCTCTTATAGCCATGCTGCATGACTGTGGATTTTACTTGTATGGTTCATATTGACCTAAATGTAGGTACCACATATTATGCGTAATTACACAGAAATCCCAATTATATCACTGTACATCAGGAACTATTTGGTCATCGTTAGCTTGTAACTATCGTTATCGGCATGAATATAACTTATTGTATAACTTGTAAATAACCCCTTTATTCTTATGTTCTATCTCCATGATTATTTCCTACCTCTGTTTCATTTTTCGCTCTCTGACTGTAATTTGTTGTTGTTGTTACAGGTAAGGAAGTGCTGTGGCTGCCTTCAAGGTTTTTCCACCTGTATGTGTTATTGCTCAGGTGATTACCCGCCAAGTAAAAGGTAAAAAAAGTCATTCCGCGCCCACCCAGACGCGTATTAACCAACGGATAAATGCCGAGACGTCTGTGAGACTGGTAATGCACTAATAAAAGTCTGCTGCGTGATACTAGCGACTCGTGTTGGATAGAGGTGTTTGGTATCTTACGTTCGTAAAACGTTGGCATTGGCCTTCTAGTGGCATTTCCGTGTCTTGTTAAAGAAAGAAAGCGTGAAATGTGCGAGAGTAATTAGATATTTTGTAACAACAGCCTTGTTCATCATACTTCATACGGTAAAACTCATATTATATCTAGGGCTAAAGATCAAAACATGTGACTGTGGTTGAGGGGCGTATTATGACATATTCACTCAGAACTTCCACTATACCAAATAATGTAATAGGTGACGAATTGTAGTACAACTGGCACTTCTCTGGTAAAAAGCTTCTCTCTGCACCACTAAGGTTTACGTCTGTAAAGCCTACTTCGGTAGCGGATTTCCTTAGTAATAATGAGGAGACTCAAATATTTGAAATCCCGACAACATGACAATCAAAACTCATTCGGTGGTTGTAAGGAGTCAAAACGATTCACTGCCTCAATGGAACGTGATGACCTGCGAAAAAATAGACCGGCATCCGAAACTGGCGGAAGCGGCCGACCGTGAGACCTGATCGCCGTGATAAAAACGCTATGATCAGACAACCCCAATCAGCAACAAGCTTCAGTTAATCTCTTAGGGTTGTCGACCACATCGTATCCCACCGAGCAGATATTCAATGTCCTCAACATTATAATATCGGCAAGTATCGGGTTTCTATCGGCTACTCGAGATACAACACATTTAGCACTTGGCGATGCGATAGATAGTGATTTGTACGGTGAAGGTTCAATAATTTCCCGATGTTGGAAACATCACGGAGCTTGTGTAATACGTGAATAAACCTCTTTCACAATTGCACGGTCCCGATTAGACGTTAATACTGCAATATCCGTTTGTAAAACTGCATGCTATTGTTCTCGGTCCAAAATTTGTAAAACTCGTATTTCCTAAAACATTTTATACCCAAATCCAGTTCAGACCATTCTGAATCCTGCCAAAAGACACAAAAAATTATTGTGTCACTCCGGACGATAACTCTCGATAGAATTGAGATAAAAAGCTCAAATTTGCACACAAAAAAATCCGTCTTGGCAATCGAAAGGCTAAGTTGAGCATAATCAGGCCACTTCAGGGGGGGGGGGGGGGTTAGTTCTAGAGGGAAAAAATTACCCACAAATCCCCAAAACAGTCTGACAAGTGACACCTCATTTTTTTTATGCTGAACACGAATGGGCAATTCCAGTCAATTTTTATTATTTATTTTTTCCAAAGTACCTTGTCTAATGTTAGCGAAAATCGGGTCCATTCGCCAAGAAAATGTTCACAAAAATTTAGGAAAATAAAAGAAAATTAGTAGTTTGAAAAAACCGCCTGACGAGTGACCGGGTGTGACGTCAAGACGTCACCATTATGGATACTAGACTATGAAGCTATCCATGCATGAAGCATCCATGGATTCCTGTTGCATGCGGAAGGTTCAATCCTTGTTACCAATCAATTTGTTATGGCGAACGGCGATAATCAAGTGATAATGCAGAATAGAGATCGAGAATGCTGGAGTGACGCAAAGATGGAGTGACGCGAATGCATGGATCATTTTTCTTGAAACATCGTGGATACTACAACTAACGATATTGTCAATCCATCCTCGTTTGAGGTGTCCGATGACGTCAATGTTTCAGCGCGCTCAGTACGAACAAGTACTAGTTTTGATTGCATTTCCTACCAAACTTAACGAAAAAACTGATCAACTCATGCTATTTTCGTTATCTTCCCACGTCCCTTGACTGGAAAATACTGTCCTATTGTAAATTTTCGGACCCAATGGAATTGCCCATTGCGACATCTTATTCCGTTCTCAAACAGGAGCATTTTGAAGATGAAGAACCGTGGTTGATACTTGAGATGTTCTTCATGGAATCAAGTCGTTCAATGGAGACATTCTACATAAAACCAGTTATTTCTTCGAAAACTCGCTCTTATAGCCACGCTGCAAGACTGGATTTGTTTTCTTATCAATCGTGGAGTGAGCCAACTTGAAACAATGGGATAAGCTGAGAGATTCTCAACCATGAAAAAATGTGGCACCCAGAGGGCTAACTATCATTCAATTACGAAACTAATAACACGAAGGAACGCACTCTCGTAGGAAATGAGTGTGTTCGCATCGCGTGCGACATGTCTTCCTCAGGGAAACTGCCATAACACGTATAGGTGGATGAATGATTAAGATAATGGGCAATTCCATTGTGTCCGAAAATTAAAATAGGACAGTATTTTTCGGTCAAGGGAGGTGTGAAGATTACGAAAATAGCATGAGTTGATCAGTTTTTTCGTTAAGTTTGGTAGGAAATGCAATCAAAACTAGTACTTGTTCGTACTACGCGGGCTCAAACCTTGACGTCATCGGACACCTCAAACGAGGATGGATAGTTAGTTTTAGTATCCACGATGTTTCAAGAAAAATGATCCATTCGCGTCACTCCAGCATTCTCTATTCTGCATTGTCGTTTGATTATCGCCGTTCGCCATAACAAATTGATTTTCATCTCTTTCATCTCTCTTTTTTTATTTTTCATCCGAGTGCCCTGTGTTAAGAAATTAAATGGCATCCAGCTCTAGTGTGAAAAAGCCGAGGCAAAATACTATCGAAGACGGATTTGAACCTGCAACCAGTGAGAACATCCCCGAGGTTGATTTCAGTATAGTCCACGAGTTTTATATGAACAACCCTCAATATGTTAGTCCCGAAATAAGAGGTGCCAAGAATGTAAGGTAAGATTCACTTTTCCTATAGTAGTAATGCACTAAGTGAGGTAGTACATAAATTACCCGATTGTCCACAAATGGGTAGGTCTCTACGACACATCAAATAACTATGGGAAGCCTGTCTCGGACAGAAGTATCTTGAGTCCGCTTCTGTTGTTTCGCACTTGGGGAAGATGCACACCTTCTTCACCATTATAACGTGTAGAGAACGAAAAATGTTGAAGAAACCCAACAAGAAATCACGGATCACTCGATTTTGTACTTGATAAAAACAATCTGCCGAATGAAAAAAAATAAAGCGTAGACAACCTTCGCTGGTAGGCGCTCTGGTAACAAGGATTGAACCTTCCGCACGCCACAGGAATCCGTGCTTCATAATCTAGTATCCATAATGGTGAAGTTTTTGACGTCACACCCCGGTCACTCGCCCGCCTGTTTTTCAAACTACCAATTTTCTTTTATTTTCCTAAATTTTTGTGAACAATTTCTTGGCAAATGGACCCGATTTTCGCTAACATTAGACAAGGTACTTTGGAAAAAAAAAAATAAAAAAAATTGACTGGAATTGCCCATTCAAGACCGCCCAAGGTATCTAAGAACATTTTGATTCGTCTTGTGAATAGAAAAGTCTGAATAACAGTTGTAGAAGAAGACAGTGGAGTTGAAAATCAACTGAAATTATTGATAAGTTTAGTTTAGTTTTGGTTTATAATTAATCCACCTAAAACAAGAAATATTTGACCCCCTCTCCCCTCTCAAAATTGGTTGGTTCACATTCTAAGATACAGTAAACCGAGAACTTTGAAATTGCTCCGACCAGGTCGAGGATGATCCTTGAAACTTTTCATAACCCTAGGTCAATAGGAAGGGGAGCGAAATAGGGGGTGAAATGTTCAAAGCTCCATCTCTCGGAAACTTTAAATAGAACGGCATAGTTGTAGAACATCAGACCAATTTTCATACTGGAATTTTCATATCGAGTTTTTGTCCTGAGATAGTGTTCGCGCCTATTGAAAGAAGGTAACTTCGAATAATAGTCAGTACGTACTACTAAAAACCAATGAATTATATAAATACATATTAGGTAATTATGGATAATTAATCATTTATGTGATCATTACATGTATAAATTATGGCCGAGCCGGAATTGAGTTGTTAAATTTACGAGACCATCACTGAGCTATTTACCGACCCCCTTCTCAGAGAAGATCATCTGGTCACCTTCCCGAACGAACACAATATTTTAGCTAATTACTCCAATTATTTCGTATTGTGATCAAGACGGAATGGTGATCTGTATAGATACAGAAAATAATGAACCGTTGTGGAAAATTTGCTGTTCCAGCGATTTCAGGGATCAGATAATTTCTCCGTTCTTCGTTTTCGAACTTCGTAATTTGAAAGATTTCAAAACGTAATCTTCGCCTGTACGTTTGCAGAAACGAGTTAAGTATGTCTATTCAAAATTATAGAACGTCACCTTTTTATTTGAGCCAAATCGAATGAGACATGATTCACTTTCGGGCTCATACTGCAACCTAAGTTATTAGAGATCACTACGTACGCCAATTCAGTAGAGCAGGCTGGCTGGCCGAGGTCGGAAGTTTTTATTAACCTAATATTAGGATGTCCATCAACGGAGATTTCACTTTGCGGGAATGTCAATCTCTTCAATCCAATGAAACTCCCAATCAGTGTGTTAATTTTACCAAAGAAATCTCTAAAAGTGAGGATCAAGAGATGAGGATAAAACTCGAGAAACGAATGATGACTTCGAAACCGGTCCCGTTGAACAAGTTCCTTTTTTCGGACGTTTCACTCCAAGTTTACGTAATGGAACATTTTCAGCCTTTTATTTATTATTAGAAATCAAAAACATCGCGGGTGAGAAATTTCTAAGGAGGAAAAATGTTGAGTCATCATCCTGATACGGTAGAGGGAAGTGATGGTATACCTATCCACCATCATCTGACGAATGGTTTATCATTGAGGCCGAGTTAGCGAGTCGGTAGAAATTCGATTTTTGGTGACCTTCGGTGATTTTTCCGTTATTTTCGTTGGCGTCGACTGGAGCATGAAATCATAGGGCATGAATCGCCTTGATTTTGGGGAAGTTGATGCCCGTTTTGCAAAGTGGTGTTACCGCATTCCGAGCGACTTCCCACGAGTTGTTTTTATTTGTGGACGAAAGCCGGGCGGATTTATTTGCAGAACGCGACGACGCGACGTAATTGGGAATTCCGAGAGCGTCGTGTTCTCTGAGGGCAAATACAGGTGAATATGTCGGATTCCGGGGGGGCCTATGAGGTTGGAAGGAAGACATGGAAACCCAAAGATAAGATGGGTCATATTACGACACGGGCGAATTATGTAGTAAATTATATATCAAATTACATGTAACTAGTTACTGCGTAATGAATGATGTTGGATAAAATGAGGTAGGCACATGGAAAACTCGTTCATTAATGGATATCTCGCCTGTTGCCAACCTGTGCTCAAAACTAGCTTGAATATACCAGTAGGCGTAAACTGAACATTCTAGATATAAAGGTTTTACTTTGGGGTATCCATATTAGATATGAATTTTATTGGCTGAGGCTGAATTGTCCCAAGATCATCTCAATGTTCTTGTTCTCTTATCGCAACATGATTAATAATATTGAAAAAATCCTCAGTAATTCAAGACAGCTATTAGAGCGAAATTTCGTAGAAATAACTGGTTTTGTGTCGAATGTCTCCATTTTACTGTTTAATAACAAATTTTGTCTCCTTTTTTAGCCGAGTAACACCTCAGTTTATAGATTTTTCAACGCTGAACACGATGGCTCCGTTAACGAATTCGGAATGAGATATCAGCATTCTGATTTCACCATCTGCTGAAGTCAGAATTGCGTTTTTTCATTCCGTTATCAGAAATATTTGTTTAAACGAATTAAATTTGGATGACACAAAACAATATTCACTAGGTTTCTTGTCTGTAAAATTGTTTAAACAAATTAAATTTGGATGATGAGCTAGAGATTTGAAATGTTAAACATGGGTCGAGGATGGATGACAATGCAATATTCACTCGGTTTCTTGTCTGTAAAATTGTTTAAACAATACCTATTTGTTGTAAAAAAATTACATTTGATAATGAGCTGGAGACTTGAGATTTTTAGTGTAAGTCGGTACCTTGCAGATAATTCGATGGTGGGCAATACGAAATGGAGAATCTGCATCGCATTCTGCTCGCCTAACTAACTGCTTACAAAGTAGAACTTGTAATGAAGAATGATCTGACATTGTTTTGTTTTGATTCTTGAACATGAAAAAAAATGAAAAAAGTTTAATTGGTTACTCCTTTAGTTTGATTTTGGTAGTCTTCCATTAGGTAGTAACAGGTAATATTTTGAATTTCAGACATTGGCAGCTAAACAGGATGTGCAATGCATGGGGAATTTCCTATACTGGCCCTGTCAGAGTTTCATCAATATAATATATTATAGAAGCCGGTTGAAATCCGTCACCCGGACATAAAACATAAAAACAGACAATAATATATTAAATAAAAAAATGTTTTTCAATATAGGTCCCAGTTTTTGAAATGGACTGAAACGTAAGTGGGACGTTTTTCTCTCCAAGTGTTCCAAATATACATATTTGGATATATCCATAGCCATGATCCTCCCACAAAATTGTAGAAGGGACGTGAAAAAATATTTCAGTCCGTTTTAATTTTAAATAAAGTAATCCTGTAGCGATATACCTAAAATGCTTTTACTGGTACCTATAAAAGTTGTTTCCTCATTATACTTTATTGTATGGTGGTCAGTTGGGTGGTGAGAAAAGTGAGTTTTCTTAGTTTCAATATTTTCTTGGTTTTTAAATCTAAATAGCCAAAGCAGTGAGTTGATCCCACAGAATTACTCATGGGTACTCATTTCTGAGTTTCCATAACAGTTATGGAGAATCAAAATGAATGGTACATCGAATCGAAGGGGTAGGGGGTAGTTAGTAACTACTAGTTACCCACCTTGGTCCACCTGCGAGAAACTCTTGGTTCGATTCCATGTGTTTAATTCAAGACTCAGAAATGCGTGGCTGTATTTTTCTACATGACAAACCCAACCATTGCGCACTTCCCCGGTTTTACATCATAATCCATTGTCCCGATTGTTTCCCTCATCCGACCACAGACGGTGGCAATTTCACTGATTAACCTTGTGGAAGCGATTGCGGTATAGGGGCCATTGGATCATGGCTGTAGGTCGTTGCCGAGCCTTGAAAATAATAGCTATTGTTTTCAGTTGCACCTGACCCATTATCTTCGGATTGGTTTAGTGACCAGGTAAACAAACCGGCTCGTATTGATTGGCCATTACTCATTAGCTTGTTTCACCTGTCCGCTCTGATGTAAATGGTTTGCCCAATACCAAGTGTGAATAGAAAACGTTGCAATGATGTGAGTCTTGGTTTCTCTGCCTTTGTGTGGAATCAACATGCTACGAAGTTACCAACTATTGCATAATAAACGCTACGCCTTTTCAGAAGTGACAATTCCTCATTTATTCGATGATTAATAATTAATAGTGGGATTTGTTTAAATAATTATTATTCAAAAAAATCCCACTTGTTTCAATATAAGTATATTTCAATACAAGTAAAAATATAATATATTTTTATGCAGATGACGAGAAAATCAAAGTGAAGTTTTTAATAGAAGTGGAGTATGAATTTAATCGTAAAACACCCGTCTTCTATTTGTTTATATTGTTTGCTCCAACATTCCGCAACTTCTCGTGATGTTCGTCTGTTCTTCCTGGACCTGCCCTTTGCCTGCCTTCGATCACTTTCTGGAGCGTTAATGGTGTTTTAAACTTGAAACTTCTCTTCCAGGTTAAATAATAATTTTTTAAGGTCATTTTCGTCTGATTCGCATATTTCGTTCGTATGTGCGATCTGGAGAAAGAAGTAAGTACTGGTAAAGCTCTAAATACAATATCCTCAAAGATGCAGGTTGTGGGTTCGATAACAGACCACAGTTTATATCACTTGAAGAAAATGGTGTAGATAACAGACTCTGTTGGTTCTACGAAACGGAAAACGAAAATGCTGACTATATTACGAGTATGTGCTATCACGATGCACTAAGTCGATCCAGCTCTTTGCAAAATACATGGATGGCTTTCCGTTAAAACCTCATCGTTGGAATAATGCAGTCAGAGGGCAGAGAACCTCTAGAACTGCAGGGGCCCAAGTCCCATAAATAATCCCTCTTACCAAAACGCAAGTGTTGAGTGTCTGAGGGTGTCTGTATTATGCTCTAAAAAACATTTCAGGTCTTTTCTGGAATGGGCTCTGAACGGCGTTACATAATAAAACATTCTGAGTCGTAACGAGTTTATTTCGTTATTTTTTACAGTTCGTTCCGATCCTTCACTCCATGCTCAACAGGATCTTGACGATTGCGTGTTTGAACCAACATTTTGAGTTGGATCACTTTCTGGTCACTCGTGAACCCTCGGAGCGTTGCTGAGCTCAAACCTAAAGACTCCTCTACCAGATTATAACGAGTTTTCTTACTTTATGATTCACAACGTTTCGCTCCTCAACCTCTACCCATTCCCGACAGGATGTTGTGCACCATAGTTCCTCCGCCGAAGAAGTCATCAAGAACGGAGCGTTCACCTCGAAGGTTCATCTCAGAACGTTTGCCTTCCCTGCTCTCTCCCTCTCCCTCAGAAATGCTCAGCCTTATAATTTTCGTTCCAACCCGCCTATCACTACATTTTACTCTTACCGTCCACGTGAGATCAGAATCGCCTGGATACAGTTACTGATTATGTTTATGGGTCAAAATGATTTTGGTTATGAGATAAAGACTTTGGTTACCTATGAGATGTATGCGACGGTCACAGGGTATTTTAGACACAATGATGCTATGAAAATAACACTTGGAAGACATAGCTGATTTAGTCCGATGAATACGGCTGTGATATGCCTCTACTTATTTATTCCTGAACTAAGCTGACAGCATCCCTAACCTGAGATTTCGTCGTGATGTCGTTAATATTTGTTCTTCAACGTTTTTTTTTCCATCGCAATTGCATGGTTGTAGAGGTGACGTGAAATCATCGCTCGCTCAGCCAGATCCCGTTAGTCAAAGTTAGTGGACTCTCTCCATCTTTGATGCATACGTTGGCTCGGGTAAGAGCGATAAAAATAGCCCCCGTGGCTGAAGTTGTCAATTTGACTGTTTTACGAGTCCTCGTGCAGTTTACAGCTGCGTATTGTGATTTCAACTTCGTATTGTCCTCATCAACTATTTACGCTATGCGCGATGTTGTGCGCTCTACAGTATCGATTTGTTGTATTTAAAGCGTGGCCTTTTTCGGAGTGTCAATTTCATACATCAACTTAGGAAAATGCTTTGTTCAAAGGTTGTCAGCTGTAAAGGTTATTTGATAGATGTCACTGACTAATACTTTGGCGAAATAAAAAACCTAGCAAATTGTCTTCAAATCCTTCGAATGAGCATAGATTTTTTTCCTAACCCAAAAAGTGGTATCTAAAAACAAGTTAGGTACATTTAATTTTCTCTCTTTCCCGCTAGGAAGTGCTTATAGTCTGGAGCAATAGCGGTTGGTATCATTTTACTTGTAGACATCTATAAGCTAGATCGTGTTGTATAACTCTTGTAGATGTCAAGGACTCGATTCACCAGCGAACGGAACGACGATGTTTCCTCACTCGTTTCGTCAACAGTCGATCGACATCTTCAGGGGTGTGTCAAAGGAACTCACGCTAATTAGTCGACCGCTGAAGCGAAAACAAGCTCCAACGGTGACTTGACTCCCGGCTTATCAGACTGTGACAAAACTATAACCTCGTCCCTGGTCGTGAATGATGAGATTTCCGACAGCCAGCTCGCTCAAAACCCATTATAATGTGGCAGGTGATCAGGAGTCAAGTCGATGAATAGAATCCAGTATTAATCAAAATCTCATCCATATTTATTGTTACAATCGCACGATAGAAACTCGTTCTGGAATAGAGGAACACTAAAGTATAGCGTGGAAAGAGGAACTGAAAAGTCCTGGAGCTCATCCAACGTAAATGAACTCTCCTTACGTCATAAATAATTAATTAGTCGGAGGGATTTACGGATCAGGAAAAGTAAATATTTGAATACGCGCAGCATTGTATCGCGGAAACATATCCTTGAGCGGTAGAAAATGTTTGGCATCTCAAGACATCTTATCTGGCAAGAATTCAAGTGACGCCCGTGTTGCTATTTCCGTATGGAGCAGAAAACGAGGATGATTTTTAAACATCCCGTAAGAGGAAATAACAGACAACTTGATGGCCACCTGGAAAGATTGTTTTTTTCAGCAGCTTTTTTTCGGTTTGAGAAATCGACATCACGTTCCGATTGCTAATTATGAAGATCGACAAATAAAAGGGCCGATGAACCGAAAATAGAATGCGGAAGGCCGCCTTACTTCCTTCCGGATTGAAACAGCTCTATAAATCAGTAACAAGTTGTTGATGTTCCAAATAAATTATCATAACCGGAATAGCGGGTTTTGACGGAAACTAAGCTCTGATGGTACGAAAAAGACATCAGTGTATTAACGTTAAAAGGCCACCCAGTTATAATAAACATAATTGAATGTGGCTTCGTACATTAAAATAATTTTAATCTACGAAGCCACATTCAAAATCAGTAATACTGAAAAAGAACGTACACGAGTATCACGGAGTTAAACAACTTTGCTGGATAATCTCAAGAAATTATTTTAGAGGGCCAAAGGAAATATAATGTCAAGAACAGGGAAGAGTACTGCGGAGGACAAGTAACAACGGGATAAAGAAATGCCGTATTGTATTTGAATGTTTCAGATCCCACGTGCAAGAGAGGAAAACGATTCATTTCTCTTATCCGGTTCTCTTATGTAAAATGACAACAACGTGAGGGGAGTTGTTATATAAAACTATGAAAAAGCTATCAGCTCCCTCTCGCACTTGTTGCTAAGTGATCCACTTGAACTTGTGAGCTCTGGCGGTAGACGTGGTTTTGCAGTGTTCAGACGTTTTAATTAACAAAGACCTATTATCGCCTTTGTGTGGTTAACTAAGACCCGCACGAGCCTCAGTTTATTGGCGGCCAACTTGTGTTTTTACAGCGATTTTGTTTGGCTGTTGCTCCTACGGTTGTGACTTCAAGTCTTACATATCTACGAAAAATACGTTGTTTTTAACCATTATTATGAATCTGTCTGAATAATTCATTCGATTTGAAAACAGTGGTGGACTTGTCCTAGTCAGATAATTAATCAAATGTGTGCTCATATTTGAAATTCGTTCACTCTCCGTTCTTATACTCGGTTTCCTCCAGTAGGCTGTCAATACGTACAGATGAGATTTGTGTAGAAACCTCTTTCAAGCGAGTGCCAAAACCTACAGTAGACTCGTAGTCATTTCATGTAAATGCACGCGGGTGCATTACAATCTCAGAGGAAAATTAAAGTTGAGGGGTCAAATTTTCATTAAATTTTACGTAGAATCCAAATCTAAAATTAAAAAAGGGGTTCCCATATGAAAAAACGATTTTGGTGAGCATTGGACCAATTTGGCCCAGTCGGAAAAAATTGAGATTAGCGCAGTTGGATGCAGAATAAATAAATAGGAAACACAGGGCTTTCAGTTTTTTTCAAAATCCTTCACAATAAAGAATTAAAATTCATATCCACTAGTTATGGACCACCCTGTATAAACATACTGTTTTGAATACCTTTATTTCGTTCCATGTTTTGAAACTAAACTAAACTAACTCGATAATATCCATAACAATATTATGATCATAAAATCATGTTTACATCCACCTTATCGTGCTCTAAATGTGTGTCTGGATAATACCACCTGAATTGCGTGTGTTTACTAACGAATCAACCTGTTGCTTCGATGAAACCTTGTGGATGTATCTTGAGATCCACATACATCAGTGCATGAAAATTGGACGTTGAAACATCGTAGTGATGTACATACAAAGATCCTCTCATTTTATAAACATCCTCGTCCTCAATTTTTCTGCAACTTTCGTTTGTTTTCGGTTACGGAAACTAATATATTTCACAATACTTTTATCACGCTTTTATTTTGCCTACTTCATATTTACGGCGTAAATTTACAACTTTAGAGTCATAGATATTCGCACCGAAACTCAGTGCGAGTATATTGACTGTAAAGCATGTGACGTGGGAGCATGACATCTAGAGGAACTTTTATCTCGTGGAACCGCAATTTCCTTGTCATTTGGACAGATCGTGACTTCCCTTGTAACTCTGACTTTCTTCCCGTCCCGTTCCCTTTAGCGTACGGCAAACCTGTACACCAAGGTACATTTTGTTGAACTGACGTTTTGTTCTTTCCGCCTTTTCCTCCTACTTGCGTCCGAACTTTTGACGCCATGATCGACTTGGTTACAATCCTCTTCTATAGCTGTGATATTGTTTCTATATTAATATGGAACCGTTCGTTACGCTAATCTATTTCTATCCTAATCACACTATTAAGTTGTAATTTGGCATTTAGCCTCCTCAGGACTTAAATTTAAGCAGCATAGGGCCGGAATCAACTGAGTGGCTCCTAAAGCTAATATCTATGCTATTCACACATTGAAGCCGTCATTTGGCATGTACCCTCGTTATGACTTACTTTTTAAGCAGCATAGGGTTTAAGGAGGCTTTAGGACTTTAACTTGACGTTGCCCAGGCCCCGGATCAGCTGAGTGGCTAAAACATGGTCCATGCTTATAGCTCAGCCCCACTTGGCGAGACCCACACGGCCGAGGTTGTGAAATGAATCAAGTTTCAAATTGCTTTATAGATACGTCATTGTGACGTACGATGCAATAAAAAACTTGCTTCAATATACTTACTATATTTATTTAAAATTGAATCATTTAATTAAAATAAGTTATTATTTATTTACTATTACCTGCATGAGTATGCCTAGTCTTGACCGGGTATTTTTGTTTTGATTACGAACATTTTTGAAGAATTCCGACGGTCAGATCAGTGGCCGTTACGAAACGAAAATACCACAAAAGTTTCATCAGCCTTCAACTCCATTCATCTCTTGTCCAAATATTTGATCAACGAGTGAACGAACTCCCAAGTCAATAATCACAATCGTAGAACTTGGTCCGGTTTTCAGATTGTGACGCGTCGAATGGTTGGGAGTCACTAAATCGTATTAACGATCGTTTAATGAGTGTTTGGTGTGACTTCTCGGTCAGTCGAGTTTAATTTTATCGCCCTCATTTCGTATAGCTTCATTAAAATTTAGTATCTCTTGAAAGATGATATCTTTAAATATCATTTAAAGCGCTTTGAGTACCTATAACATGTTCAGTCAGAAAAATAGAACAAGCAGCAGATTTAGTTTCCAGTATCCGTCAAGTTTACAGATCCATCATGAAAAATGTATTTTTTAGCGAATTTTCTTTTGTAGGTATTTGTATAATTCATTTGTTCAAAGGAAAACCAAAAACAATCCTTGGAGTCGTCATAAGTAGTTTTCAGAGGGCTGATTTAGAATTGAATAGTGTCAGAACTGAAAACATTGCAATCGTTGCGTACTAGTTGAATTGTGTTTTCCGCGTGCAAATCCCGTCCATCTCCTTTGTAACAGAGATTTTGACATTTTATGTCTTTACTATGGCACATAACTCGAAAAACGTTACACAAAAAGCGTCACACGAAATCGTCACGAAAATTTCTGATGATTTTCGCTTACAACCGATTCGTTGCTACGGAACTTTATCTTCGCCAGTTATCATCGTACAAAAATCGTTCACCACTCGTTGGATAGCTCTCGATTTACTAACCATATTACGTTAACCACTGCGGAGTGCGTGGCCGACAAGCTGCGGTATGAGCGTGATTGTTTAAATAATTGTTTACACACAGGTGATCATTCTCAATAATTTATATTGTCAACACGCTTGCATTTCGATGAACCCTACAATTAAGTATAACAACTACGCTACTGGGGTAGGTGATGTAGCATTGTTCGAAGGCCCCTGAATCCCTTCTTTAAAGACATAAAATGTCCCAATGTGTTGAGACTCGTATGCAAGCATTTAATTCTCGACTGTATCAACACCAGGATGGATTTCATTGTTTTTGATTTATTTGCATTAAGTCCGTTTACAACAAACATAATCATCTGGATCAGAGTCTAGAATTTCAGTCAATAATAAAACGTGAGGGGGGGGGGGGGGGGGGGCTAGTGCCATAATTATAGCAACACAGGCGACTTCGCGAGGATCCAAAAAGTCTTCCGTCACGGAAATCACACTGCATACTGAAGAAAAGTAATGACATTGAAAATGATCTGTGGAATGACGGTGTAAGGTGAGTTTGAGAATGACGGTGGAATGACGAGGAGTGTGGATAGTAATGACGTTACTGATAATGTCATTATTGATGAACGTGTACGTTTTTTCCCCCCTATGTTTGATTCCTTTAGAAGTTTTCTTTTCAATTCATTTCATTTTTCTTATATTTTTAGGAATCTCGAATATGTACCACCATGTGAGAATGTAATTGGGCTTGCCCATAGAGAAATAAATAAAACCGGTTATCCATGAAAATGGCTAGAAGTATTTAATTGATTCACCCCTTCCCTCTGATCACGTCAGAACACAAGCGACCGGCGGGCCACTACGTCAGAGCCTATGACGCACGAGCGTATGACGTCAGACGGCTGGCAGGAGACCAACTAATACGTCAGAGCCTATGACGCACGAGCGTATGACGTCAGACGGCTGGCAGAAGGCCAACTAGTACGACAGAGCCTATGACGCACGACCGTATGACGTCAGACGGCTGGCAGAAGGCCAATTAGTACGTCAGAGCCTATGACGCACGAGCGTATGACGTCAGACGGCTGTCAGAAGGCTAACTAGTACGTCAGAGCCTATGACGTCAGAGGGCTGGCTGGCTAGGTGATCGGCCGGTAGCGAAGGGAGGTGGTGATAACGTCAGAGGGGCCAGACGGAGGCAGATATCTGAAACCCCCATTTCTTCCTCACTACGTTCGTGATCATCGTGAAATTTCCAATGCCAGTCATAGCCATTGGATTCGTGATTCAAAGCAACCATGAAGTGGGTACAGCTTTCGTACGAGTACGCAACCAGGAGGGACATTTTATGTCTTTGCGCCCCCTCCCACACCCACACCACGTACCTCGTACTTCATTGTTGTAGAAATCGTACCTGTGTGTTTTAAATAATTGTTTACACACAGGTGATCATTCTCAATAATTTATATTGTCAACACGAATGCAAGCATTTCTTATGTTTTTTGAATTCGAATGGACCTTCAAGAAGAGCAATGGTCGACTCAAATACATCGAGTTATTTATATCGAGATGAAGACCTATAGAAAATACCGTTGGCGGGTATTTTCTTGAGACGTCGCTTCACTTCTGACGTTTCCGATCTTCAGTTTACAAACTGAATGAAAACCCACTCGTTCGGAACGTGATCGCAGAGGAGCGACCGTAACTCGGAAGCCAACGTCCCACGTGCTCACTTTAACACCTGTTCGGCGTTTACAACTTCGGGATCCACTACGTGAGAAATTTTTAAAAATGAGGTGGGCGGGAAACCATGAATATTCCAACAGAGTTCGTCCAAGTACGGAAAATTATTTTTTTCGTTACCGAACGCGTTCTCGTCCTACGTTTGTCTGTCGGGTTTTTATGTAGATTGGATCTCAAACATTCTCTGGTATCAAAGTTGAAAAATGAAGTTGTAACACCGTTATAAACACTCGCCTATGATAGGAATGGCAACTGATATTTTGGTATTGAAACATGGTTTCTCATGACATCGTATACCTACCGAAAATCGAACGAGACTGATGTACCGAGTTATTTCCGTGGATCTGACCTGGTGGTGAGAAAACAGTCTACCTAAATTTGTTAATGCCTCGTCGTTAACATCCCTAATGTACACGACTAATTGAATGTGAGGGGAAAACGTGGTATGTCGCAAATAACGAATTTGTCAGGAGCCCTTAATATTGACATTTATTACTGAGTATACAGAAATTGTAAAGATATAAAAACGCCCAAGAAAAATCCATGAAATAAAATAGGCTGAAAGCAAGTTAATGTAGAACACTTGGTAGTCTTCATTGGCGGGTTACTGAGTCATGGCTATCAGATCAGCCTTCCTTTCTTTCGAAATGGTCAACGTTTCGGTGCTCAACGGAGGCGTATCACAAGGGTTAACTGAGGGCATGGTATTAATGAAAACCTGAAGAGAACATGGCCTTAATGTGTTGTGGGTTTCTGGTGAATAGTTGGAGGATCATTCACACTTTTAAACCACACACTTTTACTTATGTGGAGCTGTGTTTTGTTCTTAAACCCTCTAGAAATTATGTCAAAATTCTGTTGAGGGATAATAGTACAACGGAAAGTACCTTCCGTTGCTAGGGACTAAATGCCTCTTTATTCGGTCAAAAAAATACCATCGGTGTGATGTAACTTACCACGTTTTTTTCTTTTTTTCACCCATTCAATTATTACTGTTCTACTCAAAATTTGTCAAAGAAGAGAAAATTGAGGAAAGAGCCCCTTCCGGAGTACTTCCTCGTCGAATGTTTACATCTACTCTGTAAGAAGTTCAAATGTAGATCAACCATGTTAATTGCATACTGAGTAACTTGTCTGTTAAGTGTTATTGGGCGATCGTGAAATATATACTCAAGAGCTGTAGACAACAGATAGACAATAGATAAATGGAATCTGGCCACCTAATCAATTTACTGTTGAGGAACCAGCAACGAAGTACTTATCTTGAAAAATTCATGTTTAGATTATGTCATATTTGATTAACTTGGATTCAATATGCGTATTATGGAGAGGTTGCAGAAGCATTAGCCTTCGAGCCAGTCAAGATCACGAACGGGCAGAAGGACAAGAGGATTGAGAGAGTTCAATGCTCATGCGAAGGGGACATGTGGCTTGGGAGGGAGAGGTCCAGGAAGCACAGCTGGCTGGAAATCGTAAGGAGGCCAGCCAGTGACCCGACCGTTCAAAACCTGTTCAGCAGCGGCCGTACACACGTCTCACGGGCAAGTTCAAGTTCTGCCAGACCCCTCGAGAGTTTATAAAAAGCTTTTTCTCGTACAATTACGACAGAGCGCTTCGTCTGCGGGAAAAAAATCGCGGTAGGAGCCGACATAAAATGTGGATGAAAGCTGAGATGGTTAAGTACGGAAGATGGTAAAGCAGGTTACGTGGAGATGGTGATAGGTAGGAGGAGATGCTACAAGATACCCTCAGAGTTTATATTAGAGAAACGTTGGCCAACTGATCCAAAATAACGCATACCAAGTGGGTGGAAAGTATAACCTTCTCACATCACTAAGTAGGTGAATCAAGATTGAAGTATTCCATAAAGCTACCATTGCTTCGAACAGATCCCTGCGTGATCCCTTAAATCATCACAATCAATTCGGATTTAAGAATATCATCGAGATCTTGCAGACGAAACATGCAATTAAATTCATTTGGGATTAGCTGAAGACTAGTCCTTATGTATAATCCAGAAACCAGCTCGTTCGGATATTGTTTGTTTATTATAAGTAATAGTTGAGTAATGAGAACCCCTGTCACGATCATGAGAGGTCACGTTTTACATGGTACTAGGTATCCGATTCCATCAAATACATCCTTTTACAACAAGACATCTTTTTTTATGGACGTTACGTTGTTCGGCTTTACTTCCATTCTTCCCTATTATTTTCAGTGGATAACTCGTTTCGCTTCAATATCAAGGAGATCATGTCACCAATATAACTGGAGCTTTCGCCCGGTGACGGAAAATACTTCATACTGCGCTATCATCCGTCCTACATTCTTCCAACAAGAACTCGAATAACCTCTCCCTTCTCAAGACCATAGTAATATGCATGACAACACGTAGGCGGATTTTCATGTACAAAACCTCCTAATAGTTGCTGGGGTCATCCTCGGCCCAATCCAGATTCTGAAGTTCTAGATCAATTTTAAATGGGCAAAGTGTCAAGGACAGATGGATTTATTCAAATCGATATTCGGATTCTACGGGATTACTATTTAATTTTTTCCTAGAACGATTTCAATTATTTATTAGAAATACAAAACCGGAATCTAAATAGTTGTTTCATTCATTGTCGTCTTTTTTATTCCTACACGATTTCGTGTTTTTGCACTCTGTCCCCTACGGTTTTGTATTATGTTATAATGTACTTACAATGAATTTCCAGTACTGAATCGCGTGGGACACCCCGCAGACTTTGCTCTGTTCGCCGATTCCCATAGTCCTTCTGTCGTGAATATATCATACGGGTGCACGCGAGAGCATCGTTAAAGCTTGGGAGATATCTCAACGAAATCATAAGAAGTATAGAGAGAAGGTCGAGGCCTGGCTAATGGTTGTAGGGCTAGGTGACTTATTGCCCGAGATTTGCAAGAGCCCAACATCATTCGAAAGTTTCACGGTGTATTGGAAGCAAAATTCATAATGACAGTTTAGAAGAGAAGCGGAACCGCTGAATCGTCAATTTCTGATCTTAACACGTTGACTGCCAAGCTAAAATACAGGGAACCTTAGCCTCACGCCGAAATTTTGGTTTCCTCTAAAACTTTCAAATAGCTATTTTAAGTTGAATTTGTTCGTCAAAATGTGACATTAAATGTCAAATTTGGCAAATTTTACGCATATTTTACAACAAAAAACCAGTTTTTCGGTTAGACCCTTTTTGGCCTTATTTGCCCCAGGAAAGGAATTCATGGCTCGGGGCCATAAGACCCGAAATGGGTCTAATAAGATAATCCATTATCTCCTACAATCTAATATGTACAGTAAACTTTTATCACAAGAAAGTCGAATTAATATCACCGGTGACATAAACAGTGGAAGAATAATCAAACAAACCAGCCTTCTTGAAGTAAACAGAGCAACTAGCAATTCGAAGTGAACATGGAATAAGTGGTTCCACTTCTTCCATGATTGTGAATAACTCCCAACATATTTTTCCACGCCAAGAGTTGCAATGGGAGCTATAAGTACCATAGAACTGAGATACATTTCGTGTTTGCTCAAAAAAAGCCGCTAGGAGCGCTAAAACCCCATAAAGGTGTAGGTAACATCCTATACCCACACTGGGTCTCATGGCCTCACGTGAGAGTTTTGCTAGACCCATTTTGGGTCTAATTGGCAGTCAACGTGTTAAGAGTGAATTTCATGTGCCCATTGCTGGAAACATCAGAAAAAAAGGTATAATTATTATATTATATTAGGTGTACACATATAATATATCGAGGGTCTCACGGCAACTTCCCACATCGTCATTTTTGGCCAAAGTGAGTTATGCATACCATTTGAAGCGTCTTCTCCCGGCGGATCGACTTAACTAAGTATAAGTTAGGTACCTAAGTTAGGTAACACTAAATCGCACGATTTATTTTACTGAATTACTCAGTAAACATAGTCATGGGTAGATGGTTTTTTGGCTCTGCCGAAATGACGATGTGGGAAGTTGCCGTGAGACCCTCGATATTATACTATGGAAGGGTTGGAACCCATCCAGTTTGAGTCTACGACAAACTACTCAATATAAGTCAGTATGTCTATTCTAACCATGGGATGTAGTATTGAGTTTAGAGTTTGTTGTAGATTCATACCATCTGTAGAATATTTTATGTTTTCTCAACATTTCGGTTCAACTTAACTAGATGTCGACATTCAAATTTTGAAACTGCGGTCACGGACAGAAACGAAAAAATACTCTATACCCCGGGTTTTCCTCACTAGCTCGAAGAGGGCAAGGTTGCCTCTGGATTTCCACATTTCCCACCGTCCTTGCATCATACGCCTTTCTCACGTCTAGAACAAACTCGACGAGGGAACGCGGGAGCTACCTACTGGAAAAACTAGGTCAACCCTGAGATCGGTCTCCCTCGTCGAATGGAGGAAATTAACTAACATCGCCTCCACATCCCGTAATTGTTTGTTCAATTAGCAAATACTAAAATGTTCAAGACGTGTCGTTGCTACATGACATTCAGCAAGGACTGTATGAAATCGGAAATAGATTTGTACTATCTTGAAACAGGAGTTTGTTGGGGGCAACGTTTCCGATTAGTTTAATAGTTTTTGTGAAGGTAAAGATAAGATCAGTCGGCCATGTGGAGACTTGGGTGGTGGAACTGGAGCTCCAACTCCTTGGAATCTCCAAACTCTCAGGTTAGTTAGCGTTGGAACCCTCTATTGATACTCAAATACTCTGCAATATATTGTCATAGTTGAATTTTGGGCATCTACATTACCGATACGATCATTGATTCATGTGTGTTAAATAGGTACACATTTTCGACTCTTGAAAACCTAGTTCTACGATTAATTTTCTCTATCCTACTCTTTCTAACCTTCATCTGTTTAAGGTAACCTCATTTTGAGTGTAGACTACATACTAAGGAAAAGAAATAAATTGCTCAGATTAGATATACTTGTATTTAATAATCACCCAGCTTTCGATTGCTCTTTAGGTAGATCACTATTTCCATCTATTTGCTGCATCAGTTAATTCTCTTTGGATAATGTTATGATTTACGTTCTTCAACCTCCCTACTTGACTTATTCAGTTGGTTCATCACGAATAAAATTTATTCCTCAAATTTATTCTTATTGAACCAACTGAATATGTCAAGTAGGGACGTTGAACATATATTTAATATAAGTTGTTGTTTCCAGTTCTTAGACAGCCTTCATCTCAAATTTAACTTTCATTGAACCTCGTTCATTCTTACCCTCAGGCTTAACTGTCATTGCTGGTAAATATAAGATTTAAAATCAACATATTTCAAGCCGATGAAACATTAGGATATTGGGTAGCATTGAGTATTTTACTATAACCCCATTTAACTCTTTACTCTACTTGGTTTTCGGTTCGATCTATATTTTTAACAAAATCATAGTTGCCTAACAAAGTATCTCAATACTTTCATATCATGAATACAAAAGAAAATGTACGTAACCAAACCATTTCGAACAAATAAAACCAAATTCCAATAATATCAACCGTCTTACTTGTCGCTTCGCCTCAGTAAGGCAGATCTGTAAAATTTAATCATCATTTAATAATCTCGCTAGTTCTGCTGGCCCTATTTTTTCCTCGTCAAATCATTTTTGTTCTAATTACATCAATTTATTGAAATCCACTGGATTACATCTATATTACCTATGCTCTCAGTTGGATTTATACCACATTCATTAAACTGGATTTATGTTCAAGTTGTCATATTGCAAAAGTAATGGTGAATTTCCACAGCGGAGACCTTTATTTATAGCCTGAAGATTATATACTTACTCCTTTAAAGCGCCTATTAATATGTATAAGTGTGATTATTATAATTATAGCTTGGGTCGAGGACAAAGACAGGAAAACCAAAAATAACCTGAATTTTTTCGATCGGTTCACCCAAAGAAATGAAAATAAATTGGATAAGAATTCAGGTGAGACGGTTGACGAGTCACGGTTGAAAAAAAAAAAAAAACATTCGTTGACCGATAAAACAGTTTATTGAAGTCGAACTTTATCGGACGGCTGGAGAGGTCAAACGCAATCGCAGCCCAACGGGTTACGTTGGGAATTCCAGTGAAAGCCATTGGAACCAGTAACTGAGGCGGAAATCAGATTCGAATCGAGCACTGAGTAATTTCGATTATTCCATCTACATGAGCGACCGCTGTTTAAATACTGTCTACGATCTGATGATTTGAGCGTGATCGATGGACAGTAATCGCGTGCGTTTGAGTCGGAGTTCAAACAGAATATTATTCGGTTCAACCACTAAAATGAGTCTAAATGATGTGTCGTCATGCGAAAGAGAACCAAGTCGAGTCAAAGAGGTTCAAAAAGAGAAGTGGAAATACAAACAGAATGACGTTAGTTCTGGCTACCACTTATAGCCTCGAAATGTTCACGGTGCAGATGTACCTATAGTAAATATCGATATTTTTCTAGTGGTATATCGATATTTTTATCCAGATATGTCGGAATATCGATATCAAAATTCCACTATCGGGTCCAATATTTTTTTCTTAATTATCAATCAAGGGGAATTTCGGCTAGGGAAACAAACCGAAGGGGAAAGAAACTTTTTGGCTACTCAATGGAGACTGTTTCGCTACTCAATGAAGCCTGATGGTTCTGGTCCTTTGGCAACACCATCATAGAAAAGTTCTCGAATAACCAGTTATTCAAATGAAAAGTTACTCGAATAAAATCTGTGATGTAAGTTTTTCGTTGATAATCAAGTAAATTTTATTTCAATTGTATTTTGACGGCCATTTAATTATATCTTACTAATACATATGTACATGGCGCTAACAATAAATAAAAATAAATAAATAAACACTGAGGAGTTAAGGCCATTGCTACTTTCTTGTATTTGGTATCCCAAAATACTCAATTTTACCCCAAATCATTATTTTTTTTATTATACATTAGTTGAATACCAATAGGTACACGGTTTTCCACTTTTACTGTCGATATACCGAATTACGATTTCGATATTTGTTTAAAATATCAATAGTCGATGTATCGATATTGTTCTCCGATAGTTGCATCCCTAGTTCAGGGGCTTGGCAGTCACTGCCTCCTCTAATCTCTTTTGATAACCTTCCTCTAACAAAAACGTTATTCGTTAAAACGTTAAAACACTTCACGATTTCCAAATTTTTGTAGCAACCCATGAATCCCTAGATTTTTTAGTCAGAAACAAACGAAAATTGCTAACGGAAGAAGGCTTATATCTGTATGGAATCGTTTTATAACAGCCATGAGCTCGTGACCAACCCACCTTGCTAAGTTCGTCAACGTTGGGAAGGAAATGACGATGTAATATAAATAATGGCAATGAACAGTAGCTAATAGCAGTTTAATTGAATTGATTACAATGAACGACATGAAAATCTTATGGGTGAAATAAAGAGAAACGAGTGGCCTTGCCAAGATCACTATACACAATACGTGTTATATCACTCATTTGCATAGCTTATACTTGCAATATCAACTTTTTTGTTCGATAAATTGTTGTAGTTGGTTTGAAATAACATCGCTTTGCTTGACAGAATTCATAAAGCTGGTTGTCCCATTTACTGATTCATGAAGTGCACTTATTATTGATTCTATACTTCTATGAGAAAATACGATTATACATGAATTTTTTTATGTTTTCAGGTAAGGATCACGGTTTTTTCGAAACCTCGGAAGTCCCTATTGATAACGTAAGTTTTGGCCAATCATAGTCTTCACTCCACTATACTCTCGTCTGTTATGTATTTAAAAAAATTCAAAGTATAAACTCGTTTAAAAATGATAACAACAGTTTCGACTTCCTGAAAAAGTTGAACCACTAAGCGGATACTGTGTTAGTTGAAATGCCTCCATCTACAAGATTAGTAGGTAGTTGGTTTTGAATAGCATCAAGCCACTAACGTTCTCTATGCAAATTGTGGTATACACATTCCTCATGATGTCCAACTTATGAGTCACTAAACCGCCGACAATGTAGTTGAGCAAGTTGTATTTCTGAATCTCGAATTCCCCCTTATGGTAAGATAACTTACATATAACTTACCTTGAATAAAATATTCATATCACGTGTCGTAACGTGGCATTCACTTCAAGTCGTGCACGTTTTAGGCTCATTTGTTTTCTCTGGGGTCTTTTTGTACGTACCACAATTAATGTTGGCATTGTTAAACTTTGTGAGGGAAATCACGTACAATGCAGATAAATTCAATTGGCTCATGAAATACAGAAAATTTCTTTCGTACTGCCACCGATTGAACTAATTTCTAGCTATTAATTTTTTAAATATTCGCTAAACCGAATATAACCGAATATGTTTAGTTGTTAGGTTTTAGGTACTTTGTTGGTTAGCTGATTCAATTCAACTCGACCCACCGTTCTGTACACGAATCTTGTACCCCCAAAAAATACCCAAAAAAAAATCGCAAATATCATTCTACTGCGGCCGGAAAAAGTATTAAAATCCACGACTGTCCACGTCCAAGGAAAACAGGCATATTTGAAAAATGTTATTGTACGTAGAAACTATGATTTTTATTATAAATATTATCTTATTAAGATAAGATGAAATTGAAAATTGAAAAATGAAATAAAAATTAGGTAAAATTTTCTTGGGTTGAGATACCCAAGCTGTAAAGCCCTCAAAGTGGCCAAAATTAGCCTAAAATTTGTGTTTTTTTGTTTCTAAATTTTTTTTGGTTGAGATAATAAAGAAAGTTTGCAAAATTTCAAGTCGATTGATCTTGTTATCTTGCTGGTTTTTTTTGTGAAGTTAGCATTACGATATCTTATTCCGTTCTCAAACTGGAGCACTTTGAAGACGAAGTTATTTTGTTCAATATTTTTAAAGGCACTGGCATAAGTTGAAAGGAAGATCCCTGCAAAGTGGCCGTCTAAATGGCCAAAATTAGCATAAAAGCCAGTTTTTCATTCCTAAAATTTCCTTGGGTTGAGATAATAAAGAGAGTTTGCAAAATTTCAAGTCGATTGATCTTGTTATCCAGCTGTTCCAAAGATGTTCTTAGGCTGAATTTTTTGGAGAAGTTAGCATTACGGTATCTTATTCCGTGCTCAAACTGGAGCACTTTGAAGAGGAACAAACGTGGTTGTTACTTGAGATGTTCTTCATGGACATCAAGTCCTTCAATAGAGACATTTTACATAACACATGTTATTTCTTCGAAAATTCGCTCTTATAGCCATGTACATCGTGTTATCGTGTACATACATAAAGTGATTGCTATTGGAAAATACGTAGTACCAACACTACTTGAGTTATAATTTATAGTTGCAAGGGAGATAACTGTAGAGTTTATAAGTTTATATATAAACTCTACAGTTATCTCCCTTGCAACTTCGCATGCGTATAACCTCACTTATGAAATCTCCCATTGTTTTGCGTTCCAAGGACCATAAACCGCTAAGGCAAATGCTTCCGGACCTGAGTCTGTGAAACTGAAATCATGAGGTGTTGAATTGGAAAAATACTGTTGATTGACTGTTGGATGGCCGAATCTGTCCATGTTGAAATACGCGAGTAGCTCATTTTCTCTGGCATTCCTCATCTATCAAACTTCCATTCATGGCAGGCGCTGCCTTATTTTTGAACCCTGCTGCGTCCGATATCTCGCGTTTTGTGAAAATAAAACCTCCCATACATTACGGACTGACGCATCCGTATAATCCACCGCTCGATTATTACCCTGAACAAAGATCCTGGTCGTCGAGCAAGCACCGGGTCTTTGTACAAGGAGCCCGCAGCCTGACCCTCAACTCTCCTCATATGGAAAAACAACTTCACCCCTTCACTGTTTACCCCCTCCCTTCGTTTCTCCCTTCCGCCCTCACTTTGAATCCACTTTTCACAAATAATTAATATTTCAACCTTCCATCCACTACCGGGCAGAGGGGACTCAAGGTCTGCGGTTTACCTCATTCCATCCGCTGTATCATTTTCTATCTTGCTCGTTTTATGTGCAATTCCAAACCGTCCCTTTATGTCGCCGAGTCATTAAGTTGTATTTGATTACCAACGTGTTCCCGCCTTTTTTCTCTCCCGGCATTTTCGTGGGTTGGGCTCATCGTATGCGTCGGCCAGTTCCCGTGGTGGAATGCGGTTCCCGCCGGACTTCTCGTGTTATTTTGCTTTTATTTCCCTCTTCCTCAACAATTTTTTCTTTATATCTGCCTCATATGCAAAATTCTACGATATCCTACATCTACCTTTACTGTGTCTCTAACACCCATTTTCGCATTTCTTTAAAACCTGTTCTCGCCTATTGACTTGGAATTCTCTATATAATCCGTAAAACTGCGCTGGAATGAGCATTCCGTAGCATATTTGCTCATAAATAACGATGAAGTTGGCTTTTGAAATGCCTGGGTCGAAGAAAGATTCCATCTATCCACTTGCTCGTATGTGCTCATAGGTCTCATATTTCCATATCTTACTACGTAGATAGTGAAATTATGATTGACTCTAATTACATAACTTTAAATTATTAAATATCAGTCGATTTTTTATAATGGCTATTTCTATACCGTAAGTGATGGTGGTGTTAACAGTGTATGGATGACCTGTAAGAAAGTTTGGACATTGTATCACCCTCACATCTTTACCTCATGGTAATTTGTCTAAATATGCCACTTCATGAACCCGTACTGAACGGGAAGGTTCGTACCTAGCTCAGTCACTGTAGACACAAAAAACGGCTAACATTGCATTGCACATGCGGAATTATTGACGATTTTTTAATGTTGTTAGGACCTCAACGGGTAGTTAGTACCTAAACTTGAGACCCTGAATACCGTGTGCTAACTTCGTGGTGCTCGGAAAACAGTGAAGTTTTTTGCACACAGTTGCGCAGCCTCTTGGCGAAAAAAAATTATTCGTTCTTTTTTAATGATAATAATAATAATAATAAACTCTTTTATTATCCATATAGGAACAAAGTTCCCGCCGAGCCTGGACAATAGTATTAAACAACTAAACTATCTTTATAAGAACCCGATTGGGGGTTAGAAAAAAAAAGAAATAACTAGAAAAAAAAAGAAAAAAAGAAAACTTGAATTGCAGATTATGAAAGAAGAAAGAGGAAGAGGGAGACTGAAAAGAAAAGAATATAAAGAAGAAGAGTACAAAGAAAATGCAGAAGAAATGAAGGAGGAAAGAGGATTATTCAAACGTGATGAAGAGACTATTGGTGGGTAAAATGTTCTTGAAGTGATTTGGTAATTGCACCGAGAGTGGGGAGAGACCTGACAGCGAGAGGCAGACGGTTCCAAGCTCTTGCTCCTGCCACACGTAAGGAGTTACTAAATGCTTTAGTTTTTGCAAATGTTTGCACTATAGTGAACAGTCGAGGGGACAAACTAACAGAAAAAATTCCATGAAGATAAGAAGGGACATTGTTCGTTTTATGGGCGACTTGAAAGATGAATCGGAAGAAACGGATGGACAAGTAATCAAAAAGGCCATAGCCTAATACAGAATTAATGTGGGAGGAGACATGCCCCCGTGGTTTAAGCTTGTAGAACCAGTTTTAAAAGTAGGTATATGAAATTCCCTACAATTTCAGACCAAGTAAGCTCTGCAAATAATTCGCTCTGCAATTTTATGTTACGGTAATTTTTCTAGTCTCGTACTGGCCAAACCACTGGTCCTACAAAAATGTCGTAAGAGAAGGATTTGAAGGCAGGGAGAAAATGAGACATAGCCATGTACCGGTGTGTTTGCATGTATGTGCTATACTCAACATCATTTAAAGTAAATCTTTATATTTCTATATATATAATGTTCAGGGAATGTTGGTGCAATTGTAAAAATGACATTTGTCGACACCAACTAAGTTTTATTCTACAGCGTTTATCATATTTATGACATTCGATTATTTTTCATTTCGATTGAGAAAATAAATCATCTCAATTATACTCGTAAAAAGTTACGTCTTGAGTGCATCGACGGGTGTTAGTAGAACCAGGATGTAACGAAGATTAATTTGCCACCAAGTGGTACAGAATTTAATTCCTTGAAAGTTTCGTGGTGCGGACTTCACTAATCACTTTAGTTTCTTCTAGTCAGTTCATTGACAACTTGAATTTCATTATACAAACTATAATCATCGTAATGATTATCGTAAGTTGATTGATACACTTTTTCTTCTGCTTTCCAGCTACTTGATTAGTTTCTCTGCTGGTGGGTTCGGGGGCGATTGAAACGAGTTTTGATTTATTGAGCCAAGCCGCCGGGAAACCTGCCAGCTTGAGAGAGTAATTTGATCGGAGCAAAGTATAATTGGCTTAGAGCCAGTTTTATTCAATCCCTGTAAATCTGATCGACTATATTAGCTTACTGGCTTTCTCTCGCCATTTCTGATTGGAGTTCGCACTGAATAATCGATGCATGTATGACTTGAAATATTGTCCAAAAATCACACAAAACTCCAAAGTGGAAGAAAAATTGGGAATAGTTCAGGCGACAATACGTCAAACCAGATCGTCAAATCTATGTTGGTTAGAGCATCGAGGCACAAAGCGGAAGGATGCCGGTTGTCACATATTTTACCAACTAACCTATGGGGCCTGCTGACCTGATATATTTCGCAGCTGTCAGCTTCGAAGTAGCATTCTTGCCGGTTGTTGGAGTATCGTCAATTTTACTATCCATCCGCGTCCATCCATCTGATGCACGATCAGGTGCTCATTTTACACAATAGGGCCATAGGAAAATAGAAACTAATTTCCTCCAGACTAGCACTTTTTCTTTGATAGGTCGTGACCTTCCTTTTGATGATGTTCGATGTTGCAACGTTCGCGCCCAACAAAGGCAGACTATGATGAAGGAGACACTTTCAAAACAAGTACCCACCTCGCCTTCCTTCCTACTTGCGAACAATACTGGGGCGATCCTAGTGCCACCTTAATCATTGGACACAATCGACGTCAACAAGTCGTGTCAGTGTAAAAGACCTGTGAAAAACCGAGTGGGAAAAGACAATGGTGGAAGGGGAAACGACTGGAAAGGACCTGCCGAGCGGGGAAAGTGTGCTATTAGGTCGAGTTAGGGTCGATACAGCTTGGCTTGGGTCTGGGGTTTTACAATAGGCGTCCACGACCCTGGCGTGAGTTGTAGAGGGCGGAAAAACTCAAAAGGACTTCACGTTGTCGAGAGTGCCTGAAAGAAAACCTGGTGGATTGGACAATCAACAAATTGTTGCAATTTCCGGAAAAGCTACAAAGTCTTCTTACACGGGTCCTTCACCTAAAGGTGTACAAACCTTGTTTTTCTTCTCAATCATAATTTCGAGTTGCTTACGTCGATACCAAGCAACTGAATTGAATCTGTTTCGGTCTGTAACCAGCCATATCTCAATGGGAGTTCAAATCCACTGTTTACTGATTTCAATTATGAATATGTAATGACGTGAGGAAGCTAAACTCCCCTCCGGCTTGTTGGAAGTTTCGTTCTTGCCTAACTAATTAAATTGAGATTCGGACAAGTTCCTTCAGAAGTTACTCTGTCCCTAAAGTGTTAATGCATACAGAACAGAAGAAACGCTTAGTCGTACAGTTTAAAAATCGCCATGGCGAGAAGATCGTTTACCATACAATACAAGCTAAAATTGTTTCAAAAGCCTCCCTTAGCAAGTTATGTATCCAAGTGCATTTCCAGCTTGTACACCTTCACTCGTACAACTCTCCGGCCGGCTCACAGAACTACACTGGATCAGAGGCGACCGGCCCAGCCCCCACCGCTCCCGAGTTTTCCTCAACAGAACTGTCTCACACTTATAAAATAATTAACATGACACTGTGCCATTTGAAATATTTAAGCAAACTTTTAGGTAGATTGGTCCAGTTACCCATTAGCCTAAATTTCAGTTTTTTGTTCCTCAAATTTTCTTGGGTTGGGATAATGGGTTAAATATTTCAAAGAGCATTAGGTCATGTTATAAAGAAGCTCTGCTTAAATTTCAAGTCATTTGGTGGAGGTGGAGAGGCAATATGCCCCTTGCCTGTCAGTACAAGAAGAAGAACAAGGTAGGGGCGAAAAACAGGATTTTTAAACTTGGCTTTATTCAGAAGTAGCGAGTTGAATATTTTTAAATACACTGCTTAAAGTTGAAACGAAGCTCTGTACAAAATTTCAAGTCAATCGGTGAAGGCTGTAGCTTTGGCTAACTGACCGAGAAGAAAAACGTGGTAAGGGGTTTTTGAAGTTATATAAATCGGCTCCATTTAGACCTACCGACTTGAAACTTTCAGGGCTTTCTATGATCCACTTCTAGGAGATCCAAACCGAATTACAAATTGATTGGTCAAAATGGAGCCGAGATATGAACCTACGTCCGGTAAACCTACAGAAGGTACCGTTCGTTTTTCTCAACTTGTTTGCTTGGTGGGGCAGAACGCTACCGCGTTCCTAAACGTAAAATTAAAAAAATATAATATCGCACATATCAGTATGGAGATTATATTGTATTTATCCCGCCCTTGAAATTTTGGCACTATTTCTTGAAAATTGTCACTAAACTGAATAATAGAGTGCCATAAACTAATTACTCTCTTCGTCCAGCCGTTCTGAAAAGCATGAGGGTGATGACGGTAGTGAGAACAATCTATTTAAAAACTTTATATCTGAAAGTCAACCCGAGTGGATTCATAAAAGCAGCCGTGCTCGGCAGCGATGCGAGGCTGGCCCAGAGAGGGGCAATTAACCGAAGATTACTCCCAGCCTTCCTGGACCAACTCCAACTTTAGCTGATCAGATTGGTATTTTCTCTCGTGGAAAACCTCCTGGAAACTTATTTAAAATCCTCTTGCCCCGGGAAGGGACCATGTTTACGGAATATGGGAAAATCGAGTTGGTAAACGGGAATCCACATTAAATATAACATCTTGCATGAAGAAAACATTGAGCCTGTAGGCAACAACATTTAGGTTGTTTCAAAATAGCTGAATAGTCTGGCACCTCATATATCAAGATTTTCACTGTAACCATTTCAACGTCCGTATCGTAAGATGAAAACTCTGGCGCAACGTTTCAAAACTACTTTCTTCATTCGTCTTCCGATTCTCGATGTCTTTTTTAAATGAGTGTCTTGAAGGAAAGCCACAAGCTGTTGCTGCCTATACGGGAGGAGTGTATTGACTTCAATTGTGCCCAAAACTTGGGCAAATTATCGAGAAAAAGGTTTTTTCCAGAAATGTAGAAGAATGTAAATACTTCTATATCCGCCAATTTTTTTAAATTCTAATAATAATAATTATTAAACAATTGTTGTTTATTGTAAAATAACTTATTATCATCATATATTTTGTTATGACAGTTCTGATTGAAAATACAGCATACGGAAATAATGGAACCACTAGGCGCCAACGACCAGCCAAGAATCTTTTTTAACCAGTACCAAATTAGGAACGTAGTTTTTGAATTATTTACAAAATAATATTGAAATTTGGGATTTTTATCAATCGTAGAGCAAGTTTCAGAAATTGTCTGGACTGATACGTAAATGTTTTTTGGCATTTTGGAACCTACGGATGAATTCCGTAGGTGGATTAGTTCCGCAAAATTGATTACTACCGGAAATTTGTCAAAAATGTGATGAATATTATAGAGCCAGTGCGGTAGCGCATTCTCCCCAGAAATTCACTAACTAGTTGTTCCCATTGGAATTGAAGATCTTCGGTAGAAAAGTTCACATTGGCGATTTGAAGGGAGAACGAGGTTATTTCCCCACTGCTGTTCAACACCAATCGACGATTTGATCACAATATATCCTGTTGAATGCTTGTATACTGATGTAGATGCAGGAAGGGTATTGACTTTTATCAATAAGCTTGTGTTGACTACTGTATTGGAAAACCGCATAGCATTCCGGTGACTCCCGATAGTTAATAAGGGATTTTGTCTTATTCACGAATCCCATCCAATCGCATTGTACGGAAACGGACTCGGATCGTTTGGCGCGGGGAAGTCCGGAGGGCCCGCTATCTCACGTGATGGAAATAGTAACCAGCGGCATCCACAGAATTCTAAATATAAATCTTTTCGTCTCTAAAACGGGACCCTTGTCGGATGTATAGTAATAAAAAAAACGTAAGCACGAGACCGACAACTTTGGTGCCTCGACGTGTTACTTGTCACATCATTTCTTGAAGCTGGTTCCGTATTTATAGATTTCTGTGTTGCGGTAGAACTTATGGAGGGTTGGGGTCGATAAACCCTCGAGCCGCCCACCTGTTAGTGGTTTGACATTGTTCGAAATTGCTAATAATGATCATTGTTCAAGTTAGTGAACAATCGTACGGTAGGTGAGGGATCGCAATGAATGGTCTGATGAAGTAGGAATGATCTACACTTACTACACATGTATGTACAGAAAATTAACCAAATTTTCCTCCTAAATTAGACACGAAAGAATCTTGAACGTGAATCGTACGTCGTGAAAGAGTCATAAGTCTTACTGCTGGTGTCTCACATTCAGGAAATATCGAGTTGTATAATTATTATTATCGTGTTGATGGGATTGACTAGTGTGAAGAAGCAGGTTGTATAAAATGACCAAGCTAGTCTTTGTTTGGTGTTTATTTTCTCACGACGTTTCGGCAATGGAACAAAGCCCTATTCATGCGAGGTTACATGTAGAAGTGAAAAGTTTTTACATTAAACTGACAGTTTAATGTAAAAACTTTTCACTTCTACATGTAACCTCGCATGAATAGGGCTTTGTTCCATTGCCGAAACGTCGTGAGAAAATAAACACCAAACAAAGACTAGCTTGGTCATTTTATACAACCTGATTATTATTATCTATGTATAAATTAACAGACAAAATCGTAAATAGCATAAATTTTGAGTTTTTTGTTTTGTATTATGTCTCCGTTGTTCTGATAGTTGCAACAACCTACTATAATTGATTACTTCCTAATAACAAATTACAAAATATATAACACTTATATATTTTATTGTATAGTTTTTGAGATATTGATGCTAATAATAATTATAATACGAGAGTTATTTGTAACTATAAGAATAACGGAGACATAATACAAAACATAACTCAAATCTGTGAGTGACCACTCTTCCATAATATGGAAGAAGGTCATATTATGACCTATAGTATTACTCACCGTAATAATACAAAACAATTCAAAATGTAATGTAATACATACTATGTAACTTCCTAAAACCGTTAAGAAATTTCGAGTTTTCTCCACCTGTTCAATAATTTCACTATTACAATGATGAATAACATGGTTCCTTAACAACGTTTGTAGCGAATTGAGGGAATTATTACACATAATTATATATTGAAAAGATTATTTATCAGTTGTCTTTTCGAACTATTTCGAAGAAAAGGAGTGTGATCTCACTACTAGTGTGATTATTATCTTTATCAACAAAAAACTATACATAATATTATTATGTATAGTTTTTTGTTGATACAGATGAAGTTGAAGGGTCGCTGTTTGTTATATGAATGTTTGCTTTGAACTATTAAAATCAACCCCCCCCCCCCCCAAATCAAGATACGTAGATTCAGCAAATCGAATGAATAAACTCTGCAAATTCTTGACACAACGTTTTATTATTTATTATGCTGTTCGAATCAGCTAGGCCAGTGTGAACTATTTTCATTTTTATAACTTTTTAAGACCATCCGGAGATTTGTTCACAACTAGGGCTCAAAGTTAGAGCAGATTGAAAGTCGTCATGAGGGAGCCTGTCGGGTTAATGTTCTTACTTGTCCAGCTGATTTGAACAGCACATGGTTTTTAGATATCGAGTTCATTAACAGTAATTATTAACATAATTATAACGATTATTAATCAATAATCATAATTCACACTACTTGACAATAAATTCATTCAGTGATCTAGACAGAAGGTTGATCTGCACAAAGATGATAATAAACTGCTGTATCAAGAATTGGCAAAGTTTTTCGTATTTTAACGCACGACGTCACTCCTGGAATCAGAGCACGAAAACCCCTTGGATAACGACTAAATCGATACCCTAAACTTGCGAACGATGAGGAGAAAGGCGAGAAGAAGGCGGGAGTCAGCGATAGGCGAGAAGAAAGAACTACCGGCTTTACAGGTGGCCGTTGAGAGGGTATCGACCTCGACCTGCAGCAACGTCTACTGCAGTGCAAACGTCTCGTGACTCGTGTCACAAACGAATCGGACAAAACTCCAATGCGCTGACAAAGCCATTTTTCCATCAAGTATTTTTGCCCGCGTTTTTTCCGGTTTTACTCCGGTGGATGATGAGCTCTAGCTGGAGTTGAACATAGGATGTTACACATCCCAAATACTTACCTACTTAAATTTTCGATAAGCAGTGTCATTTGGGATAAAAAAACCTTCAATGCTTATTTTTACGGTAGACTCAAAATAGTCCATAAATATAGCCAGAGCACTAACTTCTGTGCATAATTGAAGGTTTGACTGTGCTGCAAATATTGCTCATGAATTTGTCTCACACAGTGTGACATGAGCTCTGGTACATTTGAAGAAATTGATGTTCATCTAGCTGCCGTATAGTGCAGTGCTGTATCGCGAATCACGAGGTTTTGATGGTTGTAAGTAAGTCATTTAGAGTCGACACCTCAAACCTTCCGCGTTCGTTTCATTATTCGCTTTATCTTAGTAAATATGACACGATTTATACGCCTCCAGTCAGGTATTTCCGCGATGCTCAGACGCATCTATCAACGTCAAGATAATGATGTAAGAGAACCAAGAAGGAACTATTTAGTCTTGGACGAGTCACAACTAGGAAGCTGTTTTGTGAACGTACATAGTATATTCCTCGTGACGCGCTAAAGTGATAAACCAACGGGGCATTGTGACGTGTCATCTTTTTAGCGACTCGTCCCCTCTGTGTCTGTTTTATTTATTTCTCCGAGTATAAAATACGTCGTTGATTTTATTTTATTTTTCATTTTTGGAACCATCCAACTACAAACCGTCGTAATAAAATTTGAATGAATGAATGAAAGGATGTTATTTTCATAGGTAAACCTACAACATTAAATGTAAATTTTACATGAATAAACGAAAAATCGGAAAACTTATTTTCAGACTGATGTACAAATCTTACATTTAATTAAGTGGTTTTTGTGAACTCACCATAAGACTGTCTAGAATACGCTGCTTGTTTTGAAAATAGGCGAAAATCATCAGCGCCCCATCTCAGAAGTAACATCCTGAAAGTGTCCTTCGTTTCAGTTCAAGACGACGCATTGTGAGTTTATTGCAAGGTAACGCGTGCTTGGCACTTTCTGCAGTTTTATGAGAAGGATGGCTGTAGAACAACTGGGAATACCGAATGAACAGAAGGTTTTTGTGCGATCCCCGCTGGAGGAATTTCAAAAGCGAGCAGAAGAATAGCGCCAGGTGCTGCCTATTCTCTGAAATAAAATGGCATTCGGCATTTGGAAAGTTATTCATTACCCCAGTCGAATCTGCCTCACAGTATCCAGTATTCAACTTCGAAACAACTCAATGGACCATCGATTTGACATTTATTTCATTTTATAACCTTTCTTTGAATACAACTTCAATTCTTCCTATCAATGTCCTTTTGCACGATCACGATTTTATGATCAGAAAATACTAAAGCCCTCATTTCTTGTATACTCGTAATATCTCATTTTGAGATTTTGGAGCGTTTTTTTTCGCCAACAAATTGCTGATTTTTTTCCTTCCCGAATTTATTGCGACCTTTTTGTAACAGAATGTTGTTACTTACAGTTGAGATAACAATAATAATTGTGTCAATAAGCAATGATTGGTGGAACGTGAATCAAAGTTTACAGCCAAAGCTATTCCACGAAGATTAGAACCGTTGTATGGCAGAGATTGCATACTTGACCTGGTGGCAACTTTTGCCATGAGTTCCCGATTTCGACAGTAATTTATTACAAAGATTTATTGATAATGTAGAAACTCTCATTGAAATTCAAAGAATTTGGAATGGTCTGTTTTTCGGCATTCCCAACAAAGGTTTACATTGGAATGACTCTCCTATCATAGGATCCTACCAGTGTAAACCTTTGATGGGAACGTCGAAAAAGAGATAATTCCAATTATTTTGAATTTCCATGTTTATTATGGAGTTTATTATAATAATAAACATGGCAATTCAAAGAAATTGGAATGGTCTCTTTTTCGACATTCTTAACAAAGGTTTACATTGGAATGAGCCTCCTTTAATAACTCATCAGCACTTTTACAAATGTAAATCATGATGAACAATTCCTGAAAAGCCTTTTAATTTGGAAAAAGGCCAATTAAAACAATTATGCTCTCATGTCCTTCAAAATTTGAACAGCATTTAATGCTGTGTTTCCTTTCAAAACCTTACGTATGTACTACTGAAATCATCCACATCGCGAGCTCTCGTATTGCGAAACTTCACGCTTTACAATCGAAAAATAATATTATCGGAATCGTGACCCGCCAATGGGGTTCCCAGACATCTCACACTTGAGATATTTCCCCCGCGGGGGAGGACTCGAAGTTTGAAACAATGTCAGAGGGAAACGCGTGAATGAAATGCCACTTCGTGATATCAAAATATTCACACGGTCGATGTGGGAGATTCATTGCCAGCAACGTGAATTGAAATAGCAGGGGATCTCACTCGAGGAACTACCAACGAGGAAATTCCAATGGGGTAATCTTAGGTGTTAGGTTATTTGGCATAAATACCTCCACCTTTCAGCTCCTCCGTATAAATCTCGAGTTTTTGTGTAGGTCGTAAAGCAAACTGGTTTCAAAAATTTTGGAAGATCAATTTTCAACATTTTTCATTTATATTGTTAATGAGAGGAATGTGATAGGTATTACTGAGAAATTTGATATTACGAAATTACGTTTACGATATTGAGAAATTTGAAATTACGTTTACGATATTGAGAAATTTGAAATTACGTTTACAGAGAAATTTGATATTACGCCACTTAACGCGGCCGATGAATTGGCGAACGTAATGAATTTGAGGGTTTACGTTTCAAGATACGTTGATTCAAAAAGTCGAATTGAAGAAAATCCGTCCGCCGTCTGCGGCACTTTGCCCAGTTGTGCTAAAATTACGAAATTTGGTTTACTGGTTCGGAACAACCTCGCAATGATCCTCGAAACTTTTCATAACCGTAGGTCAATGGGAAGAGGTTCAAAACAAATTTTGAAATTTTGAAAAAATCGTATCTCGAAAAATTGAAATTGAACGGCATATTGGCTCAACGTTAGATCACATCAAAAGTCGTCAACATGAGGGCGAATCATCCGGTAGCTGTCGATTGGTGTGGACTATGACAGTAGGACGCGACGTGATGGATCGGAGATCGAAGGTGCCACTTTTTGGATGGAAAGTGCACATAATTAAATCTTTGGGTTCCACTTTGAAGGCCTATGCTGAAAAGTCACCATAAGCTACGTGTCTTTCCTTAATGTTCAACCGAGGCCGGCACAACTTTTGCATTATGCGATGTTGAAGCATCGTCTAGAGGCTGAGAAATAACAATGACTGCTGCAAATGAATTTATAGTAAATACATCTTTAGGTTAAGTAAATGTCTGTACTTGAGAGCAATATATTGACAGGTTGGGTTGGGAGTAGGTTGATATTGGGTTGTTTTTTGAAAGGTTGAGAGCAATATTAGGTACCTCCGTTGAAGACTTACTACAATGTAGGCACCTAAATTTACTAAATGGTGCTCGTGACTGTCCCTTCATCATCTATTCCTTCGAATAGGCACCTTAAGAACAAACACATTTCCATGGCCTTGGATACGGTCGGTTAGGATAACATATGTATTTACATGAGTTTGTGTTTGTTGGTATGTACAATTTAACTACCTTGTTAGAGGTTTACTGAAGTTACTGGAGCCCGTGTCAGCAGAAATACATCTCGTTCTGGAAATACATTTTGTCGTCAAGGTGAATTTATGGTCTGGGCCAACAAAAACATTTTCACCACTACGGTCTTCTGTTGTATGGAATAAGCTTGTTATTCAACATTGTAGTGAGTTTCTATTTTCATCAACCTCTTATTCATACGAAATCGGAATGACTACCCCCAACCCATTGTCTCGAGACCGCAGCTTTTTTTTCGTGGAGGGCTCACGGTTTCAATAATTTCTGTTTCAAGGTGCGTGCGGTTCCGACCGAATATGACGAAAGTGTTTTTGTTGTTTAGTTGGACCCAGCGTTATGAACTGCCCCGTTTCCTCCGTTTGTTCACAGGGACGTTGCGTTATCCAAACGATATAGCTGAAACCTTCCGAGTACCCTGGTTTCACGTTTCACATCGGATTACGACGTATTCTGTGGTTTTGTCGAACTAGACTGCTACGAATTGAAATATCAAATAGCAAATGTCTCTGGTTCAGTTCCTTTCATAGTTGACAAACAATTTGTTATTCTTGAGTTATCGTTATGGCCACCATTATTATTCATTAAAACTATGATAGAACTTCTGTCCACATTTGTTTTTACCGGCTATATTGACTTGTTGGCTGTTCACGATTGATGCTTTCCGACTACATAATGTCTTATTTCTCAATATTAATAGTTGTTCTGTTTTTTGTTACAGGTAAATATGGTGATTTCGAACGGAGTGGGTTTGTCGTAATTAAGGAAAATGGACTGGGTAAGTAGTAAGTCTAATATATCGTAACTAAGAAGAAGAACGTCGCTATCTGTTGGACAATGGTCGTAACTTCTGTAAGCGGTGTGGAAATGCTGCAGTGTAAAACCCCAAAACCGTAGCTATGAATGATGTTTATAATTTGGTGACAATTTTCTGGTTATGAAGGATTCTAATATTTTCCTGTTTGATTCCATTTTTTGGGCCTCATCAAAAGTGTCACATTATACTTTGCATATCTTAAATCAAGGGAACCACAGATAACTGGATTACACTCAATAATTCTAACAAGATTCGTTCCAGTCGGCTTTCCAACGACGCCAAACACGCTAATTGAAAGAGCGTTCTTGAACTTATTGATTCGAAGGGTGAATGAATCACTAAACAAGGAACCCCGCCAAGAAGTCGGGACGAGGAAATGAATCGGCCCCGTACACGTGACAGCGAAACCTACTCTCTGTTGGTTAACAAGCGGAACTTATTTGAATTCTTCATTGAAAAGAGTTCCTAGCAAATTTTGCTTAACTGCTTACATTTTCCATAATCAATTTCTTGCGATTGATTAGAGATGATCACCCATTTATTAATACGAAATCAGTTACACCAATTTAGAATATCATTATTTATGAGAATCTAATGATCAACATAGAACAATATCATCTGATGATCAAACCAGAAATCGTTCTAGATCCAAGTGGCTGGAGGATTTAGATATGAATTCTGAAACTCTATAATTTAGAATTTCACAAATCATAGTATCTACAACACACCTTAAACATGTATCAAAGCAATTGAGCATTCACCATTTATTAATAATAACTAAGTTTGTGGTTTCTAGAAACCATCCTCCACGGTAGGTTCAATTTCTCTGGCGAAAGTTGTTCCCAACTTTCAACTTGAGTTTTATGTTTGAACTCCACTCTATTCGAATGGCTCATGTACATATAAAGTGACTGGGAGGTTCAGACGTCCATAATGTTCGAAAATCGGACACCTGAAACTCATAAACGAGCTAATAGAAATTACCTATTAGAAAATGTTATGGAATTCACTGCATTTTTCAATTCCAATTTTCATTTCAATAGTTTGAGATGCGGTATTGAGAGGTAAAAGAAAGATGAATTTATACCATTGGAACCAATCAAATTTCTGAGCTGAGAACTCGAAAACGGTGTTTTGAAATCTGTATAACAACTTGAGTTGTTATAATGTGTAATTGGCCTATTTGCAATTTAAATCATTTTTCTAACTGCCATTGCTTACTGCCCCAACTCCGCCAGATAGCACTTATTAACTTCTACATATTTTGGTGCGTTGTTGAAATCACAGTATACACAGTATACTATAGTATGAACGAAAACCGTCTTCACACATTATGTTAATCGATTAAAATCGATGCATCTTCGATCAACAAGGAATAGTTTCATTTCATTAAAGTCAAACACTTAACGATGTAGACAATGGTGGGAAACAATTAGCCGGTCAATAGAAACGGTGGCACCCAACGGCGAGCGAACAACTTGATTGGTGAGACAGCTTTAATGAGGTACTAATTCGATTTAAATAAATATCCGTACCACGATTAACCCTCGTATTGAACTGCTTTGGTAATTAATGAATAGTTTTAATATACGACAAGAATGAAAACGACGATCAAGATCTTCTCTAGGATTTCGATTGATAAGTTCTAGGGTGATGAAATAGCATTAAGGTGATATTTTGGTGGTCACAGCGTACATGCATGAAGGTTTTGTGGTTCTTTCAGTAAATTGATGCAAGTCTAACTTTCAAAATCGCATTCAATCATTTTCGTATTTACAGCCCGAAGAAGGTATAAGTTATGAACAATGTACCTTTGTAGGTAAACGTTGACTATGCAGCTGATATTTTGATAAAACCCATGATAGGAACACGAAGAATAGGATGATCATGATTTGAATCAGCCATCCCTCAATCTGTATAATATATTATTATTCATCTAACGTTTTACCGGTTGATTCATACGCAAGTTCATTATGTTTCAAAGTGCACAAACAGCTTGTCCCAGATCACTACAGCTTCATAGAAATACTATCCGATTCGGGATCTGAGATCTACTCAAATTACTGCAAAAATCTGTCTACTTGTAGAAGCTTCGGAGCTACTAATTTTTGAAAATCTCAACACCTATTTTTCATCCCCGCCCCAAACATGCCAAATTCGCAAGCTTACATATAAAATATGTATATGGCCTACATATAAAATATTATGTAGAAAGAGGTCTTAAAATAGTTTCCATTGGAGCATCACGAAGGGTTTTCAATGATTAGAATTACACAAAAAGGATAACCGACGTTCAAAAAAACTCAGCTAAAAAAGTTATCCAGAATGCGTTCTCACTGCCCATCGTCCATCCTTCCCCCATGCGTATTTTGTCGTTTTAATACATTACGTAGACGGACAGAATCAATATTAGCCGTAGAAATCGAGTTCCCAGGAAAGAAATTAGTGTTGGGTGTTTGTTTTGTAGGTCGTCTTGTTAGAGATCGACGATGTTTGTAGATACTCTGTGTTGAGTACCAAAAAAAAAAACTCATAACGACAATTTGTTCGTGAAGTATGGCCGTTTGAAGGATAATGGAAACATAACAGTGATCTATTCAAGGAATAATATACTTGGTTAATATAATATATTTGGCCGAAAAATACACATTTAGTGGGCGTGAGTGTTTACCGGGATTGATTCGAAATTCCTTATATGGGGTTTGATAGTAAATTCAACCAGCGTTAAGTTGGAAAAAAAATACATTTTGGATCGGACAGATATTTTCGGAGCTAAGTATATCGAAAAATGTGCCCAGAAAACTTGAATTTCACAACAGTGCGTATTTTTTTTATCGTGCTGGCATGGGTATTTAAAGGGACTTGATTACCATTTCATATTTGGGGTTTGAAAGTAAATTTAACCAGCTTTCAGAAGGAAACAATAACTTTTGGATCGGACGAATAGTTTTGGAGCTATAGTCAATAGAGACCGACAAAAGTGCGACTTACCGCAGGTTACCCAATCTTTGAACGCGCGTGGAGGCCAAACTGCTGGACCGAATTTAATGTTTCTGGAGTTCATCGACGCAGGATGTATTAAAAAATGGGGTAGTGAATGTCCAAAGAATCAAGATTTACCGTTCTAGGCACATAAAAGTTGTCCAGAACGGGTTTTTTGGTCGTTAATGAACATTTATCGACCATCCCTAATCCATGCAAATTTTGTCGTATTCAAACATTGGGGGAGGGACAAAAAAGATGGTAGAAAAACTAGTCTATTTTAGGTACTTCCTTTTTACTCCTTTGGAAAAGTGAATAGCTTTCCGTGAATAGAATAGCGTGAACAGCGTGAATAGAAGAAGAGGAAAAGCTCGCGAATGCGATTAACAATTGAAAGAACAAAATAAGCAGTTGAATCTTATTAGCTTAAGGCAAATTCAGCATCAAAAGCAAAAAACCACTGATAGGTAGGCACAAAATCTGCCGCTAAAATCCCCACCTCCTCCAATTCAGTCGTTAATTTTATGAAAATTCATGCTTGGATTATATTGATTCAAAATTATAACTTTATTCATCATGTTTTTAATTTTGATGATTATTTTTGTCCCAGTTCTAGTTGCTAAACGTTCAGCGTGGGTAATATTGGGTATTGCGTTGGTATGTAGTCGTACTAACTCTCACCTCACCTCCAAATAAATAAATTGTATATTCACAGTGTATTACTGCTGTATCCATGAACAGTAACATTTCGCCTAAAGGCTTGACCTTCCGCAATCCCATCGAGATTCCTGCCATAATCTAGGTTCATAATCTGGTTAGTGAACGAATATCCCGCCCGATGTTTGTTGATAGGTGTTGAGACCCAGACTGTAGTTTATGGCGTTCCAAGGCTACAATTATTTTCGCCTTAGGCATCAAAAGTGGGTAAAAATAATAATAATAATAAAACAATGACTAATGAGAACAACTGGCTCGAGCTCTTTATTTAATGAACGTTCGGATGTGAACTGTCATCAACTGTTAGAACTGAAATATTGGTAAGAGGTAGGAACCACTTGAGTGATTTACGCGTCGAAGCGCTGATCCATTGGTTGTAAAATGTCATTGTAATTTATGATAAACAGATTCAGCTTTAATCCTCCAATAACTCTATATAATTGAGGTAAGACACTATTGACCCTTGCGCGGGTTAATTTAATTGCACATTGCGGTTGGTTGCTTAACTACGTAACAAAGACTTTGTATCGACCATTGTGTGGCTAATGATGGTATTAATGTCCTGGGTTGTAAAACCGTCACAACAATGACCCTTTGGTAGAAGAAACGCCCTGCATATCAAATGTGGTCAAGGTCTTCACATAAAAACACGAACTATTTCCTGTTATGTTGAATTTAGATTTTGAAGTGGAATCAATTCTGGAAAATACTTGAAATGTTGGGGTTCTGATCAATTTGCTTATAAATATTTATACTTGAAACCACTTGGTGCAGCCCTAGTTTGACCACGTGAGTTGTAATGTAGGTAGAAACCGCGTTCCTACACGTCGTCTTATCCAACCGTTGTTACAATCTACTCTATGGTTTCCCTACTATCCCGAGGCGGCTTAGCGGGAAGGTGGGTGAGTTGGTGAGGATAAATGTGAAGTGAATTTCAAATGTCTGAACTTCCACGTTGGAGTGAAAGGCGGTCTGCCCGGCACTACTTCCGTCAGAGGGTTATCTGGAGCGGATTCCTATGTGTAGCAAGGAACAAGGTTTAACTTTAAACTAACTAATCCCCCAAATCTGATCTAACATCAACTCCGATCTGAACTGCACCCCTGTATCGGGTAGGGCCCAATGGTTTCCCACCTCAAGAGTTACGTTTATTTATAAGGATATAAGTTCGAGTTTCCACGTCCCTTGATCCGTGCAATCTAACTTCGAACTAACCTGCACACAATAGTTACAGTTTTGTAACCTCCGAGTTCCTAGTCTTTCTCCACTCTTCACTGAAAGTGGAAGGTGTCAGGTTGCTCTCGTATTCTTCTGATTTCGCTAAGCAAAGTTGGTCTCATTCTTAAGGTGTTTCTAGCTTCCTGGTGACTAAAGTCATCAATTTATGTTGTGTTCTCGATAAGCCGATAGTTTAGTGAGAGATTGGTACCAAATACCTCAAAAAAGAACGAAAAATGGGCTCACAAAATCCCTGAGCAACCATTTGTACCCTTATACACACCTGTGCCCAGTCGTTACTCACTGGACAATCGGATGAGAAAAATGAATGTGAGGAAGATGACTTCATCCCTCTGTCACTAACCGAGGTCATCATCGAAAACGAATGTGAACAAGACAAAGGGACCATCAGTGGAGTCCAAGAAGATATCGAAGGAGAAGAAGAACCCAGCAGTTCTACAGAGGCTTATGTTTCAGATGCAGAGGAGCCATCAGCGATGGAAAAACATGCGTCATTTGTGAAAAGCGCAATGCCTTGCTGATTCTGAGGTCATTGATGACGACAATAACATTGTCGCATGCGCAGACTCAACAACAAATCTCAAAGTTGAAAAACCTTCCGGGACTGGAATTTTAAACACATTCTGTTTTCACATGATTCTACGATTTTCAAAGTGTTTATTAAGGAGACATTTCGGTGAGACTCATTCGAAAAAAAAGAAATTTTGGAAAGAATTTTCAAATAATCAAGGAGTTTTTTTCGTGATTTATTTGAGAAAATCATGAGACTGAGACAAACTAACATGCTCCGCAATAAATTGTGACAATGATAGCGGAATGCAAAATTTATAGACCGGGTCTAGATGTATGTTTTTGTTTTCGATATTTGTTACAATAGGTTATGAAACTTGTTTAGTCAATTCTAGTGGATTAAATATTATAGGTAACTTAACAGACTATCTAAGAAGTAGAACAAGGTCAATTATTAGGTCGATATTTGCTATAATAGCACTTGCCTAATTGACCTTGTTGTAATTGTTAGAGTAAGGTATTAAAATTGGATTATACAAATATATAGCTTCAGTAAGCTTTTATGTGATTTCAGTACCTCAATTATGAATGTAGAAGACGTATTTTGTTGCAATTTTGAATTAAAGTTTTGTCCTTGTTTCCCTTAAACTTGTCCTTGTTATTTCAAGGGTTTCCCTTTCCATGCTGAGTGATAAATATTTGGAAATCCAAAATCTATAAAATGTTGACTGTATGCTGTAAATTGCGTCATTTTCTGCCTCAATGCGTGACATTTCGAGTGGTCAACGGTTGGGCCGCTGCTGGGCTACCATAGGACCATCTGGGCGAAGATTTGGCCAGAAACAAGTTTTGAGTTTGAATTTCGTAGTTATGTAGGTCCTACGAGCTCGGTACGAGGGAAAATAGCGTGCATGGCCCGTGTTATATTAACTAACAAGCGTAACCTGACCGCTGCGAAATGGACAATGGAGTGAGTGGAAGTAACTATGCCCTAAGTAAATAAATATAATTATCAATACAAGATTTCCTTACATTACCAATTAAAATTATAATAAATACATCTAAATATATATCGGTAACCTAGCTTTATTAATTCAGCTTTTCACAATAACTGTACACTTGTACCTTCATACATCAAATCACAATAAATTCTACACGGGTCTGTGATAATCGCCTTGTAAGCTACTTCAAGAATACCTATCAGGATTCAGTACGAATTGGTTACTCATTCTGCAACTAGAACTTAAAGCCATCATAAGTGAAGACCGTTTTGAAGATCCTCTTTGTCCAACTGGGGGTAGATTATGTGTATGTGATGCGTACGTTTATCAATAGCCGGGTTTATCGAAATTCAGTTGGGTGCCAAGTTTTTCCGTCGATCCCTAGATCTCATACTTCTGGACATTTCTTGTATGTTTTCTAATTTGTCAATGATAAATCAAGGTTATCATTGAGATATTTGGTCGTTAAATTACAGTATTTTGGTGGGGTGCAATTTTTCGCCCCCCGATTGAATTCAGGCTGAGGTTATACTGGATATTTTTCGGATAATGTGAAGTTCATTTCACCCTACAGTGAATATCATTATACTTTCAAGTGTAGCGGTATTTTGGCTTTCGCGCTATAAAGCTTTGATGCTTCACACGTGTACCAACGTCAATATCGCTCGTTTGATGTTGTTGCCTCACAACCGTGAATAAATTTGAATATATTCCGCTAGCTCTCCATTGCCCTCCACGAAAAAAAGAAGATCACTCGATCTTCGGTTCCGACTTGTGAATCATCTCGAAAGCTTCCGACAACGTGATCTGTACGGCGTTCTACTCGATTTCATGGGGATGAAAGCTTAGATTTATCGAGCCCTCAAGCCTCCTTTCTCTCAAGATGAATGGCCATCATCATCTATAGCTTGATGTACAATTTTAGACCGCTACTACCGTTACTAAGTTAGTGAGATATCGAAATTACTGTTAATCGCTGACACGTTCAAACGATGCCTCCGTACGGCTCAGAGTGTGGGTTCGTTTCAAATGAAAACTCCCCTCAAATATCCTCGTGAATTAAGGTTCGTAAATGAATGATCTGAAGATTCTATGATGTTATGGTGAGCTTAATTACTTACTACCGCATTTTCTTTAAAAAATCCCTAGAAAGGCATTGATGGGGATGACAACCCATTTAACCTCGTGTAGAAAAGATGTTTTAGAGCGGCGGATCGCCCACAGTAGGGGCTTTTAGACTGATGAACCGCCTAAACGGCTTCTACCACTTCATCACCAAACTGCGACCGATTTGAGTTGAAACGTGCAGTGAATTTTCCCTCTTAAACTATAACGAGATCAAACGGTCGGGACTTGAAATTGGCAGAAGTGATTAATGAAATGCCAACCGGTTTTCACGTCGTGGAATCCTCTAATTGAGGAGATTAGTACGTATATTCGATTTACATCCGGTTAGAAACGAATTTGTTGCTTTCTCCCTTAATGGCGACTGTTTGGAAAAATCTGACGAGTCAGTTTCAGTGTTAATAATTGAAGTTGCTTGATTTTTAGCCCATTTTTCCGTTCTATTTTTCAAGTAGATTTTGGGGTGGTGGTGTTCTTCACTGACAATTCACAGGCTTTTTGGGCTGTAGAACAATTTGACGCTGGAAACGCCTTCCTAGATAAGAATCCTTGGCATTTCCATCCCCTCCCGGTTAATCTCACAAAGCTGTTCCACTTCCTTCTTGTTTTTCTTCTACTTCCTTTTTTCTAGTTTTATTGCTTCACGCTGGTAGTGTCAATCCAAATAAGGAAAAATCGCCGTCCTTATATGCCCCGGACAAGGCCAATACCTCGCCTGACCGATCTTCTCACGTTACCTGTAGTCTCCTTCAAATTTTGAGCGCCGGCCACCTGATCACGGTAATTTTCGACGCTCAGGTATTTTCCCAAATGATTCCAAAGTTTCATACAAGGTTTCATGGGCAATAATTCTAGTTTTTTGTTCTTGTTTTCTCCTTCGTTTTGCATCACAGTCATTCCGGGGTTATTGGCTGAACATAGTCCGTTCATTTCAAATTGATCACTTTCATAACTTTGGTCTATCTTTCAGTACAGTTAAATCAAATTACTACACTTTTTATGGTGAAAAATTCGCAGTGCAAAATTATAGTGCAAATACTCTGAGTTGTATCAACTTTTAAGTCTTATTCAACATATAAAAAAATTAGATACCTACTCCTGTCGAAGTACTACCGGAGTATGTTTGACCTAAATTGTTCGCATTGGACTACCTATGTTGAATAAGAGTTAAATTTATAATTCGCATGGAAGCGAATCTCGTATGGTCCAATATCCTGTTGAATATATTAATGTTTAATATAATATTGATTAATTAGTAGGAGTTTATAAACACCTAGGTACTAATAAGTCGATTATAATATACTATAACAAGATTGATTATAACATAATACATAATGTATATTATGCTAATATACCTACGAATGTTTGTAGTTATTCAAGTTTCATCATTTCCTCGTAGCAAAAATGCAAGTCTTTTTGAGAGAAGTGCCTTTGGTTGCTGTTTTTTAATTGGGAAAGGAAGCTGTTCAGGTAATGAAGTTGCCCGCCAGGACTTTGTATTGTATAGAAGTCATTATCTGGATGTGCTAATTGAAGAAGGTACCTAGTTAGTATAATTGACCCCGTTCTTCTTCCTGAAGTGTGCCTAGCTAATAAGTTTAAAGATTCGTGCACATACGTCATGTACACATATGCACACGTATATCGTCATTTAAGAAGCAAGATCGCCTAACCCACAATTTGGACAAAATGAAGTTAAGACGCTTTCGTATTTCAAAATTTCGCGCTGTCAAAGTTGGTTGGTGAACTGATCTAACATGTGATTTTATTGTGATGCAGAATTGCAAAGACTGATAAAATTTACTGTGATCCTAGTTTACGAACTTTAGTCCACTTCAGCGAAACCCTCAAATTCTTAATCTATGAACCTGATTCTTCTCAAAAACATTTTCTGTTCTCCTTCATTCATGTCTTTTATCATTGCTTGGGGTTGTTGTCATTGCATCCATTTTGAAATATTTTCTAGATTAATGTTTTAATTACCTCTACACCTAGAAATCTCTAACATTTATAATACAATAATTTCACAATCATCATGTCTAAATCATTTCAATATGCTAATTTTAGATGACGAAAAAACTCCTGATCCCACCATTTCTTAAGCCAAAACCACCTAATCCTCACAATTTTTCGATCGGAGCATTAATTCATCTTATATCATAGTTGGGTATTTCTGGTGAGCCTACAGTGAGCTAAAAGTACTAATTCTAGCGTGGAATTACTGGTAGTTTTGAAATTAAACAGTATTTTGTCTCTCCTGAAATTTTGGGAAAGAATGGATTAAGCTGTTCTAAGCGCTGTTAATTTTTTAAGGCTGTTCTCAAGCGATGATATCATCCAAGGAAAGAACTTATCTACAAAATTGATAGAGAGGTTACTCAATTTTGACGTTTGTTGGAGTTTGCTACTATTCTCGAAGTACGGTATTCCACATTTTAGAACTCCTTCCCTACAACAATACCTTGAAAATGCTATAAACATAAGGGTAGTAAATCCTTCTTTAGGTTGTTTCGTATGATCCAGCTTCATTGAATTACTGTGATTAAATAATGATCCAAGGTTGTGCTGACGGAGGTCATTATACGACCATTCCATCATATAGGTACTCGTATTCAATTGGTCAACCTGTAAACCCAAACATTTTATGGAATTTAGTCTTCCTTATGACGCTGTTATAAATATGGTATAGGTGAAAATATAATAATATTATGTTGTTACATATTATGTTCTATATATTAGGTAGGTATATAGAAACAATTATTTTTATCAATTGATCGCCAACGGTGTTTCATGCCAAAATGAAACCATACCTTGACGTGAACTATAATTCATGGGCATTTTACAGTTTCCAGTGATTTCCATCGTCCTCCTTTAAATCACAATTGAAATTGCAACCGTCGAATGAATTGGAGTCTGCTAATAGAGTATTGTGGTATCGGTAGATCTGACATGATAACTCGTTGTTGGAGCAGTTCAAACAGTGAGTAGGAGTACTGCTGTGAATATCTATTCAAGTCGTGGTTTATAAATCGTCATCGTAATAAGGAAACGCGAAACGTGTTAAACAACGATAATAAGGCTCCGTAGACACGGATATCACTTAATGTGGTAAATAATTATTCAAATGAGACAGATCCATATATGGTGCAAGCTCGTGATTCGCCCGAACTTGGAATAACGAAGCCGATTGAGACGTTGGGAGATTCATGGATAAGGAAGGCCTTCATACCGTTTCTTAATGCGAAGCGGAGAGCGCTCGTATGACAGATCCTCCCAAGCGAAGGGTGTTTTGCCCTTGAACTTCTTGACATACTTGAAGGTAACTCGGGAGGAATTTCCTACTGTCGTAGAGCACAAAAGAGACGGAAGAACTTGCGCGAATTGTCGACGTTTGAAATAAATCAGAAGATTGACTGCCGGAATGAATCATATTATTGCTTTAATGAGAAACTATATTGAACACAAAGAAGTTAGATGCTATTGTTATGATCACTGGCTCTCAAGCAGTTATAAATCATTGAACTGTCGTCGTGAACAACAGGAGGTCTATATACTATAATTTCTTGTGTTCTTTCGTTCTTTCTATGACTTGGCGCAGTTTGTTGCATAAAGTTCGTGTAACAAATTGAAAGTGACTATCAATCTGTACTTTATTTATAGGTGTACCACCGTACAACGTGTAAACCAGAGGCGGCCGGTGGACTGAAAAATACAGCAAAAATATTCATCACAATTTACGCATTCACTAGCAAATCCACCTTGTAATCCAATGTGAATTGAAAATTGAAATCACTAAATTTCGTGTAAGCACTGACTCTTCGTAAGGTACATGATATTACTTCGGCACATGATATTTCTGGGCTAATTCAGCCACAGCATCTCCCAGGAGGATGTGATTCACAGAATACTAAAACGCAAGATTCATTGTTGCGAAGTACAAAGAGTCCGAACGAAGAATCCCAGTGCTTACTAGCCTTAACCATGGAATCCATGTAGCATTACATGGAATCCCTGATCGGTAATGTAGGATCCATGTGGTCTCTTGAGGTCACTAGATAAGGAAACTACTTCCACTTTTTCTCAACTTATTTTGATAATTCAATGTTTCTGATCAGGGGTTTTTTGTTTGGATGATCCATCCCAATACAAATCGTCCAATCCATTACCATTGGTCCTATCGGTCTTGGAAAAGAGGCAGCTAAATACTGTTGCCCGAAATAATTTTACCATTTTTCATCTACTGAGGAATGCGACCTCAATTCATTATCGATTTTGGCACCCCCTGGAATTCAGCACCGACTGACTACGTCTTGATATTGTGTAACTAGTTATCAGTAATTTCTCGTCGATGGATGGTCATTTATCTTCTTGTGTTTTTGTTATTTTTGTTATTTTTGTTGTTTTTATTATATTAATTTGTCTTCATATCTAATTTGAACAACTGCACGAACCGTTCTGAGTTTCATCCTTCACAAGGGCATCTCTAATAAACTGATTAGTTGAACCATCGAAGTACATTGTAATAGAGTGAGTGTACGTGAAAATGTTCAAGTGGTTAGTTGAACGTTGGAAGTCAATGAAAACTCGGGCTAAGTTACTGGTGGTACTTACACCGACAAATCCCACCAAAGAACCCGTGATAATCGCAGTACCAGTTTCTCTTCTTCAATAAGTGCTCGGAGTCTCCATCTGGGGTTCCACATACCTACTCCAAAAGCGCCAATCACCTTTTTCGGTCATATTCCAAAATGGAACGCTAGAGCCTTTAACAATGGAGTTTAGAGAGTTTCAAGTGTACAGGAATCAATTTTTCTTGAGAATAGGTAATAAGATCAGTTCCAAAGCAGTTCCGTTCAGTAGGAACCCATTCAGTTCCGTAGCATCGATACGTCTGCGATAAAGATCCACGCTATAACTTATCAAAATTGGCGGAAAATTGCACAATTAAGCTATCAAACGTATGGATACTCCAATTTTGTAGCATCCATGACGATTTACACAATTAAGGTATCATTTGTTTGATACGTGTACTAAACACGTATAGCATCCATGCGGGTATCAAGAAAGCCGTGGCAGGGCTGTGACGTCAGAAGACCTTATGAAGAGAGAGAGGGGGAGGGGGTGATAACAGTGATACACTGAAACCTCATATAATTTAAAAAACGACATACCTAATCTGTTCTATTGAGGAGGAATATCCGTTGAATTGATTCATTTTCGTGAATTATTTCATTTTTGAAGCCGATTCCCTCAAACTGTTTGTCTCTCTAGTGCTACCTTCTTCATTAATTTTAGAACGTTTAAGCCATCGCGGGCGAATAGCGTGATTCCGTGCTACGCCCCATTTTGCCCTAGAGCTCCGATGGGCTTGTAAAATACCATCCTCTGGCTCTATTTAGAATAGTTATCACTTACTTTTGCACTTTGCTGTCCACAACCGATAAAAGGGAGTGTTTTTGAGTGTCCAACAAGAAAACAAAAGTGTTTGGTGGTTTGGATAATGCGATTTTGACTATGTCACAATTTATGTAGACTTACTAGGTAAATATGAATGTGTGTTAATTAAATACCTCTACCTTACACATGTTTTATTCGGTTAACTAATAACTTCGTTATTTCTTTCAGGTTTTCCTCGATCACAGGACATCCGAAGAAGTGCTGAAGTTGATCGCTACCAAAACCAACGGTGCGACTCCACTTGTCATGGCTTGTCGGAATGGTCACTATGATGTCGTCGAATACCTCGTCGAAAGATGCAATGCCGATCTTGAACAAGCGGGCTCAGGTAACCAGAGCATCATACTACATCAGTATTAGTTACGCAGTAACTTGGTTTTTACTGGTTCTGCCGTCTAAAAATTCTGATTCCAAAAAGTGACAGAAACATGATTAGAAACATCATCATCTACTTAGTAACTTTATAGTACAATTTTCTTACTTTCGGGGTACTCTTTACACAGATTTTGTAAGGTGTGGCATGCGGAAATGTCTGGAGGGTTTACTGTAGGATTCTAAGTTTCCAGTGACAAATAAAATTATGAGCGCATTGCCAATGCGAATTCCCAGGCCATGTGAACCTTCACAATACGATTCCAAGGTCTGGCATTCTCCTGTCTAATCACAGAGGAAAACGCAATAAATATTGATCCCACCTTATTTATTCTAGATTGTTGTTGAAAAAACTTTTTTAGGTTAAAAGTGTAGGAATTGTAATCAACGTACAGCGTTAATTTCTTGATGTCAACGCGCTATTGGGTAGGTGAATAAAGAAGGTAGGTAATATTGTCAAATAATGGCATTCTTTCTGGTACTTGGTAGTGGAAATCTGTAAGCAATGTGCGGATTTGGTGGTGCCACGTTTAGGAAGTTGTGAGGTATGATGGAGAGTTTCCCTAAGACCACCCTGCTATTTACTCGTACGTGTTGAGAAGGTTCATTCAATCCAAGGTTTTGGCTCGGGATGGATCATGCTGTTTGAATACAAAAATTGTTGTTGTGTTTCAGTTGTGTTTGATGGTGAGACGATAGAAGGAGCGCCGCCGCTCTGGTGCGCCGCCGCCGCCGGTCACTTCGCCGTTGTCAAATTCTTGGTGAAGCGAGGCGCCTGCGTTAACTCCACCACAAAAACCAATTCTACGCCACTCAGAGCAGCTTGCTTTGATGGACATCACGAAATAGTCAAATTCCTCGTTAAACACGGAGCTGGTGAGATTACGTAGAACATGTTAATTTTCTGTATTGTTCATTTTCTCCTTTGGTTGAAAAACCTTTGTCTGTTTGGAGGGTTGTAGGAGGCGGTAAGAAAAGAAGAAGTTTTTCCGAGCTTTCGGCTTTAATAAGCCATCTTCAGGGCTGCAACATATATTGACATCTGTTATAGGTTTGACCGTTGTCGGAATCATCAACTTACAATTCTAATTAATTTAATGGTAGGTACAGTTGTTGACTTACGTAGGTACCTACCTACAAACAATACCTACCTACGTAAGTCAACAACTGTACCTACCATTAAATTAATTAGAATTGTAAGTTGATGATTCCGACAACGGTCAAACCTATAACAGATGTCAATATATGTTGCAGCCCTGAAGATGGCTTATTAAAGCCGAAAGCTCGGAAAAACTTCTTCTTTTCTTACCGCCTCCTACAACCCTCCAAACAAAGGTAGAACATGTTGAAATACTCGTACGTTATATACTCTCATTTGTAATACCTGCGTTTTTCGGATGTGTTGAGAGTCGACTCAGAGATTTGGTGGTATCACATATCTTCGGCCTAGATGTGATATCTCGTAAGTGAAAAACCTCACTTTTCAGGAGAAGCACTCGATTTCATTAAAAGTCGGTATAAAATATCGAACGTTATTCGATAACCTTGGTTATAAAAGAAGTGTAGATGGGAGTTTTTGACATCAAATTTTAGCTTTTTGATCGAAAAACTGCTCTTTTAAGTTTTCACTGGTAAATTGGTACTTCAACCTACGTGTCATCTGCTATTCGAGCGCAGATCTATAAACCGCATTGTTCTTATTATCGATAGTTTTCCAATGTTCAGAAGGAAAATATTTCGAAATAGAACCAATCATCATTAGAGGAACTTCGGTGTATTTATTAGAAAGAGAGTAAATCCCTAAAACCGCCCTCCATATTCGATTTTAAATCCCGGGAAATCTTTTCTGTCCCCTTTCTTTGGTAAAATTGGTCAAGAGTCACATAATTGGCGCAGTTTGTTATTTTTGTCGTTCTAACTTTCTTCAAGTCCTAACTGGTCTCATCCTCGACCATGCTTGACAATGCTTGAGGATAAATCCATCGGTGGTTCAAAACAAATTAAAATGTTGAAGATTAAGTAGGTACCTACTTTAAAAATTTTTTCTTTTTTCATGTAAAACTCATGTTATTATTTTTTCACCACGTAATAGAAATCTTATTTGTGCTACCTATTTATTATCTGCAGATATTGAGGTATCGAACCGGCACGGTCACACTTGTTTGATGATAGCCTGCTACAAGGGGCACCACCATATCGCCCACTACCTCCTGTGTCTGGGGGCTAACGTGAACAGAAAGTCTGTCAGAGGCAACACAGCTTTACATGATTGCGCTGAATCAGGATCTCTCAACATTCTCAAGATGCTAGTCGACCACGGTGCTAAAATGGACGTCGATTCCTACGGTAAGATTAGTTTGCGTTTTGTTGAACCGATAACAGTTTGTTTTTGAAAAGTTCTGTTATTTTGAATGAACTATTGAATATGGTTTTCAATGACTGGGAGTACCTTGGTGTTCATATGTATATCAGTTACCTAAAGGAGACGGACTGGTAGTGTGGGGTTGAAGGGCCCTTGAGATTAGACGACTCATTCTTGATAATCTGCTCCCTTTCCTGTCTCCCCTAACTGGATATAGTTAGTATAGTTCGTTTATGAGGTGTAATTAATGGTATTGTTGTTTGTACACAGTGCCATTTATGACAAGCTACATCCCGGTGACGCTTCGTGTTTCTAAATAATGTACTATGTAAATGAGGTTTTATACTCTTCCCTTAAGGACCCCATCATGCCCTGAAAAGATCTGAGTTAGAAACTAAAATTCTTGTTGAAGTAAAGCCATGTCTGGGAGCGAAGAACAAGCTCCCTCCCCGCCGTACACATCATCCGCTCTCTTGTTTCTCTCATCTGGGATTGGGGGATCAGTCTCAAGCTGAAATATGATCATTTTCTCGGATTCAGCTACCGTGTATAGTACATTGACAACTGTCAGGCCTTTTTTAAACAGGACGTACTATGAGGAACCACCCCCTTACAAAAATTAACCCAATGGAGGGATTTCATTATTTTAAGAAATCTACAGTCTTGCAGCTATGAGAGCACATTTTCGAAGAAATAACTGGTTTTATGTAAAATGGGTTGTTTGGGACATCTCATTCAAATATGGGCAATCTTAAACTTATTAACATAAGTAATCATAGGTACTTAAGTATGAAGACATTCGGTTAATTTGGTATGCATCAGGTGTGGTGCTCTCTGACTAAAGATCAGTAGGTACTTAACAGTCTTCTTAATAGTTACTTGTCATCTTGGAAGGAAGTGGTTCTTCCAGTTCCCTCAATGTCGTTTGTGTTAATTATAAAATATTATTACCACTATAATCATGAAAAATGTTGTCTCCATTTTCTGCCAAGTAACACCTCAGTTTATAGATTTATCAACGCTGAACTCGATGGTGAAGTCAGAATGGCGATATCAGCGTAAAATAATCTTGAAATGTGGTGGCACCTATCGGACTGTTTCACTTTTGGAATTTATTAGTTATTTCCCCCTCCCCTCAAACATCCCAAAACCCCCCTTAGAGTGGCCCGATTCTGGCAATCTACGAACTTTACCTTTTGATTGCCACGACAGATATTTGGTGCGAATTTGAACTTTTTATATCAATTTTATCGACAGTTATCATCTGGAATGACCCATATTATGTACATATGATTTTTGGTGTCTTTTGTCAGTGAATTCAGAATGGTCTGGAACGGATGTTTGTTGAAAATCTTTTCGGAAATTCGAGTTTTAAACATTTTGGACCCAGAACAATAGATTCCTTTTCATCGAAAATTTGCTGAAACCCGGTCTTAAACTTTAATTGTTTCAATTTTTTGTAGTGCCTACGTCCAACAAGCTCGTTCGAATGACCTGCAAAAATAGAACTACTCTCATCCTAAAAATCATCCACGTATCAAAAACCGATCAGTGCGAAACAGAATAAAAACTGAGAGTTACAACGAGATCAGCTCTTTGTTGGAAATTTGTAATTTATTAAACCAAGTCCTCTAACTGACGCCAAACTTGCCACTCCCTGTGTAATTTTATAAGTATTTATACCTAGTATAAGTTTAATGTAGGTAACTCGTATTTCTCATGACGTAAGTACATAACTCTTTGGACCGATGACTATTACGTAGTAGATGAGGGGTGTGACTTGTGACGTATCAGACTGATAATAAACTATTACGCCTATAGGTTGCTGTAACCTTTGTTTTCATGTACCGCTTTATTGGGAAAGTAAACGAGTACAAAGGTTTGATCAGTAAAATCAATCGACATCCGTTAATTATATTTATTGTTATTGGGTAATAACAATAAGAGATAAGAATTGAAAAGTGTTTGACCAGGCTACCGAACCTTTCTGTCTCCTCTCGTATATATGTGGGACCCTACCGCTGGACCATTAGTTGGCTTTCGGATTCAGACCCGAGTCTTTCTCTGGTTACCCGACATTACCCGGTTTTTATTTAATCTGAACATTATGATGATACCCTCAGGTATGACACCTCTTCTGGCGGCCAGTGTAACTGGACACTCTCACATCGTCGAATACCTCATAAGCCTTCCGGAGATCGTCAGCAGGCAAGAGAGTATCGACGCTCTGGAACTGTTAGGAGCGACGCTGGTGGACAAGAAAAGGGACATGATCGGTGCACTGGAACTTTGGAAAAGGGCTATGGCCATCAGGTTAGTTTGCTCCTTTAGTAATAATGAGTAATATTAACCTCTGAAAAAAATTCCGTGTAAAAATCACCTAAATATCATTTAAAAGTCACTACTTAAATATCATAATATATAGATGTGAAGTAATAAAGACGTCAAGGCACTGGCTAAAGTTGAAACGAAGCTCTGTGCAAAATTTCAAGGGTTTTTGATGTTATATAACTCGGATCCCTTTGAACCTACCGACTTGAAACTTTCAGGGCTTTTTTCTATTATCCACACCAAGAAGATACAAAGGTACCACATTTTAAGTTGATTGGCTGTAGACCCTAAATTAGCCTAAACTTCAGTTTTTTGTTCCTAACATGTTTTGGGTTGAGATAATGGGTTGAATCTTTCAAATAGAACTGGGTTATGTTACAAAGAAGGTCTATGCAAAATTTAAAGTCGATTGTTCCTGTTACCCAGGCTGTAGACTCGTCAAAGTTGCCAAAATTAGCCTAAATTTCAGTTTTTTGTTTCTAAAATGTTTTTGGGTTGAGATAATGGGTAAAATCTTTAAAAAGGCTCTGTCTGAAGTTGAAACGAAGCACTGAAAATTTTCAAGTCAATCGGTGAAGGTGGAGAGGCTGTAGCCTTGCCTGTCTGAACAAGAAGGAAAACAAGGTAAGGGCGAAAAACAGGGTTTTGAAGTGATATAACTCGCCTCCCTTTAGACATAGCGACTTGAAACATTCAGGGCTTTCTGTTATCCAAGAAGACCCACACCTAATTTCAAGTTGATCGGTCAAATGGAGCAGAGATATGGGTACCTAGAAAAAGCGTTTCGTGGCTTGGGGTGTTTACAATTTTGAATGGGGAACCCCTAAATCAAGCAAAGAAATAACCAGATGGAAATTCATTGCAGACCATTCGTTGAACAACGTTGTGCCATCTGTCTTGTCATAGGACTCCTAAGTTCATTGATCAATCATTCCAATCAATTTTTGTGGTGAATAAAGGAGGATTGAGTTTGTTTAAACGCTCAACTAAAACACAGCTGTTTGGTCACGTAAAAGTTGTCCTCATTCAACCACTTTTACACAGGGTTTTTAGGTTTAAAGGCGGTTATGTGGTTGGCAATGTCTTCCAATTTGGGGTTGAAACAAATTTATTTTGTGTACCAGGCAGTTTACTCATCCAATGAGAATTGACAGAAATTGTTATACGAGTATGTAATCGAACCCACGAGAAGTTAATACAACTAGAAGCGGAAAACCGAAAACAAACCTATTGCCAGTCCCTCTCGCAAAATGTCCGATAGTCCAAACCTAATGAGTGTCTTGAAGGAGTGAAGTTGTGGCCCCTTCTCATCCCAATAACCACCATGAGGTCCTGCCATGTGACCACCATGTGAAACTGGTTAATTTTCGAATGATTCATCCTCATGTTATAAATACCTACTCAACGTTACTACTATTTCAAGAACTAAAACAATGTATAAATATTGGTTCACATATTCATTTTTATGACTCGACATTTTAATTTCTCTATTCTCTGCACCTCAGATTCGCTGACGGCCAACCCCCTCTGCCCAAACCCGCTCAAACCGTCCCTGTCGAAGCCTACGAGTACTCGAGGGAGATGAGGACCGCTGAAGAATTGGACAACCTCCTCGCAGACCCCGACGAAATGAGAATGCAAGCTCTGCTAATGAGAGAGAGGATCCTCGGACCTGCACACCCGGACACTAGTTACTATGTTCGGTTAGTTACCACCTGTCACATGTATTTTGCGTTGGAGATTGAACATTAATACCGACAAATCTGCATTGTTCAAAGTTTACATTACGAACATCAGCACACACACCGAGTCTACACCACAACGGACACATCCTACCACCCTGCAACACTGTCCGATACCAACGTCCGCCTGGGCCAACGTCTGACTCTGGCAGTCCACATAAAATACCTGGCAGGCAAAGTACGACACAGGACCAGGACCCTCAGACACCTCCTGGACTGCATGTTATGCAGTCCATCAACTAGGTCCATATTGATTGAATGAGTGTTAGGTAACTCCGTCATTTGTATGAGAGAGGTAGTAGAGTTGATATGTGGTCCAGGAGGTGTCTGAGGGTTCTGGTTCTGTGTCGTACTTTGCCTACCAGGTATTTTATGTGGACTGCCCTATAATAATTCCCTATTATCCCAACTGTAGTGTCCCAACAACAGAAAATATAAGTTTTCCCTTACCCGAAAAAAAATACTGTGTACTCAAAGGAAAGGAGATTGTCGTTCTGAATGTAGACGAGTTGACTAAGCCCAAGTTACAGAGACTCTCCCTCAAAACATGGAATGGAGGAACCTATCCATCCTCTCCATCCATGAGTTGAGATGATGATTCGATCAGGGTACCTATTTGAACGGATAAAGATTCTTCCTTTGAATAGCTCCATTCTTAAATGCAATCAATATTATAGAAAACTAATGCAACCAGTCTTCGGTTTTGACGAGACATCTGCAGTTTTGGACATGAAAATGTCTTTGCTCTGTCCGTCTGTGTGCATTCCACGGTAATCTTCCACCGAGTGGTCAGATTTTATAGAATAGTTTCATGTTAACCAGACGAACGTACCTTCAGGGCCGGTTTCACCAACGTTTTTAATCAACGTTTAATAATTAAATCGATGATCTTAGGTGGTAAACAACGATGTCGAGTTTCACCAACGTCGTTTTAAATAAACCAACGAGATAAGAAGATAAATCAACGATTAAAATTAACCAGCCGATTTTGGCTGGTTTAAGCCCTAAATCAACGATTTACCACTCCGCCATCTTGCCAGTTCTCAAGTTTTGTTGTGATCCGTTTCTCTATTCTTTTTCATTCTTGACACCTATGATGCCCCTGCTCTGGTTAGAGCATTTCGGTTGGTGGACGAAATTATTGATGAAGATGAAGACTTCTCAATTCGACGGCCGCGATGGATTAAAGAGAGGCTAAATGATTTTGACCTCGATGAAATCGACTTCAGGGTGAGGTACCGGCTCTCGAAAACATCAGTTCCATCCGTTCTTGAACAAATTGAGCATAAAATCGAGTATCCAAGTGACAGGGTTTTCATTTGACTCAAACTTCGGCTCCCTCTTCCGCTTCTGCGACGCTGCCGCTTCCATCGAGGCAACCGATTCACAAAATTTTAAAAATGAAACAATAAACAATCACAACTAAAAATCAACAATCACAACAATCAAACGAAAAATAGTAACATATAGGGAAAGCAGAAAAAGAAAAATCGGGAGGAAGGCACACAATTGAACAATCGGTATGCCGTTATCAGTCGTTATCGAATAGCATCCATGCTAATTCGCCGTATAATTCCATGCTAAATCGTCGTTTAAACTTAAATCGATGTTTTATTAAAACAACGTTTTATGAAATCTTTTTAATCGTTGATTACAGTGGTGAAACTCATTTCTCCTTATCAACGATTAAAATCTCTGGTTTGATAAATCAATGATTAATTTTAACCATGGTTACGAGTGTTTGGTGAAACCGGCCCTCAGTGGCAGATGAGTTGTACAGGATGAAATAATGAGGTTAAACAATGTAGTCAGCAACACAACTATGACCAACACAACTACAAGTTTCAGATTTGTCTTTGTTTTGTCTGACATACCTATGCAACCGTCAGATACCTATGCATCAGTCTTTAAGGTTAATTCAGTCTGTTGGACAAACCTGGACTCTATACTGACTACCTCTTCTGGCGTCAAACTCTCCCCATTACCAGACTTGGTGAGGATCCCAGAGAATAAATCTAGGACTTAGTAATCCTGTCATTCACTATCACAGTCAAGACTCTCCCGAGGGTCTCTTCGTTTTGTATTTTACCCATCAAATTATTCGTGGTGGTTTGAATAGTAGGCATCATATATAAGTAATCAGACTCGGCTGAGGTAGGAGTATCCAGGTTCACTTAGCTTGTGCATGTTACTGGTGCACGTTGTTGCTAAGTACATATAAACAGTTAGAAATGGCGTTGAATGAAGAAAAGGTCGTTCAAACCAGCTGAAAGTTCAGTGGTGTTAGTTCTTAGAAGTGGATAACTTTGAATGTCCTCATCGATAAAAACTTGAAACCAAGTCCCAAGGAAAAATCAGGTGATTTCAGACCTCATGATTCATCAATTTTTAGTTTCCGAACTCCATAGAAAATACTTGATCCTCACCATAACTTGATCCTTATTATTTAAACGTGTCAAAATTGATAACCTACCACCACGATCCACGTGATCTTGTGACGTTTGAACGTAATAAAAACGATTTGACTCTGACCATAAAACATGTTTACATTGGAGCAGTTTATATCACTCACTTCCTACCTTAAGGCTTTCAAAGCAATATTAGCGTCTTGTCTAAGCTTTTGTTTTTCCTTGTCAGTGGGTGATCTTACTCATTTGTTTTCAGATACCGCGGAGCAGTGTATGCCGATGCAGGAAAATTCTCCCGTTGCATCTCCCTATGGTCGTACGCCCTGGATATGCAACAAGCTATGCTTGAACCCCTCAACCCCATGACTCAGTCATCTCTCTTCTCCTTCACTGAGCTCTTCTCCTTCATGACTGGTGAAGAAGGTGAGTTTGAACATAATGGGCGCAGTCATTTTTGGGACACATTAGTTGTGTTTCTCTGAATGAGTAGTTGTGAATCGTCAGTCATCTAACAACTACATCATGACTTAGTTTTAAACCTAAATACACTTTTTGGCTTTCCTAGATTTGATGATCTATTAATAATTAAATCGATTACTATTCTATCGAAATGAGATATTGGTTCCATCTGGTATCGATCTAATTATTACAATTGAAGTTTTGGCCCATAAACAACATGATTAAATTCATAGGTCGAGCCAGTGGGAGAGGTCGTAGAGTGCCTGCCGTCTCCTTCCAGGACATGCTTCAAGTTCTCGAAAAAGCCGTTAAAGAAGTCAGAGCCGGAATGGGCCTCAGCGCCGTTCCTCACCACAGTCAAGCAGGTGGAGCCAGCGTTAGCGCGTTCAGCCCACAAGGTAGCAGCAGCTGTTCTCCACCCCCCACCCCCGAAGGTGGTAAAACTGGCTCGTCGACAACTCAACCAGAGCAATCTCATCTTCACAGGTCAGATTCTGCATCAAAGCCTTTTTTGTGTAAACTTTTGAAGGAACTGAGAAGTAGAAGGAGCCAACCCTTATTACTTTGAGTTATGTACTCCTAATTTAGCAAAGACATTTCCCTGAACTGTTCATGGCAGGCAGGAACCCTACGAGTTAGGCAGTGGACAGGGTAGTTATTAAAAGGACAATATGTAAAGGGAATGGCGGGATGTGGAGGGGAGCCAAAAATTGCCACCTCCTGGAGGCCTGATTCCACATTGAATGGTAATAATAATAAAACGCTTGTGTACGAGTCTGCAACACATTAGGACATTTTATGTCTTTAGTTTCCACGTTAGATCACTTCGAGAAATCAACACAAATGCTTAGCAATGATAGTTGTAAGCGAAAATCATCAGAATAATAATGAAAACGACTTGCGATACCGGTAGCTATGAAGCGGTTTATAGTTTTAAACTGCCGTCTTAGCAAGAAGGGCGCATCTCCGAAAACCAACATTTTCAGTACATACAAGCAATTATCGAGATATACGCCTTTTTTGAAAAGCATTCCAAGCATGACAGACGAGCGTGAAGATAATCTGAACCCCGTCAAACGGTTTACCTAACTGAGGCATATGGGATGCTAAGCATTTTGGTTGCCATGAACTAGATTTCGAATTTTCGCTAAGCAAAAAAGTTGTATCTCAGGATATGCGGCTTCCTTGCTTAGTAGAGAAAGGTATTCGGCATGATATCCGCCTTTTATCCTTAGAAGAAACGACATACGCCTAACCGCCTGAAAGAAATTTCAGAGATACGCCCTTTTTTACTAGCGTTTTTTTTTTTGTGTACATTCTGGTACCCGTAGGTACATGAACGAGGTACCATCAGGTGCAGAACACTCCAAAGATTCTAGATATGCAAAAACCCGAAAATCACCAAAATCGGAGATACGTACGCCCTTCTTACTAAGGACGGCAGTATAGACCTCTTGTAGTTGTGTACGTGCGTCTGGTTAACATGAAAATATTCTATAAAATCTGACGATTCCAACGAGCTGTGAACGATTATCGTGGGATGCACATAGACGGAGCTGTAACTGTAATCGTAAGCAATTACATAGTTGCGGATTGGTTGTACGTGAAAATGATGCTATTATCAACCGTAACGCTTTTTTATAACGCAACAAAATTGATTCTCATTCGTTAAGTTACCTACTTTGTTAAACAAGAAATGACACCAAATACAGGAGTTGTGGTTTGGTTGTGTTTAATTATTCTGATTTTGCCTATTTGTTCTGTTTGCCAGAGTTCTCGTCATTGCCCTCCATCTTGCCTCCTTGACAATGCAATCACTCGCCAGACAAAACGTGTACGGGCCTGGTTCAGAGCCGTGGCAAACAGCTCATTCAGTCCTCTATCAACTCGTCAGTCTGGACCCTCGTGGACGCGGTGGACAGACGCCTCTTCATCTGGCATGCTCAGAGGATACTGGCCTCGTTGGTCGCTACCCAGCGTGTCACTTCCCATCGACGATCCTCGTCACCTGCCTCCTTCGTGTTGGAGCTGACGTCAACGCTCTCGACGATTCTGGAGCGTCTCCCCTGCACGTTGCCGCCCACTCGAAGCCAAGTGCTTCCCTCGTTCGTGCTCTGCTCTCAGCTGGTGCTCACCTCGATGCCATCGATGGCTCTGGAAGGACCTTCTCACAGCTGCTTCCTCCAGATATTCCTCTGTCTAAAGTGAGTTGGATTACAAATCACTGATAGGTCCTCCAACTTCCGAACCTAAGGGTGGGGGGGGGGGGGTTCAGGGGGAAAGTTTCCCCATAAATTCCCCAAATGGAACAGTCTGACGAGAGACACCTCATTTTAAAGTTTTTTTTACGCTGAACATGATGATGTCATCATAATTGCGATATTTCATTCCGTTCTCAAACTGGAGCACTTTAAAGATGAAGAAACGTGGTTGTTTCTCAAGAGGTTCCTCACGTTTCATCTGCTCTAATCTAATAACGGAGTGAGATATCGAAATTCTGACTTCACCATCGTTTCAGCGTTGAAAAATCTATAAACTGAGATGTTACTCGGCAAAAAAGGAGACAAAATGTGTTATAAAACCAGAAATACGGAGACATTTTACATAAAACCAGTTATTTCTCCAAAAAGTCATGCTGCATGATTGGATTTTTATGCTCGTCCCAATTTATTTAAAACTCAATTGTTACCTAACATTTATAAATATTAACTTTGACTTTTTTCAGCTGTGCAACGAAGTGAAACACTCAACTCTTGCATGCCTCGCAGCCCGCGTCCTCAGGAACAATCGCCTGCCCTACCTGGGACAAATACCCCGACATCTCGAGCCCTTCGTCGCTTGTCATTGAGTCAACAAAATCTAATATTATTTTGTGGGTATATTTCGCTCATTTCAATGAATATCGTCAACCTATTCATACCCTTATGTTCCTCTCTTCCTCAATATTGTAAACGGTAATGTCGCAGCAATCTTCGTAACTATTTATTATTTTCTCTCCCTCAAATTTAGGTTTACACTCGGTAAATTGTGATCCACCGTTTCGGCCCCCCCAAAAGAAATTGTTATTCAAATGCACCAAAATTAAACTTGTCACTCATCCAACTTATTTATTTCTGTTGGTTTTGTGTGATATTACTAATATTAAAATCGGGGTAGTTTGACTCGTGATTTTTATTATTATTTATTTGGGGCCGGTTTATCAATTGCCCAGTTAGACAGGCAGAAGAATATACCACAGTATATTTTACTCCCAGATTGCTGGTTCAGGGTATCTAAAAACCAATATATAGGTCAAAACCAATATATAGGCAACATATTGTAATTGGGCTTGCCCGTATAATAAATAAATAAGCGAACTGTCGTATAGTCAGATAATCGATTATCTAAGTAACTAATCCAAGAGCAACTTTTGAATTGAAGTTTTTTTTTTTTTCAAAATATTTTCCGTTTTCAAGGAAATATTAAATATAAATAATAAAATAATAAATTTTATTCAAATTATTCATTAACACTCATGAAATAACATACGAAACCTCCGTAAATTCGGTTGAGGTTCGAAATTATCGATAAAGACATAACAATCTTGTGATACAGTCACTAATTATCTTCCAGACAACGATTCCAAATCACCTGGACCTGTGTTAGGCCCTAAATGGGCTCATGTACTCGTCAACTAACGCCTACAGGGTAAACGATTTGACTTAACTGCCTGTTACAGTGGATTGATAAACCGGCTTTATTTATTTACGAGTATTTAATTTTTTCAATCTTGTGTTTGACTGTCCTGAACATCATAATTCATCACACCTTTGAAACCACCACCCTTACGACATTTCGACCGAATTTCATGTCATGACTAAAGTTACTATAATTCAATATTTCCACCATCTTAAAAGGAAATAGGCCTCGAAATGTTACAACTATATAATACAAAAATTAGCGTAAAAGGCAGAATAATACGCTTAAAAAATCGATATTATAGAAACAATTTGAGAAGTTCAAAATCTTGAAAACCCTGATTTTCATTTTTTATGTATAAACAAATTTTATTTTTATTTTTTTTAATCATTTTTGCCCAAATTATTGCTGTTTGATGGTCGACCATCATTCTGCACGTCTTGACTTTTTATTTTATGCACAGTATCAACATTATTTTCGCAACGATTTCACTCAGTCGAACACAAGAGCAGTGTGGGAGGGACCGTCCCTTTGACTTAACCTTCGATATTTTCTGGTGTCATTGGAAAATGATAAAATCCGTTGTTTCGTTACTTATATAAGCGTTTTTAATGAGAGCTTTGGACTTACGAAAGGAAGAAAAAGATTGTCATTATGGTTAGTTTCGTCGATTTTTTCAGTTAGTCTTAGCTGTGGAGAACTGCCCAAGCGAGATCCGTGGTGGAGTTAAATGGTAATTGTAAAAAATGTGATATTGTAATAATTGTTTTTTCTTATATATATTTTTAAGGTTTTTTATTAAAATGAGAAATCTCGTTTTCTTTCATCTGCCGTCATCATCGCGGTTTGCAGTCAAAAGTTTTCATTTCAGAGAGTCGTATTGAATTGAAGTCTCTGTTTTTTGGAAATGGAAGATTTTGGGGACTTATTGCTCACTAATGTAATGGTGCTCCCGTCTGAGTGACTTTAGCCTAGATCTTCTGCAAAACGCGGCGGTAACTATTAATGTCTCATATTAATACTTCCCCCCAACATATTTGACGGTTAATTCATTTTCGTTTTTTTTAAGGATTAAACTATTGTATGATTGTTGAAGTGCTAGCAATAAATTCGTATTTTGGTTGTCATGTATTTATCTAATGAGAGTGTCCATTTTGTTCAGAAATAAACTCTCACATTCGTTTAGTTGTTTTGTTTTTATTGATCCTACACTCCGCAATCCAATCGAAGTAATCAACGGCTAGGAACTTAGAGAGTTAAAGAGCTAAATTGGAGAGTTAGAATAGAGTTCGAATTAGAGAGTTAAAGTGGCACAAACCCGAAGACGTATCGACAGAACGTATCCCATGGATCTGTCTTCGCAGTAACGTCGACGCATCGCTGTAACGCCCAACGTAACTCTCCTAGAAGTAGGTAACTGCGAAATTCGCGTCAACCCAATCTCCAGCAGTTTATCTATTTGTCTTACGATTTTCGCTCACCTTTTTCGTCGCAAATTTGCAAAAAAAAAGTTAATGAATCAAAAACATCATCACTAAGTGATTCTACCCGAAAAAATACCGCAACATGAAGAATCGCATGCAATAACTTATTTAATACACACACAAAAATCATGCTTTACAGTTTTTTTGCTCATTTAGAGCACTCAAAAATGCATATTTCCAAAATAAAAATGTCCACATTTTGAACATTTTCAAAATATCTTAGATTCATTTGGATCAAATGTTTCTAAAACGGTTTATCGTCGTCTGTAAAGATCGCTGTTCTGTGTGCAACTGAGGGAGTCCCCTATCATACTATGCTATCCTTGTGAGTCAACATTAATTATACGAATTAATTAGAGGCAAAGGCTAAAATATTGATGAGATTATGATAGAATAGGTGACCAGATAAACATTTCCGAATGCAGGGGGAGTCGTACACATCACAAACAGTTACTGAAGCTACAGTGTAACTGAGCTGTAGCTCTAGTGTAACAGAACTGTAGCTCTACTGTAGCTTCTTCATGAGATGAGGTTACAACAAGTGAAGGTTATGGAACCTTTCCACTCCGCTGTCGGAGCGAAATCAGAAGAACGCTAAACAGGGCTCTGATGCGTGGCGGATTTAGGTAGATGCGTTGCAGCGTTACGTCTCAGCGCTACGTTTTCGGCGGCGGGATACGGATGCGTTTGTCGATACGTCTTTGGTTTTGTGCCACTTCAACTCTCTAATGATAGCGGTGGTGGCATCACGACAGTCTGTTACGATCAAAAATCTGTTCAGCGTTCGAAAATCAGTCGACCAGACGCAGGGGAGGCTGTTGATGACCTACAAACGCTCATTCAAGAAATTGGACTATAGGTAATGGACAAAATGGAGATTGAAAATTAATCCCATCAAGTCAGTAGCATTCTCCCACTCTCAACAGCATGTAGCCACAAATACTTGGGTATCACCCTTAGATCGTCGATATATTTATTGCGGTAAACCCACACAAGCACATGTTTTGTTGGATACGAGTGTTGACCTTTTGGAAAATGTTGTTGTGTTTGAAAAATAGAACGGACGATTATTGATTATTAATTATTGAGTCTTTATACAATATCAATAACCATTCCACTCACATCAACCAACTCGCAGCCGACGGATTCTCACCATCCCCCAACAGACGACTAGTCAGACCACGACACATCCTTGACTTCGTTGATTGACAAACATGATATAATATAAAATTTAATAATTTAAATGGCATCCAATGGTGCCATAACCGACTACAGTAACTGTTGTGCTATTAGGTGTGATTCTAAAATCGCTAAGATGTGGTACAAATAACCTTTTCCAAGGGTTTTTCACAGTTTAGAAGTTTGTAAATACTTTCATCTGTAGAACTATAATTTAATTTTTGAGGGCGAATGAAAAGAACATGTACACATTGTACAAATATATTTCAATTGAACATCTATATTTTAGCCATCACAGTTTAGCTTATTAGTGTCTGAGTAACTAAGTGAGTCGAGTGAGTTGAGCTTGTTGGTAACGTTGAAGGAGGCACCTTAACCCCCTAACCGACCATATTTTCGAAAGGAACAACTTTGGAAATGCCATCAATGATTTGGTAGACGATGTTCGCCATGGCCTTGGCGAATGGAGGCCCCATGGAAACGTACAGTTCTTTCCAGTTCTCGTTCAAAAATACGTTCATGTTCTTTTCTGTAAGAATAAAATTGAATGTAAAAACCAAAATAATGTACTGATACGTTTTGTAGACAAAATCATCAGAAACCAAAACATCCCATGTCATGTAGCATGTATATAACAGCGAATTTTCGAAGAACTACCTGGTTTTGTGGAAAATGTGATGTTAGGAATGTCTCATTCAAATATGGCCAATCTTAAACTTATTGGGTATTTCATTAAGAAGCTATTCGGTTCCTTCTATCATACCTGTGATGAATGAGGAAGAACGAACATCTTAAGCTTATAAGTGCGAATTAATTGATAATATTTGAAACCAAAGAGTGGAGTAATTCCATATTATTCTAATATTCAATATTTGATACCATACTAAACCAAAATTGTGTTATTTCGTCACTATTTTCGCTTTGGGCATCTTACCCCTCCGCCTAAAACTTTCTGAAAATTCATTGGCCAATGTTTTCCCAAGTTGATACCTTACAAAATTGAAACTGGAGTAGTTTTACGCAAAGTAAAATTTGGGATGGAAGGGGGGAATCAAAAATTTTTGAAAACCAGAAGATTGGATAGGTACTTGACGAATTAGGTCTCCATTTTATCCCGAGTAACACCTCAGTCTAAGTTTCAACGCTGAACTCGATGGTGACATCAGAATTGCGATATCTCACTCCGTTATCAGAATAATCTTCATCTTCAAAGCGCTCCAGTTTGAGAACGGAATAAGATGTCGCAATTCTGAATTCAACGTCAGATCGCATTCAGCGTAAAAAACTGTTCAAATTAACAGTCACATAGACTGTTAATTTTGAGAATTTTGGGTAATTCCCCCCCACCTAAATTTCCCCCCTAAAACTCCCCCAAAACCCCCTTAGGGACGAGACAGATGTTTTGTGCAAATTTGAACTTTTTATCTGAATCCCATCAGTAGTTATCGTCTGGTATCACACATACATAAATATAAATATACATGTGATTTTTTCATGTATTTTGGCAGTGAATTCAGGATGGTCTAGAAGGGATTTTGGTGCATGTAAATTTTTTTCTCGGAAATTCGAGTTTCAAAAATTTTGGATCGAGAACATTAGCTTCTTTTTTTCGAAAATTCGCTAACAATCATGATCGTACGTACCCAAAGCTTTATCGCCGTTGAACAGTCCCTCGAAATGAACTGCGAGTTTGCCAAGATCGGTCTTAAAGTTTCCATTTTTGAATTTCATCCATTTTTTCCCTCTGCGTTCTTCTAGATCCCAATCCATGGTGTACTTCGCTTTCAGTTTTTCTATAACAGACAAATCAGTAGGTACCAACAAACATCAAGTAGGGGTCTCTCGAGAGCTTTCCAATGAGTAATATTCATCAAGCATTAATTTACGCACATCTACATAACTAAATTTAAAAACGATTCTCGTGTTCCTTGGGTATTTTTGAAAAATTTCACTACAGTTGAAATGGAGTCGAACCAAGCCGATTTTGAATTTGGTGTCTGTCTGTCTGTTTGTTTGTCTGTCCTTCAATCACGCGAAAACGGCTCAATGTTTCCGTGATCGGGGAAAGACATAGGGGGGTTCACTTCCTGATCAAAATCCCAACTCCCAAATAAAACGCCAGGATCTATTAGCACATCCGTAGGCCCAGAAATGGCTTATTTCTCTATAAGTTGATTATATTCTTCATAATTTGATTATATCTCTATCATGCGGCCCTCAATGAAACCCTGAATCAAGCAGATTCTCTAAGTTATGCAACCGGCGTCTTTCTTTTTGGAAGGACCTTGGATCTACTTGATTGGAAGGCAATTAAGTTTTTTGGTGGGTTTAGCCAACTTGAAACATCGGAATCGTCCATATCATAACCTAACCTTTTTCACATTATATAAAATGTGGAAAACCTGACGTGTAGCGCTTTTTAGTCCAGTCAAAATAAGAAAAATAGAGGAACTAAAAATACCAGTTCCAATTTTTTCAGGAATGTGTAAAGAGGAGTCCCTTGAATGAGAAAACAAAGTAATAAAGAGAGCTTTAAAGGTTCCATTTTTCAATTTTTCGCGTATAACTCGAAAACAGCGTCTTCAAAAAAGGCGTGTAAAAGTTCTTCCGTACTAAATGAAAGCTTATTAAATTTCGACCCAATCGACATAGTTATAGCTCCGATATAGCTCCGCCAGCCATGTCATGATAATATGATTAGTGACATAGACAGTTGAACAACGCATAGCTGCCCCAAATAACCACCCCTGCAGAAAATGGTACTACTTCAGTGAAGATATTAATTTTCCCCCTACTCCCTGACAAATAGTCCATCTAGACCAAAAATGGGCGACTGGAGGAACTAAAAATACTAGTTCCAATTATAAATATCATGTTATTGGTATTAATTTGGTTATTGGTATTAATTTGTATTTACCAAGTTCGAAGCTACAGGGTCCTGCGCCTTGGAGTGGCAGCAGAAGGAATTTACCGCTCGTTTTTTGTTTTCCTTTGAATACCAAATGCGGTATTTCGAAGTCCCACTCGAGGTGCTTCTTGTTGAAGTCTGTTCTGGAAGAATGAAGGCAATTTTGTTATAATTAGTCTAGAGTTAAAATGACATTAGGCTGCAATGGTAGCTGGTCGCAATACCTCACAAACTCCGTTAGTTCCGAATGATAGGTACATTTATTTACCACTACGGTGTTGCCACTAGGTCTAAAATTTGATGCATTTAATGCATGTCATGTTAATAACGGCCCCCTTGATTCAACCTTGAGTAAGACTATCCTAGATAATTTATTATGGAAACAGCTTGTTGAATCGTAGATCAAATTCTTCAAGCGCTTCCAGTGTACTCGGCAAAAATCATCCACCAATTCCACCCTCGTCGCCAATGTAATATTTCGAGTTTAAATGGGGATAAATTACGTGAATACGTTGAGCAGCCTTAAAACTCATATAAGTCTATCCGAAGCTCAGGTCTTGGTGATCGTCGTGCTACCACCAGCACAAGACCAAACCACAGTGATGTCAAAATTACTTGCTGCTGTAATTACTTGAAGCGGTCCGTTCAAAGAAACAAACTGTAATATCGACCAAGTACTCACTTTGAGCCAACCATTTTGGCGTTCTTGAGCCCGGAGACAATGAGATCCGTTAACGTCAGGTTGAGAGCGATGTTCTTGCTGGCACTGTCCGTAATTTCCACTTTGATTATTTTGTAGGGGTCTGCTTTTGGAATTTTGTATTTAGAGTCGCCTGGAAAATAGAGAGTCGTGTTCAAAGCACAGGTATAAACATAAAAATACACAGCAAGCAGAATAGCTGCCAGAGTAATAAACCACGTGATAACGCAAGTTCCAAGTTATGAATATAATAAGTGGTGACCTATATCAGAAATAACAGAAATAATACAAGAAATCAGTGACACAAGAAAAATATTGTTTTAAATGAAATAAAATTAAATGAAGGTTATATTGTCACTGTACTCTATTATTAAGTAAGTTTATTATTAATCAAGTTAGGATTATGTATTTTATACTAGGCACATTTTATTTTTATTTATATCATTAGACTGTAATGTTATTCAAAGCACTAATACTGTGTTTAGTTGCAAGTTTTATGAATGTTAACATTTTTATTGTATGTATAAGTTCATTATCAACCAAGTTTAATGTTTTCATTTTATACGAGGCTTATTTTAATTTTATTCTTATCTAGACTAGATCTTCTTATCAAGACTATAATAATATTATTCACAACACTGATATTAATATTTCATCATTACAAACTTAGTTACTTAGTTGTAAGTTTTATGAAAGTTAAAATGTTGATCTTAATATCAATGTCCAAAGGTATTTAAGTTTCATTGTTTCGTAATAAAATAATTTTTTTCATAATATTTTGTACCTGCTAGTTCATATCCCTAAAATTTTAGACTGCTACCTCAATGGCTTGTAAAATTTATTGGATTTTCAACGTTTCTTATTCCGGTTTTTTGGAGTACAATTTACAGTATATAATTTCACTATGAATGTTATATTGTCACTGTAATTATTGGTAGCATCATTTTTAGACGTTTTTTCAATTGAATAATTTTGTATATATGTAAAACTAGCTATGTTTTGTTAATAAAAGTTAATAAATACTGAATTAAATTAGAGTGCAGTGTAGTATAATAATAATTATTATACTACACTGCACTCTAATTTCTCTACTAATTATTAGTAGAGAATTATTATCCTTAAAATAAAAAATAGTTGGGAAAATTGAGGCTTCTCCCTCCCCCCTCCCCCCTCCATGGAATTTTACTAAGCAACGCCACTGCATTGAGCGAGTATATTATTGAACATAGGGAGTATAAATTACTTGTAACAGTACATCACAAAATATTTCCTATTAGCGATTTAAGTATACAAAGTGTAGGCTACTCAAAAACAAGATGTTTTGCATAATCCGGTACCTAATGCAATGACTCGGGAAAAACGAACACCATCGTACAATGACACTGCAGGCAATTTGATATTTGAAAGGAACAACACGGTGAAAATACCGAAATCCTCTAGGAAACTATAAGGCTAGTATACCTACTATTATGTATGAAGAGTAAGAATTGTTCTTATGAAGTTATTTAGACAGCCAGCAAACAATCTGTATTGTCCACTACCTACTACAATTTTTCCACTACCTAATCCATACTTTTTTCAGTACCTACTTGATTTCCTTATTATACAATTCAATGGAAGAAATAGAAAATAATTTTACCATTCCATATTCCTCGCATGGCAGCCTCCGCATTTGCAACAACGCAAGAGTCATAATTGGCTTTTTTGCACTGCTTCATGTAGCTCGCTGAAACATTGAATTATAAATTCGAACGGTTAGTTCCGCTAGGTGTAAATACAATAATAATTATTGTTAATTATTAACAAGGTATGCTAGTTATACCTTCCCAATTTTAGAACCTCTATAACGTCGGAGAGGTAAATTCAGTTTATATTTTTGTCTTCTGTTATAAGTTAGTATTTCTAATAAAGGATTTGTTTGGACTGAAATGTACCCTTTCCATGCGTAATATTCTGCGATTAACAATTATTGGAATCTAGAAGTGGTTCGTTGAACAGCTGATCTCCGACAACGACAAATGCGCTCCGCCGGCTTCTTCATTTCTTACAAGGTTTCCCGCACTCGTCCCTTTGGTATTTTTCAAACTCAACTAGCCTTTCCACCGTAATCTACAGCCTCAAAATCTGGGAGTACAGGTTCTAGCTTAAGTGGATGCGAGAGGTAGGCTGCACTCACACGTGGAAGGTCAGTGCCGAATTTAACATTGATTATTCGTTCATTGTTTTGGTCTATTATCTTCGATAATGAACCATTGGAATCGCATAAGAAAAAAAAATTAACCCCCCCTCCTCCTCAAAATTTGGGGGCTTACGTTTCAAGATACTTAGATTCAGAAAATCGAATATAAAATCAGTCGTCTGCGAACTTTGCTCAGTTAGCGTCGTGCTAAAATTACGAAATTTGGTTTACGTGTTTGGGTCAACCCTACAATGATGCTCCTAACTTTTCATTACCCTAGGTCAATGAGAAGGGGTTCAAACCGAATTTTGAAATTTTGGAAAATTCAAATTCAACGGTAGGTATAGTTTTTGGTGTAAGTAGAATTCATTTAAGTAGAATACATTTTTCGAATTTTTCGAAGACCATCCGGAGGTTTGTACGACCAGCCGTTCGTTCACAATGAGGGCTCAAAGTTGGAGCAGATCGAAAGTCATCAACATGAGGGTGTCAACATTTGGCAGCCAGTCGGTTCAATTGTCATACTGGCCCAGCTCATTCGAGCAGCACATGGTTTTCAGAAATCCAGTTAATCAATAATAACTAACAATTAGAGATAAACACAGAAGGGTGATCTGTACAGAGAAGATAGTAAACCGTTATGTCAAGAATTTTTAGGTTTTTTTTTCTTTTGCAGATTTTTTCAGAAAAACCGAATTCGCCCTAAACCACCCTTACACACTTCCTCTCTGAGGATGGTTTAGGGCGAATTCGGTTTTTCTCGACCCATTTCTTATAAATATTAGTTGCAACAGAACCCCCAAAATATTACAGTCAATAACACCACGACCAGTTCAAGCCTTTTCATTACTGTATTCAAAACAACCTTAACACCCTGATTTTCAACCTGTTTCCAGACAATTTAAGAAGTAGGTAGGTACAATATATCGCCGGCTTAGAAGTGAAATCCACTTGGACAATTTTTTTCTTTTCGGTTTTTGGCTAGGTACTCCTAAGTATATATTTTACAACGTGCCTGTTCGATTGGTGATTCGCCAAATATATGGAAACTATTGCTTTTCTTCTCAAAACCGATATCACCAATCGATCGGGCGTTGAAAAATACCTAGGGGTAGCCAAAAACCGAAAAGTGAAAAAATTGACTTATTCACTTGTAAGCCGACGATATATACTCAACCTTCGAAATTATAAATGTATCGAGATCAATCTTCATGTAAACGACACTGATAAAAACACAAGTAGAGCATTTATTTTTATAATTGATAGTCAGAACTGATTGTCTTTCTAAGAAACACATTGACTGGTAATTTGCAATACTTAATGATTCTAACCATCAAGAACGGAATCCATATTAGGGAACCAAAACTGAAACACTATTAAAAATCTATATCACGTAGGCACACGAATTTAAAATTATAATACCATAACGTGTTATGGTTGGTTGGTGTTGTGGCGTTTAAAAATACCGGTATTATTATTGTTAGGTACCTGTATAAGAAATTCGAGTTATTTACTTGTGTCGAGTAAAATTTCGACATTATGGGTTCGCAAACCAACACGATCATTAAATTCAAATAGGAAATAGGGAAAATTGCACGCCTATCTTATTCGAAGAAGTTAAGTTATGTATACCACGTGTATTATTATGGGTATATTATTATTATCTTATCTTATTAGTTTTTTATATGAAGTAAATTGGGTCATTCCATGATGCTAATGATTTTTTTTTTCAAATTTGTTGAAAGTGCACTTTTTGAGAAATTCAAATTAGACATTTGAATTTGAATTTTAGAAAAACCTTTTTTTAACCCCTATTGAGGTGCATGGCATATGAAAGCCCCTATAAATAGCTTTGAAATGAGCCAAATTTCAACGCTCTATCTTGTCTAGCCGAAAATGACACGGAAGGTCAAAATTTTGCGTTGTTTGGAAACTTTAGACAGCCATATTTTCGAAACCGTTTGGGATATTGAGCTGAAATGTGGTTCTTTTTTCTTAAGTCTCTATAAAGGTAACTTATGTAACCTACTGAATTTCATCGAAATCTGAGATGGTGGGGTTGATTTGACATGGAATGGCCCCATTCTAATACTCGTAAGTCTTGTTAGAATAAGCGAGTTGAGGGCCTATTGATTGTAGGTACCCAGCGTGTGTACTAAATGGTTAAGAATTGACAATTGTTGATTAACAATTTTTAAATCTTGGAATAAGATTAAGTTATTTACAATGTTATATATAATACATCAATTTTGTAAATATAAGAATTGTATATTAATATTTTTTTTCTACTCCCAATATAAGGCGCTGAGACCTAGACAGATCCATTGCGGCATAAATTTGCGATTACTTATGGCATATTCTTATGTATGTTGATACTGTTTCCTAGAGCTTTTGGCCATTAACTTTGGAAAGCATACATTTCAGTGATTTCGGTATTGGTCGGTCTACCCACTAGTTTGTAGTTAACTGTACTGGAACTGTACTCAAGTATGAATAAGTATGAGCTGACATTTCAAACCACGGGCTCGCTCATGGCTCGCTCCTTTATTAGGACGACATCGGACGATTCTATACATGCTGATGCTGATGTTTCAATGGTCTAGTTGTAGTTGGTACTCACGCAGAGGCAATTCAGTGGATGCAGCCCATGTTCCAGCAGCCAGGCAACTCAGCAAAACGAAGGATATCATGACTGGATGAAGGACTGACTGTATTAGGTTCCTGTTCCCTGGAACCAGGCTGTGATTTGCCGTGGACTGAACCCCAAAAGAACCGACACACACGTTTTTCTGGGCGCTGCCCCCACCACGAGCTGTTGAAGACTGTCTTCCTCTGCTGCCTTCCAGGTGGATCAACTCACAAATTAATTGGATTTCCTTCTCTGGCTTCCACGTGATTTTCATCCTCGCAATCGGCCGGCGAATCTGATTGTGTTCAGTCTTTTACGGATATGATTTGTTATTCATTTATTTAAATCTTCTCTGTGCCTATTTCAATTCCACATCCGCGATTATCATTGAGCGAGAATCTGAGGCCAGTCCCATTTTTGATGACGTTCTCGGGAATTCCGTTTTCTCATTTACGCCTTCAATTCTATAAATATTTAGTTCGGCAGTTTTTCGAAAATCGTCTAACCTAAAATCAAACATCTAAAATTATTTTCCAATCCTCTCTAAAAACAGGCAAAGTGTTTACCATTTACCCAGTCCTGCTCCTTGGAATCCAGGTGTTTGTACAATAAATACTTTTGGATGCAGCAAGGTATGACAAAAAGTAAAACGTCCTTAACGAATACGCTACTCGTACTCTCGCTGGGGGATGAAACCAAGTACCTCGTCCAAGCTACACTGCTGTAAGGCTGGTAAGGGCTATTTCACACCATGGGGTTATATAAATATCCGTACGGCAACCGGGAGTCCAGAGACATAGACACCAATCAGATGCTTTCAGGTTGTGATTCGGCTGCGAAAGACAACCGGATTTATCATTATCAACCGGAATTATAATTACTTTCGGCGGCGAACGCTCCCGACCGGTGCGTAAGGGGTCGGTGGTCGGTGGGTGAAGGCTTGCAATGCGTTCGGGAAACTTGACCGGTTTACGGAATTGTGTTTCTTTTGTTTTCTTGTTTTTTTGCGGTGGACGGAATTTCGTTTTGTTTTTTGAACAAGTTTTTGTGCCTTCGTCACAATCTGGTGCGGAGCTCGATTTAAGTAGAGCGTCGATAATCTGAATTAATTGGGACCAGACCTCATCCAGATTATAAAAAAAAAGGAATTTTCGCAAATAGGCTGTTTTTATGCTTTAAAATTATAGAAACTCAACTGAAACCTTGAGAATACACTTGAATATGGATGTATGTACACAAGTACAGTATATAAATACAATTAAAGTAGTTGTGTATTAGTTAGTACCCTTTAGCACAGGCCCCACTCATAACAGATACTACCTCAACTGGTCAGAAACCATCCCAATGTTCACTCAACACAATTTCAATGTTTCACTCAAATTCGTCAAGTAGTTTTTGGATTGCCTGTAGACATCCCCCCCCCCCACACACACCACCTGTACCCCCCCCCCCCCCCCCTCCTAAATTGGTCAGAAACCTTCCCAATGTTCACACAACACAATTTCAATGTTTCACTCCAATTCGTCAAGTAGTTTTTGGATAACCCCCCCCACACCCCCCACACACAACCTGTACCCCCCCCCCCCCTACTTAATTGGTCAGAAACCTTCCCCAATGTTCACTCAACATATTCCTTAAGTTTCATTCAGATCGGTCAAGTAGTTTTGAGATCCCGTTGCTACCCCCCTCCCCCTACCCTAACTACCTTTAACCCCCCCCCCCCATACTATTGACCCACCCTACCTGTTTAGAAACATTCCTCAATGTTCACACAACTAATTCCCAAAGTTGCACTCCAACTGGTCAAGTAGTTTTGAATGCCTGTAGACTCCCCCCTCCCCCCCCTCACACAACCTGCTCCCCGCCCCCTCCCACTAACATCCTGATTGAAGTATCACTTGAAAGTACTCGTCGAACTGAATCCAGAGACTACTTACAATCGGATTTACGATCAACCTTTCAAAAGTTATAAGCATTATAAGCGTCCTCACAACACATTTTTTAGTAGTATTTCATTCATAGCGTTTCAACGGATGGACAGATTTGAACGCGGATTTTTCATAAACCTTTCCAGATAAATTCTGCGTCAAATGGTACCAGCCGCAACTTTCTACGTTCAGCCGTTCTCAATTGATGATGAGACAAACAGACAGACATGATTTTATTATAATATAGATAAGTTGCCCGCGAGATTGATGGGTAAGCTCAATTCGGCCCGCCACTGCAAAAGGTTGAAGACCCCGTAACAGTTCTACAGTATATTATTCTAAAATAGTTGAAAAATTTCGTTTCGTCACTACTTAAATCATTAAAAAGTACTGCGAAAGCTCCCAACTCCACACACAGTTTTCGATCCCTTTTCTGCTTACTTCTTCGGCGGTAAAGTCACAGAGCGAAAAGAGAACCGCGATCCACATTGCACAGGGAACTTCGGTCAGGGAGGGGAAAACCGGACGGCAGAAACCGGATGGGCCCGGATGACTTTTTTTCATACGTATATAACCGTTGAATGGTTAGTTGAATAGCAAGTCGAGTACCCAACTATAATAGTAGTCCTACTAAGTCGGACTGCAAATTGGAAAAATCCTATGTATTCGTGATGGTTTCCAAACGTTGCAATAAGCTGTGTTGGAAGTAGTTTAAAATGAATTTTCAACGTTGAATTTGAAAAAAATTGAATTTATTTTCAAAACTCGAATGTATCATTTAGACGTACGTAGTGCATCGCCGTCTTCAAATTTAAAATCAACCGAGAATCGCGAGCGTAGTTTTCGATATAAATTGAATTATGAGGCGCAACGTGGTGTTATTTTGGAACTGTTTCAGGTCAGATTGGCCTTGAGCCACTGCTCATGATCAGATGCGTAGCGTGGCTCTGGATATGGGGGTACCGCACTCAATTCAACTCAATATTCGTGTGATTGGATTGAAGTGATAGATTAAATTCTAAACATCTGGCGACCGTGACAGGACGAAACTTATGATCATGATAATAGAAAGTAATTTTACCTCGTGCGTTAAAACGGAAGTCGAATAGAAACGTTGTGGTATGAGATCTATTTTCACGAAAGACGCGAATATTTTGAGTGGCCTACTAGACGATCTAAACTCCGTGTTAGATGATTAATGCGATTAATGATGAGTAATGCGATTAATGATTAAGGCGATTAATGATGATTAATGCGAGTTCTGGCGAGATGGAGCGGGCGAGCTCATCATCCAGAACATCCTGGAAGACGAAAAAATGTATGAGTAATCCTCCTCCTCCCCCCCCCCACCAATTTTTAACGTCTTTTGGCAGTGGGTTCAGGATGGTCTGAAACCGATTTTGGTATGAAAATGTTTCGGAAATTCGAGTTTTAACAATTTTGGACCGAGATCAATAGCTTCATTTTCTTTGCAAATTCGCTAATAACAATGATGAGATAATGTTTCAATAATATGAGGAAACTGGTAAGTACGAATTTAAACACTTCCTACGGGAGAGTCGTGACCTTCAGATTGGTAAGTCATTACTGCAATCAGAGGTTGTTGATTCTTCTTCTTCTTAGATGACTTGGCTTCAGCCATGTCATAGTCATTGGATTCGTAATTCAAAGCAACCGTCAAACACAGGTAAGTAACTGTAAGTAACAGTGGCATAATGAGCGGGCGATTCAAATTTTCAATTTACTGTTGATTAAATATTTAGTTATCCCTTCATGCCTCTTAAAATATGATAGTTGACTTTGAAGGTGATTAATAAGAAAGGTAAAAGGTAATAGACGTGAAAATAGCTTGTGCTGGATGTCCACAGAATGTCACTCCTGAACTTTCTTCATTTCTCTTCGAAGGCATCCCTTAACCCTCTCCACTTGGATTTGACATAATCCTCTAGAGAAAAGAAAAAAGGTTCCAGTCAAACAACTTAACAACTTTTGTATCAATTTTTAGCCGAGTAATACCTCAGCATATAGGTAGAGTTTTCAGCGCTGAACATGATGGTGAAGTCAGAATATCTCATTCCATTAACAGATTAGAGCAGAAGAACCGCGATGTTCATCTTCAAAGTGCTCCAGTTTGAGAACGGAATAAGATATCGCAATTCTTACTTTACTGTCGTGTTCAGCGTACCAAAAAAAACCTCTAAAATAATCGAATGTTTTCCACGTTTCGCCCATTGTGCGCCGCTTCCTGCGCTTCCCCAGACGCTACGCTCTTCTTCTTCTTCTTCTTATTTTTTTTCAAGATTTGAATCTGAACTCCATTAAGGATTCGCGTGAAAACCTCTGAAATATTGACTGGATTTACCTCACGACTGCTGCTCGCTTCCTTTTTAGAGCGTGTGTTACGAGATAAAAATCTTCATCGTGATTTCCTGGTAACGACTAAAACTTCCTTGGTGGGTCCGAGTCAAGAAGAAGATGGAAGTGGAATTTTCCGGCTGTTTGTTAAGATTTGAATTTCAAAATGAATATGCAGCGTTTTCCGGATGTGAGGAAAAATCCACGGTGTTGTTAGCATGCTCGGACCTAATCCATCACTCGAATACCTATATTTCTGTATCACATCAACAGGATATGCGGTCACGAGTGGGAATTCGAGGAAGAAGAGATCCTTTCCGCACCACCAATGACTACTTGTCGCCTAACCTGCTACTGAAGGACTCATTATTACAGATACGAAGGCAATAATTTGTGTCTATGTTTAGTTGATAAATTACGAAATGTAAATCAAGTTACGACATTTTAATTATGGCTGAAGCGATAGGAATATAGAGGGCAAGGCCGCTATATCCCTCACACTCATACAGCTTCATGCAAGAACATTTAAGTAGGTAGTTATGAAGTGAGAGCAGAAATGGAACTTAGTTCAGTATCATCATTTTACTTTGCCCTAAACATGAATTTATCTCGGTTCAAACTCCATCGATACTTGCAAGTACAAGAACTTTGATTATGAACGCACTTAAACCATGATCAACCTTCAGTCAACTTCATAATCAAAGTTCTTGTAAGTACATTTTTTACGCGCAAGTTTTGACGTATGTAGGTTCTATCACTTAACTTAGAAGGCGGTTACAGGTGACTCAACCAAGTTAATCGATTTCTTTGACAATTTGGCTGTTAAGTATTCATTATTATCGTCCATATCCTTGCATCAATGATGTAGGCCACCTAAAAATCATAAAACTAATCTCCATCTATTCGCTCATGATACCTTTGAAATCACTGGCATAATCTCCTTGTACAGTGGGCAAATGTTGAATGAAAATGTAGGTCTTTGGTAGCAGTAGGTTGAAACAAAATTATGTTATGACAGCTAATAGTAAAAGTATGGCAGTTATGGAATGAGCACAGTAGAACTCCCAAAATACCTAGGAGCCATATCATTATACGAGGCGCGTCCACAAAGTAACCGTACCGTAACCGTAGCTCTCACGACCGTAGGGAATATTTTACTATATTGGCAACACTGCTTTACTACTGACCTCGTAGATCAAAATTGATTAAACATGACTTGTGCTCGATGAATAGCTCATGTGCGTTTAAAGGTCATAAGTAAGTCCTAATGCTCTACCTTTTGGGAAACACTAAATAAGTCAATTTTTGTCCAAAATGAGGTAAACACTCTGGTGCACTCATACAGGTGTCCTCCAAATCGTGTAAAAGTAGGCAAGTCGTAATAGTAATGGTATCAGGAAATGCATTTAAAACGCATTGGGAATTTTTGGACAAGCCGTGAATTTACTTATGTATTTAAACTATTGCATTTATCTATTTTAATCAAAACAGCGCTGGAGCCCGAAAATAGAAGTATTTATTCTGCTTTTACAAAGATTTCAAAAGCATGCGGGTTCCCTACCTTCAGGGGCTCTTGATATAAAATGTGTTATACAGTTTATTTTTTCATGGTGATGAGAGCGATGTGTAATTGTTTAGTAACAAAGTGGAGGTTTTGAAGGCGGGAATCGACCAGACGAAATTTTCAAAACAATTGAAAAACAAAGTGTATTTGAAAAGAAATATCGAAAGACACACTCTTACAAAAAGAAAATACGAAGGCTACTGTCAGTTACACTGTACAAAATATAAAGCCGTACGTTTACAATGAGGGCTCAAGGTTGTAGCAGATCCATGGGGTGAATCATTCGGCAGCCTGACGGGCCACGTCCATGCTGGCCCTGCTGATTCCAGCAGCTCATGGTTTTTAGATATCGAGTTTATTAATAATAATTATTAATTGTTTGTTTGTTTATTTATTTATTTTCATTTCAAGTACAAAAATAATTACAATAATAAAATAAAATCATATTTCAAATATAAATGTAGGCTTATATCATATTGTAGACTGGAAAAATTACTCTCTCTGAAAGGTTGAAAACCGCGCATAGAGAGAGGAGTCAGCAATACAAATCCAGGTAAACTCTGCCTCTTGTTTGTTCAAATTAGGTAGGTAATCATTATTAATCATTAACAATAATAATTATTGTAGTATAGAACCCCCCCCCCCCCCATCCGCGCCTGAATAGACAATTCTTTTCCATTTTGGCAATTAACTAGATAAGTGTGGGTGCAACTTTTGACAAGTCCTAAAAATGATACAATTACAAAATTTAATATAATATAATACATAAAACCAATTATTTCTTCGAAAATTCGCTCTTATAGCCATCCTGCATGACTGTGGATTTGTAAAATAAATTCCCTAGCAGCCGTTATTTTACAATTTCTCCATATTTTGTTATGAAATGAAAATAATATATAATATTATTATATATTATTTGCATTTCATAACAAAATATGGAGAAATTGTAAAATAACGGCTGCTAGGGAATTTATTTTAAAAATCCACAGTCATGCAAAATTCTGACTTAACCATCTTATTCAGCGTGTAAAAACCTTTAAAATGAGGTGTCACTAGTCAGACTTTCATTTTTTGGGTGAACCCCCCCCCCCCCCCAAACTGCCCAAAACCCCCCTCAGCTTTTGTACATTTCAACGCTGGACACGACGGTGAAGTCAGAATTACGATATCGCATTCCGTCATCAGATTAGAGCAGATTAACCAAGAAGATCATATCAAGACTTGAACAACCACGTAACAACCACGTTTCTTCATCTACAAAGTGCTCCAGTTGAGAACGGAATGAGATATTGCAATTCTGAAGTCACCATCGTGTTCAGCATAAAAAAAAACCTTTTAAAATGAGGTGTCACTCGTCAGAATGTTCCATTTTAGGAATTTATGAAGAATTTTCCCCCCTAAAAACTCCCCCCCCCCCTTCTTAGAATGGCCCGATTATGCCCATCTACGAACTTAGCCTGTCGATTGCCAAGACGGATTTTTTGTTCAAATTTGAACTTATTATCTCAATTCTATTATCTCAATTTTATCATAATTCTAACAGAAAGCTTCAAAGCGCTGCCCTGAAAACCTGTGATTTTGGACTTGCCTGGTGTTCCTCAAATGGTACAGAATTGAGTGTCGAACTAAAACAAGATTCTGTAGGTATCACTGTAATGTACATATTCATTGTCGCCTTATTATTCACGCATACATGGGATTGCGATTAACTCCCACTACTAAAGATTAGATAAGAGAGTGTGCGATGGGAATGGAATGGAAAGTCGAGTGGAATGGAGGGGCTTTGCCACGACCTCCGCCGTCTGCAGTCCCCGGTTAAACCTCTTTGGTTGCCATTCGATCCAACACTTCTCTTTTTAGTCTCTTCACATCGACACTTTACAGCCAAGGTAAAGACTCCATTTAATCATTTCGAATTCCTCAGTCGGCTATAAGCGGTTATTACCAGGAAGGACAAAAAAAGGGTTGATACGGCTGAACAAAGATTTTACACCAGTTTCCATTTACATTCCAAAGCAGTCAAAGACGATTGGAATGATCTGCCGACTCTGGTTTGTTGTCAAAAATTACCTGACTATGTTTGGATGTGGAACCTTTCATCAACCTTCAAGTTGGAAACCGAGCCGTCGTAACGTTCCCTGTAACGTTGGAATTTTCGCTAGGTATTGGAATTAATAATTAGTGATGTTGTGCAGTTTAGTAGGTACGTCTCTTCCAAATACCGGTTTCACCCGCTGACCTAGACATTTCATGAACAACCTTCGGAGTGTATACGCAACGTAACCCTTCAGAGTGCATATGCGCTGAGTGTATTCGCAAATTTGAGTGTATTTGCAATGTAACCCTTCTGAGTGTATCCGCAGTGGAATCCTTCTGAGTGAGTACACCATGCTTGCCAAGTCAGGGATTTCCCCCCTAAATTTAGGTATTTTCCGATGTCAAGGATTTTTTAAGGGGAAGGAATGCATAGGGTTTTTCTTTAGGGTTATTTTTTCCTAGCCAGGGTTTTTGTAGGGAGTGAATTTCATTGATCAATCAAAGGTAGCGACACTGACACTCCGGATAACGCAAAAATACCTCGTTTCAGGAACGTTGCACTGTTAGCACTGTTGCTGATGTCTCTCCTCATTTCGAACGCATACGTTGAGAGAATCTGATGCTTCTCTGTGTCCAACCACATCAAATCGAAGCTGAGGAACAGGCTTTCCATTGATGAGGTCCAGAGCATCCTCACCGTACGTTACTTCCTCACATGTGCTCAGTTTCAGCCAACAGAGGATGTTCAATGAGCATACGTACGATCATATTTCCAAAGTCACTGGTACAGGGATTTTTTGAGGGAAAGGAATGTATTGGGTTTTTATTTAGAGTTTTTTTTTTGTCAGGGTTTTTTCAGGTTTTTCTTAAGTATAGGTCAGGGGGTTTTGAGGAAACCGTGGAATACAACCGCCATCTGTAGCGGATAAGTCTTCTTTTAACGCGGGAATCCTTGAACAACAACATTGAATAATGCAACAATTATTGTGTTTTTCTCCCTGGGGGCCGCATTCCGACATTTACAACAATAATGACACCATCGGTCGATAATACTGAACCGATGTTCCAGGGGAGCCGCTGTCGGTGATATGCGAGACTTCCTCTCACATCATGTTTTCGACCTAAATTGTTTACTTATATTTGCGCCGATATTAGTCAATTCTGATTTTATCCGATAATTTTTTTTCCGAAATCTCCCAGACAGTGCATGAGTTGTGCCAAGTGAAGAAAATGGTTTCACATTTATTCATTATTGGGGAAGGGAAATTCAACTTGAAAACTCCACTCATTAGGTCTGTTCCTGCCTGTATTGAACTCAGCCCTAAGGGGCCCTAAATTTCATAGGGTGAATAGCACAGGAATTTAGCTTTAAAAGCCACTCTGCTGATCCGAGGCCTGGGCAGAGTCAAGTTAAATTCCTAAGGAGGCTACTTGCCAAAATATAGCTTCATAGTGTCAATAGCACAGAAATTAGCTTTAGGAGCCACTCAACTGATCCCGGCCCTATGCTACATGCCAAATTTCAAGTCTCTACCACCCAGGGAATCGGCTAAATTACTATAGGGTATTTGGTATTTACATAACAAATTACAGCTTCATAGTTTGTAACAAAATGAAAACTGTTATGGCCACTCTGCCATTCGTACAGTCACAGAACTATGGTGAATAGGAAAATATTCGTTTAAATCGAAAGCTTTCCTACGAGAGGTGAACGATTTTTGTCGCTAACTACCAAACCGTTACGGAAATTAAATTTCCGTAACGGTTTGGTTGTTAGCGGAAATCATTATAAAATCGGATATAGATAAGCGTAACGCACGGATGGGCGCTCGTTTTGTACCGAAAATGTGAAGGCTAAAACATGTTCCATGTTAAAAGTTGTATTTACCATTTTTGGTGATTTGTAATGACAGGAAAATCATCCGAGACATTAATTTACAAAAATATATCAATTACGAGGGGAAATATATCAATTACAAAATATAAGATTAATGACTCAGAAAATTGGATTTCATGGGTGAAACCTCGAAAATACCTTCATAAAATCACAGATATTCTTGCAAATCGGGCGGTAAAGAATGTTCCCGTGATCAGAAAATTGGTAATACAAACAATAGGATCAAAAAATATAAATATAAGAATAATACAAAAATAATCAATCGCGCTGCATCTTTTCTCTCTCCTCTTCTTCCACTTCTTTCATTTCATCTTCTTATCAATTCCGCCAATTCATCGTCGTCCATTTTGATGGGATGAAAGGTATAAAGTTATGGAAATTCATCAACTTGAGGCACAAATAGGTCCGACACTGAAAAACGCTTGGCTAGAACTGACTGGGACGCCGTAGGTGACTTGTAAGTCTCACACTCCCCCACCGCCGTCGACCAGGTGAAGACCTGAAACGGTTCCTACTCATTCGATCATCAAAACTAATACGTACTTACCTTGGGATGTTACTTACCTTGGGGGAATAAGGGATGTTATTTCAAAGAAGCCGCCAGTGGTTTCTGTTCCTGATTGTAAATTTATTGTGGAATGGTATCTGGGGAACACCCCCCGGATAATTACAGTTTAGGTCGAGGATCCAAGCAAGGAAACATGGAACATGTTTCGATAGGCCCATAATAACAGAGGGGACATAGTAGCAGATGAATAATGGTCATTAATGCGTTTAAGTCAATTCACACTTGACACCCACAATGACTTGTGTAGGGACCGCAATTTGAATGATCCTAGGTTCCTACAAGTATTACTTTACCCCCAATTCTTTTAGTTAAGGACTATAGTATACTCGCTAACAGGTAGGTTATTTTGTAAAGGGTGGTTGATTTGTAAAATTGTGAATTTTAATATCCAAGGACTCCGAGATCTCGATCTCATTCACTAGGAGATGATAATAATTATCACGAGTGGAAGAAGGTGCTATGTAACATTTTTTCGATAATTCATGTGGTAGCGCGTAGCGCAGATAATCCTCAAAATATTAGGTTTATTGTCATCAGTGCATGATTGACAACACCTTAGCAACAACTTGGAGAAGAAAAGAAGAGAAAAATTCCGAACCAAACAAAATAGGCAAGTATGCAAACTCAATTTTCTTGACATTTTACTTTTGTTACATAGCACCTTCATCCACTTGTGTCTTCAATTCAGGAACTAAGAAAAGTATAATCTTCCCAGGGCTGCGATATCGCAATATCATCCACTGAGAGTTGAGAGGAATAAACCTTTTTTACTCCAAGGACTCCGGTACCGTGGTTCCATTCGCAAGGAGTAGAGAAAAGGTGTACATTTTGGATATAAGGGGTTTTTCTTCTATTCCTCAGGACATCGATGCCGTAGTATCATTAACTGAGGATGAAAGGAATAAAAGAAACGTTTTGTGAGTTGCAAGTGCTTTGACCAGAGCTTCCGTTGGAATGCCAGTGTACCTCTCGATGTCAAGGGATTTACATTTCAAATCTGTAGCATCAGTACAGTGTTGGTAAACGGGTCATTTGTGCCAAAAAATGAGTTTCAAAAAAGTGTACCTGTCCATCGAAAAAGTTAATATCTAGGTTAATAGGAAGTTGATAAGTTTTATTATTTAAAAAATTTGATACGCAAACGACCCGTTTCCAATTGGTGCAGTAAGACGTGTTTTATACCAAATTTTCAGCAAAAAAAAAAAAAAAGAAGAAAAAGAAAAAAAACTTGAGCGTTTGGTGGGGTACTGCAAAAAAAACCCTGAAAAGTATGCTTAGGTGAAAACAGAGCGGCTCCCCTTAAAAATATGTATTTGTTTCTGTCCTTGACTTTAAAAATGTTCATTTGGAGCATTATCACTTGACATTCTCATGTCACAATTATCACCAACTATGGACCACTGTCTGATTGTAGATACCAATTTCACATTGAGATGTTCCCTTACGAGATCCGCGACGTGGACGACGACAAGAATCAAGATATCATCAGACATTTCACTGGTCATGGGGACGGTTGCGTACAGGTCGGTCCACGCAAATACTGCTTGCCTCAGCTGTACAGGGAGCACGCGGAAGGTTACTACAACGTTGAAATAAGAGAAGATGACATTTGGATTGTAACCTTCCCAAGGTCAGGTAAAGCGATTTCAAGCAATAAATAATTCTCGAACTTTGTATAATCCAGTCAATCCTAAGTTACATAGGAACGCCAATTTTCATACTAACGAGCTGTTAGTTTTAGTTTTAGTGATGTCGAGTTTTTTGTTCTGAGGTACGTTTCGTGCTACGGAAATGAAGGTGTAATTTCGAATGTTTGTTGGTACCTAGGTACTTCTTTTTATAGAAAAATTATTCCCGACGTAGTATTAAAAACCCCAGAATTATATCGGTACATTTTATTTGTAATTAATTCATAATCTCTATCATTCAGGTTCTGCACAAAGCAACCCAGGCGATTCCAACAGCCGGATATCGTATTAATTAATTATAATTAATAATTATTATTATTAATAATAAATACAAATTATTAATACCTAATAATAAATTATAATAATTTTCACTAGGTACCTCCTTGATAAAATTATTAAAAATTAGTGATAATTCATAATAATAATTAATCTAACATTTAGGATCTAGACATTTAGACCGGGTGATCTAGACAGAAGGGTGATCTGTACAAAGCAGATAATGAACCGTTGTGTCAAGAATTTGCAGAGTTTTGTTCGTTCAATTACATCTCGTGGAACAGATATCCATCAACCATCCAGAAAACCATCAACTGGACGGTAATTTGATATTTTATATAATGGAACTGTTGAGAGTACAAGTAGATTCAAGATTACGATCCGTATTTACATAATGCTTATTAATATTAGTAAGAAAGAAATGGAGGTTTAAAATATTTGGCTCCCCTTGACCCCTCTGACGTCATCCATTCCTGCCGGTCCACGTACGTCATATCCTGTGAGGTGTTCTTGCCGGCCACTTGTCTGACGTCATCCACCCCCTGCCGGTCCACGTACGTCATCATGTCCTGTGAGGTGTTCTTGCCGGCCACTTGTCTGACGTCATCCACCCCTTGCCGGTCTACGTACGTCATCATATCCTGTGAGGTGTTCTTGCCGGCCACTTGTCTTACGTCATCCACCCCCTGCCGGTCCACGTACGTCATCATATCCTGTGAGGTGTTCTTGCCGGCCACTTGTCTGACGTCATCCACCCAATGCTGGTTCACGTACGTCATATCCTGTGAGGTGTCTTTACCAGCCACTTGTCTGACGTCATCCACCCCCTGCCGGTCCACGTACGTCATATCCTGTGAGGTGTTCTTGGCGGCACCTGTTTGACGTCATAATATAAGATATTATCTTTTGACGTAGTTGGTCGCTTGTGTTGCGACGTCATATTATCTGAGAGGCCCGTGGATGAGGTGAATTAAGGAGACAAAATAGACTTCATATCGAATCGAGGTGTTTATTTGAATTCTTCTTCTTAGATGATTTGGCTTCAGACATGCCAGTCATAGCCATTGGATTCGTGATTCAAAGCAACCATGAAGTGGGTACAGCTTTCGTACGAGTACGCAACCACGAGGGACATTTTATGTCTTTGCGCCCCCTCCCACACTCACACCACGTACCACGTATCTCGTACTTCATTGTTGTAGAAATCGTACCTGTGTGTAAACAGTTATTTAAACAAAGGTTGAGCCTGTCAACACGATCGTGAATCAAACGGTTGAAATACAGGTCAATTTTCATACTAACGAGCTGTTTGGAACATCATAATATGATGGTTTTAGTGATGTCGAGTTTTTTGTTCGAGGTACGTTTCGTGCTACGAAAATGAAGGTACTCGTAATTTCGAATGTTTGTTGGTAGGTACTTCTTTTATAGAAAAATTATTACCGACGTAGTATTAAAAACCCCAGAATTATATCGTATTAATTTTCATAATTAATAATAATTATTATTGATAATAAATACAAATTATTAGGTAATACCTAACAATAAATTATAATAATTTTCATTAGGTACTTGATAAAATTATTAATAATTAGTGATAATTCATAATAATAATTAATCTAACATTTAGGATCTAGACATTTAGACCTAGTGATCTAGACAGAAGGGTGATCTGTACAAAGCAGATAATGAACCGTTGTGTCAAGAATTTGCAGAGTTTTGTTCGTTCAATTACATCTCGTGGAACAGATATGGCAGCCCTAAACTACAGAGATGTCCTAACCACTTCACAAGCACCGTACCTGTTTCGAAATCTCCCCTTAGCGCCATGGCGAGATGTTTTTATTATTACACCTCTATGTGGTGCCAAGGGGAGATTTCGAAACGGGTACAGTTACAACATATCTTTAGTTGGAAGGAAAAGAGCGGGCGGGGAAAGTGGATACCATAACTTTTTCCGGCTACTGTAGAATGGTATTTCCGAGGCGATTTTTACACGGAGTGTTTTTTGAGGGGTACGGACTATACATGATACAGGTACTGTGAAACCACTGTTAAACTAAACTATTTATTTCCAGGTACAACGTGGACTCAAGAACTCATATGGTTGGTCACGCATAACTTGGATTTTGAAAAATCACAGGCGATGAAACCTCACGAAAAGTTCCCATTCATAGAGTGAGTCTGCCATTAATTCAAATCTTCGGATTAGCGTTTTGGGTGCTAGGAGATCTCAAGTACCTATCACCAGATTTTATAGACTTGTTTCAATTTGACTTGGGATGCTATATTTGTACGGGTTACTTATTGTAATCCATTTCTCAAAAGGATAATTGGAATTGATCACTGCATTGTACAATCACGTTAGTTGTATTAAATAATATTCTGTGGTCCTCAGTCATCTCGATGTTTTTCATCAAGACTATTAGCGTTATAATTCAGCATGAGCCCCTCATTGGAACAAAAGTTAATTCCAAAACGCTAATCTCATCATTATTAAATCATTATATCATTATTAATCATTATTAACAAATTTGGTTAAGGACTATGTATTAGGATATCTGTTGTAGTTGAAGTTCTACCTATATGTGGGTGTAACAGATTGGCTACGCAAAAAGTTTAATTAAGCTCAAATTATTTAGGTTATCTATCAGTAAATTTAGGTATCAAATAATAACTTTAAATATCATTTAAAGGCTTGTCAACAAAAAACAAATATATTGAAGGTTCGATATTTCAGGGTGCCGGTTTTACATAGTAAAGAATTTCAGAGCCGCGTTGCAGAATTGAATAAAGACAATCCTGAAGCAATGAAAATGATGAACATTATGAACGTGCAGGGATATGAAACTATAAAAGATGTGCCATCGCCCAGACATATCAAATCCCACCTACCGTTGAGCTTGTTACCTCCGAACCTCCTGGATAAAGCAAAAGTATGAATACCGAATAATTATCACTAATATCTACAACTATAATTCCCTACATGGTATTGATTGGTGAGAGGCTGGCATACAGTGGCTTCTCGTAATAACATAATATTATTTTAATTCCCTTGAAGTCGGATGAGTAGTTTTGGACTATAATAATATTATACTGGTCACATGTTTGTTCAAAGACGTGGGGACGTACAGAGAGACCGCTGGATGGACAGTTAGCTGAGACGGACAATTCAGATACTTGTGTGATTGCAGGTTATATATGTGGCTCGAAACCCTAAAGATGTAGCCGTGAGTTACTTCCACCACAATATGTCCGTCGGTATCCACGGTTATGAAGGAAGTTACGAAAAGTACTGGGAGTTCTTCGAAAACGGCTTGGGTAAGTTGTCTACTCGCTGCACTGACTGTGTGGCTATCAGTGGTAACAATATCGTCAAATTCAGACGTCGGAAAGCAGATAACATCCAATGACATCAATATCAGGAGGTCAAGGTTGGTTCGCATGATTGCAATTCACTTAACGAATAAAGACACAAGAATACCTATTCGAGAGTCATTGTACACAAGTGACCATTGGAACTGATAGCCTGCCTCAAACTGGCCCATTCAAATGTCCAAGACGTTGTTGGTATAGGTACACCTCCTTGGTTCAATTCACGACGGCCCATTTTTTTATAAATCTCAATATCCAAATTATGTAGGTTCAAAAATCAACTTTTCTCTCGAATATATTCGTTTCTGTTCAATTCACTGTTGAGAGGCAATAGCTGCAGCATTGGCACACAAGCAGTGAGTGAATATAAAATTTGGTGTCAATTTTTTACGTCTTTCATAATATTATTTCAATTTTAATATAATGTATTAGGGAGGGAAGAGGGCTTGGTAGCTATTAAAGCCTTTCGCTGAGTGCCGGGCCAGGACTGTTCTCCCATTTCTGGGCGGACAGTCTATTGAATCGTAAGGTTCTTTAGGTACAGCGCCAAAGGAGCCGCCCCCGACAGACAGTCAGTATGGGGAATGTTCGTCATCTTGGGGATGTGACTGAATTTAAGGATGGTCCAATTTGGAAGTTCATCGCTCAGTGAAACACGGCTGTCCCACCTCAGTCCTGCGGACCACTAGTGGAGCATTGGCCAATAGAACGCTGGTCTAGCGTCACGTGCTGTGTAGTTCAATCTTGCAACGTCTCCTCTTGAACCTACGACCATCGTAGGGAGCTGGTCCAGCTATTGCAGCCACTTCTGGATTCATGTGTCTGTCTCCAAGCACAGGTCATAGTGGAGGGAGTCGTTTCCCACGAACCAGGGAGCGTCAGTGAGAATCCTCATGATCTTGTTCTGCTCCACCTGAACCTTCTTCACTGTTGAATCGCCCGCTGAATCCCAAATTTCACATCCATAAGTCCAAACTGGCTTGATCAAATTGTTATATAATAACATCTTGTTTTTAAGGTTCAGTTTGTACTTACCATTGATCATAGGTCATAGCATGTGAACACGCCGTTTCATCTCCTGTGTGATTCTTTTAACGTGCGGCTTCCACGTCAGCAGGCGGTCTAGCAACAAGCCTTGACTTCTTGACAAGTACTTGACTTCTGACACTAGGGGGATGCATTAACGTTCAGGTGGACACAGACACTGACCCCTTACTGAGGGTGAATGTTATCTGTGAGGATTAAGATGGATCTGGAAAGGCAATATTGAGTACCTAAGTACTAGCTTCACTCCCAGAATGTGTTTAATTATCATGCAATCTATCCGCTAAAAATTTATCAATTTAAATCATTCAAACATAACAAATCAACATAAAGTTGTACAAAAATTGCTTAGAGTGGCTTCATCTACTATGAAATAATTTATTACTTACAGCGGATCAGTTCATACTGTTGATTGTTTCAGTTATGTATGGACCGCAAATACCTCATGTGAAAGAGGCTCTCGATAAGCGAGAACACCCAAACTTGTTGTTCATTTTTTATGAGGACATGATTAAGGTGAGGCGGGGTTATTATTGGCTAAAAGTCCAATTTTGGACACTTGTCCAATTTGTTTTTCTGCTTGCATGAATACACAACGTTTATACGGATAAAGACTAACAGAACGTATTGTCATAACCATTTTCATTTTTAGGATCTTCCTGAAAACATTAGGAAAATTGCGAAATTTCTCAACAAGACCATCTCAGACGAAGGAGTCGAGAAGCTCGTAGATTATCTCAGTTTTGACAATATGAAAGCAGTTACGAAGATGGCTCCTCCTGTCGAAGTGAAGGGTTTATTCAAACCAGGATCCGATTTCTTCAGAAGAGGTTCTATTCTAAATGAATTAACTAAGTATAATTGATTAAATTGATAAGAGATCTTGAAAGATTTTAGGAGTTAAGATCAATTAATAAGAGATCCAAACATTACTTGGCAGAAAATGAACTCGAGATTCACGCATTTTCAGCAATCATCCACATCAGATGCTGGTCCGAATATTTTCTTCTCCATACCACCAGTATTGAAGGACAAAAATCCACAGTCATGCAGCATGGCTATAAGAGCAAATTTTTAAATAAATAACTGCTTTTATGTCAAATGTGATGTTTGGAACGTCTCATTCAAATATGTATTGGGTAATTGTAGGTATTTAAGTATGAATGTGGAAGAATGAGCATTCTTAGGATTATAAATACGAATTGATTGATAATACTTGAAAACAAAGAGTAGAATAATTCCATATTAATTGATTGGGATGGTATTAAGAATTGTTTCCCTTCTTGATTAACGGCCAATTATTGTGTATACACAATAATTTTAGCATTCTACCTCTTACTAAAATTTGCCCATTTCCACCCACTACGTAATTGACTAAACTGGCCAATCATTGAGATTTTCCACCGTGATACCACACTAAACCAAAATTGCGTTATTAGGTATTTCGTTAATATTAGTCGTTTATGGCCTTTTACCCCTCCGCCTAAAACTTTCTGAAAATTCCTTTTTGGTCAACTTGACATACAAATTAAACTCTTTCCTACCATACAAAATTGAAACTGGAGTAGTTTTACGCCAAGTGAAATTTGGGGTGGGAAAATACCAGAAGAGTATTGGATATTTAACAACTTTTGTCTCAAAGCTGAACACGATGGTGAAGTCAGAATTGCGATGTCTCATTCCATTACCAGATTAGAGCAGATGAAACGTGAAGAACATCTCAAGTAACAATTACGTGTCTTCATCTTCAAAATGCTCCAGTTTGAGAACGGAACAGGATATCGGAATTCTGACATTACCACCGTGTTAAACGCGAACAAACCTTTAAAATGAGGTGTCACTTGTCAGACTGTTTCATTCTTGGAATTAAAGGGTTATTTTTCCCTTCTAACTCCCCGAAACTCGATTATGCCCCTCTACCGACTTAGCCTTTCGATTGCCGAAACAGATTTCTTGTGCAAATTTGAACTTTTTATCCCAATTCTAACGAGCGTTATCGTTTGGAATGACACAGACTTTTTTTCCAGTGAATTCAGGGTGGTCTAAAACCGATTTTGGTTGGTACCCATACAATTTTTTCGGAAATTCAACTTTTCAAAATTTTGGACCGAGAACAATAGAGAAACTAATATTCGTATAAAGCAATGCATTTTCGACAAAAAAAAAAATTTTGACTATTCCAGGCTAATATACGTGTCGTACTTATTATGTACATTTTCCTTCAAACTTTCCTATAGGAATCATACATATAATATATTATGTATGATTAGAAGCTACTTTTTGATGTGGGTATTATTACAGTATTCACATGTCATAGATTCTTCTTAATTGTATGCACTCAATTTAAGTACTTTCATTAGTTGCACTAAACCCTGATTTTTATCATGTTCAGTTGAAATTTCATAATTTATTTCATATAAGACGATAGTCAAGAGCACCACTTGAAATACATCACTTGAAATGATTAATCATTTTCTCCACAGGTAAAGTAGGAGGCAATTCAGAGTACACGAAAGAACTGAGTGACAGAGCAGATAAATGGGTCACTGAACAGTGCGAGCTGCACGGTGTGTCCTTTCCGAAACACTGATGACCGTTTGGCCGTGAGATTCGAATACCTAACAATAAATCAACTTACATGAAAACATTGTCTACAATTAACGACGGAATGAATAAATATTTGATTATTTGTAACGAACAAACAGAAATGTTATTCAACTGCCAAATAAAACCGGACTCACCTTACCAACTGATGAGGATTTTGATAAGAAATTTCTTTTTCAAGCTGATAATTTAGAGGCCTTGTTAAATTCAGTTTAACGTATTTGGCACAGTTCTCGTATAGGCCGTTTGAACGCGAACAAACCTGAAAGGCGACCAAACCCTTCTGATTTTTTATTGGAATCTTTTCTTCGAGGTCTGAAGAGACGTGGAAATGCTTTACCCAAATCAAACAACGGGCTATTCAAGTTTACGAGCGAATTTTCAAAAATGTATTTATTTATAAATTTATAAATGTGCGTGTTCAAGCTCGCGTGGCTGATTTTTGTTCAAATAAGTACGCAGATACTAAGAAATACAAATAGGCCCATAAAAACACTCGTACACACTTAAAAACACACACACAAACAAGCACAAAATAATCCTCGTTAGAACGCGCTCGGATGCTGTGTCTTTTACGGGTGCGTGTTTTTACGTGTATGTTTACATCCCAATGTCTAGTGTAACAGTTACATAGTTACTATGTAACAAACTCAGAGAATCGATTTTGCAGGTAATTTGCAACAAAAAATGCCTCATAGAGTTTTTTTCTTACTCATTCAAAAATCTAAAAATGTTTCACGTTTAAGATTTTTTCGTCTTCTAGACCTTGTCTCTGTAAAACGGACCTAACTCCCTCAAATTAATGTGTAAAATAAAAGTTGAGGCTACCGTTGTAAAGAGCGTTGAATTTGCTATCTCCGATTTGTTAAATCCGATTATTAAAAACAGTACTTATTGATGAAAAAATGGCCAAAGTTCAAAATGTGAAGATTTTCTTAAAATAACCGTTTTTTCTTTAGATGTTCTCTTTGCTATTACGGAGGTCATTCGGCGGGCACTCCTTTGGAAAAACTTGCCCAGAATCTCAGCTTTCCAACGGTATAATTATTTTTTATTTTTTAGGGGAACGTTTTTGAGAAAATGGAGTTTGTATGTGAAAAAGCGTGTATTTTCAGGCACATTTCAAGCATATAGTCACGCTGAATCGAATGGTGAAGTATTCAGACCTCCCTAGCAACGAATTAAATGAGTTTTCAGTCGCAATATCTCCATTTCAGGGCGTAGAAAGTGTCAAGTCAACGACATTAATTAGGATTTTTTTTATTTTTGAGGGAGGGCCTTCATAAAATAAAATTAAATGAACAGTTCAAAATGGACCTCCGTAATAACAAAGCGAACATCTAAAGAAAAAACGGCTATTTTAAGAAAATCTTCACATTTTGGACTTTGGCCGAGATATCAGAGAGATAGCAAATTTAACGCTCTTTCCACGGAGGATGGAAGTATCATCAAATAAATGGCGATCAGCAATTATGTTATGGTCTAATCAGAATCCTTTAATAGAAACATTTTATCAAAATGTCTTGCAAAAATGAGTGATATCCACTAAAATTTAAGGGAATTGTGATGTGTCAACGACAAGCGTGAACTATGACTTCAATTTTGCTCTTCAACTCATGGATTTCTGATGGATGAGAAGACAACGAGAACTAAATTCACGGATAGAAGGATAAGTATCATCGAATAAGTGGCTATCAGCAATATTGTTACGGTCTAATCATAGTCATTTGGTAGAAACATGTTATTAAAATGTATTGAATTGCTTGCAAAAATTCCTCCTACACCAAAATTCATGGATGAAGGACACCTCTTTCTCCTTGGCTTAAGGATAGGTACCTCTTTCCTTCATCCATGAAGCTAGTAACAATAACAACGACGGTTTGTCTTAATTTGTATTGATCGATTTATCGGTTTTCGAATACATCTGAGTTTTGAAAGCATTTTAGAATGCATCAAATCCTTATGTATTCGAAACCCGATTAATCAGTCTTAATATCGATTAATCAGTAATAATAATTGATTAATAAAAATAATCGGCAGCTAAACCTCGATTAAACGGGATCAAATAATCGATTATCCGATTAATCGATTATTTATTTCCATCCCTAGTCCTAACCATATATATAAAAATCATAGATACATGTGCGTATGCAAACCCTGTGTTAATTGAGCTTCGAGAGCAACCAACAAAAGCAAGTGTGGGATGATTCACTGTGATTTTGCAGACCTTGGCGCCTCCATTTAACAATAATAATAATAAAGCCTCATATCCTTGTTTGTCAAAGCTTTCGTTCCAGTACGATCGGAATTGTGAGAGTGAATAATGTACTTCAACCAATAAAACTCTGCAAATTCTTGACACAACGGTTTATTATCTTCCTTGTGCAGATCGCCCTTCTGTCTATACCAGACTGTGTTGCAAATCGGCACCATACCATATTCTCACCGTACTCATACCATTTCTTTCCTATCATACCGTACTGTACTATACTAAATCATACATACAATAATATACCATACCATAGTCATACCATGTCGTACCAAAATTCGTTTTGAACCCCTTCCCCTTGACGCTCGTGCGTCATAGCTTCTGACACTAGTTGGTCTCCTGCCAGCCGTCTTACGTCATACGCTCGTGCGTCATAGGCTCTGACGTACTTGTTGGCCACCTGCCAGCCGTCTTACGTCATACGCTCGTGCGTCATAGGCTCTGACGCACTAGTTAGCCTCCTGTTAGCCGTCTTACGTCATACGCTCGTGCGTCATAGGCTCTGACGCACTAGTGGCCTCTTGCCAGCCGTCTTACGTCATACGCTCGTGCGTCATAGTCTCTGACGTACTTGTTGGCCTCCTGCCAGCCGTCTTACGTCATACGCTCGTGCGTCATAGGCTATGACGTACTTGTTGGCCTCTTGCCAGCCGTCTTACGTCATACGCTCGTGCGTCATAGGCTCTGACGTACTTGTTGGCCTCCTGCCAGCCGTCTTACGTCATACGCTCGTGCGTCATAGGCTCTGACGTACTTGTTGGCCTCCTGCCAGCCGTCTTACGTCATACGCTCGTGCGTCATAGGCTCTGACGTACTTTTTGGCCTCCTGCCAGCCGTCTTACGTCATACGCTCGTGCGTCATAGGCTCTGACATACTAGTTAGCCTCCTGCCAGCCGTCTTACGTCATAGGCTCGTGCGTCATAGGCTCTGACGTAATGGCCCGCCGGTCGCTTGTGTTCTGACGTGATCTGAGGGAAAGGGTGAATCAAGGGAACAAATGTTTCCCGTTTCATTCATGTGCCAAAGCAAAGACATGAAAATGTCAAAAAAATATGTAAATAGGTACCTAAGCCCAACTGTAATGTCAATTTTCTGACAATGAGTTTTCGACTATTGTTTTCATACCTTTTTACTTAAGTACTTATTGCAATTTGAGACTGATAATGAGCTGTTTGCAAATAAAAAGTCTGAAGTTCCGATTCACAGTTGAATGTATTTTATTTAGATGTCGTAAAATTCGAAAACGATGGAATGACGAAACCTGTCGACTACTGACTCAAGTGATACTGTCGACTTCTAACACATGTAGGTCGACTACTAGTGCAAAACCATGTCGACTACTGAAGAAAATGTTGGTCACTGGTATCGACTACTACCTAGAGCATTGGGATTTTTTACAAAACTTGTTTTTCCCTTTTCAAACCATGTTGAATAATATTTCCCGTTGCCAGGTCTTTTAGGGAAGGATCTTGGGTACACAATGAACAGGTTTGCAATGAGAAATAGTTGATAATAATAATTAATCTAACATTTAGGATCTAGACATTAAGACCTAGTGATCTAGACAGAAGGGTGATCTGTGCAAAGAAGATAATGAACCGTTGTGTCAAGAATTTACAGATCACCCTTCTGTCTAGATCACTAGTTCTAAATGTCTAGATCCTAAAATTTAGATTAATTTAGATTAACATTTAATGTTAGATTAATTATTATTATGAATTATCACTAATTATTAATAAGTTTATCAAGTAGATACCTAGCAAAAATTATTATAATTTATTGTTAAATGTTAATAATTTGTATTTAATTAATACGATATAATTCTAGGGTTTTTAATACTTTTTAATTTTTCTATAAAAGAAGTATGTACCTACCTACCAACAAACATTCGAAATTACCTTCATTTCCGTAGCACGAAACGTACCTCAGAACAACAAACTCGACATCACTAAAACCATATGATGTTCTAAACAGCTAGTTAGTATGAAAATCGAGTCGACCTGTATTTAATCGACCTGTATTTCAACCGTTTGATTCAAGATCGCGTCGACAGGCTCAACCTTTGAGCCGTCATTGTGAACGAACGGCTGGTCGTACAAAGCTGCGGATGGTCTTAAAAAATTCTACGGAACAAACTCTATCTAAATATGAAATAAACCTACTGAAAATTATTATAATTTATTGTTAGGTATTGATAATTCGTATTTATTATTAATAATAATTATTATTAATTATGATTAATTAATACGATATAATTCTGGGGTTTTTAATACTACGTCGGTAATAATTTTTCTATAAAAGAAGTACCTACCAACAAACATTCGAAATTACCTTCATTTCCGTAGCACGAAACGCACCTCAGAACAACAAACTCGACATCACTTAAGCCATATGATGTTCCAAAGAGCTTGTTAGTATGAAAATGGACCTGTATTTCAACAGTTTGATTCACGATCGGGTTGTGAGGCACAATCTTTGAGCCGTCATTGTGAACGAACGGCTGGTCGTACAAAGCTGCAGATGGTCTTAAAAAATTCTACGGAACAAACTCTATCTAAATATGAAATAAAAAACATACCGTTTGATGGGAATTTTTCGAGATATAGAATTTTCAACATTTCAAAATTCGTTTTGAACCCCTTCCCCTTGACCTAGGGTTATGAAAAGTTTCGTGGATCATTGTGGGGCTGGTCCAAACCCAGAAACCAAATTTCGTAATTTTAACTCAACGCTAACTGGGCAAAGTGCCTCGGACGGCGGACGGCGTACGGCGGACGGACGGATTTTGGTTTATTATCTTCGATAATGAACCATTGGAATCGCCCAAAGAAAAAAAAATTTTAACCCCCCCTCAAAATTTGTTGGTTTACGTTTCAAGACACGTAGATTCAGAAAATCGAATAAAAAAAAATCCGTCCGTCCGCCGTACGCCGTACGCCGTACACCGTACGCCGTACGCCGTACGCCGTCCCCCGTCCGCCGTCCGTGCCACTTTGCCCAGTTAGCGTTGAGCTAAAATTACGAAATTTGGTTTCTGGGTTTGGACCAGCCCCACAATGATCCTCGAAACTTTTCATAACCCTAGGTCAAGGGGAAGGGGTTCAAAACGAACTTTGAAATTTCGACAATGTCATATCTCTAAAAATTCTCATGAAACGGTGTAATTTTTAGTTCACTTCTGAATGACCTGAAAAATTACGAATCTTTTAAGACCAATTGGATTTTTGTGCGACCAGCCGTTCGTTCACAGTGACCGCGCAAAGGTTTAGGAAAAACACTAAACTTTCGCGTCGAAAACGGCCGTTATGTGACCAAACTCCCAGAAGCCCAGAATAAAACTACCTTTTTTCATCTTCCCGGTAAGCTACAGTCTAGTAATTTTAACCGTGAGTCGTGGATAGACCACATTGCAATATTCACTCGGTTTCTCATCTGTAAAATAGTTTAAATAATACCTTTTTGTAATAATACAAATTAAATTTTGACGATGAGCTATTGACTTGAAATTTTAAAAAATAGGTCAGAACTGGATCAAAATGCAATATTCACTCGGTTTCTTGTCTGTAAAATTTTTTAAATAATACCTATTTGTTTAAACAAATTAAATTTTGATGATGAAATAGATACTTGAAATTTTAAATATAGGTCAGAAATGGATGATATTTCAATATTCCCTCGGTTTGTATGACATGGTATGAGTATGGTAGGTATATTATTGTATGTATGATTTGGTATAATACAGTATGGTATGATAGGAAAGAAATTCGTATGGTATGGTATGAGTACGGTGAGAATATGGTATGGTGCCGATTTGCAATACAGTCTGGTATAGACGGAAGGGTGATCTGCACAAGGAAGATAATAAACCGTTGTGTCAAGAATTTGCAGAGTTTTTGGTTTATTATCTTCGATAATGAACCATTGGAATCGCCCAAAGAAAAAAAAATTTTAACCCCCCCTCAAAATTTGTTGGTTTACGTTTCAAGACACGTAGATTCAGAAAATCGAATAAAAAAAAATCCGTCCGTCCGCCGTACGCCGTACGCCGTACACCGTACGCCGTACGCCGTCCCCCGTACGCCGTCCGCCGTCCGTGCCACTTTGCCCAGTTAGCGTTGAGCTAAAATTACGAAATTTGGTTTCTGGGTTTGGACCAGCCCCACAATGATCCTCGAAACTTTTAATAACCCTAGGTCAAGGGGAAGGGGTTCAAAACGAACTTTGAAATTTCGACAATGTCATATCTCTAAAAATTCTCATGTAACGGTGTAAGTTTCAGTTCACTTTTGAATGACCTGAAAAATTACGAATCTTTTAAGACCAATTGGATTTTTGTGCGACCAGCCGTTCGTTCACAGTGACCGCGCAAAGTTTTAGGAAAAACACTAAACTTTCGCGTCGAAAACGGCCGTTATGTGACCCAACCTCCAGACGCCAAGAATAAAACTACCTTTTTTCATCTTCCCGGTAAACTACAGTCTAGAAATTTTAACCGTGAGTCGGGGATAGACCACATTGCAATATTCACTCGGTTTCTCATCTGTAAAATTGTTTAAATAATACCTTTTTGTAATAATACAAATTAAATTTTGATGATGAGCTATTGACTTGAAATTTTAAAAATAGGTCAGAACTGGATCACAATGCAATATTCACTCGGTTTCTTGTCTGTAAAATTGTTTAAATAATACCTATTTGTTTAAACAAATTAAATTTTGATGATGAGCTAGATACTTGAAATTTTAAATATAGGTCAGAAATGGATGACATTTCAATATTCACTCGGTTTGTATGACATGGTATGAGTATGGTATGGTATATTATTGTATATATGATTTGGTATAGTACAGTATGGTATGATAGGAAAGAAATTCGTATGGTATGGTATGAGTACGGTGAGAATATGGTATGGTGCCGATTTGCAATACAGTCTGGTATAGACAGAAGGGTGATCTGCACAAGGAAGATAATAAACCGTTGTGTCAATAATTTGCAGAGTTTTTTTTATTCGATTTTCTGAATCTACGTATCTTGAAACGTAAACCAACAAATTTTGAGGGGGGGTTAAAATTTTTTTTTCTTTGGGCGATTCCAATGGTTTATTATCGAAGATAATAAACCAAAATTGGAAAAACTGTTAAATAACACTTTCAAATTGAATGATGTGAAGAATATGAATTGGTTTTGAGATCTCCTCTAAACCCACCCATCAATCTGTTTTCATAACACATACCCCGAAAATGTTCAAGTGAGTAATTGAAACGGCGTGATTGTAAAATTATTGATTATTTATTTACACCTGGTAATACTACAATTTAAATGTACATTATTTTAAGGACGTAGACATTAATTTCCAGATTTCTTAAAATAGTAAATACAATAAGCACGTGAAACCTAACATCACAAAAGCGTATACTATAGGATACTATAGGACCTTAATATAAATGAAACATCCAAAATGAGCATTTAAGTACATCATATTAAATGGAAGTGGTATAGACGATACGTGGATAAGCTAAGTACAAATGTACACAAGCCTATAGTACCGCTTAGCTTATAGTAGGTACAAGTAAATAATGAGTAAGAAATATAGTGTGCAAGAACTAAGTAATAGGATCACAGATTACAGTAAAGTAGTTCATTACGTATTTCTGGTAGATGTAATGGTGTATTCAAATTTTAACTACTAGGATCGTTCCTAATGACAATAGATTTTTCACCGGTCTAAACCTACCTGGTAAGTAACGATCACAAGTACAGTAAACGTTTATCTGCCTAGTGCTATGAGTACAACATAACGCATTACGACACAGTGGGTTGTTGTTCTCCCCTGGTATTGTAAAGCACATTTATAAAATTTTGCTTTATACAATATGGACACTTTTTAGAGGTATTTTTGTCTGGAAACACACTCACAACCTATGTAAACATACTGCAATACATATACAATAAACATAAAAGGACTGGTGCACAATGAATTTGTTGTTTACAAATTAACGTTTCATATTCATACACTCGAGTGTTTGAGTAATTATTTTCTCCAATACAAAGAGATGATGGAGAGTGTAATAGTGTTGATTATGTAATACTTTGATATTCAATTTCCTTCAATTTTCTACTGCTCAACTGTTTGCTTCAATATTTTTTTCAGCCTTTCAGGTGAAATGTTTGAGGGGTTTTCAAAATAATTTCCAGTTTATTTTAAATGGCTTCAGTGGAAAAAAACTTTTAAACATTCTAAAGGCACAGTACACAACAATCTATTTATACAATGGAGCTATCACAGTCTGATTCCATTTTCCACAAAATACACAAAAATCAAATAATAAGTGGATTTGTTGAAAAGGTAGTTCGATTTGTAAATAGATTGTATAATCTATTTATACAATGGTTTGATCAACATACTGACTCAAAAGTGTATTTTGTTTTAGTTGGAATATACGACGTCCCTACGATTGTAGCATTGACGTCAGTTTAGATAAGAATAGTGCAAGTATTAGACATTCTATATCTTGAACGAGTACATTATACTAATCCATGTACTTAGTACAGGGCATTTACTTCATCTTTGCAGATGTTTTTCCCTCGTCCTGAGCAGCATACATGTATTATCTTTAACTGACTGAACTCAGTTGAATTTGCCAGGAGCTTCGGGTCACATAACAGTTCACATCAAGAGTTAGACTAACGACAGCTGTTCTTGGCTAAGATGAAACCCATTAACGCGGCCAATAGCACACTGCCCCACTTCAGGGTGAGCCTCAGATACTTTATTGTGTAGGACACATGCCATAGAAGCGTGTGAGCTGTTCCTTTCATTTCTCCGATCTCCTGAAAATCATAAGAAATTAACAATAAAGATGTTCAATAAACATGGAAAATTTGGTTTTGAAGAAAATCAAATCACAACAAAGAGTTTAAAAAAAGAAGGGTGAAGAAACGCCTTTGGTTGCAAAACCTGGAAAACCAAAACAGCATCCAGCACTCTGCAGACCCAAACGTTTGCTTCAGAAGTTTTTTTTTTTTTTGAGAAGATTTTCGAACACATTCTATTAAATACTCGTTGAATCAACAAATTCACCACAACTTCAACTTCAGCTATGGTTTTGGGTTCACCACTCGAGCCCTCAGATTGGCCCTTACATTATCAATGGCAGAAGAAATACTCGAAGAACCAAATTTTTGGGTGTATGGTCAATTATTTTCAAATTATATCAAATTCCCTACAATTTCAGTGGTAGTAGAACTCCGCAGACCGATTAAAACCCGAGATAGAGCTCTGCAAAAAAGAGCCATTTTTTCCAAGAAGTTCAAATTTTATGTTTCGGTCATTGTTCTAATCTCGTACCGGCTGAACTACTGGTCCTACAAAAAGGTCATTTGTCAAGAATTTGAAGGCAATTTAATGCGCTTTACATTAAGATCAAAATAGTGCTTCTAGACCGAATGGTTTCCTCAAAAACCGAAAATCGGGAAACCGGTATTCTGGACCCAACTGACATGAAATGTGCGATATATGGATTATATTATAATCTACGAGTATCATCGAATCTGAACCAAGCTTCAAGTCAAGTGATCATCACCAGTTTTCCTGTCAATACAATTTGGAATTATGTATGGAATTATGTATCCGGTATATAGAGCTAATTGCTGAAGCAAATCCTGTCTGAACAGCAAACTATAAGGATTCAGTAGGTGTTCTCTTCCTTAAGACTATAATAGGTAATTCCTAATGAACGCCATTAAGTTGATACAACTTTTAGTCAAATCACTGGTTTTCATACAACTAGTTTGGCTTAACGAAGAAATATTTTGTACTTACGATATCAAGCCAAGCTAGTGGAAGCACTAAACCATTTTTCAAGTTCTTCAAGTGGCTCATGTACCTGGCGTGTTGGACCATGATGTTCAGTTGTAGTCTTGTGTGTCCTCCGAGAGGAATACCGATCTGAAATTGTCCGAGTGGAAATGTAATAGGTTTTACTAGGTAAGTTCGTTATTTACGATCAACTGAGTGTAACATGAATAACTTGACTAGAGATGTATGATCACTAAGTGATCCTCAAGTGTCACTTGAGTCAATGAACTTCGTTCAAATGCCTCGACCAAGTCCAGAGCTTGCAACTGACGGTTGTCTGCCAATTACTCAACTCGCCTTCAAAAAATTAACCTCCAGTTTAAACCACCAGAAAGTTCCGCGTGACCATCCATCATTGCGTCTTGAGTGGTCATAATTTTTGAGCACGGAGAATAGCAATAAAACTAGTACTACTCCATTATAATTAGCACCTAATATTAGTTTAATTATTAAACTGAGTGTTCCCTCACCTCGTGAATATCGAAGAAGAAATCATGCAGGGCCGGATCGGGGCTCAGCCCTTCGAAAGGTTCCAACAACTCTTTAGATCCGTGCAGGAAGTGAGGGAATGAAATCACCACAGGCGAACCTAAGACAGACAGTACATTTTCAAGGCTCATTCATAGGGTCGCTCTTTTCGTAATACAAAGTATTCAAATCCGTATTAACTGACACTTTCAATTATTTTTCACCCATTTCAAAGTCACTGAAAAATATCATAGCACTGTGAATTTAGGCAAGAAATATCATTTCGATGACTAAATATATTTCTGCCGAAAAAATCGTCAAAGCCTATTTTTCGATCAATTGAACTGTTGAAACTTGGATTTAATTACGTGAAATTAACACGAATACAACAGACGAAATCTAAAATAAGAAATTCACAGTCATGCAGCATGGCTATAAGAGCAAATTTTCAAAGAAATAACTGGTTTTATGTAAAAATGTTACTGGTTTTATAACACATTTTGTCTCCTTTTGTTGCCGAGTAACACCTCAGTTTAGAGATTTTTCAACGCTGAACACGATGGTGAAGTCAGTATTGCGATATCTCATACCGTTATCAGATTAGAGCAGATGAACCGTGAAGAGCATCTCAAGTAACAACCACGTTTCTTCATCTTCAAAGTGCTCTAGTTTTATAACGGAATAAGATATCGCAATTCTGACTTCACCATCGTGTTTAGCATTAAAAAATCTTTAAATCTTCAGGTGTCACTTGTCAGACTGTGTATGGGTCATATTTCCCCCTTAAAAAGCCCCAGGATTGTGCTACATGTATCTTTCTACCATGATCACTGCAGTGATCGAGTGGTATACTACCACCAGTGATGTAGGTACTACTAGTCACATTATTTTTTATTCCCCTAAATTATCAATACCGTAATATTTATATCGCTATAGACTTCGTCGGAAGCAGATTAGATTTGATTAATTCTATCGAACAGAGGATATTGAGGATCCGCTTTGATAAGGCCGGAACCTGAGGGTCAGGCAACGCAACACCGAAATAATTCTCGGTGTAACGCCGAGGTTAGTTGGCGTCATCGCTTTATCTACGCCGGTGTCTAAATAAAATGGTTATAGATCACCTCATATCGTAGGCAATAATTTGTAACACGTCAATAAAATTATATCAGCTAAATTAAATCATATTTGGTGTAGCAAAAAAACCAAGTAGCTATGATGTGGCATGTAGGCGCGCGCAGACAAGCAACTGGTTTTCGTTATTTTAAAACAATTTTAGCTATTATCACAACACGCAAAGCTTGGTAGTTTAATTATAGTCGGTTCGAAATCGCTGGCCTTGAAATCCATCTTTCTGCATGAAATTATCGATCTGCAAAGAATCACTGTGATGCGGGCTATGCCCTCAGTTGGAGCCAAACAGCCGATATTGTTCTGCAGAACTAGCCAACCGAGCCAACCGGAGAGAACCGCCCTCGATGCACTCACAGAATGTACCACATTCAATCTCATTCATTTTTGTAAAAATATGATAATCAATTATTAAACATTCAACATACCGTACATGGTACTACCTTAAAAGTGTACCTAATGATCATTTTATTGGAACTAATCGTTGGGATTATTATATTCCTGTGTGTATAATAATTATTAATTAGTTAATTAATTATTGATATGAACACTCACCCTGGAAACATGGGGATGCCAAAAAGCCTCCGCTCGGCGGGCAGTCTTTCTGACAGAAACAGGCATTTTCAGGATTTGCCGTAGCGTTGTCAAAGATGTTGAGTGGCAGTTTGAATCTTCTTGCTGGGAACCCGTTCGACTGTAAATGATGAATTCATAATATGATTTAAATAATGAAAATGATCCAAAATTATCACTACAGAGGGCCTCTTCGTACCCTTCAGAATCCGTGGTGGACCACCATACGATAGAATTAATATTTCCACAACAGTTAAATAGGAGGACAAAGGTCGTTTTTAAATGATTCATGAGAATATTGTTTTTTGGCAGCTATTTACAGGTCATATATGTAACAGAAATTGGATATCGATATAAAATCGATTAGCTACCCCTGTATGTAATATGAAACATAACATGTTTCAATGTGTAGCCTATATGGGGAAGAATTCTATAGAAATCATCGATATCGGTCTTGATTTAACTGAATTTTTATCGTAATATTTAAACGATATAATATTTAATATTGTACATACCAGAATATATAGTATACTATATATACTATATAGAATATACGATAGTATATCGTTTGTAATAATGGACCAGCCACTAGTCACTACTTAACTGTCTGTTATAGACAACCCATAATTTTCAGAAGAAAATTCAATAGCGAAATATGGCTATTGGTATATTCATAACCCTAAACCGTCGAATAGTGCAGCTTTTTCCTTGGATCATATTGACTACTGGCACGTAACGCTGGAAGGGATCGCAGATTTGTCAATGACAATCTATACTGCCGTCATTGAGAGCATTGAGTGTATTATTACTGCCACTGGTATTTGAATTAATTTTCACTGCCATTGTGAATTACATAAAGAAAATTTGTTATAATAATTATCATTACATTATCGCAGACACGAGATCTCTACTCGAGTCTCTAAGACCCTTTTCATGGGTTATCGGAATCGAACTACACAAAAGGAACCGCCAAGGCTAGAGATTACATGTTAGTTGAAGAAATAATAGATATTACGTCTCTGTTCAAAAAATTTACCTCTGACATCTTTTGTTGTCTTTTTCTATATAAACGTCTCCGTAATGGGCGATACCGAACGAATACGAAACAGTATCGGCAGTTTTATTAACACTTCGCCGGTTGCGCCCATTTTCATAACACGAGCGGTCGCATAGCGCAATTTTTGCGCCACTCATGTTTTTAGTTAGGTATGTATACGTGATCAAACAGCAATTATTATCAACTATTACAGTAGTTTTGTTGAGTCAAGATAATGATGGGAAAGATGTGCAAGAACCGAATGAAGGTAATTCACTTGCTGTGATTTAAAAAGGAATTCAACATTATGTTTCATAATGACGGTGAAGAATTGAGACCTCGTATCTCATATTTTGCATACTTTACAGGAGAGCGAAAAAACGTCCTTATTTCTGTATCATTCCGTCAATTTCAAATTCCTTTCACCATTATGTTTCACTTTAGAGCCGAAATACTTCAAAAATCCACGAAATGAGCGCCAAAATCGGTAAAAACCAAGGAACTTACCTACTAAAAACCATAATCCCGTTTTTGACAAAAATGGAGATACGAGGTCTCAATTCTTCACCGTCGATAACATGGCCGGTCGCGTGGCGCATTTTTTACGCCACTCAATTTTTTAGTTATTTACCCACAGTAATAGTACCTAAACTCGCTTCATTTCTTACAAATCATCGGGATATCTTCTAAATATATACGACTTGTATATGGGCCCGACATTCTAATGATTTATCACGACCGGTCGCGTGGCACAGATTAGACGCCACCAACGTTCTACATCCAACCAACGTCTCTAGTTAGTGAACTGAAAAGAGTTCCAACGATGCTGGATTTGAGAGGAAAGGGGGTTATAAATAGAACAATATAAAATGGATTTTCCCCAAGAGGTAATTTCAAACGTCTACCTAACGCGATCGCTCGTGTGTTAAATAAATTACTTCAAATTAAGTCGTTGAAGGTACTCACCATAGCATCCGAGTCGAAGATCATCGGTATTTTCCGACAAGCAGGGCTAACATACGTGTAAACTACGTCGCTCATCACTCCTTCAGCTGTGGGAGCAGAATCGATTAAATTCTACGGAGATTTATATAATATATAAATTCCTAAAATATATAATATATAATTATTATTCCAGGTATAAAGAACTCATTATTATTACAAATTTGGGATCATTAAAGAAAAAAATTGGCAGCCAAAATCAGTAGGTAAGTCATCTTTTACTCTGTAATTTGTAACATTCTGACGAAATTTAAGATATTGTTCCATGCATCTAACTCAGGTATTGTCTGGAATGATTTATGTGTCCATACTGTATACCCGCTCTTTAGTCTAGGTTTGTAGTCTTGAATCAAATTCTTGGGTTTTTTTCGGACTGTATTATAAACATTCAGAGGCCATTAAATATATACACAAATATATTTACATATATATTTTTTTATAGATCAATAGTAGTGATGAATTGAAATGAAGAGGTGCCCAAGTTTTTAGACTATTTGGATCCTACTTAGGTTGGACGTATGTACTTTGAAAATGAAGTATTCATAAATAAACTTCTACCATTATTCTGCTCTATAGCTGCCATCTAGAGCTGGGTAAACGCACAACGCCTGAGTGCTCTGAATGGACATCCTCAATAATTCATCACTTTCACAGGAGACTTCAACAGCTCATAGCACAAGATTATAGATATACACTAGGACATAATATGTCCTATTATGTCCTAATGTATATTATACATTATTACTATTAGATGTATAAAGGATTTTTCCTTACAAGGATACAGCATGCCGTCACTTCCGTGGAAATCGTTGCAAGTTGGGCCATTCCAAGGCAGTTCTTCAAAACCGTTTATTTTACTGATAAGCCCCAAGTCAGATTGATTAGTAACTCCAGTACCAATAGTGATTCTATCGTGGCCGATTCCGTTTCTCTGTAAAGCCACCAGAGGATTAATGTAACGATCGAGTTTGCAATTACGCAGTTGTACTTAGTATATTATACTCGTATTTCCCTTGTGATGTTTTCATGCTGGTTTTCATGCTAGTTTTGTACATAGTTCAAGTCAATACAATAAATATAATGTTATTCGAACGGCAATATTCTATTTTCCCATAATGCCAGAGAAGGGGGAAAAGGAAGCTCGAAAAATAAATGCCATGAAATAAATGCCATTTTTGGCCAAAATAGGTACCTAAGTAATATTTTGCCATGTTTTCAAGTGCCATTTTTCACAAAAATAAATACCACCTCTGGTGGTGGGCTCTGGTGATAGTTACTCAACCCTGAAGATTCGGTAAGTGTTACGTTCCGACATACAGGACATTTTAAATGCCTTGAGGTGTGAACTTGAATGGAAATTGTCAACTCACCGGAACCAAGAGGCCGAAGGGTTCCGGATTCGCCCGATGATCATTCATTTTCCTAGCGAGGGCTGAGAACTTGTCGTCGTATCCGCGTACATACTCTTCCACTGAAATCGTCTGGAACACCTTCGTTCTCAATGCCGATATCACCGCACTAGTAGACATCTGCTTGACCATACCCTCATTCCGCAAGACCGAGATAGCACTCTACAGAAAACCAACCAAATTATACAAGCTAAGTTTAAGAACAACGGATTTTAATAGTATACTTCTAATTGAACGTATTGTATCTCTACTTACGATGTACACAACGTTAGGAACTACAATGGTGTCGTTTAGATATCCGTTGGAACGTTCTGGGAGGAACGTGTGTGTTCTGTTTTCCGTGTACGATAAAAACTCCTTGCCTTCGAATTTCAGATCAAACAAAAGTGATCTTTCCCTAAAAGAAAATAACCAACTAAGTTAGCAGTTAATACAAGATTCCCATCACCCCCCTGCCGACGTATCAAATGAATTTATGCCGCGGAACTGGGTAAAAAATGAATTTCAAACTCACTCGAAAACGTATGGACCAATTTCTTCAATTTTCGCCTTCTCTTCGCCAGCCAGAAACTTGTCAACATTCGTGTAGTTGAACAGCCGCATGTTGATGTAAAAAGGAAATGGAGGCTCTTTCCATATATCGAATACTATCCCACCTTCTTTAAGGGCAACTATCTGAAATTGTAAGAGTAATCATATGTGAGTAAGACACCATATAAGAGTATGAGTATAAATCATATGATTTGTTGTGTCTTTTGGCAGTGAATACAGGAGGATCTGGAACGAAATTTTATATGAAAATCTTTCGGAAATTCCAGTTTTAAAAATTTTGGGCCGTAGACGTTTTCTTCGAAAATAGAAAAGTCGCGATTTGAAAAATCCACCATCCCTTCGAATTATCTCGAAAAATACATAAAACTCGGAAAAACACAGGGGGAAAAAATATTTTAGACACCTAGATACTTCAAACTCTGAAAAAATAATAAATGATATGGTAGTAAAGATTGTCCAACTGTTTTAAATTGTCTTTCGTTTGGAGCAAAACGGCCTTGAGTTTATAATAATTTACGAAAAGCCAAAAATAGACGTGACGCGAACATAAACATCGAGAATACATGTGACACCAATGATGCCTTAATCAGCAGAATATTCGATCTATTAAATGCATCCTTTGATTTCAACACTAATTGCAAGGCCAGTTGATACGGGATGGTCATTCATCAAGACAATAGCAAACCGTGTCACTAGGTCACCAAACTCAAATTTGGGACGCGATTATAAAAAAAATATGTCTTGTTGTTCTTTCCCCACTAACGCAGATAAGAATGTTCGTTTTCTTTTTTCAATCGGCTATGGAGAAAATGGCAACATCAATGGGTCTTATCACCGAATGACCCCATAATAATACTATTGAGGTTGGTCAGGGTATTCGTTTCTCACACTACCTACTGTTTCTCATTCATACCTTAGTATGTTCCAAACCACTGGGTTAAATCCATACATCTGGACACGCTGGGCAATGCGTTGGTTTCAATTTAATTTGTCTGAAAAATGTGTTTTAACCAACATCGCGAGTTTCAAGACACGTAGCCTGCTTGTCAAAAATGTACGATGCTAAAATGTCCCTCAGTATGCTCTGTGTCTCCGCGTATCTCTTACCTTACATTTGGGCTATTTCATAGGTTTTGGACATGCCAGACTTTTGGAAGTCTAGATTATTCCATGGAAGGTCATTGCCAGGGATATCAGTCTGGCGGTCAAGTCTGGGGCATCACCAAAAGCCTCTCATCATTTAACGCCTCCCAGAACCAACAAATGAAACGAGCCAGCTTGGTAAACTTTTTTTGCCTTTCGTTGTTCGCCTTGAGATGGATCATTAAGTGTCGCGGGTAGCTGAACTAGCGGGTAGCTGTCCCTGAACTAGAGACCTCGCACCATCGTGGAGTCAACAGAATGCACTACCTGCAGCCTCAGCACGTAACAAAGGGGGCCTTTAATTTCTTATGGACATCCCCTTCTCTTGGCTACGAGTATCAGTTTCGGTGTGTGTGAGAGACGTCAGTTCAAGTTCAACTCGCAGCTCGTCGAGTTCATTAACGTCCAGTCCACACCAGTAGACACGTTGCGCGAATTCGGTCTCAGAGACGTGTCTAAGGTTGCCTCAGGATGTCTCGGTAAACATGTCTAAAGAACAAACCCGATCTACAGGGCTGTTGCAAGACAAAAATCCCAGGTCTCAACTCTCCCGATCGGAATGGAAGACTTGAAGCAACGTGTGACTGCCAGTCGAAGAGAAGCTGTGATGGTTTCTCTAAAATTTGTATTTATTCATTATTTTCCCTCCAACCATCTGAATCAATCTTCAAAATCAGAAGACGTCAGCCGGGTGAAATTCCGAAAACCCAGTCTTCCAGTCTTAATTTTACTCAATAATCAGGGTCGCAGCGAGAATATTTAAGATTTAAGGGTCGCAGTGTAGATTTAAATGAGCAGTAGACGACTACATCCCATTATTTATTTTTCGAGAATGAATTGACTTTGTAACAAACTTCGTAAAATACCTAGTCATTCGTTTGAAATCAAACTTTTTGATATTAATAGTGACAAATTTTGTCACTCAATCAACATAATACCTATGTTAGATTACCGGGCAGGGCAGTCGGACACAGTAAAGCCCACGCCTGAAATGGCGTTTACTTCACTTAACTATTTTTCGGTAGATTATATTTTTTATGAAATATCTACTTACTATTATTCACTTTATTAAACTTCACCTGTTTTGTTTTAGTTTTTTTAATATACTCACGCTTAGTATGCTGTGATCGAACAGATTGGTGAGATGCATCGTTAAAGCGCACAAAACCGACGAGGCGAAGGTGACCATAACGAGGTAAAATGCTTTGAACAAAAGAGAAGTCAAACCAAATGAACAGCAAATTATAAATATGTCAATCTCCATTACATACCCATAGTTTGTTATGGTTGCTAGTATGATGAGAGTAGGGATCAAAATAGCCCTATGATAAGATCTTCCCCTCTAATTAAATCGTAAGACCAGAGCCTAGCCGGGACAATGTGAAATGTAGAGCCAAGTTCAAATGTCTCCCACTCCAGAAAAGAAGAATCACACCTACCAGTACGAATTAGCTATAATAATCCTAGATAATGATCCTAGCATAATACTGTAGATAGGTCGACGGTTGCATTTATTTACATCGTTCAATCGAATAGGTCACGTCAAGTGATCCAGTCAGAGACAATTGATTGCATGATTATATCGATTCTCTCTTCCGTATTACGGCGCAAACAGCAAACGATGACAGAAGAAGTTTATCACTCTTGAAGGTTCGGAGTTCCTTTATCTGAATATCCGCGTTTATGTTTTGATTGCATTATTATTACATCTGATGTAATAATAATTGGGAGACGTCGGAGAGACGTCTGAACCTGACGAATTGAGTGTGGAATGCTCGGCAGCCTACTTCCATAAGAACAAACTTTTAGGTACATTACGACCAGCACGAGCGAATATTGAATAGGTATAGAATGGCCATTTCGTCGGCAACGATAAATTACGGATTATTTATTCAAAACTGAACTTCATTTCATAGAAGTTACAGCGTCGTTAAGATGTCATTATTTGGGTCCATTGTTATGATATAACTTACTCTTGAATTACGCTCTATTACACACAGTAATACTGATAATTACAACAGTAATAATCACAAATCAACCATTACATGAACGAATCTGCGCGCAATATAATCGTTTGGGAAACCTCGATGTTTGTAATTATTCGAGTATTCTTTAATTTTATCGTTATTATCATCCTATTCAAGGGAGTAGGTTACCTAATAAACACAAATACGCATCAATGGGCCAGATTTACAACTAGGAGACCGAACTAGATCTCATTTACTACGGCGGTAATATTTTGACCTCAACTAGAGGATTTCGTAATTCACAAGAATTTGTATATCCTACAGACATACGAACAAGGAAAAAAAGTTCTAACCTCCCTCAAAATTTGTTGTTTTACGTTTCAAGATAGGTACATAGATTCAGAAAATTAAATTAAAAAAATTCCGTCTACCCGCTGTCCGCGCCAATTTGCCCAATTAGGTACAACTGTCCAAAAATTATGAAATTCGGGTTAATAACTCCGACAAGCCCGAGGATGATTTTTTTTAAAATATGAAGTACATTTATTTATGCACCTATACATGGAAATGATACATAAATCCTCCCCCATAAATAATACGACCCTCTTTAAGATTGGGTACTTGTGTTGGGGGTCGGAGTATAACGTAGGTAATACCGCTATTTTACTGGTGAATAATTGGTACCTATCATCTGTTAATCCAGAAGGAAAAAACTGCAAATTCTTGTCACAACAGTTTATTATCTTCTTTGTGCAGATCACCCTTCTGTCTAATTCACGAAATGATAGATGAAACGTTTATAGAGATGATGAAATAATTACAAATAATTTGTAGCAATACTCGGGTTTTAAATTCCATAAATGATAAACTAATTATTAATTGGTTAACAATTATTATTATTAATTATTAATCATCATTATTGTGAATTATTATCCATTATTATAAACTATTATTATTTAACTCGATATCTCGATATCTGAAAGAGTACAGAAGAGCATTGAAAAGCGACACCCCCCAGAAAGAATACAAATTCTGTCCACCCGCATTGGTCAAGCTCGGGGTAAGTAGGATAATCGCGTCCACAGCCCTCGTAATATTCATATTCCTTGGAATTTTACATTGGCCGTATTCTTTGTACGTAAAAATCAAAGTTGTCATTGCGAGCTCTCGGAAGATGTTGAAGAAAGGAATCTCACGGACGTTTTGAGCAATATCTTAATTTGCCATTTCTGTGTCGAGGATAAGAGGTTCAACTTGGATTCAACGGTGGAACCCCAAGCCAACACACCGTACACTAACTGGCACTGCACCATCGCATTGAAAAACATCCTATTTAATTTGTCATTTATGAAATTCCGTACTTCAAGACTAATTTGGATCAGTAAGACTATTAGGATTAACTGGGATACCTACGAACCTTTGAATTTAGCATTTATTATGTGTTCTTCCCACGTCAAGCTTTGGTCTACGATAACACCCAAATATTTAAAGCACAGGACATTAGAGGTAGAAGGACATGTACAATTTGAGCAATTACTATCTTGGTTCAGACTATTATACCAAACCCCCAGAATTATATCCATTAGAATTAATTCGAAATATTTCATGATGAATATAAATGTTTCTTTTATACTTAGTTTAAACAAATAAATTATATACCATCACTATTCAAACAATACAACTCCAGTTGTTTCGCAATTTTATGGGACTTGATGAAATATTATGTGATCTAGACAGAAGACAATGAACCGTTTTCGTAATGTTAATGAAATGTCGAATTTGTACGACATGTTTTAGGTTAATTTTGTTTCTCGGTGAATAGTGTTTTTTTTTTTTTTTTTTTTTTTGTGCCTGTATTACTGAGCAACTGTAATTATTACAAACGCTAGAACAACTGAGCAACGCTGATTGCTCATGGTAATAATCGGTTACTTATACTGCAACCGCATTCTTGTATTGATGCCATTTGAAATTGCAATTGCAATTACCGAATTGATGGTTGTTTAATATCACGCTGTCGGGCCAAACATCATTTTGGTTGTCACTAATCCGCTCCACACACTCCCTTTCCATTCTGAGAGTGTATACATTTATATTATCCACAATATCCAGTACGACATGAGCACACTTACCACAAGAACCCAAGAACGGCTTGCACTGCTTCCCTTGAAACTTGAAAATGATAGCTTCACTATTTTCTTGCCATTTCTTTCGTATTTCCTCCGTCTCTTGTCCAACCTGCAAAGTTTCAAAGATTATTCAGCTATGATATTTTAAATTCTGACAAACATTGGATACGGCTCACAGTTTGACGGTTGGTTCAATTGCAAATGGTGTATGGGGATTATAGAATTCTACGGCGGAAAAATGGCTTGTTCCCCTTCAAATATTCTCAATGCCAGAACAAGATTATCAAAATGCATTACATATTTTCTAGTTCAGAGTAAATTTTAATACGACATTCATTTCAGTACTGATAACCCAACCGTTCATCGTTCTTCCTGATCTGATCAACGCCACTCACTCGTCCGATTGAGTTATTTCAACAAAATACGCGTTAATACACCATAAAAGAGCACTACCAAACTAAGTTATTACAGTAGAACCCCCGAATAACGATCCACAAAACAGATTCTTATTGGAGGTACGACTTTGACTTCCGGTGACATGTACCTACATTTACAACGTGGAACATTTTGGTTTACTATCCTCAATAATGAACCATTGTAATCGACCAAAGAAAAAAATGGTTTACTTGAATTGAAACTTTTCATAACCCTACGTCAATGGGAAGGGGTTCAAAACGAATTTTGAAATTTTGAAAAATTCATATGGAACGGTATAGTTTTCGATTCACATTTAGATAGAGTTTGATTTTTAGAATTTTTTAAGACCATCCGGAGTTTTGTACGGCAGCCGTTGCCTCAAAGTTGGAGCATATCAAAAGTCGTCGACAAGAGGGTGAATCATGCGGCAGCCGGTCGGGTCTATGGTCTTACTGGCCCAGCTGATTAACAATAATTAGGTAATAATAATTTACACTATAATAATTAATCTATCATTTAGTGATCTAGACAGAAAGGTCCAAAGAAGATAATAAACTGTTGTGTCAAGAATTTGCAGATTTTTCGTTTTTTTTTTTTAAACATGAACCAATAACCATTCCAGACGATAACTCTTGATAGAATTGAGAGATAAAAAGTTCAAATTTGCCCAAATAATCTGCGTTGGCAATCGAAAGGCTAATTTCGTAGATGTGCAGAATCAGGCCACTCTAAGAAGGGGAGGGGGGTTATGACATATTAAGGGGGAAAATAAATCCCCAAAATGAAACAGTCTGACAAGTGTCACATCATTATAGGATTTAATCCTGAATACGATGGTGAAATCCGTTCTTAAAGTGGAGCACTGAGAAGAAACGCGGTTGTTACTAGAGATGTTCTTCATGTTTAGTCCGCTCTAATCTGATAACGGGATGAGATATCGCAATTCTGACTTCACCATCGTGTTCAGCGCTGAAAAAACTATAAACTGAGGTGTTACTCGGACAAAAAGAAGACAAAATTTGTTATAAAACCAGTAAAATAGAGACATTTTACATAAAACCTGTTATTTCTTTGAAAATTCGCTCTTATAGGCATGCTGCATTACTGTAGATTTTCAAGTTTGTAGGGTCCTACCATATGGCTAGAAGGTTGGATAGGGTACCATAATGTAAATAACGTATTCACCAAATTTCAATCATCAATTGTGTGTAGAAAATTCTGTTTAATTTTTTTTCAATGGCCAGTTGTGACTGTATTTTTTCTGAAATAAGAAACAAATACGATCGTGATTAGCCCGTTCAAACGAATGACCCCATCGCGGTTCAGAGACTCCCATTCTACTTTCAATGTCAAGATTCCTCTTCATAGAAACTGAAATGAACTATTGTTCAAAATCAGTGGGAAAATCCCCAGTGAATCGAATAATTTACAACGCGTACTTCTCGTGAAGTCATGATACGGGGGTTGTCATAGATTCGATCAAATTGCACACAAAGGTAATTTCCATTTTCTTAAATACCTACTAGCCAATAACAGAGATAAGACCATCGCAATTTGACTGTTTAGCGATAGGCAAAGGAGCGGTCAGACCTCTTGATTTACGATGTGTCTTCAAGTTCAATGTCAAAAGCGTAGGGGCATGGAATGACGCCAATGGAATATTTATGTTAATATCAGAGTGATAACCCAAGCGTAATTGTCGATTTTGACATCCGCGATCCACGTCGATGTACTGTTGACCATCTCTATTGAAAACACGTGAATCGTGCGTAAGAACTCCACAGGCTGTTCCTGCTATTTTTTCATGAATGTTGATGAATATCAAAATATTTCATGTTATGTCCATCCATCATACTATGTCAATGAACAAGTTTGAACAATTTTTTTTCAAGGGCCAAAGCGATAAACGAAAAGTATCTCAGAACAAGAAAGTCAATATCACACACCATGAGGTGTTTGAACCAGCTTAATCCCCAAAAAGGGGAATTGGCTTGAATTCGGTCCGTGTGTTTCATGATTTGATGTCCTGATGATTTTTTTTTGTAAATTCGATCCCTTAGTGTAGTGCTATACGAAATTTGTCTTATACTCGAAATCAAAATCTACTCGAATTCCCACTACATTGAGTTACTGTCATGAAAATTTTCAAAAAGTATCCTCAGCCTAATCGGTGTCTACATTCGGAATTTGATCGAAGTTCCAAGTTGGATTTAACTTGGGTCAGTGCAACGGAAGGTGGACAGACGAATATTTCCAAATTCAGTCATGCAGCTTGACGATAAGAGCAAATTTTTAAAGACACAGGTTTTATGTAAAATTCCTTCCTTTTACAACAACGTTTTATAACAAATTGTATATAAGTCTATAGATTTTTCAACGCTGAAGACGATGGTGAAGTCAGACTTGTGATATTTCATTCAGATTAGAGCAGACGAAACGTGAAGAACATCTCAAGTAACAACCACGTTTCTTCATCTTCAAAGAGCTCCAGTTTGAGAACGGAGTAAGATATTGCAATTCTGACTTCACGATCGTGTTCAGCGTTAAAAAATCTTCAAAATGAGTTCTCATTTGTCGACTGTTTCTTTTTTTGGAATTTATGGGTGATTTTTACCCCCCTTAAAATTCCCCTCAACCGAGAACAATAGCTTCCTTTTCTTTGAAAATTCTCTAAAAATGCCACTAACAAATTGTGAGTGGAGCTAAAAATTTCCAGCGACTCATTATTGAAAATAATAAACCAAACGGCAGAGTCTAAATAATTTAAGAACTTATGGAGGAGAACACGTTAGTCTAGATATATACCTGGTAGATCTATTGTCAACATTTAAATCTGTTAAATTAAGCAATTAAAAACGTCAAAATCGCATGTAATGGCTCAGGTTTGCTGATTTTTAATCCTGAAAAACCTCAACGCCAATCAAATTAGGTCTTAGACCGTGACAAGAGTTTGATGAAATAAAACTTCAGTTTGTGAATTTACTCAGTATCAAATACAAATATACACTGGTAGAATTAAACAGGTATGTGGGTACTTTATTAACGTAAAATTTAAGTAAAATTGATCCCTTCCACTAATTTTTCTCTATAATTGTTACGTTCAATGTATTGTTTAATATATTTAATATCCGCCACTTCTTGGAGTGTTAAATTTTTTACATGAATATGTCTTATGGTTTGAGGGGGGGGGGGGGTCATTCCGAAATTTGCGTGATAGAAACAAAATGAGACGTTTTTCGGCGTTATTTTGACAGTGTGACAAGCAGCCTGATTGATCTAAAATGTTGGCTCCATACCTATCTCCTAAAGTATGCATTTTCAGAAAACCCATATTTTTTCTCTTTTAAACTCAAATTTCTCCAATTTTTCCGTTCAATTTAAACTTTTGACCACATCGTCAGAATCAGCGTTAAAGTTGCTACGAGATTAGTGTACTTTGATTCTTGAGAATTACCATCTGATGACCATAACAGCAGCTCAAACATGGACGACTTTGGGAAAGTGAAAATCTTTAGTACCTACCTACTACATACTACTCTTAAAAAAAAAAAAAAAAAAACCTTGAAACTGGCATATCTTATGAAAAGTTCTTCATGTAATAAGTTTAATAAAATTTAGGTGCATCGTTCATTTTTCGGTTAAGGCAGATTACTTCCTGCGTATCTCAAAGTAAAACGTCTGATGTTAATGTCATTGATTGAGCATAACAAGGGTTAGTAGTGAGACAATCAAATTATTTCAGGAAGCTCTATAACTAAAGTGAGAGAAGAAATTCTGATTTCGGGGGACAGAAATTGAAGACTTTTGTTGCTTTTCTTGGCAGACCGAAAAGCAAACTTTAGGTAGCTTGATACCCGATCTACCAACTCATAACTCATCTTGATGGATGGTGAATAAGTCTATAATAATTATGATCGATGATTTTACTACTGTCGGTACAAGAGTAATTGATCGTGGCGATTTGGACAGCGGTTCACCTGAGGGGTTCTGAACTGCTCAGACTCCGACTTACCGAACTGTCTAGGAGTACAATGCTTCCCTTTAAAGTTGATACACACAATAATTTTACTTGAATGATTCATTGAGTAACCTCTTGCAGAGTCAGCACCGGGGATTCCAATTTGTATACACTCGCTGAAATTAGGTGGTAATTAGGTTCTTGATAGTTTTTAGTTTAATAGCGAGGCTGGTTAGCGAAGTCACCGCAAACCGCCTAGAAATATACCTACCTTATAATTCGCCGCGTTGGTAATGGGAATCGCTTTGAATTTACTTCAGAAAATGGTTTGGTACCAAATTTACGAAAAAGTCACTAACTTCGATCCCTCAATATCGACTGAAAATGCAACGAATTTTTCCGCTTTTTATTGTACTTCATAGCTTTTCCCTCGACTCATTCTGTGGTATTTCAAACTTTACTACCCCAATGAATTGAACAACGCACCACGGAGGAGTTGGGTTCACTCATCATGATCTCTGATACGTAGTATTTTCCCTTACATTGCTCCTCATGAATTCCCATGAAAATTCGGACGATATATTCAGCACGTTGAAATGAGTAAGAAAGGCCCAGGAATCCTTAAAATAATATTTAAACGGTATGGTGTTCGGAATAAAATTCCAATACCTCGGAATCACTCTACTTACTGCCTAGAGAATTTGGTTGTATTAGTCGAAACTCAGCTTGCGTACAACGAAAATAATTCCGTAAATTGTAGGTACTTGATAGGAAATACAACAATTTACGGAATCATTTACGAGGATGCCTAGGAAGTAAGATTACCATTAAATTAGATTCGATACTAGTAAACAATGACGCTTGTGCATGAGTGACAACACTAGGGAATTTAACTCCAGGAATGTACGTAAGGGGAAATTAGCTGCCTGAGATATGCACTAGTACATACTTCACATAAATCAAGAGCTTTCCAAAAAGTGGTGAACAATTTTTGTAGAACTGACAGAACTGTTCTGTTCTGTACTCACGGTCCTCATCCTTCTTACAGATTTGCCAATACCCGCTTTTGGGGGTCGAGCGTAGAGAACCACGAAATAGGTACCATTGATGCAGGTCTACAATATGAGGTAATGGGTGTGCACCTTTCCTTGTGACATTGTTACATTACTCTTACTAAATTTATGTGGATCAGAGGAACCAAAATTTATTTGTACGTTAATAAATAAAACTTGATGAATTGTACAAGTTGAACACCCAAATAACACCCTTCTTGGTTGTTTGATCCATCACTCACTCGGGCTGAAAGGATCTCTTTTCTGCGGGGAATAAATGCCCTTTACCCATATTTATTGAAATTGATTTTGTTATTATTTAGTTATGTTTCGTTCATTTATTTATTCAATTCAATTTTGTCTTAGATGGTGTAACAGGTCTGAACGTGGACATTGGATGGTCCACAGGAACTCAAAGTTACCTACGCGTTCGCTGACCTAGAAGGACAGTAAGTTTCCAAATTCGTATTACCTAGGTAACTTCCTTAGTTTTAGCGAATTTTCGAAGAAAAGGAAGCTATTGCTCTCGGTCCAAAATTTGTAAAACTCGAAATCCGTTTCAGGCCATCTTGAATTCACTGACAAAAGACACCAAAAATCATATGGGTGTAACGCGAGTGGTGTCCGACAGCTCTACGTGTTTTACATTTAATTTCCAACCAAAATTGTCTCAGACTTTTTTTGAATCCACACAAAATCCGACTTTTAACATTTTTTTCGTGCGCTCGACCTTACTTCACTAAAATTGCCATAACTCCCTCTATTCGCTCTCTTAGTTCAACAGAAAACCTTTTTTTGATGAGTCCGTAAGAAAGCTGATCTTTAGGCGTATTTTTTACCATACCTTCACAATTCTGCTATAAGAATTAATAAGACCACCCAGCGTTTAAAAACCGGCGATTTTGATAAAATTCACTTTTAGACTCCATTTTTACTCTTCAGGTTCAGTTTCAGTGCAAATTCAGGGAGTTGTGGCAATTTTAGTGAAATATAAGGTTGAAAACACGAAAATATCTATGACACTAAAACACGAAAAAAGTCGGATTTTGAGTGGATTGAAAAAAAAGTCTGGGAGACACTTTTGGCCGGAAATTAAATGTAGAACATGTAGGAGAGCTGTCGGACACCACTCGCGTTACACCCTGTATGTATATTTATATACATATGTATGTGTCAATCCAGAAGAAAACATTCGATAGAATTGAGATAAAAAGTTCAAATTTGCACAAATCTCGTTTTGGCAATCGAAAGGCTAAGTTCGTAGATGGTCAGAATCGGACCACTCCACGGGGAGGTTTTGGGGAATTTTGAAGGGGGAAAAATCACCCATAAATACCCTAAATGAAACAATCTGACAAGTGACAATTCATTTTAAATATTGTTTAACGCTGACCACGATTGTGAAGTCAGGATTGCGATATCTTATTCCGTTCTTAAACTGGAGCACTTTGAAGATGAAGAAACGTGGTTGTTACTTGAGATGGTTCTTCACGGTTCATCTGTTCTGGTAACGGAATGAGATGTCGCAATTCTGACTTCACCATCGTGATCAGCGTTGAAAAAACTATAAACTGAGGTGTTACTGGACAAAAAAAGAGACAAAATATGTTATTAAACCAGTGAAATGGAGACATTTTACATAAAACCAGTTATTTATTCGAAAATTCGCTCTTATAACCATGCTGCATAAGTTACTTTTGAGTTTAACCACATTTAGTGTTTTGTGTAGGAGCCCAACATGTAACTTCGGGAATTACTTTATTGCATTTAATAGGTACTAGCATTACCCACTTGACCATTTCAGTTCCCATAGCCCATGCATTGTAAAAAAAAAAACCTTCAGTGTAATACCTAAGTTTAGACTCACATTGTAGCCGATGTATTTCTTGATCTTTTCCATGTCAACACAGCCGGCACAACCCCACGAGGCACTAGTAGTTGAAGAAAGGAAACAGGCAACTGACTGCAGAAGATAACCGTCTTATAATATTCCTTCGGTTGGTTCTGATAGGGAAGGAGATATTAATGAAAGTCTCGCACGCGGAAAGATAGTGTCATTACGTCCATTTCATCATTAGCTATGATTTGGGTTTACTATGTTTTTTTTTTTGCGCTACCTTGATTATTTATTATTCACGGGAGTGGCGGACATTGGGGAAGGGGCCAGGTAAACAACCACCCATGTAAAACTGCGTATCCTTTCCATCTCTCTACTCACATTTGTGTTCTCGAGAATTGACTATTAAATATTGCCGCAGTAGCGAGGAGGAAGCCTTTAATTGTCTTTCTTTTCAAAGTAGGAATCACAAGAACAAACCAAACTTACGACGCAGCAAAACTCCATTAAAGACTATACTTACACTCAGGGGCCGTTTCAATTCCGACTGAAAACCAAAATAGTAACTGTTTTTTGGTTAGGTGGGAACTGGCCCACTAGTAACTGTTTTAGGGTAGGTGGGAACTGGCCCTCGTACAAGACCCCGTAAACATTACGAAAATATTTCTAACTTAGCAATGACAACATCATCAGTTGTCAGTGTAAGTTAGGAATATTTTCGTAATATTTACGGGCTCTTCTATGAGGGCCAGTTCCCACCTACCCTACAAATACAGGCCAGCTTTCAGACGACAGACTCATAAAATGTAGATTTTTACGAAAGACATGTCTTGTACACTCGTGTACAAACTGTGTTCAAAAGCGATCCCTAATACGATCATAATGATTTCCAAACCGGTGAAACGTGGAGGGATATCGCTCTACATCCCTCCTCCCTATTATGTCAAAACTATTTGAGAAGTTACTGCTTAAATTTAGAAGCTTGATTCCACATCACCAATTTGGATTCAGAAACGCTACTCTGCGATATACCAAGTTCACCGAATCACGAAAAGGCCTCTTGGAAGGCAAACAATAATATTGTTTTATTATGTGCTAGTATCTTCTTGGACGTGGGTTTGGCACGAGGGAATTGAATATAAATTGCACAAGGATCTCCCACGACTGTATTAGGTACTTACTCCTAATACTCCTAGAATCCCATATACAGAACAGGCATTTTAGAGTAAAGCAAGAAGATCATTACTCCCGCTTGAAGCGTGTAAAGTCTGGCAAGGAAGTATTCTAAGTCTCGTACTTCACCCTTTGTCCGTCCACAAGAAGGCACAACTGTTGGTACTTTTCTGTTAGAAACTATGCAGAAACCGCTACCCACAAATTACATAAGTCCACTAATATGACTGGATTGTCAAGATGTGGAGAATGAAGTGAAACGGATCAGTTCACATCAACTTCACAAAGCGAAGAATTAGTGTTAGATGTAGAAATCAATTCAAATAAAATACCGTACCCGTCGCCAAGTACCCGGAGAATACTCTTGACTCCAAACTTAATTGGAATAAGCACATCGAGAAGAAGGAGGAACTGAGGATCAAGTTCAGAAGCATGTATTGGCAGATGGGAAGGAATTCCGCTCTTTCACTTCACAATGAACTGCAAATATATAAGCAGATTCCTAAAATCCATAAAATTTCATTTTCTGACATATTGATAAATTAATTAATGTATACAGCCTCACAACAAATATATAGAAATATAAATTTAATACATATGTATTCATAAATTTTGGTAAATATGTGAATTTACTACATGGTGGAGATGCTTGGTTAAAGGTTTAGACTATTTCCTATAATTTAGAAAGATTACAAAACGCATTTTCTCGGCTACTTTTTCTCTATGAGCCGACCATCCCCGTCAATCTACTCGTTAACAAAACCGACTGGCGAGCGTTAATAATGTACTGGATAATTTTTAGGCCGGTACTTTTCAATGCTCCGTTAACTTACTAACCTAGGCAATGGTTTTGAGTAATTTTGTATTTTAACCCTACTTTGCCTCCGGAACCTAAGTTTTTGCACAGCCCCAAGTTGGTTGGAGCCCCCAACCAACTCTGGGGCTGTGCAAATAAGTCAAATATTAATAAGATCCAAACCTTCCAAAACATAATACCTAAATGTAGATTAAATGAATCAAAATATTCAGTTCTAATTAAAAAATAGAAAGAAAGAAGCGATCCCTCGATCTTCTTACTCCCAAACGTGAAGATTCATTAATTTTCAAGTGGTGCTGGAAGAATCAATTTCCGTTTTGATCTAGTCAATCCTATATCCCCCCAAAAACAACTCCGTTGTAAAAACTGGCCCGCCAAAAAACGTCAGCCGCAAAAAGGAATGATATCCATTTTGCCCGCCAGCCACATATATATAGGATGCTCGGTGCTTCGCACCTCGCTGTTGAGTGTGCATATAGAAACCTGATCCTCCTACCCCTAACCTCCACCGTCAATGTTTTCCTGTTCCCTGTCTCCTTCCCACAACCCCCTCTCACCCTTAGTTCCCCTCGGTTTCACCTAATATGTTTCCTCTGTTACACCGGCAGGGAGCTTTACGCTTCTTTCAATGCTGTTGGCGGGAGCTTTTTGCAAGGCTTCTGAGAATTAGATATACAGATAGTAGTGGTGATGATGAGTACTTGGTGCTGGTACAAAAGTAAAGTAATGAGCCATTTCAGGCTGCCTGACATTGCAAAAGCAAGGCGTCTAAGAACTATAATATAATTATAGAATATAATTATAATTAAATTAATTATAATTATAATTAAATTAATATATTTATATTTATAAATAATTATAATATATTTCTAAAATATATTTATAATATAATTGAAGCATTACTTCATTATAGGTGTACCACCACTGATTAATCGTGACCACCGGTAATACATATAATATCATAATATATTATAATTCTCAGAAGCCTTGCAAAAAGCTCCCGCCAACAGCATTGAAAGAAGCGTAAAGCTCCCTGCCGGTGTAACAGAGGAAACATATTAGGTGAAACCGAGGGGAACTAAGGGTGAGAGGGGGTTGTGGGAAGGAGACAGGGAACAGGAAAACATTGACGGTGGAGGTTAGGGGTAGGAGGATCAGGTTTCTATATGCACACTCAACAGCGAGGTGCGAAGCACCGAGCATCCTATATATATGTGGCTGGCGGGCAAAATGGATATCATTCCTTTTTGCGGCTGACGTTTTTTGGCGGGCCAGTTTTTACAACGGAGTTGTTTTTGGGGGGATATCACATCTTTTTGCATGGCTAGTTTTCGAGTGGTACTTATACAATACGGTACAATTTAACAAAAGTACCTACGAGGTAACTAGTAAATTTTTTCCTAAATGAAGTTTTATTCTAGTCAAAATTTAATAAAAAATTAGTACGCCTTTTTGTTTCTTCTTTTTGTGACAAGAATAATTATTTTTTGGAAATTATTGTTTATCTGAAATGTGTTTGAAAAATAAGTAGTTTTAAAATTTTTGCGAATTGGTTAAATAGTAGTTTTAAAATTTTCGATTAATTAAAACAATCAACAATTTAAAAACAATTATTAAAATTTAATACAATTATTCTTATTATTAAATTTAAAAAAATAGAAAGAATTAGACATTTGAATAAATTTGAATTAGAAATTTTTTGAAAATTGGTTGCATTTTTTCTTGGGGATTGTGCAAATTTTTGTTGTTGAGAATCATTACAATAATTGTAATTATTGGTGTCGAAGAGAAAGAGGAAAGAGAAAGTTTGCAAAAGGTAAAACGCACGTTTTTACACCAACAATCGCGAATAACTCGAGAACCGTTGGGAAAAGTGACAAAGTGCGCTACCCTCATTCGAAAGCCCATAAAATTTCCTATCGATCCTTAAACAGGCGCCACTCTACGACAATTTTTCTGACCACCGTTCAACTTTGATGTTTTCGGAAATTAGCCAAATCAGTAGATGTGGAATTTATTCACGTATTTTTGGCTGTGGATTAGTCAAATCGATTGAGATTTAGTTCAAAATTATTGAGCATATTCTAGACAACCTAGCGGACATTTTAAGACCAACCGCACCAATTTTCATCAATATTTGCGGCAGTTGTTGTTGAAAATAGAAAAATCACCATAACTCCTTTATTTATCATCTTAGGAAGCATTTTTTGATCTCAAATTAAACAGTTTGAAAAGCTGAACACAACTAAAAAAGAAAATCTGAAAAAGCTTCAATTTTGAAGGAGTTATGACCATTTGAAATTCCTAAAAAACACTATTTCCCCCCTAATTGGGAGGGAAATGGGGGGAGGGAGAAAAAATGTTCAAAAGGCACTCCCTTGGAGCATAACAAACGTGTGTGCAAAATTTCAGCTCGATCCGATTTGTCTGCTGGGCTGTAGCCCCGTCAATGAACAACAACGACAACAACAACAACAACGAGAAGAAGAAGAAGAACACGAAAAACGTGAAAAATAGTGGTTTTAAAACTGTTATACCCCCGACACCTGATGTTCCCGAGAGCTGAAATTTGGTTTACGTCCTCACGTGCCCCTGGAGAGTTGGTGTACAAAAAATCAACTCTCGAGACACTCAGGGAGCCGCGCTACGATAGGGTGAAAACCCGAACTTGTTCCGTCGCGTAATCAGTGTCTCAGTCGCTTCGGTTTTTTGGGCTTCGGTTTTGTTGGCGGGCGGGACGCTCCCGCGTCCCTAGATATTCACGACCGACTGGTGTAGCTCTGTGGAAATCCTCCGTTTTTGTTGTTATTTGATAGCACCTGTGCAATTTTCTTATAATTTGAAACACATACTAAACCCTCTCTTCAAACGTATGCTCTGAATACCGACTCCATCATCACTTTTCTACACCTGAAATCTACATGTTAAGAGACACGCTTCATAACTTGCTATAGAAGAAGAAGAAGAAGAGGAAGTAAGTAACTTACTTGGAGAATAACTGTTATTCTCCTATATATAAACGATACGGCATGATTTAAACCGCCTGCCGGTAGTTCCGGAAAAACAGGCTCAACAAATGGTGAAAACCCTGTTTTCGTAGCTTAATAATTTCAACAATTTCTGGGGGAGGGGAGATCAGTTTCCCCCAGGTGCTCTCGGCGGCCCTGTCAGTAAACATTTCTAATACTTACAATCTCCCACCAAGTAGCTACGTGTTCTTGTGGGACCTAATCGATTCCTTGAATTCATAACCTCGACGAACTCGGCAGATGAAATGTAATAAAAATGAATTCTTTCTTGTACGTCCTTGGTAGAGTTTATGAGTATCAAGACACACCTTGGTAGAAATGTTCATTTTCCAAGTTAGTTTTTGAAATTTGAAACGTACAATGCTTCCACTGGAGAAAGCCTAACGTACAATGCTTCCACTGGAGAAAGCCGTACCGGGTTTCTGATTCCATTTCCAGTCATCGAAGGAAGCACCGAAGTTGCGCCGTTTTTTTAACCGCCCTTTGGAACTGCTCCGATAGTTTTAGCTCACCCTGTATTTTTTGCCATCTGCCTATAATTTACGTGAAGGGTCCAAAATGTTGTGCCCTGAATCCAATGTCACACATATATGTGGAAGCATCACATGGTCCATTCTCCCTTCTATATATAGACAGGAGAATGGACCATGTGATGCTTCCATTTCCTGTGAATCATTCATTTTACCTAGGAGAGTAGGCCCAGGACCAAAGTGTAGTTCAGGACTGCTTAGAACATCCCTTGTACCAGTCAACCTAGCAGTAAAACTAATTCTATGAGTCGAGAAGGAAGACCAAACTTAAAATTTGTAGTTTTGGACAGGCAGTTGTGGTATAGTATGGCAAATATTTATTCTCTTGGCCGTTCAACGCTACGATTTGAACCAATCTTTCTTTATACCTTCTTCTATACCTTCTTTATCATCACTGTGTCGATGAAATCACAGGGTAGGAGGAAGACTGACAGCTTGTCATTTTCACAAGCGCTGACATGAAAGATAATTTTGGAATAAAATCCTCGCCGTCAACCGCAGTGAGGCAAAAACAAGGAATTTAGAAACAAACAAAAATTGTCAGGCGAACCACCTTTATTTTTGTTAACTTTATAAAAAACTGTATAACTTAAACCGACTCCTGAACTGGAGGCTCGTAAGTGTCGGTCCTCGTCACTTTTGCGCCGGGTTCGTCAATACCTTTGCCGTCGATGTGCAGCTCAAGGAGTTTGCTAAGCTCGAACCTTGGCTTCTTCAGAACCTTCACCTGGAACAAGATAGAGCGATTCGTTAATATCTGGTACGTTCAGTTCTTCCAGATTCCTAGTAGGGATGGGTATCGAGTACTCGATGTCTTGAAACATTCGATGTTTTTCTTCCAATGTTTATCACACATCGATGTTTTTCTTCGGGTGTTCATCTCACTTGATGTTTTTCCTTTCTCCAAAAATGTGTATAATAATTATTACAAACCTATTCTACGTTTCAGAATGTAATTGCATTATTTCTGTGCCTTGCTACTACTACATACTTACTATTTTACGCGGCTCTTTTGCTTTTTATTGTTCTAGCAGCTGCAATGTTTAGGTTGCATATTTTTCGTGTCAGTCATGCTTCACTCAAGATAAAATAGAAGGAATGAAACCAAAACCACGTCTAGTGCAACCGTGCAACGCTTAGGTTAACTTTTATTGTTTGGCGATACCAAGACTAGGGGGGAGGAGACGGAGGAAGAAACCAATTTCGCAGGCGTCCATCCCCGATCATCTATATTTGAACTCTACGCTCGAAAAAATTCAACAAAACGTTTTGGCATATTGGATTTCAATGAGGATACATATCGTTGGCTAAGACCAGGAACGCACAAAATGAGTTTTTAGCGCTACTCAACTAGGTAATGTTCGTGTTTGGTGGGGCTGTCAGTTCCATAAATTATGTTGAAAGAAATAGTTCGCCACGAGAATGCTACAAAATTAGTTTTCCTGAAAAGTAAGGGAAATTGAGTTGTGTGATGCTGGTTTTTAGACAACGACATCCTAAACTTCATTAGGTATGTAGTATTTCATTGTACCTGCAGTCGCCTCCTCTGACTTTTTTTCGGGTATAATTTTGAACCCTCTTAGAAATTGCCTCTCCGAAGATATGGCTGCAAAACTGCTTTTTCTCATGAGGCCAACAATAAATATTCGGAATAAAGTAAATTGTTTTTTAAGTTGACGCGCAATCCATTTTTCGTCTTTTTTAAGGTTAATTGAACACATTTTTCATTTTTTAAATTAGAATCAAAATTACTTTAAAAAATTGACAGCTTGCAGAGTAGCCCACAGTAGGTAAGGTCTTTTCGAAAAAACATCGATGTTTTTATACGATGTGTTTTAGACATCGATGTTTGCAGTAAAAAAATCGATGTTTTTCCAGCCAGTACCCATCCCTAATTCCTACAGATATTCCAAGTGACCAACCAAGGAAATTTCAATTCGCTCACCTTCCGAATGTACACATCGTGGAGTGGGTAAGTGCCCTGGCATTGCTTCTCGATATCTTTAGCGATGATGTCAGGAATCAATTTATTGACGACGCTCCTCAAGTCACAGGTCGAGATGCTGCTAATGATGTTCTTAACCATCTTACCACGGATTTGTCGGACCTACGGGAAAACAACGAACTTGTGTGAGTGAATGAGAACTTGAACAGCGACTTAGGTTTATATTTGGATCATAATTGCTCGAAACGTCATCTAACGATTGAATGCTGGATGTATTGATTATTGCAAATGGCATTATTAGGTACACAAACATATTCAACAGCAAACGAACTGCAAAGTATATCATTGCTTGTATCCAGCTTTTGGAAAGGAATGGACTCATCAAGAATCAAACCAGGGTTCAGCTGGGATATCTTCATTGTAGCACATGTCGTATAAAATATTATGTTTCTGTCGTCGACTGTGCATTTAGCCTTCATACGCACAATACTAATCTAAAGATTATGCCAGGCGTAGATGGACCGATTACTAAACTTCATAGCCTCAGAGTGGATTTCTGTACCACTGCCGTATTCAACATCAAACGATAAGATTCAATCATGTCATTGCTTGTATCCAGCTTTTGGAAAGGAATGGACTCATCAAGAATCAATCCAGGGTTCAGCTGGGATATCTTCATTGTAGCACATGTCTTATAATATGTTATGTTTCTGTCGTCGACTGTGCGTTTAGCCTTCATACGCACAATACTAATCTAAAGATTATGCCAGGCGTAGATGGACCGATTACTAAACTTCATAGAGTGGTTTTTGTACCACTGCCGTATTCAACATCAAACGATAAGATTCAATCATGTCATTGCTTGTATCCAGCTTTTGGAAAGGAATGGACTCATCAAGAATCAAACCAGGGTTCAGCTGGGATATCTTCATTGTAGCACATGTCGTATAAAATGTTATGTTTCTGTCGTCGACTGTGCATTTAGCCTTCATACGCCTATACTCAAAGACAAACCAGTACTATTTCTTATACCAAGCCAAAATCCTTAACTAAACTGTGGAGAATTATGACCAAGCATCAGGCATACATGGGTCAAAGAAATAATAACTATGTAGATACAAAAGAAACTCATCATAATCCGTTAACCGGTTAGCCAATCATGGGACCAGCAATTCCCACCCAACTTCCAACTTCTATGGAGGTGTTGGCTAGAGAAATGAGAAACTTGGGATTGGGAAAAAAGAAAATTGGTCCAACCAACCCGTAGATGTCATGTGATTTTAGCTCTACAGGACTGCAGTGTTAGCAATCTGAGTATAGCAACTTCATGGAATAGGAATTAAGGTACACATTAGTTACTACATGGCGATCGATTGTATCCAGCTTTTGGAAAGGAATGTATCCATACAGGACCAAACCAGGGTTCAGCTGGAGTATCTTAATTGTAGCACATGTCTTAATAAGTTTAATGTTACTGTCATCGACTGTGCATAGTGTGATGTTCTCTTTCGAGAGCTCACACTTCATGAGTCTGAGGTGAGAGACTGGAGTTGGACAGATAGAGGGGATGATGGCTACGAATTCGTGTAGAAGTGGGCTCAATTGTTAAGGTGCATTTTGGGAACTCCTGCTGTACGAGAGTTTGGCTCCAATCCTGTTTCCTACACCTCAGATCTGTGACTTAGCTGATATCGGCCTCTCCAATTTGACATCTTGTTTGCTCTCAAAATTACTGCATAGATGATTTATGATCATCCAGGCTTCAAGGAAGTGCAAGAAAGCTATTCTTCCGGAAATAGTATTATTAGAATTGCAATAGCTCTCCTTTATTAATACAACCAATAACCATCACAAGATAAAGCTGGACCTAAACCAACCATTGAAATCAAGTTCCATGGAAATTTCACGGTTATTCTGGCGCCTGAGAGAGAAATAATCTATACAATCTCAAGGTCCTGTGACCCATTAAACCCCAAGTCCAAGGCTACCTAACAGCTCAAGTTGAGAAAATCTGATGGTTTCAAACCTTAGCAGATTTCCGAGTTGTAGAAAACAACAACCCCACAAATTAATTTGTTTGAATCTGGATGGTCATGAGGTTCTCCCCTCTCTCAGCTTTGCGTTGTCTTTATTCAAACTGGATCAGAAACATAATGACGTCCCTATTACATCTTACAACAGAGCTTAGAAGTAGGGGGCGAATAACTTGATTCAGGACATATATCGAGTAAAAACTGGGTCAAGTAGATCTTTTACCGTCAAGTGCAATGAACATATCTGTACGTTACCTGATGGTGCTGGGCATAGCAGGTCTTTCTCTGGGAGAGCTGATCTTTGTTTGTGAATCCAATGCAGAAAACACGGAGAAGGTAGCCATCGGTGGTTTTGACATCAACGTTGGCTTCGATAAGAGTCTGCAGAGGAGAGAAATGTCATGTCATCAGGACAAAGAAAACAATAAAAACTCAAGAGGTGTGCCAAAAGGGTTAGTGCAATTCGATTGGCATGACTCGACTCGTTTGGGCTAAGCCGGTGTCACCAAATGGCCCTGCCGGACAATAAAAACCTTGTAAGCACTCCCCTCTCTTGATGGCTGAGCGGAACACCAGGAAGAAGTTGGCAGATGTGTTGAATTTGAGTCCAGCGAATTAAATACATAGAAGAGGGTCATTACCTGCCATTTCTTGACCATGCTGCGGAGTTTGTCAGTCGTCAAATCCATTCCATGGAAATTGGTGAGGACATTCCTGGCCTGAACGTCTTCGGCGATGAGCCGGAATTTCCTGAAGGAGCGCTCAGCATCGGTATCTTCCTGGATGTCAGCAAGGGAAACTTCGAAAACTCTCCCTTTCAACCCCTCGGAAGCGATTTCTGAGAAAAACAAACATTGATGACACTTGAATGTTTTTCAATCACGATCATTGTTACATTCACAGGAGTTCATAAAGAACCGTTTCAGATTGTGCCAAAACTAAGATCTAAAAGGAGTAGTTTAAAATGGGACTTACTGGTTCCCTGAGTTCGGTTGACCAGAGTTTTGCCAACTTGGCGCTTCTTGAACATGGAAGGAGCCTTGACATCGTACCAGTCCTTCCTGGTGAAAGGGTCCACTCTGAAATGAAAAATAAAAAATTACATTCCCCGAGTACTATAAACTCCAACTCACTTCAAGAAAATCTCACCTACCCATACGAGTAAAGTATTGAATATTTTCTTTCAATACAGGGTACTTTTGGCATTGAATATTTCTTTCGATACCAGCATTGGTATCAAATATTGTTTGTAGTATCAAAAAAGTAATCATATGGATTTGTATTTCATGCATACTTTTAGTATTATTCATACTCAATTATGTCAACGAAGTGCTAGCAGATTTTGAAATGGATTTACGTACTTACTCCATGTAATAACTAAATGATCATTGCACGACTCCCATCTGTTCATAATTCTGTGTACGCCTCGCACCTGAGATAGGTACCTCTGACAAGAATTTCAACATTCAAGACAACTAAAGATTTATGATGAATCGAATGATTCTTTTTGTTTTTACCTATATCTAGATAAAAGTATTCATATGGGTATGGAGGTAGAAGATATGGAACATTTTCATTCAATATACAGGTATGAGTACTTTCTTTCAGCAGTATACAGATCATACGAAATGGCAATTCGAGCTGGCAATTGAGCTAAGATTAAAACGTAGGTATTCGAGAAATGTCGAGTTTCCAATTCCATAATATTCTATTTTTTCAAAACATATATATAAAACCTATATTATAGGTACACATACTATCAAAATAGTGTAGGTAGGTACTCAGGGATATCGAATATTTTCTTTCGAAACCAGTGTAGAGTACTGGTATCGATACTTCTCTGGTATTGCACGTCACTAGACCTTTGCATAGAATCGTTCTCTCCCGATTTCTCGGTTGAATAAAAGGAAAATCTTTTCGGACCAAGCCATACAGAGGACATAATCGGGCCAACAAACCCGGAAACATGCTTCCATCTAAGGTAGGTGCAGAAACGTTATACCGTGTTAGTTTACACCTCGCTCACACTTCTTATCTTCTTGTCGTGCTTATTAATCATTTTCTAAAACAAACTTCCGTCTAGATTCATCTATTCTAGAGAACACACGAGTGGCTTTAGATGCATATGTTCGTATGTTATTGAATAATTAATAGGTTCAGACTTATTTTGTATCAATACTATCTACTTACTTCTCCAGGGCAAAGAAAAAGAAAGATAGTTAGCATAAAAAATGTCGTATTTTTTGTTGCCAGAGTTTTTTCATGGTAACAAGAGATTACTAGTAGCTGTTCTTACCGTTTCAGTTTTGAAAAACGGGGCAAGAACTTGTAAAACTTACGCCTACGTGCAAACGCTCTAACAGCCAGCAGAGGCCAGTCGCTCACTGCGCTTTTGCTCTGGATAAAATTTATTAGCTGCAACTCTTGTACCTACCAAACGGCTGATTTTTATGAACGTTCAACTACCTATCCAATCTCTCTTAGAGCCACGGGTATGAGTGTGTCAATCAGCCGGAAAGGCAATAACACCGTTTTATTCACGGAAATCGTCTACTTCCAGCCAGGAAGTGACAAGTCCTTCACAAACACTGAGATACGTCTGTGACCGAGAGAATTGAGGTTCAAACTTTCCAAGTTAAATGGTCGTGAAGGAGGGTCCACTCACATTACGGTGTATTACTACTACGATAGAATCGTTCCTACCTCTGGTTCCTCAACCCTAGCGATAAGGAAATTCGTTCAGTACCTAGAGATTGAAATTCCATCAAAATTGATTAACAGGGCAGAACGTATCACTGCAGTTACACACTTTCTGGACGGGCCCCAGTAGTGTCTTACAAAGTGCTCCAAGTAATCCAAGTGCGAGATGTGATTAGACCAACCAACCTGCTAGCAAAGTAACGAGACTTGAGGAACATTCAGAAAAGTAACTACTTAGCCAAACTCTGTACTTAGTTATATTACAGACAAATCAACTGGTAACCGCAAGGACAAGCTCTCCATGATGTTCATTCCTCACTCTGATAAGTCATGAAGAGAACCGAAAATGTAATGAAGGAAACAGGAGTTTTCAACATTTCTTGGTTGTAAGAAATTCACTGATCGGTACATTTCACAACATACCAACTCAGTAGTACCGTTAATTATGTATTTAATACCACCTACCACTGGCATATTGAGCGGAAAACATGGTTCGGCTAACCTATCCATCGGAAGTTCATCTAACTTTATCAAGCACATCCGAAATAACAGACATATCATTTATTTAAATATTGTAGTTTACTTACACCTTCTTCTTAACGCCCTTCTTTCCTCCTTTAGATAGTCCCTTATTTTTACCAACAGCCATACTTGAAAACTTCACGAATACCTAAATAACCACCAGACAAGACCGATGCACGTAGGGAAAAGGAAATGGCGACTAAGCTAAAATGAATGGAGTGGGTTCATCGTTTCGTCGAAATGTTCGTCTTACTTGTGACGTCATGATCGAAGTTGTCATTTTTGTGATCTTCCCGCGCTTTTCTGAAATTTAAAAAATATCAGTGTGAGTAGAACTATCTGATAGTTCATGTAATTAAACAACGTTTGTACTTTAATCATGCGAGCACACTGATATTGATGAACCCGTGTAATGAGAAGTATTCCTACACAGTTACATTTTTGGGCAATGTACCTACTTGATGGACCAGTGGCGAATCCCTTCCTTATGTGATTTCAAAATGATAACAATTATTGTTATCATACTTTTGTATTTAATTCAACATTACAATGGTATACCTAATACGTATAATATTGTAATGTTGAATTAAATACAAAATTATGATAAGTATTACCTATCAAAATTGGGTCTCATGCATGAATTTTACTGTGATGCACCTGAAAGTTTTGAAAATGTATAAAATTCATACGAGCTCATAATATATTATTATCATGACCTCGTAAACCCAATTTCATTATTTGAATATCACTAGTGTTCAAATGGTTTCTGCTACTTCGGTGCACTGGAGAGCAAAACACAAATTGGGTCGTCTAATATAAATTCAAAATCATTTTATTTTAGAACTTGGGTAGGTACATAGTTAACATTTAGGATTTTGGTTGTTTCTCGGGAACAGTCGAAGAAATCCATTCCAAATAAGGTAAATTTCCATCGTCTATTTTCGTAGAAATAACTTCGCAGACCTTGTAAGGGTGATGCATCCGTACATACTCCGTGAGATCAGGGACTCTAGATGTTCGTGTTTTGATCATCATCAGTACTTCGGAATCTTCATTAATTTGTCCTTCCCACTCATAAATCGACGTAATTTTGGGTACGATGTTGACACATGCTGCTAGTTTATTGGTGACGAGTCCTTTACCAATGTCTTGGGCGACGGTTTCAGTGGGAGCAGTTACGAACACGATTGAATGGAGTTTCGCTTCCGATTGACTAGCGGATGACATTCTGGCACAATTTTGAGTTACGACCACACGGGAGAGTTCAGAAAATGTTAGCGCGAGATAAGCAAAACGTCCGACCATTTGGCCATGAAAACTTGACACTAAACTGTAGCTGATGAGTGATGCTCACGAGTAGGTAACTGGAACTTGCTCACGTACCTGCAATTCTGATACGAGTACCTAGATACGAGCAAGTACCTACAATTTTTTTAAATTAAGATTTGGATTTCTTCTTCCTACTACATTTTCATCTGTCCTGAGATGAACTAGGTACAACAGTTGTGAAGAAGAGATGTTGTTGAATATAGACTGCTGATTCGTGGAATCAGGAAAATGGTATAAATTCTCAAAAAAGAACTTTAAAAAAAAGTGGAACGGTAAAAATCAATGTGAATGTAAGTTGTTCTTTACAAAATTTTACTAATCTGTTTTTCTAAAGTTTTATTTGTAACATTTCTGGTTTCCTCACTTATTTCTACACTCATGGATCTATTTTCAACCCAAGATCCACATTTCAACACCGTTTCATCGAAAAATTCATTTTTCGTGTGTTGGTACCATTGTTCTCATGTACAACATACGCCATTTTGTTCGAAACTTTCACAATATGGTGGAGGTCATGAAAGTGTGATCTGTTTGTTGAATTTCCTGTTTTGTTTTGGCGTTGCTATTATTGTTGTACTATTGTTGAATTTCCGGACAGTCTGCATGAAGTATTTTTGAAACGGTATGTGAGAGATTGTTTCCATAAAGTCTTCCGCGTTTTTTATTTGCGTGCAGTTCTTCGTGGTGTGTGGTTGGCATAGGTCTGAATCCAGGAAGCATCATATAACTTCACCGTCCCAGTTTCTCTAGTTTGGACGAATTCTGGTAAGGTCTTTCTAGCTGACTTACTTGTTCGCATCCTATCTTGTGTAACTGCTGTAGTTCATCGTGAAAGAACGGGATTATACTAAATGCGTTAACTCTTACGCAGATGATAATTCAGTGCGTCCCCAAAATGGACGAGGAAGAAGATTTGGAAGCTCTCCGGCTCGCTGCCCTTCAGACGATCAAGCCCAGGCCGATGGAAGTCAAGAAACCTTATGGTGATCATCGAGGGTACCACCAATCTAACAATTACCATTACCAACCTCATCACCATCTTAATAAGGTAAGAACCATCAGTGCAGAATATATACCTACTTCAATCGGTCCGTAGGTCCCTCTCTCCCCCATAACCATTGGACAGGTGGCACCAATATACGATGAACATAAATAATTTATAATAACAATAATTATTAGATCGAGGCATTCAAGATTTAACGGAAACATACCTATTTATGTAGAAATTATAAAGTATAAAAGTATAAAGAAATATATATAAAGTAGAAATATAAAGTATAAAGAAATGTATAAATTATTCATGGTAGGGTTTATCATTTCTACATAAATAGGTATGTTTCAGTTAAATCTTGAATGCCTCGATCTAATAATTATTGTTGAATGCGCAAAATTCCAGGGGGCCTGTATTGGTACGAGTAAGCTAATTTTTGTTGTGATCAGTCTGGAAAATTCAGTGTGTAGATTTTCAACTAGAGTTTTGTACCTATGCGCACCGTAAGATTCAAAGTCAGTGACGTCTCTGGTTCTTTCTCCCAATAACATTTCGATCAAGTTTTGTGTGGTCCCCATTTTCGGGGTCACTCAGCTATTTGCAGATGGTTAACGGTCGGGAGCTCCCATTTAACAAATCTAAATATTTACTTGTTCTTTAGGTTCGATCAATGTGATACTTACATAATATTATGGGCCCCTTGGGTGCCAAGTGTTGTGAGTCCAATTCTTCCAATTTTCAGAATATCAATTGAAAATTCTACGGTCGTTGTAAAAATCTATCTATTGACGGCTCATGAATGAATGATAGTTAATGAATGTCTTTCTTGCGGCAGTGACAGTCCTTCCTTGGGGCTACAGGACCTGTACCTGGTATGGTAGAGGAACTGAAGAAAGCTTGTCGAGCTTTCTCCAAGTTTATAGCTTGAAATTCAGTTTTTCTATCATTCAATTCCATTTTTATGAAAAGAATGGGAATGCTGGCCAAAATAATTGTAAGATTAATAATAATAATATTATTAAAGATGCGAAACCGCGGTAAAACTGATAAAACAGTGTGCTCAACGGTGCTTGGTTACTGGACTTACACCACTTGGCACCTGTGGCGCTCGGTAATTTTCAAAACTAACTCTGGAGTCACCCACTTCCCTGAGTCGTGATTATCAGAGCCCAGAAAAACTTGTACTGATTCCGTTAATTCTTTTCTCACAAATGTTTCACCACTTATTGAGAAGCTGTATATTTAGGATTAGGATTTGTATTACTGGAATACTCCTACCCGTCTGGAGTATTCCAGGCCCTAAATTGGGCGGTTAGTAGAAACGTTGTGCTTTATCTAGTGCACTCAGTATATTCGTCGATGTTTTAGGGCGTTGATAGTTGAGATGTACTTCATACATTGATAATATGTATATTATATTTCGATACTATGTCTCCAGTGGAAGTCTATATGGTGTTGTAAGGCCCCAAGAAAATGCGACCGTTGGGTCGGAAAATGTGAACGACTCAGGACTTCGAGCCATTCCCAGGACTTGTTCAGAAGGAATTAAATACATTGTGAATACCTCCAGCTTGTAATTAGGTAGGTCATAAGTAGGTAATACCCACCAATGAAGCCTAGCCTAGCGTGTACATAGGTACCGAAGATCGCGTCAGCCGGCGTGATAGGTTTCGAACAGTTGTTTTTTAAAAATTAAGTGTGTTTACAAAAGTTAGAAAAAATTTTGGATCTTAAAGAAGGTTTCGTGTTAAAAACATTACAAGTCCAGTTTCAGTTTACCTTCGTTATTACCTTCAATAAAAAACTTTCCCTTCGTCATAATATGACCATATTATGTAATGGTTTGCTAAATCGTTTCCTTGCCGTGTTTTTGATTCCACCGTTACCTGCTCTGTGAAAGCAGACCAGGATATCCCTCTCGGTGGGCGTAATTGCCTAACCTCCCCAGGTTACAGGGGAACTCAGCAAACCATTCATTACACATAAAACCTTCCTACGGAATGATCACTAGATCGAGTACTGTTGAAAACGCAATTTCGCAAAAATTGGACTTACACCACCTGGCACACAAGGGGTCCATATTACATCTCTTGATCATCTGTATCGAACGATATTTTATGTTACAGAAGCCGTTCTTTCGCATGGAACGGAATCCTAATCTCATCGTCATCGTTCCGACGGAAGACGACAATAGCACTCCTAAAGTTCCTCCGAGCAGTTCTGTTGATGACAAGAACGGCACTGAAAAGAAAACGGATGTACAATCGCCCCTGAAGTGTTCTGAGGAAGAAGCGAAGCCTCCTCCTGTCGAACCAGAACCTAAGCCCGTCCCAAAGACAGTAGAACCGAGTCCTGATAAACCCAAGAAAGGTAAATAATTTATAATATTGTAATAATTTCGATGAATACTTACACCAAAGTTGGGGGAACGACAGGGAATTATGCGTGAATTTCAAAATATTTATTTCCGTGTCAATTTCCATTATTTGATTTCACAGTTCCTTCGAAGTTCAAGCGAGAAAGCAAGGACGACGAACTGGAATTGGCCTTTGACGAAGATGAACTGGATTTCGAAGCTCCAGAGATCCAAGACGACGATGATGATGATGACGAAGTAGCACTCCACGCTGACGAAGGCGACACACTAGCACTTGAAGTCGATGACAGTGATACTCTAGCCCTGCATGACGACGATGATGATAGTCTCGAGAAGCTCATGGATGAAATAGAGCAGGAGTTGGAACAAAGAGAGGCTCCAAAAGTGAATAAACCTAAAGCTTCGGTAAGTTGTACGGGCGATGGCCTAAAGTAAAGGGCGATCGTTCTTACGTTTAATAATCCTATAATCCTTATGAACTGTACAATTGTAAGTTCGAGAGTGGAAATTTACGGCCCAACTTACCTTGTGTGAACTATTGTAATTTTATCAAGCGGGTGTTATTGGAATATTTGGAAATTGTTAAACGTCTTCACAAGTCCTGTTGTATAATATGGAGAGGTGTTGGGTGATCCGAATGCAATTTTCCCTTAGCCACCATTGATTCAAGCCGCATTTTGTTCAATATTTTCTGATTTGTTTGTAGGTTCTCGTATCCAAGAAGGAAGCAACTAAGGTTGTTACAAAGAAAAAGTCTTCAAGTCCGGAACCAACTCCAAAAATCAAAGATCCTAGCCCGAAATCCAAAGACCTTGTGTCTCCCAAAGAGAAAGAACTAGTCACTTCAAGCTTGCCGAGCATGCCTGATAAAAAATCTCCCCCGCCTCCGTCCCGCTCACCGCCACTCAGAAAGTATTCTCGCTCTCCTGTACCGTACTCTAAAGTGAGAAGTCCATTGAGGAGGTCCAGATCGCCATCATATAGATCGCCTAGAAGGTCTCGGTCACCGAGGAGATCACCGGTGCTCCGCCGTTCCCGTTCGCCTTTACCTTTGGCCAGGCGGTCAAGGTCGCCTCTTCCACGTCGCTCAAAGTCTCCTTACCGTCGCGTGTCGCCATACAGGAGGTCGAAATCTCCTCTGCGTCGCAGGACGCCGCCCAGGAGATTGTCACCGGTGCCAAGGAGGTCACCAAGAAGATCCCCACCTCCACTCACTCGTAGAACAAGGTTGGTATTCACGAATGACTATTTCAAAGTGATTTATCCAAGTCCTTATTACCTACCTAACTTTTTTGAAGGAACCTGAGCTGATTTATCCACCCTTTCTAGGCAAAAGGGAGAAAGTTAACAACTATTAGAGACATTCCATTCTTAATCTGTCAATTTGCATGCTATTAATTAGCTTGAAAATGAATCTAAGTGGAACTTCAAACTATTTTCTGCAAAACCAAATAAGTATTGATTTTTTTCTCTCTTCACTTCTTCTGTAGATCAAGAACTCGGTCTCCACCCCGGAGGGAGTACAGGTCTAGATCACCTCTCCCATCGCGCCGCAGAACGAGATCGCCATCCTTCCATCGACGGTAAGCTGGATATAATTGAAAATATTTGTATCTATACATCTAGCGGAATTCTTAATCATAATTTGAGTCTGAGTGCGTCCCTAAGTTGATCGATAAGGGGAACCATGCACTCAGTCGTGATTTGAGGGCGTCCTGAGTGCGCTTTCTAAGGGCCCACTCAACAGGTTTCATAATCAAAATATGGCGTTGAGTTCAGGGTTCAACAGTGCAAAATTTGGTGCACATCCTCATGAGACCACGGGGAGTGATTATTAGGATGTAAGATCAGCTTTGTGAGCGATGCAGCTGAATTCTCCTGTTCACCATGCTTTACAGTATCAATTACAAAAAGGCGATTTTGACAGGGATTTTGATTGATTCTCCATTGTGATCAGCATGTTCCAGGGATGGATTCTGTCGACATTAGATTTCACACATCCTCTTCCAACATCTTGAACGAGGCTTTCCTTAGTGACGATATAAATAACCTCTCTTGGTATCTTATAGCGCTAAAATTTGGTGCACAGCCTCATGAGACCACGGGGAGTGATCGGGAGGATGTAAGATCAGCTTCGTGAGCGAATAGGAGAGCGAACAGCTAAATTCTCTCCTGTTCACCACCCTTTGCAGTATCAATTAAAACAAACAGGAGTATCTAATAAAATAATGTATATACAATTTTTTTCCTGTAAAAATCGTTATGTAGATAGGACCTACTTCCTTATTGTTAGTATATAGATAGGTAGTATGAGGGATGAGCTTCGTGAGTGATACAGCTGAATTCTCTCCTGTTCACCGTAGGGCGCTGAAATTCGATACTCAAGCCTCTTGTGACAGTGGGAGAGTGATTGGGAGGAAGTCTCATCACCTGAGAGAGTGATAATGCATTGCACGGGTAACCGCTAGTAATTCAAAATGTCCATGTTATAGTGTTGGATCAACAGCAATTCGATGTTTCAGATCTCTCTCGGGCGAAAGAAGGAGACCTGTGGCCAGGAGGAGTGTTTCTCCGAGAAGGCGAACGCCGTCCCCAGTTCTGCGGACAAGGAGACGGACACCTCCCAGGAGGACTCCGCCCCCTCGCCAAGTTCGGCGGAGAAGTTCTTCTCCTGTAAGGAGGCCATTGGCTCGCCGGTCGCCACCCAGGAGGCCACCTAGGGCCTTGAAAACCTCCGACCTCGAGTACGTCATAATCATTTCTCTACATCTCAAGTATCTCATGGTTCGTTAGGAATGTAAATTAAAATTCCTCCGTCTCTTTCAGATCTCGGTCAAGCAAACCACTTCTTCGAGGCCGCACTCCGACGGACGACAGGGACGGACGAGCAGACCAAGGCAGTAGAAAAGATCCTCAAGCTAAGTCGAAATCTGACGATGAACATGATAGGAAGAAGGTGGAACCGGCTGAAGGGTCTGATCCCAAGCTGGAAGCCCGAAGGAGGAAATTCGAATCAAACGCGCCAGTTGCTGGTACCCAAAAGAAAATCTTTCTCAAGACCGCCGCTGATGAGATCAAAATCAAGGGAAGCGACAGTGAATCTGCTTCATCTAGCAGAAGGCACGAAGACGTTCATAAAGATGCACTGGTTGAGGTCAGTCCACGTTATATCTTATTAAAAATCCTAATACAAAGAGAAGTTCTCATGTCTCAACAAGATTTATTTTGCAGGAGGAAATTCGCGAATCACCGCCAAAAAGTCTTCCGAAATCTCAACCATCGCCTCCCCGAGTTGGGAGAGTTCAAGATCGGATTGGAAGAGCTGTTCAAGTGGATGAGAGAACTCAGCCTTCTAGAGTCAATGCAAACACCGTCAAAGGTCAGTATAACTATAACCGAGTGTTCAATTATGCGTGTGATTTTTAAAATAATTCTGTGATAATAAAATTTAAATTATGCAATATTCATAAAGATTTTGTCATTCATTCAGATTCACAGCCCAAGAGTCTACTAAAACTGATAGAAGAAGAAGACGAGAGGGAAGGAAGGAAGATCAAACCTGCGGCTATCCGTTACACAGTCGCAGACGCGAAAGAAGAAATTGAGCTGATGAAACTGAAGAGAAGAAGGAAAACTGAGCAAGTCTTGGAAGAAGAGGGCGAGAACCGGGAGCTCATGGGGATCAAGAAAAAGAAGAAGAAGAAGGACAAGGAAAGGAAGAAAGAGAAGAAGAAGGAGTTGGCCGAGGCTGGCGAAACCGAAGTAAAAGCCAAGGGAAGCCGTGTAGCAGCTGTTGGTGCTACTCGGGCAGATGGAACGGATTTGAGAGCAGAGTTGAGTCGACGGCGAGCTCAACGCCTTCAGGGACAGGTAACTCACATTGATAGGAGGGGTATTTCTTAATTAAGGTGTCTCCGTTGAGGAATATACATATCAACAAATTTCGCCAAGCGGGGACTCCCCCGACCTCTCCCACTCCCATTTCGTTTTGAGCCTCACGGCTAAATTTCTATTAGCATGGAACACGTTTTAGCCAAATTACATCTTTATAACATAAAAATTAGCTCTAGGAGCCATTAAGCTGATCTAGGCCCTATGCAGCTTAAAGTGTAAGTCCTAAGGAGGCTACATGCCAAATTTCAAGTCTCTACCCCACGCGAATTGGCGTCAGCGTTACGGACGGACGGTCCCAGCTAGTCATGTGAAGGTGTTCCATGTTTAAACAGCAATTCATTTTGGTGGGTGACTTTTTTTTTTTCAAGAAAAAATCGAATGTGTACTCCCAATATTACTTCTAATACCATGTTGGTTTTCATTCTAGCCTGGTTCTCGATTGATCCAATCAGCTCTTGAAGGCGTCGTTGCTGACAAGTGAGTAACTGCATTTTACTATTAAACCGATCCAATTACTCGTAGCAGTCATACTGAACTGAATCATAAATAATGCGAGACTTTCTTTCGTGTCTATTTTTTCTCGCGTACTTACAAGTGTCATTGTGTTTACTTACAGAAAAATCAAACCCATGAGACTGAATTCTCCACCTGCTGAAACGAATGCTTCAGAGGGTAATAATGATACCTCTAATGTTCTTGCTTGAGTTACTATTCATAGTGTCGAACCCATTATTATTTATTAACTTATTTTTCAATGAAACTTGTTCAATGGCCAAATCGCTTGTTCCCTTGGTCACTCCCTTCATTTCATGTAGTTGTGAGGGAAAACGCCTTGTGGCCCTCCTGAGGAGGTGGAGGAACCCAATTAAACGCCTGAATAGCACGTTTTGGCCATTAGAATAGATTATTTTATACTGATGTTGATTAATAGTGGTAGAAAGGATGTTCAATGGTTCACCTCGAAGTACTGTCCTGAAAATTGTCTATTTTGTGGGGCTAAGTGTTTATTGTGGGTTAGTGATAGGAAACTATCGATAGTTGTTGTGGTATTCCATTGTCAGGGGTTCCGGAGCATAATATGCTCCGGAACCCCTGACAATGGAATTATTATGGTAGCGACGTGATGACTGATAAACCTCATTTCAGAATTACCGTTATTGGGATGCTGAAAATCCGGGGGATATACACGAAAGACTTCTGAATAGCCCAAAAGTTACAGTTTGGTGTGCAGTAAACAGCAACTCTTATTTTTCCGAAAATGCCAATGGGGTTGCTGTTATTGTGAACGCGGAGCGCTATATTGAGATGATCAATAACTTCTTCTTCCCCGAGTTAAGAACTGAACGTTATTTGCTGTCATTGCGCAGGCCGTGTGATCTCCCGATGTGGGTCATTATTTGACCATCTCGGTCGGTCCCTCGATATATCGAACTGCGATTATTTCTTGTGGGGTCGCCTGAAAGAACGTGTATACGCTCATAAGCCTCGTAATCTCCAAGAATTGCAGAAAGCGATTCGCGTGGGCACCTACTGCTGGAAAGAGTTGCGGCCGACTTCCAAGAAAGGTTTCAGCAGTGTATGGTTTAACTTATTCCAAGCTAGCTTAACCTATTATGTGAATAGTGGGAAGATCTTTACTTTCGATAGTCCTTATCGATGGTAAAAACAATCGATAGTTCCGTATCACCAGGCCGTTGATGATGGATCTATAGATCCTGGGTTATTTAATGTTATTTATTAAAAAGGTTAATCGCACACAACATACACCTATCTATTTAACATTGTTTCTTATCTTTTGTTGATGTCTAAGACATTTTTTTGCCCTCCCGCAGATTCTAGCAAAGCCAAAGGGCGCAGAGTCCATGTAGTAGCACCAGCTTCCAAGAAGAAGTTTGTAGGTGAGTGTGACCGTTTGTTCACTAATAACTTCTTCCAGTGAATAAAATAAAATATAATAAGCATCCATAAAATGCTTTCAAAATCCAGATGTATTCGGAAACCAATTAATCGACTAATAAAAATTAAGACAAAGCGTCGGATGAAGGAGAGGTACCTATCCTTCAGCTATGAAGAAAGAGGTATCCTTCATCCATGCATTTTGGTGGAGGAGGAATTTTCGCAAGCAATTTCAATACATTTTAATGACATGTTTTCATCAAATGACTCTGATTAGACCATAACTTTATTGCTGATAGCCACTTTTTGATTATACTTATCACCATCCTCCGAGAATATAGTTCTCGTTGTCTTCTCATTTATCAGAAATCCATGAGTTAAAGAATAAAATTGATGCCATAGTTCACGCTTGTCATTAATGCTTCACAGTTCACTTACATTTTGGTGGAGGAGCGGATATCGCTCATTTTTGCAAGAAATTTCAATGACATGTTTCCATCAAATAATTCTGATTAGACCATAACATAATTGCTGATAGCCACTTATTTGATGATACTTACCACCATCCTCCATGAATATTGTTCTCGTTGTTTTCTCATTCATCAGAAATCCATGAGTTAAAGAACAAAATTGATGTCATAGTTCACGCTTGTCGTTAATACTTCACAGTTCACTTACATTTTGGTGGAGAAGCGGATATCACCCATTTTTGCAAGAAATTTCAATGACATGTTTCTATTTAATGATTCTGATTAGACCATAACATAATTGCTGATAGCCAATTATTTTATGATACTTACCATCATCCTCCGTGAATACTGTTCTCGTTGTCTTCTCATTCATCAGAAATCCATGAGAACAAAATTGATGTCATAGTTCACGCGTGAACTTCACAATTCACTTAAATTTTGGTGGAGGAGCGGATATGAGGGATGCATTATCGGAACCACATAATCGATTATAACATCAAATTATTAATCGTAAGCTAATAATCGATGTGACCGATTACTCGGTATTGAATAATCGATTAATCAAATAAGTTGGAGCAGATCAATATTCGTTAACATACATGTCTATGTCAGGTCTGTGTTCATACCGGCCCAGCTGATTCGAACAGCACATGGTTTTCAGATAACAAGTTATTATTTTCAGATATACAATTCATAATAATAATAATTCATACAAGTTATTAATAGGTAATGTATAATATTATTTTCAAAGATGAGATGAGGCCCAGTTTTGTCCTCGTCTCCGCAAACTTGTACTGAAGCCATGCATAGAAGCATGTTCTATGAGCTTTCAAAATGCTTTTGTGAAATGTAAGGAATTTATCCTATGGTAGTGTTATACTCTAATGAGTCTCCGTTTTGTTTTTTCTAACAGTTCTGTTTGTCATTTAGTTATCCCTTGGTTGAGATATGGTTGAGATTGAGGATATGAGAACATGACCACTTCTAATACATAATTTTTCTATTTATTCCTTGGTTACATAAGAGAACATAACCACTATCTAATACATACATTTTCTATTTTCACCTCAAAAGAGAGCTCTGCGAGCGATTTGGATGACCACAATAACGAAGAAGAAGATGTAAAAAAAACCAAACGAATGACCAATCGTGGGATACTGAGAGGTACCAACTTACACCGAAGAAGTCAGGTAAATCTGCAATCTATTGTGTACTTCACCGTCAAGAATTGTTTCTATATCCTTCAGTCTTTAAGTACTTTGTATAAGATCATTGGAATAACGTAGTTTTATGGGACGTAAGGTTTTTGGATGTTAACTTCGTCAAAGGCAACATCGAGTTGTGCTTGTCCCTGAAGGCTGGTTCACTGCCTGTGAAACACATGGTGTTGGTAGTTGCCTCGGTTTTCTTGTCAGTGTTAGCTGCGGTCTAATCTCTGCTGAAATCGTTCCGCGGGTGTGCGGTCCAATCTCTGCTGAAATCGTTCCCCAGATGTGCAGTCCAATCTCTGCTAAAATCGTTCCTCGGATCTGCGGTCCAATCTCTAGTGAAATCGTTCCTTAGATGTGCTGTCCAATCTCTGCTGAAATCATTCCTCGGATGTGCGGCCCAATCTCTGCTGAAATCATTCCTCGGATGTGCGGCCCAATCTCTGCTGAAATCATTCCTCGGATGTGCGGCCCAATCTCTGCTGAAATCGTTCCCCAGATGTGCGGTCCAATCGCTGCTGAAATCGTTCCTCAGATGTGCGGTCCAATCTCTGCTGAAATCGTTCTTTGGATGGAGTCCACGAACTACATTTGATCTGAGGTCTATACTAGAGAGATCTGACGTGTAGGAATGATCTGGCTAATTTGATTTTGGAGATGAGTCAACCGACGTACCTATTTTCATGCACGATTTTTTGCTCTTTTGGTTCATTCCTAGCCATCTTGTTTAGTCTATGGTAGGATCGCACGAAGTTCTTTTCCGTCAAATTTCACCCTAAGTAATAAGATCGAATAAAACAGCAGTGGCGGAAGTGCAAATGATGATTCTCTACTGTTAATTATGAATGACGTTCTACATAACATATTATGTTATGTAGAACGTCATTCATAAAATTTATTTAATAACAGTAGAGAATCATCATTTGCACTTCCGCCACTATAATATTATTATGTTAGCGCATCCATGACATCGCCATTCCTGTCCTGTGGGTTTTGCAACTCTGCTTGATTACGGAAGATTACGTACTCTTATTTAAAGTTGAAACGTTATTAGACAGTCCATTTTCAGTCGACCGTTCGAGCTGTGTCAGATGTAACCATTCTGTTTGTGATCTGATTGTGGCATTCGCGAATCCTCATTGAAATCTTGAAATGATATTCTGTGGTGTCCCGAAAGTCCGAGAGTTTTTATCTTCAAATCCTTGTTAGAGGTACCTTATAGCAAGAAATGAGGCAGGCGTGGTGTGGTGCCATGGTTTTCATAAACTACTATCTGCCTGTACTTTTTAGTGATGTCAGACAGTAGAGCTGAAGCACCATTGATCCGCTGTCAACTTGATACCGTCGATCTTTTGAAATAACGCAGGAGCGGCAGGAATTCCATATGGCATCGTGTGTATAGGAACAATCCTCGCTGAGTTTTTATTGCTACGCGGCAATTAAGCTCGCGGCTTACCTTCTAATTCGCACTGTTGATAGGCATGTAACAGGACATCTTAACCTAGAGGTTGTTGCCCCCAACTCCACCAGCTTGTAGTCGCCGCCAATTCCGATCGAATTGTTTTAGGGACTGGCACAATTTGTGATTAAAAATCACTGTACCCAACAGGCTCGGTCCCTTTGCTGACCAACCCGTATATTACAATCATCATGGACCACATCTAGCAGAGAACCTCTCATGGCAGTAACTGCAGAAGTCGTGCCACTACTTTTCTTAGTTGTCGTACTCGCCTACTGATCTTCAATAGAATGGGTCTTTTTCTGATTCGTTTCTTGACTTGTTGTCCTTCTAAGTTTAGACTTGCGATTTTCAGGGCAGGCTCTATCCAGATAGCCCTTGCAGTGGTCACTAACATACTCTTCACAACGCCATATCTCTGACCTGTAATAATTACAATTATTGTAACCATTATTACAGAACATATCAGTAATTAGTTCTCCTTCTTTTCCTATAATTGATTATCACACTTTTCATCACTTCACATCGTCTGAGTCTTCTCCGCAGCTCCTTCGTTATTTCTTATAATTATTGGAGTTCTACTCGTCTACTGTTATCCTGGTTATAACGTGTATTTAATTTTAATTGATTTTACTCTTGTTTGGTTTTATAGTTTTATTTCATAATGAGTTCCAAAAGTTGGTTGTTTCTATGTTGGTCTTCCTGAAATGTGGTACACATCACATACCAAACCATCAAGGCTTTTTTTTAAATGTGTGGTGTAGCCAAACTGTTTAATTAAGCTGTTTAAAGTTATATATTTATACACTTCAAACCGTAATTAAATAAACTCACCATGGAGTTCCTCGAGCTGGATACATGCACATAAACGTTGCTGCTGACACTGTTGATGAAAACTCATGTGCCTGAACTTGGCAGTCAGCTGAAAATGTGTATGTGTACATGTTCATGTACATAGCTTACTCCCTCTGTAATATGCTTATTGAATCCCATTTCAAGGAAACCGTCACATTTATATACCCACCATATTGTTTGTGAAGGTTAACTGTTATGGTATTGACCACCAATTTTATAGTATTATCAATGTTGTTATTGTAAGAATGGCACTAATTTTGCTCAGATTGATGACTTTCCAATATTATCTGAACACAAAAATTTATTTTATTGGTATTTATTTTTTTAATATTGTTTGGGGGATCAATGTAGAAACAGCCATCGCGTGTGTCATTAGTGTATTTCCTTCATCCTTACTTTTTATTACTACATATTATTTTGGTACATTTTTCAAACTTGACGATTTTTCACAAAATAAACTTCTATTCACTTTCAATGCATGTAACCCTGCGTCGTAATAAATGATTTAAATTCTAACGTCCGTACTTATTTAGATACTAGCACAACAAATTATTATTGTATTTTCCATCCAATTTTCGGTATCGCATCCATTTTCTATGAAATAAGCTGCTTTTTTTTGTTTAATTTATCCTTAGAGTTAATTATTTACTCTTAATTTACATTGGTAATTCAACCCCCTGCGACCCATCTAAAATGGTGTACTACCCTAATTATTTTTTTACAGTGTATAGTGAAAACTGTATTGATATGGGCTGATTTCACCATATCGGGTTATTCCGGTAATCAACTGTCTGGAGAAAATAAGAGATTATGTTTTGGGGTAACCGCAAGTTATCCTTCAACCCAATCTGGTGAAACTGGCTCTTGGTCAAGATGTTTGAGTGGGAATCTGTGTTTTAGGGAATTTTCTTAAGCTGAATGGTTTATTACTGAGAACACCAACTTACTTTCAATAGTAAATGAGAGGAACACTAAAAAGGAACGAGTGATATTGATGTACTCTGTTGCTCTGAAGTGTGATTAGAATATCTGATATTGGTAATTCGGTCGGTGGATTCACAATGTCATTACGTTTTGGTTCTAAGTTGTACTATTTCAGCCATGTATAAGTCAAATACACAAAATGTCAAAGTTTACCAGTATCGGTGCCAAACAAGTCCGCTGTTCAGATGTTAACAACGGGTTTTCAAACAAATGCTTTTTCATTTTTCACTCTCACGTTGAAATCAAACATTTAGTCATTTCTGAATGGGCAATGCCTCGGACTTTCAAATATTTCTCTTGAAATCATTATCACTTTCGTCTCCAACATTCAAGACTGTCCGCAATCACATGCGAATTTGGTGTTGAGTGTCTGCATTGCTACATGGATTGGAGGCACAAAAGGGGAGCTAACACTGTGAACAACATCCATAGTGTTGGATACTCGAAATAATGGACCCAAATGTATATACCTCCTAAGGGAATTCCATGATCGTGGTTTAGTGGAGAGTGTCTAGTAGATACAGTTGGTTAGATACGTCGATAATTATGGTGTCATGATCAGGTTCAAAATTGACTGAGCGTTGCCTAGTAACCTGACATGCTGATACAGAAATTCAGTTTCCTTTGAAATAGGGATGGGAATCAAATTACAAAACATCGATTACTGACAATTTTTTATCGAATTTCATTTAGCGATTTTTTGAAATGTAGTTTCTGGACATTGAGGTCGTCGTGACGGAGGCGATTAATTAATCTTCAACTTTTAGAAAATTTAGCTAAGTGCTTTTTTTTAACTCTCTTTTTGTAGGTAGTTGGGCACACATTTGGATGCAGAAACAAACAAGGCACTAAGGTTAAGGTAGTAAGGACTGAAGCAGGTTATAATATTATGTTCCGCTACGTTATATTAATGTGTTCTAAGGGAGTGGGAACGGGCCCAGAGCCATAGTGATAAGATAACTGACAAGTGTGCCAACAATATAGAATCGATTGAAGAGAAGTCAAACATTTGTGAATATATGAATGACAAATCAGTCTTAAGTAGAAAAAGTAATGAATATAAAATTTAAATAATCGTGATTAAGGCATATCAAACATCGATTAAAAATACACCAATTATTTGGGGAATTATTGTGATTAATCGATACCCATCCCTACTTTGAAGATTAGAATTGAATTATACCGAAAGGGAGTCACTAGTTTGGGAAAATCCTTGTGCCTTAATACCATGCATTTCAGACACATTGTTTTCGATGCCCTTCATCATGTTTCATTCTTTGTGGCGTTATTTCATAACGTATTTTGTAGACTCAGTAGGAACTTTTGAATTATTGAAAAAAAGAAATGTTTAAAAAAGTATTTGGCGCAACTGATTGATTGTGAATGAAATTTCTTGAAGATTCGTATAGGGAGTGTAATATTTACAGGTACAACAGGTTATGGTCAGCCCATGATAATGCTCACCCTAGTCACTGTTTCTAACTAGTTATATCTACTAGGATCTCCTACGTGGTACAGACCTATCTAATGGAGGTCCAAATCGGTCCATTATTTATGAATAACTATAAATGACTATGAAGTCAATAAAAAATGCATTTGATTCATGTTAGAATTACATAAGTAGAGTATTACAGAACTGTCTTTCATATGGGTCCTCTAAGACAAGCTTTTCTCGATACAGTTTATTCCCACTCGAAACAAAATTACCACATTCCGCTGTACAATATCTTGCTTTTCACTCGTACCCTCATGTTTTAAATATTATTGTGCCACCCTGTTGTTTCTTCCTTGTAGTATGCGCCTATACTAAATCGCCTTCTGGCTGTGAGAAAAAAAAGAAAAAGAAAATAAATGAAAAAAAAGAAAAAAATAATAAATGAAAAAAAAAAGATGAAACCTGGAGAAAAAAATCAAACGAATAAGAAAATTGGTGTAAAAACCTCCTACATAATCTGTATAAGTCGTATGTGCATTTGTACCAACTCGTATCAGCTCTGCAATGCCTCCGACTTGCTGTGCTGGATGAAGAATGGCGTCAACGTTATTTGTTTCTGTATTGTTTTGTATTATTTGTTTGACAATTTTCAGGTCTATTAATGCTTGTTGAATTTTTTCAAAAATGCAGGTTAGTAAAAAATGAAGAACGTCGCCAACTCCGAGACAAAATTTAATCTAAAGAGACTTGAAGGTGTTTTCTTTTTTGTCCATTAACTTAGTCATAGTCCTTATTATTTCTATAAAATTTAAAATTTAATGTTATAGCGTATGTAAGAGTATGTATTTTGATTCTTATTTTTGCACTATTCTGTTTGTTGAACTTACGAAAGTTGTTAATATCCCTCATGTTAGTGAGTTTTAGTGCGTAGAGTAGGTCCTGGGTATATAATTTTGGCTTACCGGGTGCTCATTGAGAATTTTTTCCTTCATTTTTATTTTAATTTTTCGAACTTCTAAGTTATTATTTGATCTCATTCTCCCGATGTTTTCTCTTCTACAAAATATTTCAATACTTTACTTTAAACATCTGTACTTGATTTACATAATATTAATCGTTAATTGTTACGCGTCTAAAAAGGTGTGTAACTACATTGTGAATTACTGTAAGTCTTTTTGATATTAATGCTGTAAATAAATTGTTAGATATATCTAACTAACATGACCGTTTATCTCTGAATAAATTTCATTACTTTTAGTTGTGCCCACTACTATTTGACAGGGAAATAATTGTACATACGGTGTAAATAAAATTGTATCGTTGTAAACGTACCGAAAGCTTGTAAATTAAATCACTACCCTTTAATATTTAAAGAAAAGTATCTGTGATATGACCTTAATTGACGTGAATAAATAAAGAAATTTTGAAGGTATATTGTGTCTAATTTGGTTCTTCCTTCTCGTACGATATTAATGAAGCGCGTAAATTGGTTTACTTAGTCTTGATTTGGGCTATCTAAAACTAGTACACGAGGAAATTAAAAACGGTACGTTTAGTGCAGTACTTCCTTTATGGAATTCCAAAAACTGGGACCTGCTTGTAGGTGTCGATAATCATGAAGGGACTTCAACCAGAATTATTTTGGGTTGATGAGTGGGATTCCTGTGGATTACAAAAACTAATTTTCGTTTCGATAGCTAGTGAGTGAAGACTAGTGATGGTCAAAATTGAAACTCAACTTGCGAAATGTTTGAACAGGTAACTCACCACCAGTGGTTCTGGAGTAATTCTGGAGGCTACAACTTGCAGAAAGCCTTTGCCTGGTTATGGTAATGAAAAGTAAATCCAAGTAATCATAATAAACTATTAGACTATCACCTTCAAAGTAGCCTAAAAAACAATATTCATTTCAGAACCACAATCATAAAGTCATACGTGAATCGCGATTTTAAGATCGACTTATGGAGTCGACTATTGGATTCTGTTATTATTATTTATTTATTTTATTTTTTCGTTGGCCGGTGAGGAAATCTTCAAGATCCATAGGTGGCATTGGGATCTCGTAAGATAACTGGAGAGGAACCCACCTCCAGGTTATGTGGGACTAAAACCTCACCCACCTTTCCCTTTGGTCCTCGCCCTCCGTTCGTTGGCGCTCCCAGCACCTTCTCCAAATATTCTGATGTGAGGGTCCAATACAACTTGGCAACTAATAGTTCTGGTGACATATGGGGGACGTAATGCCCAGTGCTCCAATGAGCCAGATCCTTTCCTGTGATCAGTTCGCGCATCCAAAGCACGTGTGGTGCACATCATCTTCCACATCCTGGCAGCTTCAGCACGATGGGTTATCCACCTTTCTCATTACAAGTAGGCATAGTAAAGTCCATGCCCTGAGACGAACTTAGTTCACTTTCAATGCTCCCTTCGCAGCCAGGGATGCCAGGAACCAACGGGGCACTTCTCCCAACTCACCCGTCCACATTTCCTGACATCTTGTCAATATGCGCTCTCTTTGTTCCCTGGAAATGCGGAATCTCTCTCCGCTCGTACATCTGCTTCCTTTCTGTAGCCAGCAGCTGTATGGGTTCCACAGTAGCGAGGACGAGTACTGCTGCTTCTGATACTGTCCTGTAGGCGTGTGCAATCCACAGTGCTCCTCTACGCTGCACAGCTATCATGCGCTTCTTGTAATATGCAACATTCAGAGCATCTGCCCCATACAGCAAAATCGAATCTGTGCGCCCTTGAAACGGTTCGAAAAACCCGGAACTTGACATCAAGTGGTATCTCGGTCCTACAGAAAAAACTGCGGTACAACCTGTTCTTGCCCAACCTCGCTGCGGCAGCCCTGTGAGAAACATGCACAGGAGTAAGCTTAACGCCCAATTACCTGTAAGAGTTGACAACAGCCACTGGGTTTCCTCGAAAGGTCCTGCCCTCGCCCTTTCCAAGACGACCCTTAAATAACGCCTCTCTAACTCCACACCTAAGCAGTCCCCTCGTCATACATTGCTCTGATGACCTCTATGACTGATGCTAAGGAAATTTCGTACTAAAACTCACAACGTTTCGTACTAAAGGCTCACAAAAACCATTTTCAAGCTTGCTATGCAAAAGGGCTCAATAGTTTCACGACACTTAAATTCATACATAGAAACAAATGTTAGGTAGAGTTGGGAAAAGTCTGTTAGGTAGGGTTTGGAAAATATTGTTTTTTTCTTCATTTGGCATTATCCAGCAGCCATAGTCATGAAGTAATTGTCAGGATTGTTCTGTGAATTGAATACCAGTGCACTTCTTTCACTGCCTCATATGAATTGTATATGAACTCATGCCAATTTTCGTTCTACCTCTCCAATACTGATCAAAACAATTGAAAATGATAAGATAGTGACCAAAGAGTTGCTACGTGATAACATGGGCCAACATTCCGGTCGTTAGGAAATTTCAAAGTTACCTATCTCGTCAAGACGGTTTCTTGAAATAAGGCTTCTCCAAGAAGAGGAAATTCAATTTTGTTCAGCTCACTTGACAAGATTGATACCATGCATTACGACCAACAACCAACGGATTTCGGTGCGTACCTTTTGTTTTTAAGTTAAAGATGTTTTATTTTTATTACGAAGTATTTCATTTTTAGGTAGTGCAATTTAATAACTTACTGATGAAGATGAAAAACCGGTGATGGTTGTGAGAGTTTGAATTAAATTCAAATTCTTGAAACAACCATCACCATTTTTCATCTTCATCAGTAAGTTATTAAATTGCACTACCTGAAATAAATGTTATTCTTTTTGAAATATCGGTTGGCACTTGATACCTACAATACTGATAGGTAGCAAAGTGCTCAAACACGTGGAGTTTTGCTGAACATGGCTCAAAAGGGTCTTGAGTGTAATAATATTATTACATAGGTATTTACTGAACAACTTGACATCAATCTACCTTAACACTCAAGACCATTTTGAGCCAGGTTTATCAAAACTCCACGTGTTTGAGCAAGGTACTCAATAACAGCGGCTATTGCCCGCCAGATACATAATCATCTTCTGGCTTCTTGCACGTCCAGACGAAGACCAAATGACTCTGAGACCAGTTGTACCAATTCTGCACCAACACACCCTCATGCATTATTCACGAGTCTCTGCTTCAATAATTGGTAGAGCTACTTTGTTCAAAGCACTTTTAGCTCATCTTTCAACTCTCGAGGTTTAGTCCTCCCGTCCTTCTCAAATACCAAATTCATTTAGGCGAATAGTAGAGTTCTTAAGTACCTCGTCCATTGCCCTTTGCTCCACCTATGACTTGAAGGTTTTTTGAATAGATGTGTACCTACCTATATTTATAAGGAAATAATTTATTTTCGGGGAAAATATTGTGGAACATTATCTATTTTGGTTCCGGTTTGCTGAAGTGACGTCAAATCCTTGTCGGGGCGGATACAATAAGGCTGAGGGGTTCAATGCAACCCACCCCACTACCTGGGAACCAAAAATCGACAATATTTTAGAAGTAGAGGTACCTATTTGGCTGAACATCTCGATTTTCAAGATAGTGAAACCTCCCAAATTTCGAAGGGGCTGATCAATAGATCCATTAGATTAGATTAATAATCTATAATATACACAGGGGCTCAGGGCGAGAATCTCCTATATCCCCCAGCCGCACTGAAACCTTGGCTTATTGTGCAGAGCGTTGTTCTGTAGACCAACCTATAAGCTCTGGGTCCAGTCCACTCTCTCCACCAGGATGATGATCCCCCCTACCAGGTTCTTTCTCCTCTAGTACTAGATACCTGAGGATTCTGTACCGTCGAGTTTCAAGTGCTGTAAACTCAAAGGCGCAATTTTGTCCTCCTCTCCTCAAAGTCTGCACGACGGATCTCTCATGTATACTCCGATTCTGTGCAAATGCTCAGGAAGCACCCTTACCCCATCTGCATCCCCAGCAGGAGTCTCGTCTTCTTCAGTGTTTCTGAGTTCCCTGTGGAGGTCCCTTTTCTTGCCATACCATCTGCTCGCTCATTACCTTCCACCCCAGTGTGTCCTGGTACCCACATTAGGGTGACTGTTTCTGCCCAGGCAGTTCAGCGCCTCCCAGCTCTCCTTTACCAGTCTTGACCTGGTCTGGGTCGCTGCAAGGGCCTTAGTGCTGCCTGGCTGACCGAGAATGAGTACCTTCCTTCCTCTAAGTTTCCTCCTCATAATCTTTGCCACACATTCCCCAATCGCGTAGAGTGCCGCCTGCGAAGCACCTCTTCTCAAAGTCATATGCTCCGTATAATGCCTGCATGTCCACCAGGAGAGATCTCTTTCCATTCATGCAAGGCAAGAATCCAATGGGCCGCTGCCACCGCCGATCAGAGCCTCCATTCCACCCTCGTTGCGCTCCTGATGGCTCTGGTTATTAGAAGACAGGCCAATTATAGGTCCATACTGAGACTGAGTTCAAACTTGGACATCTTTGGCAGAAATTCAGCTGTTTTCAGTGATTCCCTGAACGCTCTATTTGCAATAAAAAGAACTAAATCACTAAGAAATTTAAGGCTAGGATAGGTTATGAACCTCGTGACCCCCACCAAATCAAAGTCTGGGCCCGCCCCTGATACTTGTACACTAATGAAGGTGCATCTACTACCTCTTCACAATGAGTTTTCCAAGTTTCCTAGTACATGTTATAGACAAATTAGCTCATCCCACCCAACCCAAATCCCATTCCTCAAGTTATGGTGATAAAGTGAAGACAGGTCAGTTATGCAAATCCCTTGTGAAAAGACAGTAACTGGTGAGCTGAGGGGCGAATACATGGGGGGAGGGGGCACCCAACAATACAATATTGTAGTATGTAGTTGTCTGGACGTAGCCCAGGCTTATTGTTAAATGGCCAAATACTTTTTGGCAAGATATCTCGATAGTGACAACTCCCTAATTTCGTGGGGGTTGGTCAATAGATCCATACTAATGCTCGGTTCTAGAGGCTAGATTACCTGAGGTTAGGTTATGAACCTCGTGCCCCCTTCCCCCCCACAGTCTACCAATCCTACTTGCATGAAGATATCCTTACAATGTCATCGAAAATTCCTAATAACATATAAATTCTCACGTTGTATAGACCTCATTAGGACCCAAATCTGTGAATAGGACCTTGGCTATCGGTTGTATTGAAGTTTTTACTTACCTAATTAAAATATTTGAATTAAGGTGAGTTGGGGGAAGTCTGGAAATGGAGTAAGCGCAGAGTAGGCCTTGTATAGACTGTAAGCCTCACATGGAAGCCCTCTACTGGTGTTGTGGGCAACTATGTGAGGTATCAAAATATGCCACAGGACTGTGCTAATATCGATTGTAACCATCACAGTGAGGTTAGAAAGGGACGCATGTTGTTTCAACTCTAGAGGTGGCCATTTTTTGGTTTATTTGTTCATCAACTTTCATCCCAACACCTGTTGAAGAATCCTGACTTCCGACTTGGTAAGTAGGTAAATACTTCAAATATTGTAATTTCATTCTAAATATGAAATTATGCTATAATATAGATATATTATATCTATGATTATATTGAAAATATGGCCATTTTCTCCCCCAGCTGGGGGAATCCAGGGTAGGAAACAAGGACAAGTGTGGACTTGGTGGTCTCTCACTTCCCCCACATTTTCATTTTTGGTTTATTATTATTTGTGTAAGTACTGATGCTGATGAAAAAGAGCAACAACGACAGAAAGGTTTGAGAAAATCGGAGAGAGAGAGAGAAAAAGATGGCTACAAAACCTGTTGCGAAAAAACAGAAAAGGAAGCGGAGAAATGATGACACAGCATCAAGTTCAGAAATGAATCTGATTGCGTGTTGGTGAAATTCGCTTCGAAAAAAACGGTTCAGTATTTTGTCGGTCAGGTTTTTACATTTGAATTTGGGGATCCAATGGTCAAATTTATAAGAAGAATTAAGTCATGTAGGTACTGAGGAATTCAAGTTTGCTTTCCCTCCAAATTACATAAGCTCAAGTGATGTCACCGTTTTTACCTCGCATTGGAAGGGACAGTTCAGTTTGAATTCGATTTTTCGAGCTTTAATGTTTTGTAACTTGGAGAGGGTACTTAAGTAGGTACTCAAGTGCTTACTTGAGGTTGTTTTATTTGCCATTTATATTTTATTTCAAAGTTTTATGAAAGTTTTGCAATAATAGTAATAACCTCCGTGTTATAAAAGACTGATGAAGAGACGCGTAACATTTAGGACTTTGAAGAGACTGATAGCTAAAGTCAAGATTAAAATAAAAACGTATTAAGTACCACTTTTACGTACGCTTTTATGATGAGAAATGCATTATTATATTAAGTGTTGTGAAACTTTGATCTTGAAACGTACCTAATTATAATAATTCTTCCAATCTAAGTCTTTCCTCTAAGTCTAATACAATTTTTGAAATTATGCTACTTAGTTTTAACTTGAGAGAACCGTGAGGCCTAAAGACATATGGTTGACCTTAAATGAAAGCTAATTAAATTTGCGACAACTTCTATCGGTATAACTTCCTTCGTACAACACGTATTTTCCCTGATTTGTAGGTCCAAAGTTGACCTAAAGTTGGAATGTCACTTTTTGTGTCACTTGGTCTCATTTTGTAGCAAATCTCAACTACTTTAAATAACTACGTAGTAGCGATTCACGAAAATCACATCGTTTCAAAGTTATAGCGAAAAAAAACCAGTGTAAGGGTAAATCGAGGTTTTTCGAGGGATACGAAAGAACCACAACGTTTTCACTCCTGCTAAATTAGACTTCCCTAACAACATACCTACCGAAAAATCAAAACTAGCCGTCCACTTGCGGTTTTGATGTACAATTTGACTGGCCTATTAGAGATCTGCGTCAGTTTGCCGCATGGTACAACGGAACCGTATCCTGTTCATTTGGTTTTTGATAAGAGACTTGATAAGTCTCTCCTAATCAATTCCCATATAAGTACACTCAATCAATCCCAAAATTACCCAGAAGAAATTTTCACCCAGAAGGAATTTCTTGGGGCCTTTAGCCCAAAACTTGAATATTGGAGGGAAATCAATGGTGACTATATTGGCAATACTGTTGTCAAACTCGCGCATCCTAGTGGCAGTTTTTCCTAACCACTGTGTTGACTTTTTCATCTTCTCTCCTAGTCCTAGTTCCCAATCTGTGAAGCGTACGAGTAATTTTTTCAATCGAAAAATGGTGATTCTATTCATTTCCGAGTTTGATTTGGACGTCCCCAAATAACGTCTACGTCGCTTCGAAACTATTAGGTGAGTTCGGTCTTGGTTTTTGCACGATCCCTGCTTCGTAAAATGCTTCCATTAACGATCCATCTTGCGCTGCTATTTTTGTATAGCTTGCCAGAGTAGCCTTGAGTTCTATCATCTGGGTAAATAAGGAATTAGATCCGCTGATCGTATTCCAAAATCATATGTGTTTATATATATTTCAGTGGAGAAAACCCCGTTGAGGGAGGGGTTTTTCCCTACAGTATAATTTACCTGAGGCTTTTCACTTCATGAGATTTCCTTTCGATCGAATTCTATGCCCCCTATCCTGTTATGGGCTGGTATCAGTAAAAAGCTCAATGTTCTCCGTTTATTAATTACTTTCCTTGCCCTCAAGTTGTCCTCAAGCTACAAACATCTAATCGTGCGAATTTCCACTTTAATACAAAATTTGGCCGTTGTATCTATCAAAATACCTTAGCTCCACTCGGGGAACCCTTATGGCTGCTATCCAGAAAATTTCTTTTCGCACTGATAAGTGACGTGATGTGTTTGCTTCTACTGCTTCAATTCTGCCAAATACTTATAGCCGTTAAAATTCGACAGGGATCAATATTGAACTTGACATAATCCTAACCTATATTGGCTTGTATTCATCGTCCGCAATATCGGTTTTGTTGTTGAAGTTTATGAAATATTCTAGTGTATCTGCTTCGTGCTGTATTTATAGTTTCGTTGTACTTTTTGTGGAGTAGTTACTATTTACGAACATGAAGTGCGTCGTATAATATTATGTGCCGTTCTTCGTCGAACCCTTGACACTAAATACGTCTTGTAGTTGTTTCGTATGTCCAGTACATTTCTTTATTGTTCTACGGTTTATTAACGTGATTGAACAATGATTCCATTCGCGATCCCTTTCGTTACCCTTGGCACTATCTTTAGATTTGAAACGTAACATTTAACTTTCAACCCATTCTGGCGTTATATCATGGATCCGTCCGATGGCTTGGTAGAGGCATTTTACGATTTGGCAATTTATCGTATTTCTATTGATCGTGAGGTTGCATTTTGGCTGCAAGTTGGGGTGTGTAGATTCTCTGCTCGATCGGTGTCGAACTTACCGACGTGTTGTGAATATGTAGTTTGTATTATTATGGTACGATTAGATGCTCAAGTACTTACATACATGATTACGTACATGACTTGGTGGGATCACTCACAAGAAAGAAAAACACATTGATGCTTCATCAGCTATCATTTCAAAACTCCCGAACTTTTCGGTGTTCTTTCACATGACCGGCTGGGGACTGGTTCGTCGTTTGTCAGTTCGGCTGAAAAAGGGTTTTGGGAAACTGCACTGAAGGCGGAGTTGAAAACGACTCGTAGGTATCACAAGAATGGCATCTAATTTTATTACCTACCAATGCCTACATGTGTGTTCCTCTCACGAATTACCGTCACTAATCGAATGATTAATCAATCGCCACCACCAATCATGAACTGTGTCATTCTGACAGCTGTATATCGAAGCAACACAGCCTAACCCACAATTTGGATAAAATGAAATTGAGTCACTTTCTTATTCCAAATTTCGCGCTGGACAGCGTGACGTCGTCAGAATGTAAAAAATCGGACACCAAAAGGGCAAAAAGAAATATTCTTCTTTTGTGAGGCAGAACTCCTAATTAGCAAGATTAGGTACATTTCAAAGACTGACCCAATCGACTGTGATATTAGTTTACCAAGTTTAGTCTAACTTCAATTTAGAATTTTGCCTACGCGAAACCCTTAAATTACTAATCTAAGTTAAGTAAGTAAAAATGTTAAGTAAAAATTTGAGACTGATTGTTCTTAATAACATTTTCTTTCCTCTTGCAGTATTTTCTAAATCATTGTTTCAAGTACGTTTCTTAACAGGGAGGAAAGTTTTACAAGAAAATTTGAATATTTTAGAAAATTCGATCGGAGCATTAATTCATCTTAAATCTTGGTAGGGTACTTCTTGGGAGCCTACAGTAAGCTTTAAGTAGTAATTTTAGTGTGAAGTTACTGGTAGTATGGAATAAAACAGTATTTTGTCTCTCCTGCAAAATTTGGAAAAACTTGATTAGGCTGTGTTGCTTCTTAAGCGACGATATTGTTCAAAACTGTGCAGTCATCTCGAACGTTGGATATTCTTCAATTTGAACGGCGGATTTTGGCAGTGTAAACCTCAATATTTATTTCGTCACAGTTAATACCAAATGACGTGGTGGTAGCTACTAGCCAGTCAATAAAGACACCATTCTTTATTGACTGGGCTACTATATGTATTAGATACAATATATTATATGAAAAGTTTGATGTCTTTAATGACTGGACTAGTAGCTATATAATATAATATATTATATTAATATATTATAATATGCGCTATATTATAGCGCATGTATCTACGATTTTTTTGTATGTTGTTAGAACCCCTACGGGTAGTGCTTACCTAAATTTGCGATCCTGAAAACCGTGTGATAGCTTCGTGGTGCTCGGAAAACAGCGCAATTGTTGCACTACTTTTAGTTTTTGGCCAAAAAAGCAGTTACGCAGCGTCTTGGCACAAAAAGTTGTGTTTTTTTTTTTTAAATAATTGAAATTCCCTACAATTTCAGTAGGACCAGTAGTATGACCGGTACGAGAGTAGAAAAAGTACCGTAACATAAAATTAGCACTTTTGGCAAAAATTGCCAGTTTTGGCAGAGCTCTATCTCGGTTTCTACTTGGTCTACGGAGTTCTACTACCACTGGGATTATAAAGAATTTCATATTAAAAAAAAAAAAAAGAACTAATAACGTTTTTCGCCAAGGGGCTCTAAACCTTAATTATCCTCTTGTTTATGTGCATCGAAGATATGTACCTACAGTAGTACGAATACGATCAAGATTTGCGATTGGTGTCAATTCTCACTCAATAACCAGACTAAATGGTAACTGACATTTATTTTATAGTCCAACTTTGTCTTTGAACTTGTGCCTATATTCACACAGACTAACACTTGTGGTTTTCTCTATTGGATTGGCAATAGTACCTATCTGGTTATTACTTCTCCAATTAACGTTAAACATTTGGATGCCCCTCATTTTGAAGAATCCCTTCATTAATGTCCGCTTTAGTCCAATTCATTAATGCCCATCTCAAAATCTTGGACATTACGATCAATAATATTCTAAAAATATTTGATGCACTGATGCAGCTTTCAGATCTCAACGCCACCACTCCATCTAGAGTAGGAAACGTCCTTCTTCTTCAGTGGCAAAATTAATTTTTTTTTATACGCGCTTTGTTATAAACTATACCTCACAATCTGTTTCAAGCTATGAGCCCTTGTCGGAAATGTAGGCCAGCAACTCCTGTGTGGAGTATGTATGAGCCTCTCATGTTATGCAAACGATAAGGTTATTGACGCATCAATCATTGACCTCCTGCCCGTGCCGTTAATGAAGGTATGAAATCCTAAAACTTGATTAGTACAAAAATTGAGTGGTTGGTTATCTCTAACAAGAATTACGAATTGGGCAGTTGATGATAAACTGACTGTGCTGAATCGGGCCACCTTGTGAGAGACAAACGTTATCCAGTGGTTGGGTTATAATATCCTCTTATACAACGTTTTGATAAATTCTGTCGACATAATGAACTCACTTTTTGATTATTAGCATTTTTTTTTTTTTAGGATGATCATCGCTGATTTTAATTGGTCAGTTTTGTTACAATTCAGTACAATCAATATTGTTCTGATGATTATACTGTTCGACGTTTTACGTGGTGTGATTCCTCTGACGTCTATCCTTGATGGATTCAGTGCCATCATAAACTCCGGTTGCAATCGCATCACGTCATTCGGCAAGCCATAGTTACCAGTGTGGAGGTTGATTGAACAGATCGTAGACGTTTATGCCCATTAATGTCATTAGAGATGGGTATAAGATCATCTTTTCCCTCCAGTCCGGTTCCGCTCATATCGCACCTTGGTAAATTTGAAAATAACCAACGTTTGCTCCCCAATTAGTACCTATATGATCTTAGGCTGATGTTAACCCCGTCGTTATAAATACCGTGGTTGTTTGAATTTTGAATAAACTCTCTGGTTATTGGATAAGGGTAGTGGTGTAACAGAACCATACGATTATTTCGTAAGCTATTCTCACAAAATATTACACGATTTCCTTGCTAATGTCATGGGGGAGCATCATAACGCCAGAAGGGTCATCAATGGTACTAGAACTCCTATCTTTTAGTTTTTTCAAATTTTTCTCCTTCATGACTGGGAGCCATAATTAGTTGTACAGCTTAATCAATTAAATTTGAACTCATCAAGTATCAAGTACATGCAACTTAATTTCAGTTGATCAATCATAACAAATCCACCGTATAAATATCGGTGCATGGGATTACAACTGATAGCTTTGGGAGTGTCGCAAATTTGAAAATAACCATATCTTGGTGGTGGCTGCATATTTCGTACAAAATCACATGCTTTTACGGTCAAGGAAGAAATCGCTTGTTGCAATGTAGTACAATCTTATTCATTTCAATTCCTTTTTCACTAGGAATAATTGTGAATGTGTTTTCGAAACTATGCAGCTTAAGTGATATCCGTTTATTATTTTTAATAATAAATTGGAATCGATAAAGAAAAGCTACCTATTTGTTGAAGTTGTGAGATTAGCAATTTTAATTACACCCCCACGTGTCCGTTAGAAATAATTTTCCATTAGTGTACTTGTTGGTTGGTACTATTATCTAGGCACTGTAGTAGATACACGTGTAATTATTCTAGTGGCCACTATCAATGAAAACCCATCCTATCATTCGTCTTGCGTCACTCTTGTTACCACTACAATAATTATTAATAAGTGACCCAACATTTTCAGTGCAATACTCGGTTCATCCGGCTAGTTCGATGTAATGACTGGTAATACAAGCATGAATGTCCCCCAACCGTTTCCCATGCTTCTGAATTAAACTGTGTGGCATGTTGATATACATTGAGTAGCTAGTTTTTTTTAAATAAAAAAATACCAACCAACTCTAATAGTTGAATTGTTTCTAGTGGAAATAGTTAACGTTTTTGATTTGAGTGGTTTCTTTATCGCGCGTGTTTTCGTCCGTAGGTGGCTGTATATTCCTCCTAAGGTGAATATTCACATTTTTGACCGCCTGTTTCTTGTTATTATTTGGCCAAAAAATACTTTTGACCAATGAATCTTGAAGAAAATCTAATGTACTTTCACGTGGTCTTTCCAGATATTCGTCAAAGCAAACTTGCTCCCGACCATCCCCAAACAATCCCGATTTATTTCAATGCTGAAGCGGAAATTTGGCGCTACGGCCTTTTCTGGTTTATAATCCATATCTCAGCACTGGAGTGAGCGAACTTCAAAACCCATCTGATACAGAATCAGATTTCGTAAAACTTTGGTCCTATGAATGTTTTTAATCGGAGCAGTCATTATCGGCCTACAGGCGTTAGAAGTTGAGGGTTGACAACGTTTTAGCGAAGTTTGTCAAAATCGCCTATCTTTAACGGACAATTGCGTCTAAACGGCTAAACCGATTTCAACGTTTGAAACGCCATCCGACACGGAATGTAATGCTGTTTAAAAAAGAAACGAGTGACGTTTTCTGTAGGATACGTACTTTTCGAGTTCTCAAGAACCTCGTATTCGAAAACTCATCAAACCTCTGCCATCCCCAAACACTCCCTCAATGTTTCAATAACTTTGGAATCGATTCCAGCTTACCCCGATTTTTTGTACTTGGCTCCTGGACTATTAGTGGAAAAGTCATAAACGAAGCCCATAGTGGCCACTTGTTGGGCAAAACCTCCAGTAGTCGGTAAGCTGAGTGAGTACATTTACAAGTGGATTAATCAGTGTTTGGTCAGTTCAATCTGTTGGAGCAATTATAGCTTAGTACAATCCTGTTTAGACGGGGCATGTCTGTGCTCCCCACTCTTCTCTCCTTCGGTTGTTCAGTTCCTATCGTGTCCCCGAGTTGTACGTTGCGAAATATGTTTAACTAAACAAACCGGTGCTTTTTAATTAATCTAATTTAACCATAAACACCTATTTCAACATTCTCTACCACATGCCATTACACCAACAAAATTATTTCAACTTTATTAGAAGGCGCTATTATAAAGATTTATGTAGATTCGTCCTCTTCATCATCAAAAATTCTAAAAAAATCCACAGTATACATATAATTTTTGGTATCTTTTGACAGTGGATTCAGGATGGTCTGAAACGGATTTTGGTATAAAATGTTTTCGGAAATACGAGTTTAAAAAACTTTGGACCGAGAACAATAGCTTCATTTTCATCGAACATTCGCTAAAATGCCTTCATCGGGGCCATTAAAGCCCATTTAGGAACAATATAAAATTTGAAAATGAACGGAAACTGCCCATTGGTTTGAACTTTGGTTCTCGGTTGGAGATGCTAAGTCCACCTTGTGAGATGATACCTGCATACTTTACACTGGACTATGTAATCGACGTTGATGAAGAAGTTCACGATCGTGGCTTCCCTCAGGATCGGCCGACCCTTCAGCTCACTCGACTTGTTTTTCTAAGTCTCGGAGCACAGGTCTCTCTGTGAGCACCTAAATCCACTTTTGGATGCCCGATCCACAATTCTAACTCTGCCGTAGTCAAGGTTATCACTCCACCTACATGCTTCACCTGGTGTGCAACCTGACGCATCTGAAGACGTAGCAATACTACCAAGTATCGGTATTTCTTTGAATAACGAACAAATAAACCTAATTATTGGGTGTTGTATTAGAATGTACTCGTATTTATGAGTACTTCAGTTATTCATTGCTTTTAAATTTACAACATGTCTTTCAGGTAGAATTTACAATATGGCAGCCACAGAGTATCAAGTACCTAGTCTCATTTCAATTCGCCTCCTAATCAGGTGTAATGAATGTCACTCATTTCTGTCTGTATCGGCATTATTCGAAACGTAGTGTTCAATGTAATATATCGTGGAATTTCTCTGTCATTTGTGATAAACGACTATCTCAAAATTAAATTACGGGGAAGAACTGAGCATGGATAAGAATTATCATATGAAGGTATTCGTGCAAGCAATAAGCTTATAACTTATTGAAGTCCACCGCACTTGGCTTAGTTTCCTCCGTAGAACCCAGCTTAGATTACGATTATGGAGAGCCTAGTTAATGACTTGTATTCAGTATTGTAGTGAATAAAAGGAAGTGTTTAACGTAAGTGAACAAAAAGTGATTGAATGAATGAATTGATATTTTATTGACAATTAGGTCCACATAATACAGTCGCCAATCAACAAATTACAATATTATTGGTACAGGGCTCTAGTACCTAACTATTAATATATATTTTAGTATATTGTACAATGAGTGATTAGGAGTGTACCGTCAATTTATTGTGCAACTGTAGGCTTTGGACCGTAATGCTGTCAATCCCAGATCGTCCCACAAGGTCTAACTCAGTTTTTTGGCAAAAAGATTTAGGAATGGATGCTTATGCGAAATCTCTCGTTCCGTCTTTCTAGCTCATTGGTTTGGCCCTTATTACAATGCGGGAAAAGGCTTCTTCAACGTAGGAAAGCCGCGATAACCATAGGAGTTACTACAGTACGTTGGAAAATCCGTTTTTTGTCTCTCCTGAAAAGTTGGGAAAACTGAGTTAGACCTTGTGGGATCTTAAGGGACGACATTCTACTTCGTCAATATCGATTAACAGATTCTTATTATAAGTTTAATGGATCGTTATCAATCTTCAAAATTCTGTCGGGTTTCCATGGTTAGAATGAGAGCGAATGCTCTTATAACAGGTTATCCTTACTCAGGAACTAGAAATGCCTTGGTAGTTTGTCTATATCAATGAAAAACCTGGTTTAAACCACTTTATCTGAAATCCCCTCCTTCCTATAGGCAACACTGTATAACAGAAAGGGGCTCGTTCAAGTCAAATTCACTCTCTTTGAGCAATGCAAGAAATGCGTTGAAGGGCAAAGAAATAGGAGTAATGAGCAAGGAGAGCAATATATAATATTATATACCTTTTTCTTAGGTACCTAAATAACACATATTCTGTCGTATTTAGTGTATTCAGTTCCTTTTCTTTGCCCTTCAACGCATTTCTCGCATTGGTGAAAGAGGGTGAATTTGACTTGTAAAAGGGTGAAATTGGGTTGTAAAAGGGTCAATTTGATTTGTAAAATGTTGAATTTGACTTGAAAATGCTACAAACGTATGTAGCTCAAAAGAGAAAAATTTAAGATTCGAATGAATCGTTGTTTCAATTCCCAGTATATTTACTTCCATATAACGGCGATCGAGCATAGAGTACCTGAATCATTGCGAGACAGGATCGCCTGTCCGGGTTTGATCAGCGTTTCAATAGTTCACTCTTGTCTGAAGCTACGCTGCGCATCCTTATTGGAAATCGAGAATACGTGTTCTTTATACCTGATTATATCTGAATAGTCGATACTTGCCTTTACCTATTCGGAATCCAGGAGCACTCATCTTCATCGTACGTACAGAGTAACACCGCAGTTTATAGATTTTTCAACGCTGAACACGATGGTGAAGTCAGAATTGCAATATCTCATTCCGTTATCAGATTAGAGCAGCTTAACGCGATTAACATCTCAGAACAACCACGTTTCTTCATGTCCAAAGTGCTCCAGTTTGAGAACTGAATAAGATTTTTTGGAATTTATGGGTAATCCCCTCCCCCCCCCCTAAAGTGCCCCAATTATGCCCATCTACGAGTTTAGTCTTTCAATTGCCAAGACAGATTTTTTGTGCACATTTTTTATCTTAACTCCATCGAGAGTTATCGTCTGGAATGACACATACATAATATTTATATATTATATGAATATATGCAGGGTGGTTCTTAATGAATGGATCACCCTCCCCATTTTCATCTCAAGAAGGGTAAAAACAATTCGTTCAAACGGTACCCCCCCATAATGTGTGACAAGAAATTCAAATATTACATTTTCGTGAGAACTAACTTTGTTTTTTTCAAATGAACTTTTGTCACCTCAATCGATTTTTTTTTGCTTCACGCAACCCTACCAGCAAGCGCTCAAAAACGCTCAACCGTGAAATTACCCAAAATATGATTTTTTGGGGATATTATTTTTCGACGCTGAATCACGTGGTGATATAAGTTTTTTATTCACTTGATTACAGCCTAAAACATGGTCGTTTTTTAAGAAAAATCGCCTTATTCTGGCTCTCAATCGTTATTAGGCTGCAATCTGGCTGTAATAATAATTAGGCTGTAATAATAATTAATGATACATTTATTAAGAACCACCCTAGATATGATTTTGGTGCCTTTTGGCGGTAAATCTAGAATGGTCTAAAACGGAGTTTGGTATGAAAATTTTTCGGAAATTCGAGATTTAAAAATTTTGGACCGAGAAGAATAGCTACAAAATTCGCTACGAATTGACGCAAATTCCCCGTTGTCTTGAAAAATACTAGTATCTCCATAAAAGTGGGTTTTAGTTTCTGAAGAAGCTTCAATTTGAAGAACACCTTAATGAGCCACAGTTACACAGGCTATACTCGTAATCAATACGATTTTTTAAAAATAAAAATGAGAAAGTTGCTCAATAGTGAACTCACTACGACTGTGAGGAAGGTAATCTTAACCTACGTTTTCCGTTGTATTCAGGTTTATACCAGTTAGAAAAGGGAGAATAATACTCGGTTTATCGAGACAATTCCGAGTCGAAATTGGATAATACATTTGGATTCTATTGGATAATCGTAGGGGGGTATTATCGAAACGATAATAGGGAACTAACTGGTGACGATAGAGTCAAGAGAGGATTGGAAGAGCTGTCGAGTTCATTCCCGTTGGGAGTTTTTTTAAGGTCGCCACCACGCAATAATTACAACCTCTCATCAAACTGCTTTGCCGCGATCTGGTGTCCTCCCAGGCCACTCTGAGGTCACCGACTAATTGAGCCGACCGAACCTGTATGATTAAAAATAATACTTCAAGCGCTGTCATGTTCGTTTTCCGTAATTTGAAATGTTTATGTTATTCTCATAAGGCTTGTTTTAGGATCATTTCGTAGGCTCTTTGAGGGCAAATAAGATGAATTTGTAATCGTTTTTCGCCAATAAATTTCGAATGGGGTACTTTCTTGGGCCTGCGAGCGTTTTGGCACCGATGTTCAGCGTGTTTTGAAGAGGCGGTGTGCCAATGAATTCCGAGGTTAGCGATAAATTGGAGTGGAATTGTGTGAATATGACGTCATGGTAGGGTCCCGCATGAATTAGCTGGATGAATTGCAGATCTTGGAAGATAATGTTACTTCATTATTTCTCGAGTCAGGAACTCCAATGATCTAACCAACACTTACTGTGAGAGAACTACCCTTCGTGCGATCTTAACTGATCTATCTGGCTCAAGCGTACATCCCTCAAGTGTGCATGATACATATTTTCGCTCATGCTTATTCTAAGAGTTGATTGAAAATATTTTAAGTACGTTCGACATAACATTGTAATCCCGAGATCAATATTTTAACTTTAGGTTGTATTACGAGGAAAAGGATCAACATAGGAAATGCTGCTACCATGTTGCAACCAAAATAGAACCTCTACAAGTGAACCTTAAAGGGTCTCCCTGCGTCTTCATTTGTTCACTGACCCGCAAAATGCACGTATCTAGGTGTCTACTCTTTTGTAGAAAAACAAGTAGACACTCAACTGACGGCAATATTGAACTACCAGCAATAGGCTGTACAATCCAGCGAACAGGGGTAAGTTTTAATACTTCGGTGGGATCATGTTTTTTTTTAATGATCGATATATATCCATCAAGTTAATTTTCTATAATATTATAAACGGTTTGTTGAGTTTTTAGCTCAAGTAACGACCACGGTTCTCTAAAGAGCTCCTGTTTGAAAACGGAATACGATATTGCATTTCTGACTTCACAATCGTTTTCAGGGTTGAAATGAGGTTCACTTGTCAGACTGTTTCATTTTTAGAATCTAAGGGTAATTTTCCATCTCCTAAAATTCATCAAAACCCCCCCCACCCCATATAGCTTATTTTTTCGATTGCCAGGACAGATGTTTTGTGCAAATTTGAACTTTTTATCTCAATTCTATAGTTATCGTCTGGAATGACACATACATAAACATATATATGTATTTATATATACATACATATAATTTTTGGCGTCTTTTAGCAGTGGATTCAGGGTGGTCTGAATCGGATTTTGGTATACCACATCTTTTTCGGAAATTCGAGTTTAAAAAATAATTTAGCGAAATCGTTCTCCATTCAATTCGATCAACCAATCCTATTCGACCTTTCACTTTCGGGGCCCCTATATAAGTTCATCTCTCTGTAATGCACCTTCAGTATTGTTTTGTTACTGACGATGTTTTAATCACCGAAACCGGACTAACAGTGTACTCATATTTCAGTGAAAATAGACGATTTTTTCAAGTACCTACTCTTATTTTTCCTACCCTTAGAGAACAGTTGTGGCTTGCCTATTGATAAAGGGGATTGTCATGGGCCCATCCAAGCCATGCTCTTCCAGAATTCCATGATCTCTCCAAGATTTTATTTAATTACAGACTAGATTAGTTGTGGGTACTTATTGGGATCGTGAATTTCCCAAATATGGGAAAATTCGAATTTTTGGCGAATTCTGAGTTTATCTGTGGAAGGTTCAAGGGGATCTTGAATGAATTAAGAGCGTGCGATTGACAAAATTCTGTTTACATTGTTTCTACCTGGATTAACGTTGATACTTATATCTGCTCACGTATGCCTGCAATTAGAGCGGCCTGCACCTGTACTAACTCAACTCATCCAAAGTTTAATGTATCACGAATGATTTACTCGATTTTGTTCAAATTCAGATGATGGATGGATGGATGATAAGTGGAATTAACATTTGGATGGATGGATGATAAGTGGAATTAATATTTGGTTGAAAAGTTTAATAAAAACATTGTTCATATTTTTGTTTTAGGTGTTATGGACGGTACACAATTCCTTGTACAATGGGACGAACACCCTTCCCACCTCGCCACACGGCTTGGCTACCTTTTAGAACATCAGTCTCTGGTCGACGTCACTCTAATGTGCAACACTCACACGTTGAAAGTACATCGAGCTGTACTTGCGGCCTGCAGTCCATATTTCGAGGTAACCGGTTACTTCGATTTGATATTTGGAAGTTGATAAGGTTTTTGTGAAAATGTTCTAAGCGGGTTATTTTCCCAGAGATGTCTTGAGAAGCTCTATTTTCAGTCTGGCTTAATGTGCTCTTTGGACGACCAACGAAGTTATTACCTAATTATCTATAAAAGAAAAAGTAAGGGTATGTACTAGGCTAGACCTACACGTCTGATTGATTGACCATCATTCTATTCAAGGCTTCCATATGTTCAGGGGTACTTGGATTTGAACAGCCGACCTCAGCCACTATCCCGTTCTCACAACCTCCAATTGTCCAAGCGTTAACCCACTCAGCCTCCAGCTGACCCATTACCGAACGCGTATGGGGCTTCTGATTATATAAAGTGATGGCAACTTCACCCTTTATCACTAAGGGCCCTTTAGACGACCCATTCTGGATCACCTGGTCCCATTCACATTCTCCAGTATCTCCGCCCATAGACAAGCTGATGCATTTACATCCTTCACCACCACCCCGGTCGATCTTGTAGTATTAACCGCAAATGGTTCTTTTGACAGGGTAAAGTGGTGGGCCCCTCACTCTTACATACCTGGTTACAACCACAAAATCTGGTAACGTATTTAGACAAGCCGATTTCCCCGACACAGAGAGACCATTTAGTCGTCAATAGCCCTTTAAATTTTGATGGTTCTGTTGGCGTCTTCAACTAATTAAATTTTAATGGTTTCGCAGGACATACTATGTCGGTGACGCTTTTGTATGGTGAAACATGATTTAAATCTAATTTAATACCTTCTTTCAACTTATGGCAGTGCACAAATATTTATTTTGGGCAGATTTTAGTTGAGAAAGTATTCGATGAGTTTTGGGCATCTCATGTTGTAATGGAGACTTCGAATGTTGTAAAGTAATGCTGCATGACTGGAACTTGAATGTGTTTATATCCATCTACCAAATGGTGTGTGCTCAACGACTGCTTTGAATGAAATTTGTAGTACCTTTTTCTTGTTACAACTATGTGACCTCTAAATCAAGTACTTCCGCTTCATGACCATCCCCTTTCTTGATGTTTTTCAGAGGCAACTAGGAAACCATCCTTTAATTTTGTTAAAGGACATGAAGTTTTCAGTCCTGAAGTCGCTGGTCGAATTCATGTATTGTGGCGAAACAAGCGTCTCAGAAGAAAATCTCACGCCCCTTTTAGAAGCAGCTAAATTTTTCGAGGTAAACTATTCCTACATAATATCTGCAACTTGTAAATTGAAGAGAGTGCAACCAATGGTTTCAAAATTGACCAGACTCAATAATACCGAACGAATTATGAACAATATTCGAACAATAATAGAACGGATGAATTTGGATACAAATGTAGAACACGAGGGGGCTCTTCTTGACTGGGCAAGATTAGACTCTGGACTGCGAGATTTATAACATGAAGAAGGTGGATCATAATATATTATAGTACATGGATAATATATCTCATCACGCAGGATGATTATTGCTGAGCGTGGATCAGGGATCTAGTCATTGGACTAGCCGCCTGGCGCGGTCCTGCATGAACTCAAAGATGTTATTTTTATCGATCTAGTACTGGTTATGGATTCTATGACCTACTTGTATTATTTGTACATTAATCTGTTGACCTAAATTCGGAGAGACTGTTAGGCCAGCCATCCACGTTACGATTTATCGTTCAATTCATCGTACGATAAGCAAAATCGGTCAGACTTAACGATAAATTGAAGCGTGTATGTGGAGCAAATTGTACGATCTCCAGGTTTGTGCAAGCCATTGAAATTGAATGAAAATCTCTCCTGGCAGCTTAACGGCAGCAGTCGCTTCTTCATCAGATGAAGATTCTGTTTATATGTCTGATGGTTTAGGATCCACAGCAGTGCTGCGGCGCTTACTACCCCACAAGTTCTAATTGTCCAGACACCTTAAAAATATCTGATTAGGGTGTTGGAGAATGTCCCCTGGCCCATGCATTTCCTTGACTGGCTACCCCTGGTTACGATAAGGACCTTAGTGACAATAATTCTTTCCAAATTGTTTCAGGTCAAAGGACTTTCGTCCATGACAAAAGAGACTGTTTGTTCTCCAAGCACCTCTCACACACCTAAAGCATTCAATGGTACTGCAACTCCCACCACGTGTAAGTACAGTCAAGCAATGACATCTGTACACCCTTTCGTACCGCTGATTCATCATTTTCTATCAAATGGTTTCCTTTGTCATGCGTATCACTGATATTTGCAGCAGGCTATGGAAGAGTAGGAACCAGCGCTAGCGCCAGAGGTCGCGGCAGAGGGAGAGGCCGACCTCCGTTGAATCCATCCACCAAGATCGGATCTCCCACTGAGTCCGCCCAAATCCTCCTTTCCCTTTCCGGAGGGTCAATCCCCACGACTACGGGTACGATATACCAAGGCTCAACAACCCTAAAACACCAAGCCAAACTTGAACACAACACCACAGCTTTAATTGGTACTCCAGTAACAGAAAATAAGGTAATTTTTCTTTGCTTTTTCAAACCTGTTAGATGTACAAAGTAATTTCACACAGCAGGAATCTTCATTGAAAAGATCTTCATACATTGCGCTTGAAAAGATATTCATGTTCATAACACTCCTACTTGTTGTAGATATCTCCCAAATTAGCTACATTCGAACCAAGAAGGAGGGGTCGTAAACGAGGAGCCCTGAATGCAGCATTCCGCGACAGGTTCATGAGAGAACAGGATGCGATGGCCATAGAAAACCTCAAGAGGGATCTCAACGATGATGGTAATTGATTATGCGTACACTTTAATGAATGTTACTGGCTAAGTATATTACCTGACTTTGTGTTCAATCAATTGGCATTGTACTGATTGTACTGATGGGGTGATGACCAATGTGACATCTATTCTGCACTTTACCCAATTCAGAGAAGGTGGAGTGTTCAATGTCGGCAATTCGGCTAAGAAAACAAGAAAGTTATGACGTTTCATACACTCCTGAATCACATGTGTTCAATATCTAGGAAATTGCCCTAAGAATGGCTGGGAGTGTAGGGAATGCCTGGGGAATAGGGTTGCGTACTATGCCAGTATTTCATTCTTCGCCTTTAATGTGATATCATATTATGGCCTTTGTGAAGTGAGTGCTTCTCTCTCATTGCAACGCTTGGTGAGGTGAGAGGAGCGAAATGGAGGAACCAGAGGGAACCCCAGAACACAGCACTGTTCAGGACGCCGCTTGCTCGCGAGTTTTGCCAAGTAGGCGAGGTTTTTGTTCACCTGAAGACAAGGTTTGCTAGCAGACAGACGGAAATCCCTCTCACCAACAAGTAGTCCTGTTTTGGTCGGGAGCAAGGCAGCCGCAATCAATCGAGGTTTATTTGTTGATTGGGAGTCAGGAAGAAGTACATAGCTGCAAGCCTGTAGAGAAACATTGCCAGTCGTCTACTTCGTCGTTTTCGCATCAATCTTCCTTTATTAGTTTTGGTTGATAGGATAAAATTGTATACTATGAATGTCATTGGGGATAGACTGTACGATGTATAGAGATTGTATGTACATTTCATACATACACGGTAATATACGAGGGACGTCCACAAAGTAAGGTTAGCACATGTGTTAAATAAACCAAAATTGAAAAATGAATTTAATTACCTAAAATTTACAAGATAACATGTCATTATTTCTCTAATAATCTCCATTGAGGTCAATACATTTTTGAAGCCTAGGGACCAGTTTTTGTATTCCCTCGTCGTAGGTATATGTTCCGCTCCACCTCTCAAAGCCATTTTTCGGCAGCATCCTGGACCTCCTCGTCATTTGAAAATCGTTGTCCACCCAAAAACTCCTTCAATTTGTCGAAAAGATGATAAGTAGGTTGGGTGAGTCATAATAAGAAGGGCGGTATGAGATCTAGCGTTGCCATGAAGGAGTGACACACCACAAGTCATTTCATGAAGGAGTGACACTCCACAAGAATTTCAACTTCTTGAGTGTCTCACAATATGCAGCTGCATTCAGGTGGTTTGTTTAGGCATAACATCGGTCCCAAAGACCATCTTTTTGGTTGATGGTGAATGGGTATGGCGTTACTGTAGAGACTGCCTTTTTGACTCCCCAGTATAGTGACACACCCACGTTTCATCACCAGTCACAATTGAGTCAAGAAAAGTTTCAGCCTCGCTTTAACCGTTCAACAGAGCGTATCTCACACCTGTAGGTAGGTGGAGCGATTGGAGGACGATCTGTTTGACACGTTTGGCTGCTGTGACGACATTTCGTAACGGAGGCGTTTGATGATTTGTTTTGACCGTTAGGACCTCTCTACTTACCACTGGTGACAACTCTGAAAAACGAAATTTCCTTCACAGCCTTTGTTACCTTACTTTCTGGATGTCCCTCCTACATACTGTACCTGCGTGATGTACTATAATTATATTTTCTATTTGTCTCAGGTGATATGGGTTCTCCGCTACTCAGCTCACTTCTAACAAAAGTCGACGAAAGCATGGGCATTAAAAATAGCGGGGACATAACAACCAACAAGTACCTGAAAGAAATGGGATTACAAGGCCACGTCCCGATCCTTGTCGACAACGGAGAAGGCAAACTAGTTACTCTTTCGGAGGAACTGCTCAAATCCGTGATGGAAGCCGACAGTCAACTATCCCTCCAAAACGACATGTTGTCCAAGCTCAAAAAGTCTCCGAACCGATCGCCTTACATCATCAAAGGTCTAGGTACAGATCGGTTGGACGACGACGACCCAGACTTGGCCCTTGCGGATTGCAAGGGAGAAGAACCGGGTGCAGTCCTCGATGAAGAGATGATTCAGACGCTGAAAAACGGAGCTGCGAGCGAAGCTGAGAATAAGCCAGAAGCTGTCGTGTTGTTTGAAGTGACGGATAATAAAAAGGTCGAGAAGTACGTCTTGTCCGCTAAAGAAGTTAGCATTTTGAAGGTTTTAAACGAAAATCTGTCGAAACAAAAAAAGGAATTAGCCGATATAACCGAAAATAGTAATTTGAACACAATTGATGTTGCAGGTTCTAATGCAAAAGTGACCGAACTCCAATTGAGTATAGGAAGGACCAAATCTATTTTGTCTCAAGTCGTGGGTTATGCACAAGGCATGAAAGACAAGCTCAAGAGTGCTTTGTCCGCTGTGGATAAAGACAATTGTAAAAAGTCCCAAATGGTACAATTAGAATTTATCGATGGGAATGGCGAGAAAATTGAAGGTTACCAAGTAACCGGAACGTTGGTAGATAAAAAAGAAACGAAAGATGAATTTATGGGGCTTTTCGATATGGTGTGCGACACAACGTGTCAAAATCCTCTACTGGGTGGTGAGTCTGCTGTAGAAAAAGAGAAATTGGAAGTTGAAAATAGTTATCAGCTTGAAGATAATACAGAAACGATTTCGTACCAGATCGAAGACATGATGAACGACTCGTCAAATAATATAGTCATCGAAGATAAGAGCCAGGATTTCAAGTATATTATGGACAACGACGGGAATATAATGAACCAGGAGGAGCACTACGTGGTGTATGAAAACGAAAATGTGATTTACGACGGTGGTTTAGGAGGTGAGGACTCTAGTCAAGCGATTCACGAAGACGACGGCGCAGAGTACGTCGTCTATTCGGAAGATTCGACGAGCAAAAACGTGACCGAGGAAACCCGCGACTACATGTCGTACGACGACGGACCGACCAAAGATTTCGTCGTGTATCCTTCCGTCGACGAAATGTCGAGCGACAAAGTACCGGAAGATCCACCGGACGACTCGGTCTTCCAAACCAGCGGTTCCGGACATGTCAGCTTCGGCCATGATGACGATCTCGACGCTGTACCTCCGCCATCGCCGCGCGATCGCCTTTCACCGCTCAACAAACGAAATGTTGATATGACATCAGAATTGACGGCACCAGAAAAGAAATCCAAGCTATCCCACAATCTCTAGTCCCAAGTGTTACCACACATTTTCATTTCCTCTTTTATAGCCGTTTTCTTCTCAAAAGTTGGAACTTTTCATTTCTTCTAATTTCATTAACATGCTCCTATTGTAAATACTTATTTATTTCTATCTATGTCAATGTAATGTGAACGATCGAGTTCGTTGTTATAAATAAATATTATGTTCCACACGAAACTGTACAGTTTATATTGTATTTATTCACAAAATTTTTTGTCCACTCGTTTGTATATTTTGATGATCTTCAAGATCGCTTCCGCATTACCGCTTTGTCCAGAAATATAAACCACAAATGTGTTGACCAATTAGCTTATTTTTGTCGCATGCTACTTTTATGTAACCGACCATTTTGCATCTTACCTTTATTTTGCCGAGAAGTGGTAGTAGGGTAAAACCATACATGTCTCATAGTAAATCCACCTTACAATTCTTTCTTGGAAGCTATTAACGTTTACGTAATTCTAATGTATTTGTAGGAATATAATGGATTACGTAAGTTACTCAACGTGATGAAATCCGTACATAAATGCAGTACTAAAAACAAATTGTTTTTGCTATAAACACGTGTACATAATGTATCATAGTTTATTCATAATTAAAGTTTAAGCCATTTTGCAGGTCAATTTATTATTCGCTTAACCACAATTATTCGAGTAATTCTAATTATTTTGGAAAGGAAAACGTTGTTAGATTGATGCTGATTAGATCTTTATTTTGTTTTTGTTTTTAACAGTATCTGTAGCTGATTTATTTTGATTTTATCAAAGTTGTTTTTAAAAAATCACTTTTAATTATTTTGTTGAAAATTTTAATGTTTTATTTTTGAAATACCTGATGAAATACGAAACCCGTTGCAATCTTTTTAGTTTATTTTATTTATTTATTTAATTTTTTTAAAGTTATCGACGGAAATGCACAACGTTTTGCACTCGAACGAGAGCTTTCCAAGTTCACGTAAATAGCTGGTTGTTCTTTGATGGCTAAATTGAATTTGTTTAAATTCTCAGAAATACTAGGTTTTAATGTGCTGCGAGGTGTGCAATGGAATGTAAAAAAAAGTTATTTATTTTTGTTTCTTGAGCTATATTACGATTTTTTTTAAATCTTTGTAAATAACGTATTTGTGTTATTTTACGTTTGTCGTATCTCAAAATACTGTCATGAATAGCAGAAAAAGTGGTTATTAGCTGAAATAGACTGTTGATAGTGTCTTGAATATACCCTATTTTTTTGTCACATCTTTTCATTTCTGATCATCTTTCCCTTCGATTATTAAGACGTCGTGCGTTTCAAAAGGACTCTGGATGGTGTTTGTAATGCATACTGACCGACAGGCCTTAGGAAAACTCCCGATTTGATTGATTTCTTTGTCAGATCATACCATACTCCAATTGAATTGGTCAGTTTAATTATAATGAGTGAGCACATCATTGAAAAAAAACGACAACCTTTCTCTGACCATTTAAAAATTTCTCTGACCATTTAACTCTCCGATTGGGAGAGTTTTCAAGTAGAACTTGCACAGCGCATACAATGTAGAAAGCTCATGTATGCTAACACCACAATAAATTAGTACATGAGGTACCTATATAACAAAATGTTTTGTCATTGGCACGATTACATTAAATTTTAATGTAGGTAATCGTGCCAATGACAAAACTGAGGGTTTGGCATGCTTTTTATGGTGATTTACACCTGGTCAAGCATACGTTCCAAAGTAATAGTCGTTAGGTATTGGTGGGCCTGTCGACCCACTAGTTTGTTGTTTACTTGAAAAATTCGCTCATAGAGTCATGCTGTATGGCTTTTATGTAGACGTAACGATTCTTGTGTAGGTACGACTACCTTGAGGTTGATTTGTATTATTGCTCACCATAGAACTCGTCTTTTACAAAGCATTGATTCATTGTTACTGTATCTTTCACTACAGGGAGGATGAAAGGAGGCTGAAACGGGCCCACTAAAGGAAGAGTAGATATACACGTATATTATACCAAGGACTAAAAAACAAACAAAATAATAATAATTTGGCAATAGAAAATCGTAGCCACTACAGTAAATATGCGGCCAAAAAATGAGATATTACTGTGGCGGCGACGAAATGTACAAAAACAATATTTTACACGAGAGTATATAACAAAGATCACGGACAATGAAAATGATTGATCAGAACGACATCTTCATGGGGGCTATGCTGTACTTGTGATCTTTGCTTGAAGAATCCCTAAGGGATTGGGCGGCGTGCGTGAGTTGGATGGCACAGGATGGGTGAGTCGTACTCGGCAGGAGAGTGCATTCTCTATCGAGTATCGCCGCCAAACCGTCGATCAGAGACAGGAAACCCAAGCAAATGGCGGCCCGGCGGACTCTGTTCAACTCCTGAATAGACGGGTGTAATTAGATAAGGGTCCAGAACATATTGAAATAAGGCGAAATGTAGAGAACTTACACAAGAACCATTTTACTACAGTACTGGGCAAGTACTGTTAGCCTTCCACTCCACCCAATACCATAACACTAATTGAGGGAGGGTCCATGTGAAGCATCAACATCATATTAGAGCAAGAATTCTATTGTGATAATCGACATTGAAATGTCACACAAAAGCAACGGAGGTAATCAGAGAACAATTTGTAGCTCACCTTGTAAAACTGTTGAGTTTTCTCGGGTATTTTCCGAGCGTGCCTGAGGATTTTTTGTATGTCCGATTGTATGCCTGCTTGCCTGATCCAAGCGACGCCGTTTTGTGAATAGCTCTTCTTATCAGCAGGTTTTACAGGGAACGCTTCGTCTGGACAAAGAATTTACAATGTCAACTTCATGGGAGACAGCTGGTGGTTTTAGTATGCGGATGTAAGTAGCTTACCATCGGCAGGAGCTTCTAAAGGGATATGTAGAGCATTCAGGTCACCCAGCCACGGAATTGATTCTCGTCCCGGTTCAAGGAAGCTAAGCATTAGATTGGATTTCTTCTTGGAGTCAGCCCACGAAAACAAAACTCCATACCAGTCGTTTCCAACCTGGCAGAGGGCAGCCATGTTTTCTACCTGTTAAACACACCGATGAGGTTTTCAGACACTGATGTTATGATGAAGGGATCTAGTATAGGGCTGCCATATCTGTTCCAGGTAAATTTGGACAGTGTAGCCTAGAAATCAGGACTTATTGAGACAGCCTCAAAAAAAAAAAAAAAAAAAATCGGGATGATGAGATGTCATTTAACGAACACTTTGAAAATAGGTCATAATATGAAGAAAAGTAGGTACGTAAGTAGGAAGAGGTACATTATATTAACTTTTAATGGAGTATAACAAAAAAAAGTCATTGCACGTATTTATCTTTTCCACGGACTGAGCACAGGACATCCATGTGTTGCTGAATGTTGTGAAGAATTCCGAGCAGGTGACGTCAAGATTGGTGTTCTTTCGACTTCTTCAAAAATCGGGACAAGATTGGGACGGCAAAAAATTAATTGGGACATGTCCCGATGAAAAGGGACGGATGGCAGCCCAAATCTACTGAGAATCGACAGATACGAGGGGGGTCCAAAAAAACCCGGGAATTTCGTCATAACTTCTTTAGTTCTTGATATTTTTACACCAAATTTCCATCGCCTTCAAAGTATTCTCCCTTTACCACAACGCACCTCTGCAGACACAGGGGACGTATTTCTAAGGGACACTTGGTCGAAAAATGATTAACTCTACTCTTCCTCTCCACCGCAGCCCAATTCCTGTTACTTTTGGGTACCCCCTCGTAAGCCCCTTTTAATGGTAATTAAACATGTTAGTTATTATCAGTACCGAACCTTGAGAGCACCGTGAAGCAGAACACAGAATGATGGAGTGTGCCCTTCATCCAAGGCTTCGTCATCACCTGTAAAACGAAGAATTTGTTTCAGGTTACTTAACTGGTGGCATAACTGGAAAACTACACAATGACGGAACTGAGTAGATAATGAGTGCCATCACGTTTCCAGGCTTCAGAAACCCTTGTAACCAAGTTATACCTAAACCCCTCAGAATCATAATTCCTACTCCTACACTTGTACCAATTTGAGAGTATAATGTTCAACGTTATCCATTTCGAGATATGTGAACCAAAATGATTTTTACGTATCAACCTATCATGGAGCAATCAGCGTTGAATCTAATGATCGCAATTATTTCTGTAACAACGTAGGTTAACCAAAATCAGTTCATACCATGATCTACCACAATTTTCTTCAGGTTTAGGCTCTGGCTTTGAATGGAACTTGTCAATTGAACAATATGAAACCGTTCGTAGTTTGTAAGCACGGTGGGCAGCAATTAGCAGTTGCCTCCACGTAATTCATACAGTATAAAGTGATAGTATGGAGCAGACTGACTCAGGTAGATTTCACTCACTGCCAACCATATTCGAAGAGACTATAGATTACGATTTTACCATATTATATAATAAAATAGGAACCTTCTCCGGAATGCGAAGGGTGTCGCGACCCGTGGCCTTTGCTGTGGTATTGCGACGGTGGTGTGTACGGAAGAACTAAATGGCGCGACACTGCAGCCGGGCTTCCCAGGTGTTTCAACTCGACAAATCCACAGATTTCCAAGTTGTTGTCGATTGTGTAGGTGTTGTACTCGAAGTCTGTCACTTTGAAACAGGGCTAAAAAGAGATTAGAATTGGTACCGTCAAAAGCCAGCTGGACGAGGGAGGTCACGAATATCTCCCTTACGCAGCGTAAGGGAGATACATAAGTTAAGCTTCTGAACACATCAATATGAAGCCATGCTATACGGCAATTATAGAATTTTTCTTGCAATTTACATTGGCATAAGCTCAAATTTACTTACTTCAGGGTTAGGTGAAAGAGTGATTTTTGAATTCAAATTCCCGCAGACGAGGTTTCCAGACCAGGAGGCGTAGTGCTTTTCACTGATTCTCATGAACATCTGTACAACCCCTTGGATGCTCGACGGCACATCTGGATTCATCATATGGATATTGAGGTTGACTTGGGTTTCATCTGTCATAGGGAGAAGTAGTTGTTGAGTATCAGGCGCCACGGAACAGATGAACAGGTTGCCGGGGAATGAAAATGGGAGGCGAACCGAGTGCATGTAGGCGGAATAATCTTGAACAACAAGAATAACCTGGAAGGAATAAAGAAAATTTTTGAGTAAGTATAAATCATTCATTCGAGCGCAATTTGAACCATATAAAGTGCATAATATTATATTTTTTGACTTTCGTTAAAATTACATTGCAAGGGATGCCGCTACCCCACTCCATGAGGATGAGTTTCTCAACTCCTTTCAGAGCTTCGTTCAAGTTGAATTTGTCGTAAAATTTGAGGTTCATAAGTTCCGTTTTTATAACTTCAAGCTCTCGCGTGAAAGCGACCTGCACCTCCAACTGGTTTGAGTATGTTACCTGTGAAAAGTTTGATGAAGCAATTAATTAATACAAAATGCTGCAAACTAATCAAGGTTAAAGAATGGCGAAATGGTATGCAGTTCCTATTTTCCTCTTCAATACTTCTAGTTCTAACAAATGATCACGACGGATATTCGCTAACTCAGTTGCCTGTTCCACGCAGTGACAATAGATATTGTGACCACATAAGATCTAAAACTGACTACCTAGTAATTACCCAAAAGCCCGACAACTATTAGCTGTCTAGTACCTGAATCCATCCCTGATTGAATGATGTCATTGGACCGATGTTGTACCAGACAGTTATTGGTCGATATTGGTGCCTAAAATATCCCTCGCTTCCTCTATCAACCGCACACTATCATCTTCAACCTTCACCAATCAACACTGAATCATAACTGGGGCATTAGCATAAAATATCCCTTTTTGAAGTGCCTTGTTAGCAACAAACATTGGCGATTGAACCCCCAATCATGATCTTCCCTAAACCACTGAGAGAGATTATTGTCATGATACTTATCTATCAGCAAATAAGCTCAGTGAAATAATTTTTAGCAAGCCTTTGGCTAGGATGAGAAGTAATTCATCCTCTCCAGGGGATCTCAATGTTCTGGACCTACTGACAGTCACACCTCTACTTCAACCTCTTATAATAAGACCAGTGTGTGACAACAAAACACGAACATATAATACACAAATTACATACGGGTTGATCACTACATACAAGGAAGAATCAATTATACAGGGCTCACCAATGATACGAATTCAAGCCTCGATGAATGACCTATGTGATCGAGAAGACCATGTAATCCGGACAAGGCTGCCTGTATAGGCGTAATGGGTTCAGCGCTGAATTTTCGAACATTTGTGTTCATACTGTACGTAGTTTCAAGCAAAATTACGGTCGGCATTTCGACGACGTTCCAAAATCCGGGGACAAGACAATGAAAGAATCTGAAAATGTGGGTGAAGGAATTTTCAATTCATCAATAACATCAAGGTACTAAAGCATACCTAGTAAGTTCAAGAAAGTTTTCGACTAAATATTTGAGATAGGTAAATAAGGTATAAACTCGTTTTGTATGTCAAATCTTACACTAGGCACATACCCTGGTAATGCGGGTGCTTTGCGTATGATGCCAGCTTACTAACTACGTACACCGTTGCAACATAATATAATATATTGATATTATCAAAGATTATTATGGCTTTTAAATTTTATAAGTGAATATAATTAGACAGTACACATAGAAAGTGTTGGTAAAAACAAGACAGACGTTATGATAAATGTGTGTGTGTGTGTTTCCTTGGATTATTGTCTCCGGTTTTTTTTACCACGATGAGACACAGTTGGATGTTCATTTTTAATGACGTTGACAGTAGAGATGTAGGTAGTTGATGCTGGTCGGAGATTTCTTCCGTTTCAGTTTTCTGCAATTGCTTCAGTTTTCAGAAAGTCGACCGGTGTTGCAACCGAGAGGCCGGCGGTCGTCCTCGATTCGTCATTTTCCGCTGGTCAGCAATCTGCTGACAAGGGCTCAAACCGACCCGCTACAAATATTCTCCACAGAAGGTTCACACCGAAAAAATTTATGAATCCATATTTCGTAAATCTTATCTAAACATGGTTTTGTCATCATGAATAATATTTTTATAAATGTTTGTCGTGTTTTGAAGAATAACCACGGGGCAGTTTGTTCTCTTAGCTACTGCAAGGATAGTAGGTAAATTTCAAGATGGATACTTTGATACATGGATACTTTTTCTTCCTCCTTACAAGACTTGTCAAAATTATAACGAACTTTAACGTGTCACTAAGTGAACGTAAGTAGAACCAGTAGTGGTGAATGTATCAAGACCAGTCGCGTCAACACCAAATTTCAGTTTTCATTATTATGCTCGAGTGACTGGTAGTGTGACAAATAAATTCAAATTTTTACGCCTCCGATTCATTTTTAAATCAACTAGTGGTGGAACATCCTCGGAACATTGCTTCAACATTTGTGGAGTATTCATTGGTTTGGTGTACATACTGTTCATCAGTGTGGGAGTGGAGATGACTGACGTCAACGTTTATTATTTACTTTGATTTGAAACACTTTCTTAATCGATTTGAAAACCCTCGCAACTTTGGTTAGCAGGTGAGTACATTCTATAAGAATCCTTTAACGTGTTGCGTCCTTTGAGAATGGGAAAAGCAACCACAATATTGTCCTACACAGGGACTCAAAACTATGAGGTTTGAGGTAGATTTTACTGTCATGTTCAAAACATACTCTTCTGATAAGCATGAAGAGTTACTAACAGCAGTACAAGGATTACGACACGTGCTGTTTGAGGGTGCTGATTCAGCCGTTAAGGACCATTGTCAGTCTAGTTGCTGATTCAGCCGTTGAGTAACACTTTCAGTCTGATTTCGATGTAAATCGTTGTAAATTCATTCCACAATGCAGACGTATGGAATACGAACTCATGCGATCATCCAGCTGTACTAAATCCATATTTGGGTCATTTCAAAATTTGGGTACATTTTTAACATAGTAACTTTTTGTCTCTAAATTGCATGAAACCATTTTTGTTCGGTCTGTACTTATTGTTTAGGTCGAGTGAAGTAATTCTATGAAGTGGGGCTCCTAATCATTGGATAGTGCCGAAATAATGTTATTACGCATTTAAAACTTCAGTCTACCACAGATTCAATTAAGTTCAACTTGTTGAACATCCTAAGAAAAGAAAAAATTGTGAAAGTACAAAAGTTTTTCTTTTAGTGTCCTTGTGACAAGAATGTGCCCAGAATTTCATGCTTACTTATGGCTGTCATAAAATAAGCTGTCGACTTATTGACATAAAAAAAGCCAGTTGTTAACATGGTGTGCAACTGACTTTTATGTATTATATAGTTTTAAGGGTAGTGAAAGAGACCTTTAGTTTGAAGTTAGGTACAGTTCCAGACCCTTTATTTAGGTAAAACTATTTGTTATACCCAAGCATTAAACTTTCTTTGTTTCTATAATGTTCGTCTCAGTTCAATCTGGACGCGAAATGAACATGAATCGAACGAAAGAGCCTGGTGCGATCGACTGGTCCAGATTCGGCTTAGGGTCAGAGTCTCTCGCTGAAAGACCTAGAGATTCCGGAGAATATGGCATCGGCGGTCACCAACCAGCTGGCCCCAATGAGCTATTTGCTGGAGAACAGGTATTATACCATTGTCATCTTTTTGCAACTGTTAATCAGTATATTTGTATGATGAGTCCATGTGTAATGATTTTGAATTGTGATCATGGTGGAGAGCAGCAGCTCCAGTGGAGAATTTACCCTAATAATTCACCCCGAAGTTGGTGGACGAGAATCCCCCACTACCACAAGGATAATACCACATTATTAAAATTAAATATTGTAAGTAAATTATGTTTTGAACCAAGATTACATATGAAATTTGTTGTTGTAGAATGATGTACCCTGGTGGAAAACTCAGTTCTTCATTTCTGAGCCAGTACTCTTTGGAACGCTTGATGGAGTCTTCACGTCCTGTCTGATCAACGTGTTTGGCGTCATAGTGTTCCTACGAACTGGATGGATCATTGGACAGGCCGGTCTTTTCAATGCGATTTCCATGATTTTAGCCACAGGTGCGTACTTTCTATGTTACCCGTATTTAGGTATTATTAAGGGTCTGTCTCTCTCAGGCTGCAGGATTGATGATATACGTATATAATAATCAATTGCTTGCCTACACCACAAATTGGTTTGAAACGCCAGTGCAAACATCAAAAACCAATTGATAGTAGTAACTTGAAAATAACTTTGTCCAAGGGCAGATAAGGGGTTCATCAATCAATATGTTCATTTGCTAAAAATCACACGTTGTACTTAAACAATGTCAGAATCTTACAAAAATAACAATAATTTAAAATTGAGAGAAACAATACAATACATACAAAACAGTTATTAAAAGAATAAACTGTATCGAGAACTGAAATACCTGCACATTGTTAATGTTCATCAGGAACTCCTCAAAATCGTACGGAGCCAATCTGGTGAGGTACCTGCTCATTTGGGCCCTAAAAGTACCAACCGGAGCATTACGTATATTTGTGGGGAGGGTATCAAAAAATTTTCCCACCATAAAATAATTCCCCACCAGGTGGTACCATTGCGAGTAGCAGCCAGTCGATGGAACGGAAGACAAAGATTTTTTTAAATTACGAGTTGGGTAACCGTGAACAGGAGTGTGGAAAGACTCTGTATTTCTCCTAACATAGCACAGGCTTTCCAGGATGTAAGCAGCAGGGACCGTTAAAACGTCTAGTTCCTGCAATCTGCAGACCTCCAGGCAGATCTATAGGCAGATCTGCAATCCTCCTAGTAACGCATACCAGCGAAGACTCGCACTGCCTTTCTTAGGCTAGAAAAATCGTGGAGGAGGCAGCAGAATGCCCCCAACTAAGGATGGCATATACAGCTCTACTCTGAAAGCAGGCATGAAAGGCCGCCAGAACGGCCTTGATAGCCTCTCGGAAGGAAGGTGTAGCTATTGAGACACCTCCAGAGCTACGCACAGTGAGGCCCCCAGCCGAGCTTCGGGTCAAGAAAGACACCAAGAAATTTGATATCTTTGGATTTTTGTCGAGAGTAGACAAATCCCTCATTCCAAACTTCATGGCCCTGGTTTTGTCGGCATTAACCGAAAGCCTGTTCATCGTAAACCTACCGGTAACCGCACTGAAAGGAACTGTTCAAATGAACCAAGCTCACTCTGACTCTTTCTTCACGCCGATGACACTGTTTCATTTCCCCTTCTCAATTGAATTTCTCTGTTGCAGTTGGAATCGCTCTAATCACTGTGCTATCTGCTGTCGGAATATGCGAGCGATGCCGAATGGAAAGTGGAGGAGTCTATTTCCTCCTGGCGCATGTGATGGGCCCTCGAGTCGGGACAGCTTTCGGCCTTTTATACGTATTTGGACAGGTAAATTGGCAGTTTTCCTGACTTCTAAATTCTGTACCAACCACAAGATCAGATAATATATTATATTATATAATCAGTGCAATTTCACCCTTTGCAGGCCGTAGGATGCAGTTTATTCGTGCTCGGATTGGGGGAGTCGCTGGCTGGTTTTGTCGGATTGGATGGCAATTTGATTGCTCAACGTGGATTCGCGAGTGGAGCAGTTCTTCTCCTGGGAATAATAAACGTCGCTGGCGTAAAATGGGTCATCAAATTGCAGTTCGTTCTGCTCATTATCCTACTCTTTGCTGCTTTGGACCTTTTTGTCGGCAGTTGGGTTCACACTGATGTCCGTAAGTTTGGTTTTGTGGTATAATTGATACCTAGAGGTTATTACTTTATACTTAAAGCAATTTAGTCCATAAACAATCGTACTACCTTCAGACATTAAGGCCAACCATTCCCGATTTTGATTAATAGGGCTTTCGTTTGGTGGCTGCACCTTCGGGGGCAAATTTTAGACTAATTTTTCTCCCCAACATTCATCTGATTTTGGTCCCAAAAACCTGTGGCGTAACAGGGGGAGGGGGGGGGGGGTGTATCCGGACATTTTCTCAAAAATTTATTAAAATGTTAGATCTTAGAGAAAGTGTTCAAAATAGTTAAAACTCCTCTATTTAGTAAGCTGTTTTTCAAAAGGTTTCTCTTGATTTCGGTTCGGCCCCTCCCTGCCACGCCACTGGCGAAAAAGGGCTTGAAAGCACAAACATTGGATAATCGGGGTAATCATTGTACTTGTATATATACAAAAACATGTTATAACATGTTTTCAGAGAGCGGTTTCTACGGATGGTGGAGCGGTGTGATAAGCGACAACTTGTATCCAGAGTATTTTGGAGGTTATAATTGGTTTACCGTGTTCGGCGTGTTCTTCCCGACCATCACTGGAATTCTCGCTGGCATCAATATGAGCGGTGATTTGCGAAATCCTTCCAAAGATATTCCCAACGGATCTTTAGCTGCTATATTCACTGTGTGAGTTAAATCGAATTTTACAGTTTAGTAATTTAAGTTAAAACAAAGATACAAAATTGTGTCCAGAAAGTAAGTGCACTCAATTTTTGTAGGCTTCAAAAAACTAAATCTATATAGGTATAGGTATATATAGGTATATACCTATATTAAATTTAAAAAAACGTGGTTACACCATCTCTTTCAATGCAGGTTGTGAGACTGCAGATTAATTTTTTGATGCCTGGCTCGCACTGAACTTGTTCTGGTCTTGTTTTAAAGGTTAGGAGTAGCCAACAGCAGTGTAGCTAACATAGTAAAATAATATTCCCTACTGTCGTCAGAGCCTCAGTACACTTACTTTCTGGACACGGAGTATTTATGGAGTATTTAATTTAGAAAGAACTGGTAGAATGGTATCTGATGTTGACTTTTCAGGCTCGGGCTCTACTTGATGTTTGTGATGGTGCTTGCTGCTACATGTACCAGGAATGCTCTAAAAACAGACTTCATGATTTCTGCCAAAGTTTCAGCAGTCCGTAAGTATGAGTTCAAATCAACGTGGGTATGACTCACATTATAGGTACTTATTTTCCGAATGTTGTCAGCAGTGGACAAAATTCCGACACTAATGTATTATACGTAACTGAAGTTATGTGTGATAATCACAGAAGGCATCTAACAACAACGAAATCGAGTTGGTAGTGGGCTCTCATCGGTTTCTTCAAACGTTTTCAATCGTGAAACTAGTTTTTATGGAAAGCCAAAGACACACAAAGCCTCAAAGTTTAAAGCGGGTTTCAAACAAGACTCCAGCACTATCTCGAGGGTCTCACATCGTAATTTGGGCGACTTTTCAGCCAATGACTATGTTTACTGAGTAATTCAGTAAAATAAATCGAGAGATTTAGTGTTACCTAACTTATAGTTAGTTGGATCGATCCGCCGGGGGAAGACGCTTCGAATGGTATGCATAACTCATTTTGGCCAAAAGTGACGATGTGGGATGTTGCTGAGACCCTCGATCTGTTGCTTTCAATAACGGACATCTACAACAAAAATTATCTAAGTCGAATGATTTATTATTATATATTAGGGAGGGGAGAGGGCTGGGGAGCTATAAAAGCCTTTCGCCGAGTGCTGGCCGATAGTGAAAAATGGAATCCACCACTGGGAGCTCCTCTCCATTTCTTTGCTGTACGTCCAGCCCACTTTTGTTTCGTTATTGGTGGATGGATCCCAAATATCAATAGGGAGCTGCTATTGTACACCATCAGTCAGCCTCCAAAGGGATCATTTAGAGGAAACTAGCGTCGATTGGGAAACAAAGGGCTCCTCGGTGGAGATTTGAATTCCAAATCAGTGGAATGGGGTTGTCGCACAACTAATAGCCGTGGTAAGTTGGTTCTAGAAATCATATCCAACGAACAACTGACTGTTATGGCTCCTAGCACGCCCTACGTATTGGCCTACAGCACAAAGGCTTCTTCCTGACGTATTGGATATATTGGTGACAAAAATGATCTAAAATGGTATCCAAAAAATTGGTTATTTCGACATTTTGAAGTATTTTGTCCTGAAATACGCTAAAATGGTGTTGAAAACAATTGCATTACTCTTGTTTCTTTGAATAAGGAGTTTGCACTTATGTATTCGTTGTTGTTACCAGTTGGGTGGCTATTCACCATTTTTAGTGAAATTTGAGGACAATTCAAGTTACGGGGGTGCTGAGGGACTGTAGATTCAGGTTTAGGTTTCAAAAATTTTCAAATTGACCATTTTAGGCGTCCATTTCTTGTTTTTTCCATCTTGTGATTTTCTTGATACTCATAAAATCCACAATCCTTATAACATTCTATTCGGTGTCTTTCCAGGCGTTCTTCTACTTGCTGGACTGTACGTGTCTTCTATGTCCAGTTGCCTTGGGGCGATGTATGGGACTCCCAGAGTGCTCCAGTCGATAGCTAATGAGAATGTGATACCTTTCATCAGGATCCTCGGGCGAGGGGTTGGTTGCATTCTTTTAATTTTAATTCTATGCAATAGCTAGAAACGTGTTTGAAACAGTGAACTACACTACTATGTGTCTTAACATGCCATAGGGGGAATAAATTCTTGTTTTAAATCATTTTCATTTCACTTGGAAATTATTATCTCACCGACACAAAACGACTTCTTTTTGTCATTTCAGAGAGGTCCCAATCGAGTGCCAGTGTATTCATTGGCCTTGGTCGCCTTCGTTACTATAATTTTCATTCTCATCGGAGACATCAATTCCTTGGGTCCAGTTGTCACAATGCCGTTTTTGATGATGTACGCCATCATAGACTACGCCTATTTTGCATTGGCGCAAACCTTCGATCTTCAATGTCACAGGGAACTTCGGTTCAAGTAAGTTCCACTGCTGGTGTCTAATGGCCACAAAAGCCTTTCTAAGCTATAGAAAGGCTCAAAAGGGCTTCATCAAAGGCTCATGTAGGAATGCACGTAGATTCATTGGGTACATCAGATGACTGTAGCTACAAATAGTTCAACTGTATATAAACAATATTAAATAAGAATAACAAATTGAACAATAAACAATAATCAATATTAAACAATAAGAATAAACAAATTGAACAGGCACTAAAGCTGACAGATTTCAGCCGGAATTGCCCATCTCGGAAAATATACGATAAGGGAGAATGATTGCTTGATGTAAAATGATAGAGACTTACGCCCTTCTGTGCAATAAAAGGACTCCTTTCCCGTATAGTTTCACTTGATCTTCTCTGAGTGCCTTAATAACCCTGGAAATTTGATGTATTGTAAAATTATTCTTGCATTATATTTGGCTCAAAAAATAGTGAAAACCCGGTTTTTGGAGCTCAATAATTTCAAAAATTTTCGGCGGAGGGCCCCCGAGATAATTTTTCGCGCCCTCGCCCGCCGTTGCTCTCGGCAGCCTGGTTATAAATAAATCTTAATTACAAATTATTATGATAGTACCTGCTTGGATATTATCGATTAATAGTTGTTGCAGATAATTTTTTTTATTCATTATAAATAGCAGTTGTGTAGCGGCTACAGACCAGGGCGCTCATAGGCCTATGCTCCTTCAAACCCAATTTGGCTGGGTAATACCACCATAGACTCTCAAAGAACCTTTTTTAGGCTCTATTCTATAACATGTAGGTTGAATCTGATATTTAGGGTGGGGTCTCTCAGATGTATTTGGTGTTCGGGACCGTCTAACAAAGAATTTTTGGGTGTGCATTTTCTTCTTTTTTTCCAAACGGTAATATTATTCAGAGTTTCACCGAATTTGATTTTGGCGAATTCCCAGTATTTTGAGATTTACATAAGACTGAAAACCACCCTAAACTGCAATAATATTTATCCCATTTCCGAATTCCGCAGGTTCAAAGAGAAGAACCACTCCGAGTCGTCCCCTTCCTTGCAGCAAAGTGACTTCAGTAATGACCTCGACACGCTATTTCCAGAAAGGAGTCAACACAGAATTTATTCTGCTGTTAGTATTTAAATAACAATAGTAAACTTGAATAAAGTTTGTTTCAAAGTGAAGTAAGATCCTTGTTAACTATTTACATTCTTGATACACCTCTAACAAAATAATGTTCTGTTTTAGATAACATCAACTCCCAGTCCTGAGCAACAGCAGCAGCAATTGCCGAGTCAAATTTTGCATAAAAAGACCATGAGCTGGTATTCGAACTGGTGCAACCGCTACCTGTCGCTTTTTGGTGTAAGTTGATGAATTGGTGTACCTAATTTATTGTCCAGAAGCATCAAAGTGCGACGGGCTGATAGTATCAAATCAGGAAGAAAATCTGCCTGTATTCATTTCGCTCATTGTTAATTCATTCGTGTTCTTCCACTGTGATGTAAACGTTATAATAATGCATCACATACAATTCCATAAAATATCGTGTTTTTTTTTCAGGCGTTCCTTAAAGTTGGAATGATGTTACTGATCAACTGGACCTACGCTCTGACGTTTATGGGAACCGGATTCGTCATCTGGGTTTACGTGGGTTTGACGAACCCTGCAGTAAAACCTGGGGCTGCGACTGAGTTCAACTTCCTCAAATGGCTGAAGACTGTTCTTTTGAGGATTTGCGGGTGAGTTTGAAAGGTCGTCATCAATTTATATTTTGAGGCGAATTTTGTCGACAGCTCATCAATCGTTCTTGACATCGCTTTGGAGGGGTTGAGAAGTAGAACTGGGCATCTCGACTTTTTTGGCCTACATTCTTTGTGTTGTCATGGTCTCATCTCGCTAGCGATGCCGTGGTCCACTCAATTATAGTCCTGTTAATGATTTGAGTTTTCTGAAAACCCACGCATGCCGAAATTGGGGTTTACAAAAGTTAGTTGTAGAAGCAATATCAGACTACAGCATATCGCCGAGGCAGGATGGACCTCAATAACCGAGTATTCCCAAAGGGGATGTTTGTTTCATTTGCGATCTAAGGTGATAAGTTGTATTGGGTTGGATGAAGTAGATTCTGTGATTCCACGATCTATGAAGGTATTGTGAAGGTCCCTGGGATATACGGAACAGAGTATGCGAATCTTTATCGCATGCTGTTATTTCTGCTCAAGGCCTAGATCCTTTTTGCCGGAAAAAAGGATCTAGCCGTCACTTTTAATCGGAGTCAGTACAAACTCGTACCTACTAGAAACCCCCCCCCCCTACCCTAAACACCCCTTAGAGTGGCCCAATTCTGCCCATCTACGAACTTAGCCTTTCGATTGCCAAGACAGATTTTTTGTGCAAATTTGAACTTTGTATCTCAATTCTATCGAGAGTTATCGTCTGAAATGACACAATGTCATACATAAATATAGAGCATATCCAGAAGGATCGACCAGCCATTTATTTCCGTAATTTCCGAACCTAAAAAAAAATTCAAATGGGAAATTTACGGGAAATTCAAATATCAAATTTTTGCGCGTCAAGCATGCGCCCGATTTGCTCATCAACTTTGTTTTTTCAGATAGGGACCCCCTTTTTATCGCAGATTCGGATTTTACGCAAACATTCATGAAAATTTGACACCTCAATCGATTTTTTTGACCACTCTATGTGCGCGCGAAAACTCGCAACCCTGAAACTGCGTGAAAATGTTGTCTAACGTAGACCCCCGTTTCTAAGGCATCTGAAACGTCACTTGAAATGGAACTTTTAAATAAGAATGAACAAGATGCTCAATGTGGTGGTAACTCTGGATAATAAAGTGGCACATCTATTTGGAGCACTTCTGAGATGGCTCCTGTTACTGGAGCCTCTTATAGAAATTCGGTGGAAGTATTCTGCGGAATTTGATGAAATATTCTCCTAAGGGAGCTCCGACCACAAGTTGGCTCCTGTTATCGCTACGATTCAAACACTACCTTCGAATGATTTCGTACGACTCCCTGGTGAGGTGAAACGTTCTGCGGAACTGTTATAGCTACCATATTACATTCTATCTCTATATTACATTCTATTACACTCTGTCTCAACCAACATGTACTAACGTTGTTCTCAGGAGAAAGAGCATCGATTACGAGGAGATAGTCATGCCTCCAGTTCTGCCTGACGTCGAGTTCTCCCCATCTCAACTCAACGAAGACAACGAGGACTTCTCGAGCCGACAAAGGTTCCATCAGACGGCGTCCGTTAGAGCGCTCTACCACGATGATCCTGATCAAACCAATATCGAAGTCCTGAGATAATCTCTGTCCCGTTTTGTCTGAATCTCAAGTCTATCGGACGGTGAACAGTTTCAGAACATTATTAATGAGAAATCAAATTCCACCTACCCAGAAATAACTGCCTAGAGAGCTTCGTTATCAGAACAGCTAACCATTTTCCTTGCAACTTCATGAATTGAAAGCTAATGTTAACCGTCCTTAATGCATTAGCAAAATCCGTTTGAATTCCCCTTATAAATGGTGCAAGTGACCCTACCAACTTTCGGTAGGCAAAATGTCAACCCTCGTCCCAGCACAAATCGCTCAAAATTAAGTATTGCGTGGCTGCAATTACTCGTAATAGCAGGTAACTTTAAATCGATTCCAACTTTTTATAATTAGTTTGTAATTAGTGAGTGAACACTTGAGTGAGTATTTATTTTTTGACGACCTTCGTTATTTTTATGAACGCCAATAACATTTCGCGCCTTCAATTGAATCGTTTATTTATTTTGTATATCGTCCATATCGTCCATCAATCATGGAATGGACTTTAAAAACGTAATTTTAACATAAAATTTTCGACAATAGTTGTAGATTTAGGACTAATTTATTTTTTCGTACTTGTAAATATTCCAGATGTACGTACTACGTAATATTTTCGTTAACATAAGCACAGATTCGGTGTGTACTTATGCGCTTTTATGTAAACCTTGATTTGTGATTTGCTACAATTATGATACAAGTAGACGTCCCGCTTTTGTGTTTTGTTGTTAAGGTACTTAATAAACTACTAACTTGCGTCCACCTGTTGCCAAAGCTGACGATTCGGCGTGCGATATTTTCTAATTTGACGTAGCTTCATAACGAATTATTTAAATTTTGACCTTCAAGTTAGATCTTCAGTTTCTGGAATTAGTTTTCAGCGTTACTTCGTCACTCGAATTCGTGTCCCAAACGAGACGTTTGAGAACTGGTCAGAGCGCCTCCTGAAAATTTCTGATTTTAACGATGTCGATTTCAAATTGACGAATCAGAATCTGTGATTAAAAAATTAATACAAATCAGTTATATCTGGGCTGCGTACATGGGACACCCGTGGGAATCTATCTTTTTGACTAACAGGCCATTCGGATCATGTGGCTAGAATAAGAATTGCTCTGACCCTGTACCAAACGTTTTGGGAAGATCTTGTGAGCCAAATAATGACAATAGAGGATGAAGTTTCAATATAAAAAACATAATTTAATTTTGTACGAATTCAGAGGTTTATTAATTTACTTAATAAATTCAGAATTCAGTCAAAAATCCAAAATGATGTTCCATCGTGGAACAGTTTTTTCGGTCTCTTACAGTTTCCCAAGTTTTTCCCGAAGTAACATACTGTTCCTAAGAGATTCTGTTGATTGGATACAACAATATTTCGTATCAGTCGATACGAATCCTCTAAAATCGCCTGTAAACTACCACCTTGGTCGTATGTTATCAGTAGGGCTCGGATCTCGATATGCTCTATAAAATCTCCGGATATGCTTGAAAAACCCGTTATAATATAATAACCCGTTATATTATGAGGTTTAAAAGTTCATTGTCAAAATGTTCAGAATTAACCGAGTCAATCTGCATTGTTCTGCACAACAAGAATTTTTTCTGTGTTCAGTTTTGAATGATTTTCTGATTGAAATCAATCAATAAAAGTTTAAATGACGTGAACGATCTTTCGACGTTAACTGACATGATGCTGCGTCTTGTGCAGAGTAGTTCGGAAAATCCTCTGTCGGTGCAGACTCGCCACGCAGCATCCTCTTATTATTTCTGTTATCGAATCTTAAGGATGGCCAGGGCCCGAATTGGGAGGGGGGGGGGAGGATTCGAGGAAAAACAAACTATTTAGACGAAAACCACAAGAATATGCATTTATATGCCTCTATCCTGAAAACCGCGGTTTTATGAATGTATAAAGTTTGATAAATTTAAATTCTGTTGGTTCCAGAGAGGAGATGAAAATACACCGAAAGGCTTCTTTCAATGTGTGCTATTCAGGAAAAAATATGCTGATATGCTCGAATCCGAGCCCTAGTTATTAGCATCCACTCTGTTTGCTCCTAGCACCATATCGAGGTGACCGTATTTCACGGGGACTCTTGATTGTCACAGAATCTAGAATTATCACAGAATCTAGAATTATCACAGAATCTACTATCTACAGAATAATTGAGGTTGAAATAGATAAACTGTGCAGTTCTATGCACGACAATCTTCTTTGAAATGTTTAATTATTTAAAATGATGTTGCTGCGTTCACATCGATGCGTAACCTGCTTAGTACGTAACGCCACCTGATTGGCTGGTGCAAGGGTATCGAGTGGGGGGTCTCATCCTTAGGTCGACTTTTGGAGCGGAGTGATCTGGAAAATTATATATTTTACGCATCGCACGAGTGCGCAATACCTTCTGCGCATGTCCCCAGGCCCGATTTGTTTGTTATTGATAGGTTTCTCGTTTTATTCTCTATAAACTGTTGGATCTCTCGTTATTATCCACTATTTATTCTTTATAAACTGTTTCATCAGCTGAAACTTCACAATGAGCCAATTTAACGAGCAAATAATAATGAGCAAAGCTGGGCGGGAATACGAGGCTGCGCAGTAAAGGACCTGCAGTCCCCACTACTTTTTACGTACTAACATTTCGCAGGTTACGCGTCTATGTGAACGCAGCTTATATTGGTTGCTATTGAGGTTGTATCTAGTTTGCATGCAATATTTGACTTAAATGCTACACAAACGTTATTGGCCAGTTTAATGAAATGAAATTGCTTCTAATGATAATTATACCTACCTAACTGTAGTGTATTGTGCAATACCACCTACCTAGGTTCACACGGAGATGTAAATCCTGTACAGCAACACATTTGCTGGAAGTTTTTTCGCAGAGGCATCCACATGGCATTGGGATCATAACCTAAATGTTTTCGTTTCCCACTTCACCTGTTTTGCTTTCTAGCATAATTTTAGAATTCGAATTTAGAATCTAAAGGATCCTTGTGATTATCAATAATTCTTTTTTGCACTCGTCTATCGTTGTAGAAAAGGCAAAAAACAAGAATTGCTTGAACACGAAATGACGAATTCCAATATGGCTGAGCATCGCAGCAGGAGAGGTGTGAGCAGTAAAACGCAGAGAATCCGTCAATGGAAAATATGTGGAGATTTTGATTTGGTATCCATTTAGCGTTGTAGAACGCGTTGCCGTCCGGAATTGCGTCTCCTCGAACTTAGCCCCAGGGGAACATATTTTAGATTCAAAGTGCATTAAACGATCATTTAACGTTGTGTTTTCTTTCATCAAGTCAGAAACTAGGTATCATTGGTTTTTATATGACGATTTTGTGAAAAGTATAATCATGATGTTCGTTGAACCTACCAGTGTAACAAGCTATTAAATGTATAGTTTATTACGCATAAAACTTTATTCTTGTATAAAAAAAACTATTTATTTAAAGAGGAATAAATGATCAATTCATCTAATTATTTCGACAAATTTCTTAAAATACCTTGGAAACGTAGTCAACCTGCAAAACTTCCAGAACTGAAAAACACAGTTGGAACCTTCTTCAGTTCTCATAGAGATAATAATACTGTGCAGGACTTGGAGAATAAACTCAAGTCAGAGGCGGCTTGTTGCAAAATAAAGAACGTTAGTTCATTTGCATTGGAATTTTATTTGCGTAAAATGTTAGTTTTGGGTTTATTATCTTAGATAATGAACCATAGGAATCCACCGAGAGAAAAAAATGAAATGAAATTAATTAATTAATTAAACAATGTTTGTTGGTTAAGTTTCAACATACGTAGATTCAGAAACTCGAATTTGAAAAAATTCCAGTCCTGCAGCATGGCTGTAAGAGCAAATTTTCGAAGAAATGACTGGTTTTATATAAATTGTTATGTTTGGAACACCTCATTCGAATATGGACAATATTAAAGTTATTGGGTAATTATGGGTATTCAAGTAGGAAGCTATTCGGTATGCATCAGGCGTGGGGCTCTGACTACAATAGTGATCTTGAATATTAGGTAACTAGTTACCTAAGTAACTGTCATAGTACCTAAGTAACTGTCATAGTACCTAAGTAACTGTCATCTTGGAAAGTAAAGGTACTGCCAGTTCCCTCAATGTCGTTTGTGCTAATTGTAAAATCTTATTATTACTATAATCATGAAAAATGTGCCAACTTCATCTAACTTACTGACTGAGGTTTTGGATTCATGCGAGGACATGGGAAAGTAGGATCAATGGTACCGCGGATTTTGGCATATCTAGGATTTTGATTGTCAGCGCCACTTCGCCTATCAGAGTTGTCCCAAACTTATGAAATTCCGGAACAGGCCGAGGATGATCCTTGAAACTGTTCATTACCCTAGGTCAATAGGGAGGCGTTCAAAATAAATTTTGAAATTTTTAAAACATCACGTCTCGTAGGTACATTTCAAATGGGGCGGCTCATTCGGGTCTGTACAACTCTAAAGCAGGGTTAGTTCGCCGAATTTGTTAAAAGTATTTTTAAATTATTACCATTAAAATGTTAATTTGTTTTGTTAAACTTCGAGGCTTGAAGTTGAGGGTTACCCAAAGCAGGTACCGGCAGACATCGCCCAGTTTTCGAACATCGGCTTCGTACAATAATGATGAGACAACAGTATGAAACGACACTTTATTGGAGAGCGAATGTAACTCTTATTGCCTTGGTCATACATCGTCACGTCGACATCTTCGATTGTCAGTTCCAATCGATATCGCCGGAAAAATACATTTTGCCTCTGGCCAGCTCCAGTTCCTCATGTTCAACAATTCAACCTTTCAATCAAACATCAAAATATATTTTAGGAACAAAAGGAGATCCGTTATTTCCTTTAATGCAGCCTGGAATTGGTTCATGGACGGTTTTCTAGGTTTTAACTTGAATTGGACAATTACAGATTTTTTTTCGTTTAAATATTTATATAGGTACTTAGCAATATATTTTAGGAACTGCAAACGTTGTATCTGTAAAAGATATCACCATGAACCTGATATACGTTTACCCTCATGGTGTTGTGTAAAGGAATTTTGTTGTCTTGAGATACCAACCAACCAGAAATAGACGATTTGGCACGCTCAACAAGCATTTGGGGTCGACTGCAATCCATGGATGACCTGGAAATTGAGAGGAAAATTCACGAACCCATCAGTGAACCAGTTTTCATTCTGTTTGGAATTCGGTACCTATGTGAGGGAAACATTCACACTTGCTCGTTGGATCGGCTAACTAGTGTACAACTACTGGTAGTTTTTCAATCACCATGGAACTTACTGAGGGCAAAAAAGTTTCATTACAGCGACCAACTCTCAAGGGTATACTCCAAGATCAGCCGCAACTTCTCGTACGAATCACCTCCCTCTTCCTATTAAATCTTCGTTGGCAAACTTATTCATTAACCGCACTTCTGACCAAGTATTCCCAACAGGGACTTGAGACTTTCCAGCCAACTTGACTCTTCATTTCACCCTTTGTTTAAAAATGTATGAAGAAGAACGAAAACTTTATTAAAAAATACACTTCTCATTTCTGCTACGCACCAAATCGAACTAAGAACGAAATGGCTCAAGCCGAAACTGAGCGAGCTTGTAAGGGATCTTCGGTTGCCCAAGGAAAAGGCAAAGCTTCTGGGAGCAAGACTGCAGCATTGGAATCTTCTGGAACCAGCTGACACCATCAGCGAGTACAGATCTCTCCAAAAGAACCTTATACATTTCCTAAAACTCCGCAAATTTTTGACACAACGGTTCATTATCTTCTTCGTGCAGATCACTTTTCGGGCTAAAACACGAGATGATAGATGCAACGTGTGTAGAGATAATGAATTAAATACAAACAATTTGTACTGTGATGGTTCATCCAACGTACCCTCTGTACAATGTCAGTTACGTGGGGTTCGCATACGAGCTTTTTATCAAGGTTTACGCCCAGGTATTTTACACAGTCCTCGTCTGGTATACTTGACCCATTAATCGTCAATGCAGGTTTTACATACGTATACGTAAAGTACCTAGCACTTCTTGGACTCTGATGGACTAACAACCACTCTCAAATTTTTACACCAGTTCCCACGTCGTTAGTAAAACGTTGGAGTTTTTGGGTTACTTCGTTTGGGTTTCCTTTTGCTTTTCATCAGCGGAGTGAACTTCAAGGTCCAGAAACTACGTCTAAACATGTGCTAAAAAATTGAAAAATGAATAGGTATAATTAAATTAAATTTACAAGATAAGTGTCAAAACATGTCATTATGTCTGTACAGTTTTTGTATACCCTCGTCGTAACCTTCCGCTCCACTTTCTCGAGCCATTTTTCGACAGCATCCTGGGCTTCCTCGTTATTTGATGAGCTTTTTTACAAAACTTCATAAATCCACTTTTGACCAAAATGCGGTTTTCTCTGAATTCTGGTAGTTTAGTTATCATATTATCAAGTTTAATATTATTTAGTTGTGATACACGAAACTTTTACACAAAGTACCTAAAAGACTAACTAAACTACCAGAATTCAGAAAAAACCGCATTTTGGTCAAAAGTGGATTTATGAAGTTTTGTAAAAAAGCTCCTCATTTGAACATCGTTGTCCACCCAAAAACACCTTCAATTTATTGAAAACATGAAAATCCGATGGTGCCAGGTCTGGGTGAGCCACAATATCCCACCCAAATTTAACAAGCAGATCCTGAGGTCTAGCGTTGTCATGAAGGAGTGACACACCATAAGTCACCATTCCTCTCCTTTTGTCCTCGATTTTTTTTTCAACTTCTTGAGCGTCCTACAGTCTTACAGTTCCTTTAGGCATAAAATCGACCAATAATATCCCTTTCCGGCCCCAATAGACAGATGCCATGATCTTCCTCTCTGAAAATTGGATTTTTTTGGTTGATGGTGAATGGGTATGGCGCCACTTTAGAGACTGCCTTTTTGACTACAGTGACACACCCACGTTTCGTCACCAGCCACAATTGAGTCAAGAAAAGCGATCAATAAAGCGTATCTCACACCTGTAGGTAGGTGGAGCGATTGGAGGACGATCTGTTTGACGCGTTTGGCTGTTGTGACGACATTTCGTACCGGAGGCGTTTGATGATTTCTTCGGACTGTAAGGAACCTCTCCACTTACCAGTGGTGACAACTCTAAAAAACCAAATTCCCTTCGTCCTACACACCCCTTGTAACCTTACGTTCCTCGTGATGATGTTTGGTAATCGTATGTGTACTGTAGGTATAGTAGAGGGGCCCATACGCTTCCTTCAGCAATCGAAGCTTGGAATTTCTGGTTGGAGGAAAGTGTTCCTTGTATTCCACTGCAAATGTTCTGTTCGATAGGTAGGAGAGGAGAATTAGGAATAATGAGTCTGGTAGGTGGGTCTTAATTTTAGCCAATAGGCCATTACGTGAAGAGGACTTCGAAAATGAAGAATACAAGACTTGTAATACAAGACTTTTAATAAACACTTAGTGTTTATTAAAAATAAGAATAATTAAGTATAAGAATAATAAATTTAGGCAAATTAAAATTCAATGCACCCCATTTTAATAGTTCTTGATTCTACTTAGAAATGTCTTAATTCTTAACACAAACTATGTCCCGAGACTTTTTACAAAATCTGGCAAAAAAAAAAAAAAACAAAAAAAAAAAACGCCTTTTCAACCACTTGCCTGATTCTGATCACACTGTAAACGCAAATCAAAGATAACATCTTCTTAAACAACAAATGAAATTCACCGTTTCATTGTTTGAAAACTTTACCGGCGAGGATGTCGTCCAGTGACGACCTTTCGAGTATTTCCCTCGCGTATTTTCGAACGCGGTCTTCCACTAAATTCAAGATTTGATTTTTGAACACGGCCACGACCCACGTGGCGATGTGAGAGATGATGTAGTTCAACACGCTGCCGAAACCTGTGAGTCGAACTTTAACTTTCCTGAAAATGAAAAAAAGAGCTTTAGGTGAGGTTTGACCGAGGCAAATGATTACATGATGATTGTAATTTCTGTGGGTAAGTATTCATCGACTGGATGGAGAAAAAGGTTACAGTCATGCAGCGTAATTTGATGAGCGAATTTTCGTCGTAACGTACCTGAACAACCCTCAACCTAACACAATAACTCAAGAACAATGAGATCCCAAATTTTCACACTAAAAAATAGTCCAATTAGGTAATTGTCGAGTAATTCGGTAGAGTTTCATTGAGAGCAATTTTAGACGTCTTTATGCACCTTGGTTTGATATGTAGAGTTTAATTCAGGGTGCCCTAAAAAACGGATCTACGTGTATGATCACTGCTCGCATAGCTTGGAGTTGTACTGCTTCTTTGTGGGTATTACTACTATTATTGTGATTATTTGAGTGGATTCAAACAGCAGGTGCCTGTAATATTCTTTATCTTCCACCCACCCGCCCTTTTCATTATCTTCCTTTTCATCTCACTTTCTCTTTCAAAGGGTTGGCAAAGGGTTCATTTGGGCGTTTAATGGACAGCACACTCCTGGAACTCACAGGTAACGAGCATGCGTAATTCTGTCGCCAAACGCATATCGATACCCTCATTCTAATACCACGTATCATCAATTTTGGCCCAATTCTGTATTTGGGAATGTGGTAGAGAGGGCTTATTGCCCTAACTTTCCCTGGTTGTTAAATAAACCAATCAATCAAATTCCCAATCTGTTGGAACTACAAGGGTCGGGCCATTTAATTAATTTATTAATCTCTACTAATTTATAGACTTCATTTCGACTGTTAGGTTATACAGTGGTAAGGGGTTCCCAAGTATTCAATTATTATTCAAGTATTCAATAGAACAACTACCCCAGCTCGGCGATCCTGAAGCGGTCGAGGTAGGCTTTTCTCCCTAGGAAATCCACACGAACCATCACTCTAGCAGTGACCGGAGCCAAACTCGTACTGACTGTTCCACTCGGTCCCAAACCGATCACTTCCACTCGATACCTGTCATACATGATCTGTAACATACACGCACATTTTTTTAAGTCTGTAATTTTAGTACAGTAATGTCAGTATACGGTATAATTCAAATTAATTCAACCGATGCACAACTCACAAAAAGTTCTCTAAACCTAAACGCCGATGAGAAGTACACGGTGGTGCCGTTTCTGCGCAATCTTGCTGTCCCAACGCGTTCGATTGAAGAAATTCCGTACGCTTTCCCCTGCGTTGCTAGAAATTGAGCTCCCACTTTTACAATGTGAAGTATCTGAAACCAGACTTTCACTGTATTATTATCCAATTCAAAAATAAGTTACGACTTAATTTATGTACACTAAGATATACAAGGCGTGTCCACAAAGTAAGTCTACTCAGGCTCTCACGACTACACTGCTCTATAGGTTTACTCCTAACCTTTAAAACAAGACCAAACGAGTATGTTGAAAACTGTGAAGGTCTCTGCTGCACGAAACAATCACAGAAACACTTGTATTTCATTAACTGTGCGCAAGATGGGTCCCAAAACAGTTTACTGAAAACACACGTTGAAATGAGTGCAAACCTCCGGAGAGTTTTTCGACCGCTATGAATGGACGGTGATAATTTTCTAAAGAGAGAAATTTTCTTACTGGAGATGAAACTTGGGTTGGACACTATACGATTGACCAAAAGACAGTCAGAACAGTGGTCTCACACCAGTTCACCCTCAACCAAAAAGTTCAAAACCACCATTTCAGACAAAAAATCATGACATCAGTGTTTTGGGACCACAAAGGCATCATATTGACTGAATATTTACCACAGGGGGAGACCATCAACGCAGGAAGGTAGTTACGTATATTATATATGAAATTCCAGCATGACCTTATTAGCGAATTTTCGAAGTGAGTGGCACTTGATACACCGTTGATGCATTTTTAGAATGTGTGCATTTCTTAAACATTTCAATGTAATACCATGGAGCTTGTATGCTGCATGACTCAACAATTTTTTCATCAAGAAAAATTATTTCCATTATTTTTGAAGTTTAAATATAACATATAAATAGAAACGTGATGTACCTATAATTTGAATCAGAAAAGGGATACCTAACTATTGGCCAAAATCATGCTTTTTATCTAATTAAAATTATTGATTGATCAATATCAATTGAAACCTATTATTGAGCATAATAGTGTGCTGTATGGTGTTTTGGCTGGATTGGGTGTGACAAGCAACGTATTTACTGGGTTGGTAACGGGCATATGAATGGTGGTTGTGTATATAAATGAAACGTATTTATAGACTGGGGAATAGCAAACCAATACGAGTAGAAAGCCGTGGGGGATTTCAAATAGCATATAAATAACACTAGAAGAGCGATTGGGTATGAGAGTCAACTAGATAAATCATTAGTGAAGCCATAGGAAATTGCACTACTGACCCAAGCAATGAGAAAATAATATGATACAATAACAACTCAAGAAAGTCTAGTGGACAAATAGTAGCAAACAGTATAAACAAAATAAACAGAATAAACAAAATATTGGGACAAGCAAACGATGAAAAATAATTTGTTGTGCAAAATATAAAACTGAGGTTTAGAAGTTTGTTTTTGGAGGAGAAGAAAAACATCAACATTTTAAAACCAGAAAATCAAATTATTTCAGAACAGTTCAATTGAATATAATTAGAAGAATTGCGCATGATGTCCTAATCTGTGGATTGCATGATGTACGCGGTGTAAAGGGTTAGAGCGAAACGATGTTCTTTCTGTATGTAAAATGCGAAATACACAACTAGGGCCTTCGTTCCCAATAAAATACACTTCTTAATATCAATATTGAATGTACGTATTAGATGAAGAGCAATACACGAGGAGATGGAAACTAGTTCGAATACTTGAGCACCATAATTATTAATATCTGGTAATGGAAGAAGAAAAATGCCACTGTGGAACTCATAATAATAAAGGGCGGAAGGGATGAAAAAAGGCTGAAAAAAATTCTCCTCTCGCCAGTTCAATGTCTTCTTAAGTCTGAGAAGGAACGAAAGCATCTAATTTGAAACTGAAAAAGCTCCCTTCTATTCACGGGGTAATTTACTCTGTTATGAAGAGTGTTGTTCCTGACCAGAATAGAAGCTCTTTGGGTAATATTGGTCAGGTTGAGGACTGTGAAATGGGGAATGAGGTGTCGGTGAATCGTAATTGTATGATTTCCATTTGATTTGTACCAAGAATAATACTTATAATACCTTCCACTCTCATTTTCCGATTTTACCTTTTTGTACTATCAAGGATCAGCTCTTCAGATAGATGGCTACTCCTATCAATTTTCAATTGAATGTTTTACTGTTGATTAAATATTTTGTTATTCTTTTACATACGTTCGTCATTTCTTGTGGGGAAGCGCCGCTTCCTGCGTTTACCCTGACGCTACGCCCCTGGTATGTATGTATGTAGCAGGAAACAAGGAAGAACCAACGGTACCGAGTGCATTTTTACTGGACAACACGTGTTTGCCAGATCCATAGCTCGCCTCCTATTTGACCGATCAACTTGAAATTTGGTGTGGATCTTCTTGGAGTGGATAATAGAAAGCCCTGAAAGTTTCAAGCCTCTAGGCCTAAAGGGAGCCGAGTTATATAACTTGAAACACCCGGGTTTTCGCCCTTACTGGGTTCTTCTTCTTGTTCAGTTAGGCAAGGCTACATCCTCTCCACCTTCACAGATTAACTTGAAATTTTGCACAGAGCTTTTTGAACTTTAGCCAATGCCTTTTAAGATAGTCAACTCATTATCTCCACCACAAAAAAAAATTTAGAAACAAAAAACAGAAATTTTGACTAATATTACCTATCCACTTTGACGGTCTACAGTCTGGGTAACAGGACCAAACGACTTGAAATTTTGCACAGACCTTCTTTATAATAAGACGGAGAGCTACTTGGAAGATTGCAGCCATTACCTCAACCCAATAAAATGTTAGGGGGCTAAATTTGACCACTTTGATGGGTCCATAGCCGATCAACTTGAAATTTGATATGGATCTTCTTATTGCGGATAATATAAAAAGCCCTGAAAGTTTCTAGTCGGTAGGTCTAAAGGGAGCCAAGTTACATTACTTCAAAACTCCATGCCAAGTTTTTCCCTCATATTCTCTCCACCTTCACCGATTGACTTGAAATTGTGCACAGAGCTTTTGTTTCAAAAAGATTCGAGTCGCTAGGTCTAGAGGGAGCCGAGTTATATAACTTTAAAAACCCGGTTCTTCACCCTTACCATTCCTCTCCTTCTTATTAGGTTTGACAAGCCTATAGCCTCTCCTTTATTCTTGCTTAATTTATTTATTTCAATTATTTATAACTTTAATAATAAATAAATAAATAATTTTTAAATGTATCAATTTATAATTTAATGCATTTTCTTAATTTATTCTTGCATATTGCCTCTACAGGCGTTTTCAACTTCAACAGCAAAAAGATGTGATATCCCCTCAAAAAACAGTGGCCGGAAAAAGTTATGATATCCACTCGCCCGCCCGCCCTTTTCATTTCAACTAAAGATATGTCCTAACCACTTCACAAGCGCCGTACCGTTTCGAAATCTCCCCTTGGTGCCATGTTAAGGCGTTTTTATTACCACACGTATAATACGTAGATGTGTAGTAATACAAATCACACGGAGTTTTTTTTGGGAAGATTATTTTATGAGTACCTATATAACTCTGTTTCTATTATGCTTAGGTAAGCGACTAAAAATATGAAGCTCAATATGTCAAAGTGTCAAATAATAAACATCGATGTATATGAAGAAAAAAATCGATTTTGAACAAAAAACATCAATGCATCGATACCCACCTCTAATCTTAACCAGTTTTTGGTAACCTCGTACAGTAGGAGTAGAGAAACCTTTGTGTTGTGATTTGCAATGTGTTTTTTGTAGTTGTCAATGCCAAGAATAAGAATCGGAAGAAAAAGCTGGAAAGCCGTTACGTTAAAAGGGAAACTTGATTTTCAGAACCATTGACCCTCAATATTCGCCCCCAACTCTTCAACCCACAATCGCTTCCAAGCTCCAACAGAGGGTTCAAGATAGCAGTTCAGCCCGTTATTATTTATTTATTTTTTTTTTCAATGGAAAAAGGTTTTTTTTGGCAACGAACCTCGAAAAATATAGCGACGGGCGTGATGTGCTCTATGAAGGGGAAATTCCTCCAGAAGTCGGTAGTTAAGTTCTAAAACATTCCACATCGTTAGGCTTGAGTGCATCAATGGGAGGGAGATGATCAAGGAAAGTTTATTTGAAAGAATCCCCCTTTAAGTTTCCAGTTTCGCTAATTAAGTATATGGAGTACAGCTTAATAGAACTGTGGTATCAAATCCAGAGGGTTAGTTCCGCCAGTAGTGAAAGTACAATTCACGCACTTTCCGGAGGAACACATCGTCAATAGTCACCATCTGTATTAGAGCACTTTCGATAACCTGACGATGACGTCCTTTGAAAGCGCTCCTCCGGAAGGTATACTTATTGCAATAGTATAATATTCATTTGGTTTTCAATAACGTTCGATATAACTTTGATTTTTGACAAAGATCACTTCTGTGGATCTAGTGAAGAAGAGCATTGTGAGGTTGTGTTAGGAAACCTAACATGGAACATGTTTTAGCCTTCACGTAAGGTGGGTCTCTGGCTGACACCGTCCGTCCGCAAGCCAATCTATTTCGAGGTCGAGTATTCTAAGGACGAATACATGAAATCCTAAATCATAAATTTTCATCAGGAAATAGTGGAAAAATGTGATGAACATGATGAACACTATGATGAAAATTCCATTGAATATGAACGACCAGTAGTGCCTTAAAAGGTAGATTCGCCCACTGTTTGTTTTCACTTCCATACCAGGTATCTCAAGAACAACAGTCTCAAGCAATGCAACAACAGCCGAAGAAGACCGGAAGATTGCCGGCGTTAACAGCTGTGAGCGGATATGCCGGAAAAGCCACAACTAAGATACAGTAAAATGTTGGTTACAACTGAAGGAGACCTTTGAATTATAGCGTAGTTCTTGTAAGAAAGGATTTATGGTATGAAGGAGAGACAAGGATCAAGATTGATTGCTTCTCCTTACACTTGAAACAAACGAAGTTCCTTGGGTAACAATGAATCAATACAAATTGCCCCTCCCCGAGTCTTTCTTACTATCAACTGTTCCTCTCTCGTTCGTTATTCTTATTAAAACAGTTTTTTCCCTCTCAAAGCTCTTCTTCTTCTTCACTGGATCCCACAGGAAAGAGATCCGCAACAACCCTTTGTTAGCGTCCGCACGAAATATAACTCTCCGTCTAAACTTCCCTTTCCTTCAACATCAAAGAAGCCAACCCAACACAAAAGAATGCCAATAATTTGAAAAAGACCGAGATGCTTTTTATGCCCTTTTCTGCGGACCCCCAGCCGAAAAATGAATGAACGAATAAAACAAAAAAATTATTCACGTTTCTCTTTCCCACGGTGTTCAGCCATCTGAAATGGATTCGGAATTCAGGGGGATGCAAGTTTACTGGCATTTCTTACGTTTTTCTCGAAGCCCTCGCGAATGTCTGGGATTCTGATGGAGTCGTTGTAGTTTTCTTTAATCAGGGTCGAGACGAACGCAAGGATTCCGTCCAAGATGTCGTTGGCTTCTATTGCCTCTTGCTGGGTTGCTTGTCTGTCAAAGAGAAAGAATGGTTGGTTTTGAAAAGATACCTACAATACAAATCAGTAAATACAAAATTACAAAAATACTATCAAATCAGTAATACAAAATTACAGTTGGCAGATCAAATGAGATTTGTCTTGAGAGGCCTTCCTTGCAGGAGCGTGGGGTGGCTCTGTACATGGGGGTACCGCACTCAATTCGACCCCCCCCCCCCCCAACTCACCTTGAAAATGAGAAATATAGGTCGCATGCCATCTGGATTTTTTTTTTGTTTTTTTTTTTTGAAAAAATTGTTGTACAGAAACTATTCCCCTGTGTGGGCGAGTGCCCGTGTTAGGGAGAAGAGCCGTGCTAGCGAGCTATTAATCGCAATCACAATGGAACATACATGTAACATGCCTACGTATTATTCCTTTCAAATCTTAGTAGCTATTTTCTATAATTTAAAAAAATGTTACAATCCTGCATATTATTCTTCCTTCTAGATCTTAGTTGCCATACTTGCTTATTATTTATTAATTGCTTATCTTAGTTGTTTACATGCTGGTTGTTAATGTAAAAGCCTTTCAACAATTTGTTAGTTTGAAGAGGATGCTCAAATAACTTTTTTTTTAAATTTAGCGGAAGCAGATTGTATTGTCTTATTCCCTTGTACCTATAGACACTCTGCGCCGCCGTCGTGCGGTATTGAGGAAGCGCCATGTGCCCCAAAAGTTGAAAACGGGTGCTGGTCAAATGCCGTGGGAAACTAAAAGAGCCTTCTTTTAGGATTTGTTTGATTGAGCTGATTTTAATTAAATTGGTTATATTTAAGATATTCATTTGTTTGAATAAGGGCGCGGTATGAGCAAGATAGCTGCTATTAGAAATTATTCTAATGAGGGCTTTTTGAGTTAAAACTATCGAATTCAGTGTTGTGGCACAAGCGCTTCCCCAAGCTGGCAGAGCATAAAGAATAATTGACTGAGCAAGAGCAAAATACACCATCCTGAGAAGAGATCGTGACAGTACCGATCGTAATCTGGCAAAAACGTAAATAAGCTTTCGCAAGTTTTTATTAACATTGCCACTTGCTTTTGCCATTTCATGTTAGATTCAAAAACTACCCTGCAAAACACCCAGAAACATGTTACTGCATTCATCGGTATCCTTTATCGGTGCTCTAGCAGAATACATAGCCTCTCTAAATCAATTTTTTCAATAGAAATATTCTTTTGAGTTGTAATTTCTGTGCTTTCATTTACAGACCACCTAATCATTGTTCCGAAATGATCTGCAACACCTACCACCACAGCAGATGATAAATTTTCATAATTATTTACATTGCAGAAAATATGATCTAAGCAAGTTCCACCTCCAGAAGCATTTGGTCTGGTGACAGTATTAACACACGATAAATATCTATACTTAGATAACACGTTTAGGTACAAGTCCGCTACCTCCTCCAATTTATCACCAATTATATTGATATTAATGTCGCCTATAATAAACCCGTAATTTGGGGATATTTCTACCAATGTGTTTTCTAACTCAGCCAAAAACTTCAAGTTATCCTCTACGTTTCTAGCTGCTTCGTGAGAGCGATAGACAGCCAAAATATCAATGTACCTTTGCATATATTCGACCGTGACTCGCAAAGCGCTACATCCATGCAATGCATGTTCTTTCACAGCTTTTATTCTCAGGTTTTCATCTACATAAGCAACTGATCCACTATTTTGATTTATGTTGTGTTTAGTAAAAAAAGCTCTATAGCCGTTTAAATTATTTATTATCTCATCCACACCCCTTAGCCAGCACTCAGTGAGCAAAATAATATCGGGTTTACGTTTCAATAATGACAATTCAGTTGCCACTGTATCAAAGTTTTTTCCTATACTTCTTACATTAATATGATAAATAAATATGCCCTTCGTTTCATAAAGAAAATACTTGTTCACTTCCTCAAAGCTTTTGCATACAATCGTATCGATATTTAGGGAACTCTCTACGTATTCAGCCATAGCCAATAAAAAACTCTGACTAAGAATTAATATTTCTGGCAAAACAATGTGGTCAAGACAGGCTTACTCCTGGGTGGCGATGTTTCGGTTATAGTTCTTGAAGTCTAAAAGCCCCTCTGTGTCCATTTTCATGAGTTTTTCCACGTCCTTGATGCGAGTTGGGTAAGAAGAATCGTCTTTTCTGACGTAGATTCGCCCCTCTGAAGTCCAAGCATAACGATATCTATATGCCTTGGCCCATCTCCTTGTGAGCCAGAAAAGATGTCCGTTTTGAGTGGTAAGGCGCTCGTTGATGAAGATCCTATTCTCGGGAAATGAAGAAAGCAAATCCTTGGCAGTTGTCTCCTTGTTTATTCGCATCTGCTTCATCAACAGCTTTTTGAGGCTGCTGTTGTTAAACCTCACAATAATCCGACGATTACCTTCTTTAGCGGGAGACGACGCTGTTCTTCTCAAATGTTCGATGTCATTAGTCCTTCCCTTCAGGTCCGAATTCACCTTCTTTAGTAGCAAAATTTCCTCCTGTAAATCTTCATTTGTTTTTTTAACATCTTCTATTTTATTTCCAATGTCCTCCATAGATTTTTTCATGTCTTCGAATTTCGCGTTGAAGAAGTCCATTGATGCCTCCATTTCGATGAATTTCTTATTAAATTTATCGAACTTTTTCATCAACGCATCGACGTTCACATTTAGTTTTACCAATTGTTCCGAATCAAGGACTCTCCTCTCCAGCTTCACGGCATCCTCCTCGTCAGAAGAATCTTCATTTTCATCATCACCACTGTTATCAGGCCCGCCTTTTCCCGTCCTACATATGTCGCAAACCCATCTTTCCTCAAGCTCTTTCCTCATTTTTTTGTAATTATCAACTGATTTTAATCGCGTACAAGCAGGATGGTACTTAGCTGCGCATACCGAACATTTCACCGTTTTATAAATATAAATCCCGAGAACACTACGCGCAGTCCATCGCAAACGCAAAACGACAGGTCACAACAGCACACAACAGATACGCGGGGTTCAAGTGTTAGGACAGATGTTATCACCTCGAACGCTCGAGCTCGACTAGGAATGAAACTAGACAAGATCATTTTGGATGTCAGGGGAGGCCCCTTTAAAAATCGTTGCCGTTTTCAAATGATCTTCCAATTGATGGTCGTAATCTTTCAGGAAACGTAATAACTCGAGTTAATTCCCTTTATGATGAGAAGAGGATGGATCTTCATGCCCTCAAGCGGCAGTTCCTGTTTAGCCATGAAAACAATGCCAAGCCATAATCTCCCTGTTTTGTTTTTTACGTTCTCATTAAGAAGAGAGATTTGCGCTGTTTGGGCACATCCAACAACATTAATTTCGACCGGGTCTGGCACCCGGGGCTGCTTGTCAAGATCAAAAACGTCATTCCGGATACGCTTTTCCGGCTTGTACAATTATACTTTTTTTTTTTTTTTTTAACTGCATATATTTATTAAATTACAAGGCAGTAAACTGACAAATTACAATGACAATATGCTCTCCCCCCCTTTAAGTACAAACTTGCGCTGAGGGGTGGAGTCGTTTTCAGCACCTTAATTAACACAATTTTATATAAAAACTCTACCTCATAATTCATTTATGCTTATAATTATGTCGGTCTACTCTATAGATACATCTTTATTATTTTGCGATACACAATTCTTTATACCAACAAAAAGGTTATACCTATACACAGCGTTTAACGGCATTTATATCGAATGAAAAAAGAACTCTTAAAACTTACACAACTTGTCCCTACTCACTTAACTACGGTACAAAAGTTTTATTGCTTTTTTAAAATTGCTTAACGAATTTACTTTTCTAATTTCCTCCGGAAGTTCATTGAACAATTTACATCCCCTGTACACAACTGTGCTCTGGCCGCTACTGGTCAGTCTGAAAGGCATCTTCACATATTTGCGTCCGGTACTTCTGGTTCGGCTTTCCTCTAGGATTTCTATTCTTTTATTGGCTATTTCCTTAAATGTCTTAATTAGTGTAAGTCGATCTCTCAGCTGTTTGATCGTGTTTACTTTGAGATCCCTAAATAAGCGTTCCGTCGGATATCTCCTTTCCTTCCCTAGAAGCACTTTTAAAACTAATTTCTGCTGGATGAAGATTGTTTCCATAAGGGTTGCTGAGCAGCCTCCCCATCCACTGATGCCATAGACCAGTAATGACTGCGCCACTGCCTATCGCTTATTATATTGTTTTCTTCAATGTAATTAACTAGGTATTTTTTGGCTATTTTTTCTATTATCTTTGAAATTACTGATAACAGGGAAATCGGTCTATAATTATTCATTTCCTTGGGGTCCCCTTTTTTGAAAATGGGTATGACTATCGCTTTTTTATATATATCGGGGAACTTATTCTCCGCAAAGCTTCTGTTAATTAAGAGCGCCAGGGGCTTAGCAGTATAATTCTTAATCCTCTTTAGTACATGTACACTTAGATTGTCATAACCTGGGCTGGATCCGCCTTTCATACTGTCAATCACACTGATTACATCCTCTTTATTCACCGAAGTGAACGCTCCACCTGCTAATCGGCTAGTGTCCACTTCTTGGTCGCTATCATCATTGACTGACTTAGCTATTTTCTCCCCTACCGTTATGAAATGGTCATTGAACGCGTTTGTTGCCTTCTCTACGTCATCATCCACTGAAACAATATTGGATCCTATCTGCACTGCATTTATTTTGCCCTTCTTGTGTTTCCTTCCCGTCATTTCGTTCAAAACCTTCCACGTTGCTTTAGCGTCACCCCCGCCCTCCGCAACTCTTTCCCTGTAGTACCCATCTTTTGTTATCCCAATCAAGCTCGTTAATTTGTCATCATAGATTTTAAATTCTTTTTTTAGCTTCGTATTATACGGTTGCTTTCTTAATTTCAATCCCATCTTTTCCCTTTTTCTAACAGATTCAAGCAGTCCGTTGGTCATCCACGGTTTTAACTTCGTTTTCCTATGAGATATCTTAATTTTACGGGTTGAATGCCTTATATGCCCTTCTAGACCTTCCTTAAACATAATCCCCGCATCATTCACGGTTTCGGCCTCTAACATGTTAGCCCATTGTTCATTTTTCAACCTGTGGCCCAACTCGTTAAAATCTATTTTATCAATCGCTTTCCATTCACTATTTTTTCCGTGTTGACCCTGTTTCTTACAATTAATCCCCAGAACTGTACTATAGTGGTCAGTTATATTTGTCTTCCATACTCCCGACTTAGGCTCCACACTCGCTTTGCTCCTCATAAATATATGATCAATAATTGTTCTGCTATTTTCGATCTCTCTGGTAGTATTATTGACACAAGAGATAAATCCCTCAGCTGCTAACGTGTTCAGATAGTGTTGTTTAATCTGACTGTTATGGCTATCGCCCTTGATATCAATATTAAGATCACCTGCGACTATGCTTATTCTATCTGGTTTCAATTTTTCTTTTATCATTATTCCTAGTTGATCAACGAACGATAACGTTTGTTCTAATGACACATCCTGACATCTATAAATACCCATTAAGGCAAACCTCTGCTTGCACCATTCGAACTCTGCTAACAGCGTTGTGGCATTATTAATATTAATTTCCTTAACTTCTACACTTGAGCAGTCATCGTCCAAAAATATTATTGTTCCCGCCGATCTATTAGCATAGTGTGTTGTACAGTATTTCGTGTACCCTACTAGACTCTTTGGGCACATATTACTGGCATTCCAGCACTCCGTGAGTATTATTGCATGGAATTTAACTTTACAGGTGCTCAGCGTTACTTCTAATTCATCAAAATTTTTATTTATACTTCTAATGTTCATACTAAGTAGATTAAACACATTACCTTCGAAAAAACTGCTCATACTATCGCTCAACTCAAATACTTTTTCCTCTATCTTATTATAATTGTCTATTTCTGATTCTAGTTGTATATCTACCATACCTAGGTTATAAAAATTTGCGATAGGACTTTCTCAGTTGCAGTCGATAGCTCTACATCGTCGACCTGGGGCCTGACTGCTGGATTCCCACAAGGTAAGTGTGTGGGGAATGGTCCCACTATGTGTGTGGGGGCCATTACTGTACCTCACATACTCGTCAGAGTTTCCCCAGTCTAGCTCTAACTCCGTACTAGTTGCACAGTTTGCAGATGACTCAGCAATTCTGAGCAAATGCACCTGTCAGTCAACACAAACCGACTTGCAACAGTTGCTCCATCAGGTCGACGATTGGTGCCAAAAATGGAGAATCAAAGTGAACCCCACTAAGTCCAGAGTAGTTAGGTTCACTTAAGTGCACTCAGAAAAGTAGAGGATGTAAACATTACGTTTGGAGGCGAAGTAATTCCACTCGAAGACTCAGTCAAATATCTAGATTTGGAGCTGGACTCAAAACTGATGTGGAACATCCACATATCCTCACTAATTAAACGGATTCGCAGCAGAATCACGTCTCTGAAGCAACTGATCGGAAATGAAACCCCACTGAGTCTTCAGTCAAAACGGCTTGTTTACCAAACCATCTCTCATGACGTCATGGGCACCCGCTAGAATCTCGTAGTAAGGTCCCGTTTCAAGCCCTAGAGAGAGCTAGGAGCGCGGCCGAAGAGGATGACGGTGAGGAGACTAGCTGATGAGTCATGGGACGGGACAGGACGGCCACGCTCTTCCTAACCAATTCATGCCAGTAGAAACATGTTTAATGTTAAACATGCAGAACCTGGCATAGTATTTTACACCTTTCTGAAATTAAGAGTGTGTTTAAGATTGTTTAACTGGTCCGTTTGCAACATTTGGCCTGTCATATCGCTAGGTCTAGAGGCCAATTGCAAAGAACTCTTCCATAAAGTAAGTGAACAAAAACTCCTTTCACTTAGGGATAATAATGGAAAAGTTTAAATTAAAGGCGCAGGGTTAAGCCTAGAGAAAAAATTGTTTTGTGTTGTGTATAAATAGTGGAGGGTTTGGAGTGTTTATCCACTTACTGATAGGCTTGACTGGTGAGAGGCGTAAGACTGGTGGACGTAGCGGTGCTGTCCAGCCTGGACTGAAGCCAAGTAGAAACGAGTTCCTCCAGCCCCGTAGTCACGTCTCTCTCAAACTTCTCCTCTAATGCTTCCCCTGTAACAAGGGATGTCCATCGTTCATCCTCTTTTTAATCGCTGCGGCAAAAATAAATATCATTCTGTAATTTTTATATTCCGGGAGCGGCCGTGGTTGTGGCCCTATATCTCAATTTTGGAGCTCCTCGACAAGTCGGGCCCAACAATCTCACATTAATTTCCCCTTAGTTCGGTCCCGTTCAATCTCCTTCGGAGCCACCGATATCTGGTAGGCTCGCTCTACGTCCATAACCCCGATATCACTTAAATTGCACACTTGCTACAAGTCTGAACGAATATCGATCTTCGTGCTGAAAGGTCAGTATTTCATATAGAAATGAGCGGTCCATAAAAAGTTAGAAAATAGGGTATTCAAAATTATTTGTTGGGAAAATGTTGAAATGTTTAACTCACCAAAATGTTCATTCATAAACTCTTGTACCGGCTTCCCCCGTAATATGCCATCGATTTCTACCTTGAACAGAAACACATTGAGATTTCATAGGGAACTAGCATTCATAGAATACACCTCAATTAAAGATAAATAGCATTAATGACGGTTTGAGATTCTAATTATTACTGACGAAGTGTTTGAAAGAACATAATATAACATAATAACATAATATAAAAAGATACTAGTAATTTTGCCTTTACTTCGGTCTTGATTTGAGCGTCTTCAAAGTCACAAAATAGTTGAATCCACTCAACAGACAGTTTCGGTTCGAAATCTAGAGCCGCCATTCCATCACATCTCAGTGCTTGGTAGGTCGTTCTGAAACATGGTCAATTGCTGGTTTATGGGATGGTGGAAGTGATGGACATCACCAAATGCCTAACACGGATTTCAACGTGCTCAGGATGTATTCAAGTCCTTCAGGTAAGGCTTGATATCTACAGGTCAGTCACATGTGGTAATTAAAAACCTTCTTGTGGCTCCAACTCTATTGATTTTTTCCATCGTCAAAAACACGATAAATTAATCCTAATGGCATAATGATCTTTGATGTTTCCCTTACTCCCGTTTACGTCCCTTATTCCTATCACGATTATGGGTGGCTGTGCGTTGTTTGTAATTCCTCTGCCAAAAAAACTTCATTAAAGGTCTAATGGCATCATCATGTGACATCCTCAGGCCGGCAGATTTCTAATAAAAGTTGCCGTTTAATCCTCTCCGCGCCCGTGAATTCATTGAAAGCTTTAAGGAGAGGAGATTAGCTCCCATTAAGGCCCTTTCATATTTTGAAGTAGGCCATTCTCCTTAGTTGGAGAAGACCCTTTTGAATACTTGAATGAGCGAGAAATCCAGGGTTGACAACGTTTTAGAAGTATCACTTTGAGCCTTGCGTCACTTAGATTATTTCCCCTTGTTTGAAAATTCTACTTTCATTTCTTGAGCACGGGAGGCCGTCGTCTTCCGTGATAAGACAATCGAAGTTAGCTCTTTCAATACTTGCATTCGGACGATATTTGGACGACAGGTGAGCCCGAATTTTATTGCAGAATGCATTGCTTCTCTCTACACCTCCTCAAGCATCTAGCAAGTGCATTGCAGTATAATATACTGTTCATATTATGAACATTACACGGACGTAAAATTGGTGCATCAATGATACATTTGATGAAATAAACATTCTATGGACAATCCGCACTTACGACTGTAAATTCTTTTCTATCATTCGTCATAACGAGTTAATTTCATTAATGAGGTCATCTGCGGTTCATTCATCAAAAGTATGACGTTATTGAATATATTGAATAACATCAAATTTTTATGTTTTTCGGATTCTAATGATACCGATCATAGATATCAAATGATCGATATTGAAAATTAAAGGGGTGGCGTGTTTGAACCCCCAGTGGTGTACAATCGGACAGAGTAAGGTATGTGGTACTTCTCTTTTTGTATCATGCTCCAACAAATACAAGAACTAAACTTGATAGAAATGAATCATTCGAGTAGTTATTTTATGTTTCTCTAATTTAATGTGAGTGTAACTAACAATTCTCCTTGCTCATACGGTTGAATACCACAATGGAAACAAAACAAAGTACAAATACGTGCATTTATAATTTGTTGAAATCCCTCTAGTCGGTTTTCATACTTACTTTCTGCCTGTGGATATTCCCCTTTCAACCACTTATCGTTTTTATGTTGTACCTACCTCCACATTGGCGGAAGTACGATGGGTGGACTTGGTTTAGGTACTGGCCGAGTATTTTACTCCTTATACGCATCATAGTTATGGAAAGAAAGACCTTCTATTGCATGTTTTCATTGTTTTATAGAGTCCATTACTACGGAGGAAGCCAATATTGACGTTTCCTTCAGCTTTCAAATATTGGTTCGTCTCTCATGTACTTCAGTTTGGCTTGCGCTATTTTATTATCCCATTTGCTAAGAATACACAGTGAATACATCATGAACGAATGAGCAGTTTTTCGAAGTGACCTTCAAGGTTAAACCAACAGCTTAATGATTTTTCCCTGTTATGGCGAAGTTTACAACGTTTACTCAATTCATGCGCAAAATTGTTGTCCTTACAACTCCTAGGTTTATTCGTGTTACCTCAATTGGTGTGAGGACTTGATTATAGTGGCAACACATGTTCATCAGTAGGTACTTATCGTTTCAATTTCTTCGAGGCTTATGATTAAATCCTGGATTTACTAACTTCTCGATTCAGTAAATCCTGGATATAGCCTATCCCGAATTTAGTAAATCCTGGATGAAGTAGATCCTGGATTTAGAAAATCATGAGTTAAGTGAATTCGGGATTCAGTAAATCGTCGATATAGTCCATCGACAATATAACTTTTCGAGTCGAATTTTTGGAATTCCAATCAATCATTCTAACTGCTATTTCTTCCTCTATCCGAATCAAAAATAAAAAAATTTTCGAGTTGTGTCGAGGTTCATGAGTGAATCCTGGAATTAGTGAATCTTAGATTTAGCAAATCCTGAATTAGGTGAATCGATAAGATAACTTTTTCGAGTTATTCTGACGTTTCTGTGTCGAGGTTTTGGAATTCTGATGAGTCAATCTTACTCATTTAGCGAATTTTCGAAAAACTTCCTATTGTTCTCGGCTCAAAATTTTTAAACCTCGAATTTCCGAAACATTTTCATACGTAAATCCGTTTTAGACCAACCCGAGTTCACTGCCAAAAGTCACCAAAAGGGGGGTTTTCGGGAGTTTTAGGGGGGAGGATTACCCATAAATTCCCAAAATGAAAGTCCGACAAGTGACAGGTACCTCTTTTTTTTCGCTGAACACGATGGTGTTCAGAATTTGGATATCTTATTCTGTTGTCAAATCGAGCAGTTTGAAGATGAAGAAACGTGGTTGTTACTTGAGATGCTCTTCACGGCTTATCTGCCCTAATCTGATAACGGAATGAGATGTCGCCATTCTGACTTCACCATCGTGTTCAGCGTTGAAAAATCTACGTGTATAAGCTGAGGTGTTACATGTCAAAATATCTAGGCAACATTCACTATAAAACTAGTAGTTTCTTCAAAAATTCGTTCTTATAGACATGCTGGATCACTGTGTATTTATTTTTTTCAACCTGTATCCGAATCATAAATGAAACATTGTCGAGTTGTTCAAGTTTATGATAATTTACTGCATAAAGAAGATAATAACCCGTTGTGCCAAGAATTTGCAGGGTTTTTCCGTTATGACGATTCTAAAGAAATCAATGTGAGGTTAATCGAATTCTGCTCGGCGATGATTAACGAAAAGGGCGCTGTAAGGCCTCCTGAGTCTTCAGTTCTTTTACAACTTCAGTTTCCCAAACGACCATTTGATTTAATCCCATCAACTCTGACAAATGGCTCGAGTCGTAAAAACATTAGCGCTTCTTCTGAAATTCGTTACACTGAATCCAATAGTCTCCTCCCAGTTTTTACTGTCTGGATATTTTATTAAATTTTTTCCTGTTTTAATTTGCATTAAGCAAGTTTTTCTAACATGACAAGATGTACTTCGAGTATGTCCTTTGTTTCGTTACCAGTTAAGTTTTTTTTACACGTGTAGAGAGCCATGCAATTTGACAATTCAAGCTGTAAAATTATGTCCACCATCGGTGATTCAGATGGGAATATCGTACAATTCCGTCTTTTCCGTTTCATGCTGACCTGTAAATTCCTTACCTGGCGTTGCCAATAGCGAGAGATGTGAGGTCTCCGACGGCGAGCCTGTTTACTTTGAAAGAAGTTTCCACCGCCAGAGTGTTTGGTTTGATGTGAAGTACCACTATCCCTCTTCGGAGGTCCGTGTGAGTCTTTTTGCCTTTGCCATCGTAGAGTAGTTTGCCACTCCAAGTAGTTCTGACGAAAGAAGAAAAATAGAGCGGCACGTTTTATTTACCAATCCCATTTTAATGATCAATTTGACGTTTCATTATAACTGACCATCGAATTGTCATAGCTCACAATGACATGATAGTGGATGCACCTTGTGATGCACGAACGTACATCAAGTGATGCACCATGATACTGATGTTGGGTAAATATTGATTTACAGTTTTAGGATCAGTTGACATGTTTACAAAATTATTTTTAAAATAAACACCCACGATTGTCAGTACGCAGATATTATACATAGATATTATCACACTCAGATCACATTCTGATCTCTCAAGAACATCTGAAGAACAACGATTGGCCCTGGACTTTTGTCAATTGTTTTGAGTTGTTCGCACATGCTACTCATAGCTCACCAGATAAAACTCGTATTAAGGTATTTCGGTTAATGCATTTTTGAACTTCAGTTTTTGTTGGTGTGGAGTGTTAATAGCTTTAGAATGTATTCCAAGGTCTATTTCACAGGATGAGTTCGCGTAGGTATTACACTATTCGTCCAGTACGATTTAGACATAAAATGGGGGTCGTACCTGCAAAAGGTCAGGGCATTATGAATTTTTCACCTGTTGTTGAAAAATTAATGAATAGTAAGAAACCAGAAATGCAGCTTCCAAAGACTTGAGCGGCCGGAGTTACAGCCATAAAACCACTAAATGTTCGCACTTTTTCCGGGTTTTGCTCAATATCGCATTAAAGAAAGGATTTAAAGCCGGCCTTAAGATTATCTTCAGTTAAACTGACAGTGTTTGGGGCGCTTAAGCGTATCTGAGCCAAAACAGTCTCGAGAGTAGTCATGATATTCGAATCGCAAATGGACATGGCCCTAAAGATGTGTCCACACTATGCCGGCCGGCAAAGCCGAAGTAGTACGAGTATGGACGTGCCACTAGAGCCTGATGCAACGCTCAATCGTCCAAAATCTCGCGATGACGAAAAGTTGGTGTGATGAGGAGACGCTTTCGATTTTTCTCCTGTACAAGGATCGTCCTTCGTTGGGGGACAGCGCCCACAAAAATTACAAAATAAAATAAATCCACAGTGTTGCAGCAAATTTTCGATGAAATTACTGATTTTATGTAAAATGTGATGTTCGGAACATCTCATTAAACCATTTTTTGCCGAATAACAGCTCACATTATCAGAATGAGGAAAGAGTGGGGAGTGAGGAAAATATTTGAACATCCTTGTCTCTATTCTCGCCATTTTACCTGAATGAGCCGAATCTCCGATCATGATACGAACTTATAAGTATCAATTCAACAGTAACATGAGTAACAGTCTTAGTTTTCGGACGCGTGAAATTAGAGTGATTACTACCTAGTATCCCAGAGTCTAAATTCTTAATTATTGTCGACAATTACCATTAATATTTAACGTGTCATAACAATGAATTGGAGTGTTCACGATTGCAAATGTGAAACCACGCTCAGGAATATCACGACTCATATCCCTCAGCATAGGGAGACGATTTGAGCTTGAGGTTCCGCAGATGACATGGGGCCGAAGTATTGGAATTAGAGGAACGGACAATGTTGGTCGGCGGGAGCGATCCGTTTCCGACTATTGTTTCGAAGGATTTGACTCGGGAGAGCTATTAATAGAGAGATGGCGTGAGAGCCGGCGTCAGAGCTGTCTGGGGGTTACTTGATCGTTTGTAACCTGCACTTTGAAAGACGGACGTTTTATCCAACAGTACGGAATGTGGGTCACTCTGCGTGTTCTTCATACAAATCCGAAATTCGGATGTTCAGAGAATATCTAACACCAGACGCTTCCAAGGCTGAGCGATCAATGACCGCACTAATTGACGACGGTATTTAGTAAGACAACAGTTTACTATTTTCTGTACAGATCACCTTCTGCATTGGCGGAACTAAGAGGGTATAGGGTAGGGATGTATAAAAAGTATCGATACTTTTTGATACTTTTTTGTGTGCAATGTATCGGGATACTTTTTCTCTTTTGCGGTTCAACACCAACACTTTTTTCAAGGATCTTCACTTACTTCCAGTAGGTAAGTGGGGGAAATCATGCCAGCTTGGTGATCCCTCTGATAAATTTACTTCAAGGTAAAATTCAAATGGCGCGGCCTAAAACTCCAATTGGCGTCGATGTAAATCCAAGTATTTTCAAGGGTAAGTATACAAGATTGATTCAATCCACTGGAGAAAAACAAATTTGACCCCTGATTCAAGATGGTCCATTTTTCTTCTCATTCATCGTGAGCTACACAGTGCAGAACTGTTGGAGGAAATCAGGGATGAACATAAGAAGAGAGGGGCCCGTTCTCCCGATAATACGGCCACATCGTCGGCCAGTAGGATGAGGACTCTGTTTGGTCACCTCATGACAGCCTTGTTCAGGAAGCTATAGCAGCCCCCGGAGTAGAGTAAGACCAAACGAAATAAAACAGTATTTCGACCTACCAATCTCTCCCAGGTCTACTCATCCCATAAAGTTCTAACTTCAATCCCAGTATCGCACTCCTGTCCTTTTAACTGTGGCTCTCAAATATTTAATAACCCCCGCTTTCTCAGTTTCATCAGACAGAGTGGCGTCAAACATCAATCTTACTGTGCCTGAAGCAGGAGCCGCATGACTGCAGAACATGTCAAGCAGCGGGTTGTGTTGGCAACCATAAACGACAAATATTGTTTAAAGTTACTCCTACCAAAAAGTACGACCGACCTAATAAGTGTTCTTAAATTCAAATTGTTCAAGTATTTTTCAAATAAATTTTTTTACATAAAGTAAAAAATTTGGAACTTTTATAATTTTGAGTTTGTAAAAATTATCGATACTTGAATGTATCGATATACTTTTTGAAGGAATCGGCTTGATACTTTACGATCCTTCAAAGTATCATACACCCCTAGTCTGGGGTAGGCTTAGCCCCCCCCCCCCCCTTGAGCAATTTTATTTTTATTTCGGCTTCCCTATAAACCCCCACCCCTATGCATCGGATCCGGAACTGAACCCCCCTATGTCCTTCCCCGACACGGAAACATTTAAATACGGGAGAAGGGTTCGATCCATTGAGCCGTTTTTGCGTGATTGAAGGACAGACAAACAGAGAGACAGACACCAAATTCACAATCGGCATGGTTCGACTCCATTTCACGCGAAACGAATAACTGTAGTGTAATTTTTTGAAAATATCCAAGGAACACGAAAATCGTCTCTAAATTTAGTTATATTAGTAGATTAGACTCGAGAAATTCATCAAACTGACAATTGATTAGAGGAGTGAAATGTTGAATATTACAACAAATTTTTCGTTGTTTTTTGGATAGCCCTTGAATGATTAACAAAAAATTTGCCAAAAATAATATCGAGAATACGATTCTAAACCATATAAACGAAATCATTTCTGCCCTCCTCCCACCCCCCCCCCCCCCACAGCGTACTAAGGGGTATTCTATTCTCTCTAGACTACTGGAGGCTGCAGCCGCCCTCAGACTTTCATCCTAGTTACGCAATGGCCTTCTGTCTGGATTGTTGTCCTTGTCAGTTCCATAACCAGTGAAAAGTTTCAAGAATCATCCTCGGCATGGTTCGAGCATCCCCTGACTCAAATCTGGTTCAATTCAACTGAAGGGCGTGTCTGATGAATGAAATTCGAATGTCAAATTCAGTAGTCGTTCACTACCTAATCAATGCTTTTTCATGTCCTCAAGCAATTAGAAACGAATTTGCCGTAATTAATCAACGACTTGAACGTTATTTTTGATTATGGTGTTAAGGGTCGAAATCCCCTTCACGGGTGATAATTGAACGAAAATATTATTGTTAGATCAAGTTATTACAGAGAAGATTGGAGACTCAGGTGGTCTTCTCAAAGTCTTACTCGTGGCACTCTGTTAACAGAAACATATTATCTACTAAGCACGAAGTAATTTTCATCTACCAACTTTAGGAGTTAGAGCGGACGGGTCTTGCAAGTTGGAGCTTGCGGTCAGCCAGGAATTATGCATTGAAAGCCGCGAGTCAAAGTGTTAAGCCCTCCGGACAATGTTTGACTCCGGAGATGGAAAAACTTGTGGAAGTGAGTGAACTTGTGGGAGAATGGACTATGAGAGAAAGAGAGAGAAAACATGCTTTACTATCCCAAATTCATCATATTCTAACATAGCGGAGTTTTAGACAACGAATATAATATATAATATTATTAATGAAGTAACAGATTAAATGAGGTGTTTATTGACCAATGACATGTTAATTATTTTAATGAAAATAAGATGTCCAAGAAATGTCGGACCCTCGATTCCTTTCAACAGCCATTTCTCAATGTAGAAAATAATGAACCGACATGAATAAATTTGCAGTGTTCTTACAAGACGACAAAATTGGTATTTAATACAAAGTATACTTGCCATCTGTTTTTGTCGCAGTTTTCGTTATGTTGTATTGTTGGATTATAAAACCTCAAACTGACAGAAGTGAACGTTGTTCTAGTGATCTAAGAAGAATGACCGTCTACGGCATTGGTATCTATATCACGTAGTAACGTGTCAGCTACAGTTGCGTAGTTCTCGTCTTACTACAACTTCTTCCTCATCCAGGGGCTCGTACAATTTGCTAATCCGATTTTCATGCGGTACTGTGCAGTAAGGTCGTTGGTCCGTAACGACTTTCCGGAGGTCCAATATTGTGGCTGGACGGTCGCGGGCAGCTCTTATGGGGGATTAGCAATTAACCACAGTCTCCTCTGGGGGCTCGGTTTCCACATCGAGATTAGAAAAGGCTTTCCGCCTTACGTTGCCCCTGCAAACCGCTTTTATAGGTTTCAGCGCCTAGATTCTGTTTAACCGGAAAACGCTGTGGAGCTCAATTGAGCCCACAACAGATCCAACGGTAGATGTGTGCCAGTGTAAGACAAAAGTGACAACGATTCAAACGTTCCCTCGACACTGGGATCTGATGATTGAACGGTTCTGAATCCTACTCCACTCCCAATCCTAGAAAGAGTTCCTTGAATATGGATAATATTTAAGGAGTATCCAAGAATCCATCCAGTACCATTTCAAGTGAAGAGTCTATCGTAATAAATTGAAAATAGGAAGACTTGATAATTATTTAATTCGTAAAATACGTCAGTCAGAAGAAATATTAAACTATAATTAAATATTTTGGTGAGTTGGAATAAGATTGTTAGTAAAAAGAATCCCCAACCAGGACCGAAGAGTAAACTTAAATCAGCGTTCAGTTTTATGGAAAGATTCCTGTCAAATTGTCAAAAAACAAAAGAAACATGAGATTGACGTTCAAAGTAAAAGTGAGAAAGTATCATGACATGATACTTTCTCACTTTTACATTGTAGTCTTGATTATTTTGGTAAAACTGGTAAGAAAGTAGGAATAAGACTAAAAAAAAAAAGAATTAAATAAGGAGCAAGCCACTTGGATGAATCTTAGCCATTAACATTTTGAAAGAAAAGAAAATTGTTATTAAACATGCATTTTACTAGTTCGAAATTATTGAAATTGAAGAAGAGGTTCTGAACTTTTCACTATAATACTGAATGTGCCAAAAATGCCAAAACCATGAATGTGCCAAAAATGCCTAAACCATGAATGTGCCAAAAATCGAAATTTGAGTTCGGCATCACTTGCGAGGGACCTCCCCTATTTATGAAAATTCTTAGAAATGCTCAGGTGCTTTCTTAGGATTTCCAAGGATTTTCTAAGCACTTCTAAGGATTTTTCATAGATTTTTCATATTGGATTTTATAACGCCCGATTGTAATAATTATTTATTAGAAGAATTACTTATTGCAAGAGAATCCCATTGGAAATTCTAGAGCGGTTTCCCGGTGTCATTCCAATGAGGATGTACTCGTAGGCTTTAGTGTACTGTATGTTTGGGATCGAAACACAAGGTGATTCATTTTCTTGAGGGTTGTTCGTTATTAGCGAATTTATTGTCTCGGTCAACTACGAAGGTTCATTTACAATCGATGGATGTAATAAAATCAAATTTTCATAGTCACGACGACGCCGCAGGTATCGATCGGTTCATCGAGGATCTGTACCTAAACGATACCTGTCAAAAGCATCAGTGACCGAAAATGAAGTAATTCGCGTCCCGCAAACTTTAATAGAACTTTCGCCATCAATTATCCATCGTTTCTTAAGGTGACATAATGTCCTCTGAGGTTTCAACTTGGACAATTAACTAAAAGCAAGGGAAGGCCTCTAAATTATGCACCAGTTCATCAGGGAGGTAATGAACTTTCGAAAGAGGATATTGATTGGGGTTGGTTGGTTGTGTCTTGTAATGGACTAGCCCGTTGACCTATTGGTTCCTTGAGTGGTTTGAGTTGGTCAAGATACTCATGAAGTCGTACCATTATATTTTGGTGCAATTGGTCATGTCATCAAAATGTCTCACTTTCTCGCTTCTTTATGACTGTACAATTTCAGAGCTCGAAAAAGCGAGAATTATGAAACATAGGAAGTTGCTATTTATATATTTCATTACTACTCATTCATTTATTTTATTTTGGTTCAGAAATTTAAGTGTCTAATTCCCAGTTGTAAATAACGCATGAAAATTAATTCAGGTAAATGAAAATCTCTCTACTTCGTCAGTTATCACTTGGACGTTTGAACGAATTGAACACTTCCAGGTGAATCTATCGGGCGTCCCGTATAACTTGAAAAATGTATTTTTATCTCCACGTTACGGAAATTGGTCTGATTGAAAATATTGCAGATCGTGGTATATTTGTCTGTAGACGTTGATGGAAGAGAAATAAAACATCTTCTCAAACGACCGGGAGGCGTTAGTGAGAGGAGGAACTCTTATCTTCTTCCATCTCACCTTTAGGTCGAGATTTACCGCGTTTCCTTCCATACCGGCTCCCCTTTATATCAAATATCAAAAAGAGAGATAACGGCATCATTTATACTCTTTACGGACTACTTAAGGACATTGAGGAGTAGGAAAAGTCCGCATTTTTTTGCGATTCTGTTACAGAACTTGGAATTTGTTTTACTACTGTTGTACCTACCGCTCTGTACGCGTGATTAGACGTGTTTCACTCATGTATTTAGGTGAAGGTACATAATATTATGGAATAACGTTCCTGGGGATTCAGAGTCGAGGCGGCAGGTGATGTTAAGTATGCGAAATTCGCGAACCGCCGCTTATGTTCCAACTAATCAGGAAACCTTAGGTTGCGACCCCAGCAGGTGGTAAGTTTGGGCAAGTTTGGTGGGGAGGTTGCTGATAAGGTTCCCTCTGTAACTCGTGGCTGAGCTTCGCAGAGACTCGAATTCGATCTCAAATTGTTCACATTTCAATAAATAAAAATAAAATAGTACAGCCAGAACGAGATATTAATTTGCTGCACAAGTTGAGAACCGAACGGTACCGAGTGTACGGTTACCGTACTTCACGAAACGCTTTTTTCAGATATCCATATCTCGGCTCCTTTTCGACCGATCAACTTGAAATTTGGTGTGGATCTATTTGGTATGTATAATAGAAAGCCCTGAAAATTTGAAGTCGCTAGGTCTAAAGGGAGCCAAGTTGTATAACTTCAAAATCCTGCTTTTCGCCCCTACATTGTTCTTCTCCTATTCAGCTAGGCAGCTGCTCTCCACCTTCACCGATAGACTTGAAATTTTGCACGGAGCTTTGTTTAAACTTCAGACCGGCCTTTTAAAGATTTAAACCATTATCTGAACCCCAATAAAATTCGATTAACAAAAACATCAATTTTAGGCTACTTGTATCTAGTGTATTAGTTGTATTTAGTGCTACTTAGGTATATTGTCCACTTTGAGGAGTCTACAGCATGGGAAACAGGACCAATCGACTTGAGATTTTGCCCAGACCTTGTTTTTAACATGGCTCAGTGCAATTTGAAAGATTTAACACATTATCTCAACACAAGAAAATTTACTCTGCTCCGAGAAGGTAAGGAATCTTTACATGGGTAGTAAAACGATAGTAAAGTTACGGAGTAAGCTAATAACCGACGTTGGTGTAGTAACGGATCTTATCGAAAGTATTCAAGTTCTAAATAGCCTGTATTAGAGTGGAGATTCCAAAAATATGCCACCATCTACTCCCCGAGCTGTACAAATTTGAATCTACGGAAGGATTTGAACGATGCCTCCCACAAGGAACATCTGGTCACGTAGATACGAGAATGGGGTTATTCACCGACGACGGGAGAGGGAAAAAATTCGTCGTTCACTTCTCAATATTCACCCGTGTTGACATTTGTACCCGTAGAATTTAATCCCTAACACCTTCTATTATTATGAAATTCCTGGATCTCCTAAGACGGTGGGAATCTCTTAATAAAAGACCGAGGCTCTATCTCCTCAGCCCTTCGAGCTTTCCCACTCGTGTAATCGCTATTCTCGCGAGTGATGACGTCAAACGAATCGGGCGTCTTCCTCAGCTATTTAATAATTGAAAAAAACCTCCCTCGACTTGGAGTTGTTAACCCTTCGATGTTGGTTACGGACGTTCAGGGGACTTTTCTTCTCTACACATATGAGGGCCAAGGACTAATTCAAATACCACTTCTAAATAATTTTGTGCTTTGATGGATTTCGGGGTCTCGTCAGGATATTTCATGTTTTGAGAGTGGGTGGAATGAAATGGGGGCCAAGAAAAATCATTTCTGCAACGTAAAAGTGTTGGAAGCCCAAGAAAAGTTGATTCGAATTCCGTTTGATATCCACGCTAAAGAACCATCTTCCATCTGATGGTCCTCGTGTCAGTAGTAACGACTAATGTAACAATCTCAATTTAAGAATTCCTTCTTCCAGCACTGAGTTCTATAACCGAGTTTCTTTGTGCCGAGTTTCTTTATTTCAAACCATGGACTTTATAAGTATGGATCTGAAAATCACAATCATGCAAGTTAACTGAAAATTAAAATTATCAATGTTATCAATGGATGGTTATCCCCTCAACCTAGTCCTTCATAGAACTGACGTCGTATCCTTATCATTCTTCACCACTTTTCTCAATATCATTTTCATCGTTCCGTCAGAATGTTCACAGGTAGAAGTGAGGCTTATATACATTTAAAAATAAATGAATTATCCTCCCATTCTTGATGGCTCAAGCTGGATATCACAAGTGCGCCAAAACGAGCTTTATCCTCATTAAAAGCCCGTTCGAATGTGGACTATTACCGCAACTGGTTCCATATCCTTTCAGGAGGGCTTGTGCGCCAGGGTTTTCCTCCTTTCAATCCATCACATTGCTTCTTTTCAGTCTCATTTTGAGCTCTGGCGCGATCGCATGTTTTGTTACTCAATTTTATCGACTGTTATTGATTGAAAACATAAAAATAAAAACATGAACGTGAGTGTTACATCTTCAGAAAATGGAAAAGGATTGTTCCAAGTGGAAGAGAAATGTCGAAAAAGAAAGGAGGAAAGTACGTAGTACCTACGAGTAGTAGCTTCATTATCCACCCCAGTCTATGTTTATTTAAGTTGTTGTTAGTTCACAATCAATAGATTTGATTTTACAAGGATTTGATTGCAGCAAATGCCGAAGGCTCAGCTGCAGCACCAGAAGAAGAAATGTTTTGTGAAGGGCACGAAAATTAAAACATTACCGACAGAGTTTGAATTTTATCGTATTTGAATATGAATTTCATTGTACTTTATTCATTTATTTGTTTTATCATTTGATGAGAAGGAGTGTGTCTTTGTTTCATTATGTTTTATATTGGTTTGATCGGTTTTATGAACAAATAAACATATCAAGTTCCTTTCACCATTGAAGTTGATTTTTCATAACAACCTATATCCCCATGTCGTTGTTACAGAACTTCCTTCATCATTGGTCATGACAAAAGGTTTCATATCCAAATTTAAACCACAATTTTACGAATGGACGAAGAAGCCGTGATCAGATTTTCGAATCTTTATTCTTACAGTCATAATATACCTACTATATTTAATTGAAAATCGCATATCGTGCCTTACTGCAAAAGGGCCTTTGTCTGGTTTCACTCATTTCTCAGTCTTCAGGACATACTAGTAATGTATTGTATTGTGTTGTTTATGAAACCTTTTTTGCTGTATTCCTTAGAATCTATAAACGAAATTTAACAGAATAAATGAACGGAAAATTGAATTACGAGGCGAAATATTTAATATTCTACGTAGATTTGTATTGAATTGACTTGTATTTAATATTCCACGCAAAGTATCTATTGAAATAATATTATAGATTATATTATAATCTATTGACATAGTACCTATCTATTCTCTCATAAGATGACTTTCGTTATTCATGGATTGACGGGAGAACCTGGGTTGGTCGGGACAAAAATTTGATAGTGGCTAAAATGGTAGGTCATATAGAATCGTACTCACACAGTGCAATTGTGGGAGTGGAAATACAAATCTTCTAGTTCGTATGTACTCATCATAGACTGCTTGGTGTCTGATTCCTGTAACACACAAATAATCACTAAATGACTCATTGGTACAGCCAATAATAGGGCCCTAGGAATTGTCTTGACTCCATCCCTCATCTAGAACCACAGATCACAGATCTGACACTGTACTCAATTATGAGGATCATATTTATGTAATATTAAATAAAATTAGTACTTAATTGAAATTGAACTCTACTGTTACCCTACTGCGGTACAAATGGATTTCTATTCAGTTCGGTAATTCATAAACATCATGACATCTATGAAACCTACAGTGATATACTTTAGCAAAATTTATATCTAGGTATTCCATTAAAGTTTGAAACGTACTTCACTCAATTTGTCATCGAACTCCGTCGCTAAGGCAAGTAGTTCCGGTGGGAGAACTTCAGATTCTGCAATATAGGAGAGAGTGTTACGTATTCAAATACAGCTGTTTGTCAAAATCATGATTGAGTTTTCAAAACTTCTATCTCATACAATGACAGGAAAGCAGACAACTGTCAGAACTAGATTTAGAATTGCCAATCAAATATTATGACCTCGCTAAATGGATGTTTGCTATTATCTTATATACAGTTACAGTCTGTTCATTCTTCAAAAAATAAAAAAAAATAAAAAAATAAATAAAAAATAAGGCTAAATTAACCCAAAGTCGGAAATGGAGTACCAGACGATCACTTTTGGGGAGTGCAGAGTGACGTTGTCGTGGGTTATGATCGGCCCAGTAAATTTGCTAATAAACTGCCCTTGAAAGGTAGTATTATTACTGGAGTATTACTACTGGAAAAACTTGACTTCTCAGGGATTCGGTTCAACATTTCCTGCGTACGATGCCCTGTGTTCCCGACCAAACCGTGGTTTCGACTAAAAACTGCTCGATCCCTCGGACATAATGCGACCACCCCTGGGTTCTCAACGAAAATGCATTGTGTGTTTTGTCGCACCCTATACCGTTTTACGTACCGCCAAATAGATGAAATAGATTTCTTAATATATATGTCAGGAGTATGTACCTGGATTAATTTGGGCCAACGAAATTCCTTGCCTTTATTTCCGTCCATCGCCAGTTCAAGTTGTTCTCAAACCAGACATACCTATAGTTACACTTTCCTAGATTTGTAACGCTCAAAATTCTCTATCCAACAGAGATAACCTCGAGTGCTAACTCGAATCGGAGATTTTTTGGAGTTGTCACTCTCAACCAGCAGGAATGGAATTTTCATCCCAAATGAACACCTTGACTCGATTACAACTCAAGTTCTTTCGAGTATGTTCGAAGTTTTCGAGTCAAACACTGGTCTTGTCAAAGGTCCAGGATTAACTAAACGTAGGATGATTGACTTGAATCCTGGATTTACTAAAATTTACTAAATCCTGTATCAAATCGAAGTTTTAATAATATTAGATCCTGGATTTCGTAAATAATACGAATTTAAAAAAACAATTGTTTAATACGAGTACTTTTGAGACTGAACGATGAGGGACGAATTCAAAAATCTTGGAAGCGGTCAGTCAGAAGTTGTTCTTATAGTGAGAATGCGCCTTCGATCATATCACGCTCAGCGACTTTACGTCTCATTTCCCTTCGATCTATTCATCCGATTAGCAATAATTATTAATGATTAGCAATAATAGCTAATCGGATGAATAGAATTAACAATTATTGTTAATTAACGTCCTTTAAAATGAATTTTAAATATAAAATTTGTTAACATTTAAATTGAAACATTACATTTAAAACTGGGATGTATCATTCTACGTTCTCAAAGAGTGCATTGCCGTCTTCAAATTTAAATTCGAATTGCGGGAGTTTTTTAATTCAAATTTTGCTCATTTTGAAGCGAAACGTGGTGACAAAGTTAGCAACTATTTTAGGTCGGATTGCTCTTAAACAGCTTTACGACCTTGTGAAATTCTCCCGTTTCATAATATTGAGCATACTCGTTTTCATACCCTTTTCACACTCGAGGTTTGTAAAATCAATTTTAAAAAATTTGTTATTTTAAATGGATGAGGTTTGTTATACTGCATTCAAGTGAGAAGGTGAATTAGAATTGTTCAAGTATAGTATAGGTAGCGATATTGAAAACGTAAGAGGGTGTTCCTTGCAACATAACAGAACATATTTAACCACCGCCAGCCACTAAATCAACGAGTAGTGTCAATTTTCACAGCCACTCCAAGTATTAGCTCCTATATGATATTGTCACATCCATAAAACATCATCTCCGACTTTTCTATATTTCTAATCCCTCCCACCTTCTTCCTCGCACCGACTGAAAGACACTTTCTGAGATGAGAAGAACCCCCTTAATCGGAAAGAAAGCGTCGGAACCTTTGGATTTGAAAGGGGGTGAAATAAGGGAAAGCACATTTCATAGATTCCACCGGAATTGTTTCCCACAGAATTAAACGATACCAACGAGACCGCTTTTGCACTCGAGTCAAAAGCCCGTTGAAAATATCCTTAGAGTACATGGGGGAGGCTGTCGGTTGAAGAAATATTATTTTATCTCTCAGTAAGAGCTTTTCTCCTCAAGACCGTAGTTTGCCTTTGTTTCTGAGTCGGGGAGCAATATAATAATGTCAAATTATTACGGTTTATAGCGGCTTTTCAACCGAATTGGGTTTCGTAACAGGTACCTGACGATCTTACGAGTCTGGTTTTCTAGGGCTAGTAATTTTTTACGATGACCGTTTCAGTCATTGTTACATCTACGTGTATGTGATTACATAGGAGGGGTTGCAAAATGGTCAGTATCTTCATCATATGGGCCATTCTCTCAGAAACCGACATTTTCAGATCTCAATGTTAAAAAAACTCTGCAAATTCTTGACACAATGGTTTATTCTCTTCTTTGAGCAGATCACCCCAATCTAATTAACGAACTGATAGATGAAACTGCTGCTCATCATAAAAATTTAATGCAAAATAAAAGGTATTGTTTAAATAATTTACAGATATGAAACCTAGTGAATATTGCATTGTTATCCATGGTTGCATCTGCGCATCCATGCATTGCATTGTTATCCGCAGATGAATCTGCGACCCATGTTTAAAATTTCAAGACTGGCTCTTCATACAAAGTTAATTTGTTTAAACAATTTTACAGAACCCAACCTGAACACCCTATCAACCAACGAAATTACTATGTGTCGTTTATCAACCTAAGTACCTGTATAATATCAATATTAGTACCTCTGTATATAGAACAAAAACGACTGAACCCCGTAATTATCCTACCTAACCTGATCCAACTGTAGATAACGGGACTCCCTACCTACCTATTCATTGATAAAAGGGTAGCAAATATCCAAAGAAACAAAATGTACCGTTCTAGGCTCATAAATTTATCCAGAACGGGGTTTCGGTAGGCCACGAATGTTTATCGACCATCCTATTTCATTCAAATTTTGTTGTATTCATGCATTGCGGGAGGACCGTCGACAATAAGCCTAGAAAGTAGATGAACTAGCTTATCACTCACCTTTTAAGTACTCCTACCGAAGAAACAACTCGAAGTAATCCAATGGCAAATCACCAACACTCGCGTTTTGTATCGGAAAGGCCATAGCACTGACCCGTTGTTATCGAGGTTCATTCCGACATCGCGAACACCCCGAAACTCACGATTCAATTCAAAAGAAGGGGAAGACCAAAATGAGTTGAATCCGTCGATATCTTGATGCAAAATTACACTTTGTAAACTCAGCTAATTAAAATTAATCTTATCGAATTCTGATAAGAAGTTGAATTCAAATCAATCTTATCAGTGTGCCTTAGAAAGATAGTTCACGTGGAGAAATTTGAAATTTTGAAATTTTCAAAAAAACCATAGAAGAATAGGCACAGAAGCGGCTGCGGTCGGGAACTGCGCAGTTACGCACTGCCTACTTGATTGGCCACTAATTATTTTCCTCTGAAGTATAATATTCTCATATATTATACGAGAAGCTTACGTGATTATGTATGAAGTAGCCACAGTATTACATTCATGTTGAACAGTTTTGAAATCATTATTAATCTATTTATTACATTTTGTTTTGTTTAACCAAAGGTGCCAATAAGGAACTTGGCAAACCTTCTCCATGTGAACTATCTTACTGATAAGATTGATTGACTGATAAGATTGATAAGATTGACTGATAAGATTGATTTGAATTCAACTTCTTATCAGAATTCGATAACATTAAAATTAATCTTATCGAATTCTGATAAGAATTCGAATTCAAATTAATCTTATCAGTGTGCGTTTATACAATAAGATTGATATCCCTACATATTCCTTTAGTTCACATGGAGAAGGTTTACCAGGTCGGTTATCAGCACCTGTGGTTAAACAAAACAAAATGTAAGAAATATGTTAATATTGATTTCAAAACTCTTCAACATGAATGTAATACTTTGGTATAGTGACGTACGCTTCTCATATGATGTGGGGGAATGGTGATTTGGGGAAAAATAATTCGGCAGTCGATCAAGTCGGCAGTGCATACTGGAAAATGAAACTGTTAACTGCGCAGTTTCAGTGTCCCGACCACAGCCGTTTCTGTGCCGTTACTTCTGTGTTTTTTTTTTCTATTTTGATTTTGATTTTGCATCAAGATATCGACGGATTCAACTCTTTTTCGTCTTTCACCACTTTAGAATTGAATCGTGAGTTTCGGGGTGTTCGCGATGTCGGAATGAACCTCGATAACAACGGGACAGTGCTATGGCCTTTTCGATACAAAACGCGAGTGTTGGTGATGTGCAATTGGATTACTTCGAGTTGTTTCTTTGGTAGGAGTATTTAAAAGGTGAGTGATAAGCTAGTTCATCTACTTTCTAGGCTTATTGTCGACGGTCCTCCCGCAATGCATGAATACAACAAAATTTGCAAGAACTAGGGATGTCGATAAACATTCGTGGCCGACCGAAACCCCGTTCTGGATAAATTTATGAGCCTAGAACGTTACATTTTGTTTCTTTGGATATTTGCTACCCTTTTATCAATGAATAGGTAGGTAGGGAGTCCCGTTATCTACAGTTGTATCAGGTTAGGTTGGTCCAACAGGTTATATACGGGGTTCAATCGTTTTTGTTAACTATACACAGGTATGTAATAATATTAATATTATACAGGTACTTAGGTTGATGAACGACACATAGCAATAGTAATTTCGTTTGTTGATAGGTTTTCAAGTTGGAATTGTAATGAGCTAATCCAATCGGAAGGTAGGAAACCATTTCCTGAATTCCGTAGTTACGAGGCGCTACAAAAATCGATCATCTTCGGGGTAAAATCAGCTCTATGTTGATCACTAGGATTCAATGGATAGTTGAGGAGTTATAAGTTATCGGGTTGTTGGTTCTGGTACAACTTCTGGTTTTCCGGTTTTTCAGCAGGATGGTGGGTAGTACCACTCGTAAATCAGATGGTTATATCAACGAAATTATTATTATTAATTACTTCTGCCCGAGCAGTCCATACGGTGTATGATCAACTACATACTCCAAACTGGGTATCCAAATCTATTCCAATATCCAAATAATGACGTTAGTTCGTAGTTGGAACATTACAACTAATAATTAAGCAACTCCTCTATACGTATAGGTAGCCCTCGTACCCACTAAGGATATGATAATTGGAGGATATATTAGGTGGATGTTGATCATACCTAGGAAGAACTGAGGTTTGTGTTCTGCTGGTCCAGTCCGGCTGCGATTTTTTAAACCCTCACCACAGAAAACCCTACTATACTACGTATACTACTATACTATACTACTATACCCTCACTGTTAGCACTCACAGGTCCTGGCAGAGACTGACTAGGGACGTGCTGGCGGGTTCGATCAGGAGAAATGAGAGCTGTACAATAGGAAAGGGATTCTAGGAAAACCTGTTGGTTATTGAAAAGGTTTGATTTGTATGGACTTCTACGTATTAGAAGGAGGCTCTGCTTCGCTTGCAGGAACATACTTGCCCGTTTGCTGCTCGAATGAATGAATGAATGACAGGTTCTAGATATTCAAGGGACAATAAGAAAGGGAGTTCCAAGTATTCTGTAGAAGGGGGGTAGAACAATAACAGGAAGCTACTGGTGAGCTACCTGCTCCAGAGATTTACACTTTTAGAACCCAGAAAACCACATCAACCGACACAAAAATATTTTTACACCACACATTTTAACTTGGTGCTCCATCAATAATATTTACAGCAACTCCAAAACTCCAAAATGATTATTTCTGAAACATCTGAAACGATAAATTACACTATTCTGTTTTAAAAACAAAATTTGTTATCGCTTAAGAACAATATAAATTCAAGGTAAATAAGTCTGCAAAACAGGCAATTTTTCCCCCAAAAGTACAAATTTTATGCTACGGTCATTTTTCTAGTCTCGTACTGGCCAAACTACTGTTCCTACAAAAAGGTCATGAGAGAATAATTTGAAGACAATTTGAAGACTACACGCTTCAATTTAAGACCAAAATGGTGCTTCTAGAACGGAAGGTTTTCTAAAAAACTAACAAACTAGCTGGTAGTTTGGTAGTTTTTGAGAAAACCTTTCTTTTACTGTCGGTCTCTTTTGGCTCCAGTTCCAAAACTATTCGTCCGATCCAAAATTTCTTGTTTTCTCCTAAAAGCTAGTTAATTTCACATTCAGTACCCTTATATGAAATGTTACTCAAGCCCCCTAAATTACCCATGCCATCTCGCTAAAAAAGTATTGTGATATCCACGTGTTTGTGGCCAACTGTTCGTTATCACTCCGAAAATATCTGTCCAATTCAAAATTTATTTTCTTCAGCCCAAACCTGGTTGAATTTACTATCAGACCTCATATTATGGGTGTCTTAGCGTGCTGGCATGGGTATTTTAAGGGACTTGATTAACATTTCATATATTAGGTCTGCAAGTCAAATTAACTAGCTTTGAGATGAAATAAAGAAATTTTGGATCGAACAAATAGTTTTAGAGCTTTATCACAAAGAGTCCGATAAAACCCCAGAATTAAACACTTTTTGGGAAATTAAAACATAAGACTAAGATATAAAACCTTTTCGAGCCTGGACTCGGACGGAGAATGACAAATTGTCTATTTAAACTTTTTTTCTATTGAATAAACTCATGAATCGTAAAATTGAGAAAAGTGGTTCTAGATAAAGTCAAATAAAATAATTTAAAAAAAAGTTCAACTCAAAAAATTATGATGGGGCTTGGAAAATGTCGCTTTCTGGGAGAATGCCCTATATGACGGATACTGGCATTATCAGTGCCTTAATAATATTATATTATTAAATAATATATTAAGACACTGATAATACCAGTATCCGTCATATGATGAAGATACTTAGCATGAACTAAAATTTAGTTATATGACGAGTATTCCAAATAAATGAATAATGAAGTTAGGTTTACCTCTACCTTCACACGATAGCGTTATCCTAATGATTGCAAAATTGTGCCACGTGCCGAACTAATACCCAGAGATATGTATAAGTTCAAACTTTTCATTAATTGAGTTGTTTCTCTGGTTTGGAGTGAGGGAATAGAGAGCACCGACTTTTGTTAGGCGGAAAGTTCAGCGCTAACAAGGTTTAATTATGTATGAGGGTTTGGTGGACTGGATTCACATGATTAAATTCATCAAATGCCACCTAGTTCTTTGGTTTGCGCATAAGCGTTTTGGTAATGAATGACATGTGCCTGTGGGACTGTGGAGGGCTGTGATCGAGGAACCCAATTCAAGATGGGAGTCGAGGATTACACCGTGAAGGACGTGAAAAGAAAGCGAGTGGGAGAATGACGGACGGGGAAAAAAGAATCTGAGTCGGGAGACTGGGCCAGCATGAAAACGTTGGTTCAGTCCCCAGGGCGTAAACCTGGATGAGTTTCGACCGGAGGACGACATACTCGTATGCATCATTTACCTCGCGGAACCTTTGTGGGAACGCCCTTCCGCCCCTCAGACGCTAACCCGCCCAACACCGGCCGCTGGTCAGGGGATCTTTTATGCGTTGATTTATGGCTCTACACTAGCAAAGCATCTCATTCTTCCTTTTTTCTCGCCCTCCCTTGGTCCACGGGAGATGAGAGATTGTCGCCAATGATGAATGGAGTCGAAATGAATAACGTCCTTGTTCCTCTTTTTTTTCGGATAAAATCCGCGAGCGTCAGGTGAATCCGAGGGCGGTTAGAGTGTATGGTTTACTTAAGCGGTGAAAAATGGTTCTTTTCATGTTACTGTGCCCCACACGTGTAGATTTACCTTTATTTTGAAGTAAATCAAAATACAAAATGTCACACTCCTTGTTTGCTCAGTGATCACAGAGCACATACAATGTTGAAACCCCTGTAATGGACTACCTGTACCTAAAGATGCTCGCGGAGTTGTGACCCAAACTTGCAGATCTGAATTGAAGTGAGGATTGTCTTCACAAAGATAGAAACACTGAATATAGATCCTGGTATTCTTTGTGAATAACTTGCTCAGTACAATGCTAACAAGCTCAACTTCAACAGCATGTCATCCAATTAACAGCGAACTGGTTTCCTATGTATTCAAGAACGTTACACCGGCTTAATCCATTCAGAGAGTTTTGAATTGCTCAAGCTTGGTAATTTGGTCCGACACAAAACGTTTGACTGCATGTGTATTCAAGAACGTGTTTCAATAATAATTATTGAAACACGTTCTTGACATACACATTTCCCCCCCAATTCCCCAATATGTACTTATTAGATGTGTAGTAATAAAAACATCTTACCATGGCGCCAATGGGAGATACCGAAACGGATACGGTGCTTGTGAAGTGGTTAGGACATCTCTTTAGCTCAAACTCAAGCTCAAATTTGCACAAAAAATCCGTTTTGGCAATCGAAAGGCTAAGCTCGTAGACGGGCAGAATCGGACCACTCTAAGGAGGGGTTTTGTGGAGCTTGGGGGGGGGGGGGGGGATTACCCATAAATTCCCAAAATGATACAGTCTGACAAGTGGTACCTCATTTCAAAAGTGTTTTTACGTTGAACACGATGGTGAAATCAGAACTGCGATACCTTATTTCGTTCTCAAACTGGAGTACTTTGAAGATGAAGAAACGTGGTTGATACTCAAGATGTTCTTCATGTTTAGTCTGCTCTAATCTGATAACGGAATGAGATATCGCTATTTTAGCTTCACCATCGTGTTGAGCGTCGAAAAATCTATAAGTTTAGGTCCGAACCTTATCGGACCTAGGCTTGGGAAGTTTTAGGGAGGGGTTTACCTATAAATTCCTATATAGAATTTAGGAATTTATATTAGCCTTGCCTAAATGAATAATACGAACATTGTAAAGCTGGAGAACCGGGTTTTTGAAGTTATATAACTCGGCTCCCTTTAGACCTAGCGACTTGAAACTTTCAGGGCTTTCTATTATCCACACTAAGAAGATACAAACCAAATTTCAAGGTGATCGGTCAAATTTCAAGGTTCGTACCGTCGGTATATTCTCAACTTGTTTACTTGGCGGGGCGGAACGCTCTGGTACACAAAATTATGCATCAACTGTACATGTAGATCCCTGGTTATCATAATTGTTTCGAATATTAATATTGAAAACGCTTCAAGCGGAAATGTACAAGAAGTTGTTATATTTCGGAGAACTCAATAAGGACAGTGAAGATGCCCGGAGGAAAAGACCCAGATTAAGCTTCTCTTGCCAGCCCTGGGGACAGTGAATGGTGTAATTGAGAAGTGGAGGGGTGTGGAAGAGAGTGAGGAGGTCGGTCGTTGAAATAGATTGTGTGACCTTTACGGACGGAAACATACATTTGACCAACCTTGACAATCTAAGGAGCAGTCTACAACTGTATCACGCTTATTACACAAACCGTATAAATGACGTTGGTCAAAAAAGGACCTCCACACCCTCGTGGCTTGTAATTGGTAATAAAACGTCCTCAAATTCGTAGTGGAGTGTAATATTTGGACCAGGTGTAGATTACCGACCTTTTCCAAGTGCCAAGTGTGACGATAGCCATGATAGTCTGACCACAAGCCAATATCATTCCAATCAACCACCTGTAACTTGCCCTTTGTGATTCAACCCCTCTATTCTAATTCTCCCTCTTGACCCAAATAGGGACAATACAAGTTTCCAGGTTAAATCTCAAATATTACTTCTCATACCGCCACCCTGATACCCTTAGCTAGTTCGAACTGTGATGTATGTAGTGGCAAGGGAATTCACATATCGTGGGCTCAATGCTACAACTAGATATCTCCGTAGTTTTGTGATAACCAATAAAGAATGTTATGATACTCACATATTTATCCCTATTCATATTTGAGTTTCTCACTCACTACCAAACGAATCCTTGTGTTTATCGAAGAACCCAGTCATTTTCTGATCCTCTCATCATTTTTACGTGACAAAGTAGTGACTGCGTGGAGTTTATTCAAGGCCTCGAGTTCAACGCCAGGAGGAAAACTGACAATAAATGATTCAGCAGTTTCTTTTCTTACGGGTTTTGGTTTTTTGACACCTAAGGCTGTTGCAGAACCTTTCGGTTCCTTGTCTGCCAGTTATTTTTAAAAATTTGTTCTTATTTGACATTGGTAGGTATCTGACTCAGGATTGCCCTATGTTCATCCTCCACACACTGGCTCAGCTGCGGGTTTTTGTCAAACACGCCCCAAGGATCCTGGTTTCGGGCGTCAAGATTGATTTCCTCTTGTCTGCATGCCCCATCTGTAACTGGGGTGTAAGCGATACAACCCTCCATTTTATTCTTCAATGCTCTATGCTGTCTAATCCCCGCTTGAAGTTTTTGTTGCCACTTCTCGCCTTGCCTATTTCGTTTGAAGAGCATTACAAGCGAATACTCGCAACGAGTGACCGTAATGTGGCCAACAGGCTGTTCTATTATTCAAGTGAGGCAAGTGAAGTGAGGCTGCTTATTATAAGTTCCTAGTGTATAATTTGTATATTTTGCTATGGATGATATCCGAAAGGCAATAAATACTTATCTACCTAACTTGTATCGTCTGTGAATACAACAATTTTGGAGGAAGTCTAAGTTTCGGGATAACGAAAAGCCTCCACGAGGACCACGAACTCAGCAGAGTATACTGAGGACCAGCCTGCCAATTTGAATATGGCTTTAAAGTAGCAACGAAAAATGCAGCACCAACGTCAAAGTCATGTTTAGAACCACCTGTAAAGATCTGGTGGAAACCCGGCCATCACTGACAAAATCAGAGAATACCGTGTTGAAAGATTCCTTTCCCATCTGGAGATTCCCTGGATATCCAGGATTACAGGACTCCCAGGATTCCAGATTCCCAGTTTCCCTTTCTACCCGTAGAAAAACCCTCAGAATGTCTTGAAGCATTGAAGCATGTTAATAATTAATGTTAATTATTGTGGTTTATGTTAATAATTAATGTTAATTATTGTGTTGAATTATTATCAAGTATGAGGCATTTATCAGTCAATATCATGATTGATTTCCAGCGCGCATACAAAAAAATCCGAACAATTTACGTTTATTTTTTATGGCTGGGGATCATTCCAAAATTTGCGTGATACTCCTGAGTGGCTCCTAAAGCTAATTTCGATGCTATTCACTCTATGAAGCTGTTATTTGGTATTTAGCCTCCTTAGGACATACACTTTGAGCAAAGTAGGCCCAGGATCAGGTGAGTGGCTCTGACAGCTAAATGAACTCTATTAAAATTACTTAAATTCTCCCTACCTATCCATACCTATCCATGATTCGATTTTTTTCTCTTAAGGGAGAAATTTGAGCTGCTAATCCAAAAATGTTGTCAAAAGTTAAAGTTGATTTGAGTGAAGTAGGGAAATTTGAGTGTAAAAGACATGAGCTTTCTGAAAAAACTTGAAAAATCTTGAGAACAGATCGAGATAGAAATATGCGGTCGGTTGCATCTTACTCGATATTAAATATCGATAAAAAATAAATTTTGATGGAGTTTTACGAAAAATGTTTTGCATCTACGAGCGGATCACTCTGTATACATAAATTATAGACCACCACCTTACCTCGCAACGCGCACTGCAATTCATCTACGCATATTCATTTACTAATAGCTCGCGCAACAACTTCATTCCCTACCAAAATAATAATACGGCTGCGCGAGGCTTCCCGGGGGATCTGAATGAGATCAACCGAAAGTTCATTAGATGGAAGGAGTAACTTGGGCGCTATTATCAGATCTCATATTCTGGATATTCGTTATAGAACATACCAAGTGTAAATGTCCTCCCAATATTACGGTCTCTTACATTGCGACATATTAACGGTGGTTTTAGATGGGTCACTTACCAAGTCTCGCGATGAGCTGTTGAAGTACGTGTACACCGGCGTCGGCAAACTGGATGGCCGTGATCACATAAAACAACGTTGAATGCTGCATGTTGCCGCTACGATGACATTCCTATTCACCGAACGATCAATTAGGATTGGTACGATTTCATATTGGTGACCTCAACATACGTGCACTTGATGGGTGTCGATGAGCCTCTGTTACAGGTGTGAAACAGCTTTCCTCGACGATTTTTCGCTACCAATACATGACCTTCCACTAACGCACCGTGGGCCATGACTAAACAACGTCGGATGTGACATCAGGGACGGAGTTTAATCTCCTCTAAAAAATCTTCATATGAGAAACGGCCTCAGATCGCAAACTGATAATTCAATCAAACCATCATCCACCGCAGCCCTGACACCTTCAACGAACTGACTGTTATTCTCACTTATTTTAGTCGACTATTCGTTACAATCTCCCCATCGACACGAGTCCCAACGGTTCCTGATTATGATTTAGGTCGTAGGTATAACATAAAATATGCCATGTTCAAATCTTAATATGGTCTTGGAAATCGAACTCATTAAGCTCCTCACTGATACGTGCTGTCTTAATTAGTTTTCAGAACCCCAATGGAAAAAGGAATTTCAAACGACTGAGGTGATAGTTTTCAAACGATTTGTACCATCCTAGAATATCCGTTGATCAAAATACATTCTCAGCATCCTCTATCTACTAATTGCATCCTTCTATTCCTAAATCGTAGCAAATTTCTCAAAACGGTCTATTTCATCACCAAAGCGCCGATCAAGAAACCAACAATTTTTAAACACATACATTAAATTCCAAATTTTGATTAACCCTTTCGTGTAAAAAATTCTCTTGCAATTCATTTTTCTCAAATTTCCCTAAAACTGTTTCTTTAGACTGTAAATAACCCCGTACATTCAATAACGCAATGTCCTTCAGGCCCTTCCCGAAGGAGGGAACTATTGTTCCCACTGTGCCTTCCACAACTTTCTTTATGCTTTAAGAAATCTGGAAAAAAACGGTTCTCCCGCATACATCACGTGGGTTAATTTAAAATATCCACCCTAAAAAACAAAGAAAACACATAACTAATTGTAGGGTAAGTAGGAAGTACCTAGTGGATTTTCAGTGATAGCACAGAAGCTTCTGCATTGGAGCAAACACCACTTTGTGAATAAGAAGATTGAATGAAGAGAGTGACGTCTTTTACTTTGTGACATGAGTAGCAAACAGATACACTTATGGCAATCATTATTTTAATTATTATCGTAAAGAGATGCAGCTGCTGCTAGCAACAAGCACAAGTACTGCAGAATAACGGGAAATGTGGTTTCCACTAATAAATAGATTGCACAGTGAGAAGAATGCTTCCCTCCACGTTATGCTGTCTTTCCACCTCTTTATCGTAATTTTTCTGAATTTCCCCCTTTTTTATTACAGATTCGGATTTTACGTAAAAAGCTAAATAAGGAATTCAGGACGTTTGGATAATATAAGTAGGTACTATAAATATATAGGTACTATAAGTAAGTGTAACCTTTTATCTTTTACTTTTTCTACATGAAAAAATTACGATAAAGAGGTGGAGAGACAACATAACGTGGTGGGAAGCATTCTTCTCACTGTGAAATCTATTTATTAGTGGAAACCCCATTTCCCGTTATTCTGCAGTACCTACTTGTGCGTAATATGTATACAGGGTGTTTGATAACTGGTGGACCATTTCATGATTTTTGGTCTCATTTGGCAGTGAATTCGGGATGGTCTGAAACCGAGATGGGCGCATTCTTATAACTACGAATAACATATTTTATTACGAATAAAATTCATAAATCAGAAAACATGAATATGAATACGAATACTGAATCTGAATATGAATATAAATATGTCTGATATCAATATGAATATGACTATATCTGATATGAATATGAATATAATTCATGTTCATGTTCATGTCAGATATATTATATCTGATATGAATATGAATCCAAATACAGATATGAATATGAATACAAATAAAGCCATAATATTATCAGATATATCAGATGTATATATCAGATATATTACCTATATTTGATATGAATATGAATCCAAATACAGATATGAATATGAAAACAAATAAAGCCATAATCTCATCTTTTTGTAAATTTTCCCAGAAATTCACATTTGTTTTGTGAATTTCACTAAACTTTACTGTATGTTTTGTGGATGTCACTCAAATTTTCCTATTTTACCAAGAATTTTACTTAAATTCAAATTTTTCCATAAAAATTCCACAAAAATTCCCTTTTTGGGGAATTTCTCACAATTTATATTTCTTTTGTGAATTTTATAGAAACATTTGCCATTTATGGATGAATTACACTAACCTTTCTCCTTTTTACTGTAAATGTGAGAAAAATGCCAAGTTTTTACATCAATTTTACGAAAATTCACTGTATTTGGTGTGAACGTTACTCAAATTTTTCTATTTTACAATGACTTTTATTGAAATTCAAGTTGTTTTTACATAAATTCTACTAATATTTTACACTCTGGAATGGGTTTTTAAAATCATCATGTTTAAGAGAAAGTAGTGTCAGAATCGACGGCTTAGTGCGATCTCTTCTGCCGTCGTGTCGATAACTCCGTCGTCACTACCGGCTCTGTGAAGAACATTCCCGTCGTTCGGAATTCCCCTTCATCTCATGGGCGACAAATTCCTTCAATTTTTTTTGTCTCCTCTTTTTACCTTATTGCGATTTTCCTTCCACAGGGAAGAGAACCGGACCCGAGCAAAAGGACTCGGAATGGCAAAGAAGACGGTGAGCCCGTACGTCTCCATGGGGGGGTGGGGGGGGGGAAGCGGGTGGCGGTACTGGGTTGATTTGATACGCCTTTCCCAGTCTCGGGGCGGCGAAAGAAAAGAAAGGTCAGGGGCGGGTTAGAAGGGGGGCGATGAAGGGGGGTGATGAAGAGGGGCGATGAAGGGGGGCGATGAAGAGGGGCGATGAAGGGGGGCGGATGCGCGGACTCTGCGGGGGCGGCGGTGGGGGGTTCCCAACCGTCAGACTCCAGTGCATCTCTGAACTCCAAACCGCCCGTTTCCCTACCACCCAAATCGGCTCCCCCTTCTATTTACGACCGTCTTCGTCAGAAACAAAAAGGTAAACAACAGTAGCAAGAAAAAAAAAAAAAAAACTCAACAAAAATAATAAAATTGAATAAAACCCTTACGAAATAATCCACATAAAATCCACACTATAATAAATACAATTTAGAAAAAACAAAAATTCTCCCCCAACAACGTACAACCAACGAACCAACACACTCCCACTAACAACAAATTTTTTTTACAGTTGCAATTTTCCCTCAAGATTCCCGTTTTCTACAAATTTGAACGGGTCCACTGTTTATGAGACAGTAGTGGGGGTTTTTGGAGGGGGGATTTTTGGTTATGGAGGGGTGTGAAACTGTCGAGAGTGGAGGGGGTAAGGTGATTTGCCACTCTGCAGTCATCAATCCTCGTTTTCGAGTAATTATGTAATTAACATGGATTTGAGTACAAATAAACAGGTGTACCAGTAGATTCTGGCAAATTTGAGTTTTTATCCAAAAATGAGTACGAAGTCGCGAGTTACTGGTAATATAAATAGTACCAAACAATTGTGGTATATTTGTAGGTACAGGAAGATAGCACCAAATTTAGGCTTTTCAACCACAATAAACATACTTACCTACTTACATTTTTTGGTATTTGATCTTAACTCAGTGTTGCAATGAACACTACCTTCATAAAGCTTACACTACTAGCAAATGGTGATCTTCGTACCCTCACTGAAGAATTTGGGTATTCAGACCAACAATAATTTGACATTTGGCACCACTCTGGAATCAAAGTGACAATTTAAAAATTTAGTCAACTCGAAAAATTCTAATGAAGCCCGTCATTTCCGGTGTAATAAATAGTTCCATTGAGATGGGACTTATTAGTGTATTCAGGTAGGTATACCTATTGAGTCGTTTTGGGATCGTTTCGCATAGTTGAGCGATTTCGAAATAGGTGCATAGATTTGGGAGGGGAAGAGATAGGGTTAATTGAACTGCAGGAATTAATCATCGTTTTAGCAGTTGAATCGTATTCTACGTCAAAATATCACCATAAACCCAGTTGTGATTTTACATCAAATGATCTATTGAAGGATTTGTCGCCACATTTAAACTTCAGATTGAACATGAAATTATAAATCATATTTGTAGGTTGTATGGTATTACCAAACAAATTTACGATTTCCTTCAATCTTCCACAGTCTCAAACTCGAATTCGACCAACTTCTGGAAGCTACCCGAATGTCTTGGCACAAGCAGACATATTGAGTTTTGAGATATTTTCTACCACGCAGATAGTTCAAGTTGAAAAAAATTCTAAACAACAAACTCTAGGTATCTAAATGTGTACTAAAAACTATACCGTTCCAGTTGAATTTTTCGAGATATGAAATTTTCAAAATTTGAAAATTCGTTTTGGACCCCTTCCTGGGGTTATGAAAAGTATCAACTTCTGAAGCCACTCCAATTGAGTACGTTTCTATATAATATATAGAGATATTATCGCACTGTAAGTTCACAAGGGGCACTTTTTGGTACAACCAGGTCAATTGGAGAGGACCTGAGGGTTCAAATTTCATAAATTTAATATAGCTCTGACTTGAATAGAGAATCCACAGTCATGCAGCATGGCTATAAAATTTTGCTGAAATTCGAGTTTCAAACATTTTGGACCGAGAACAATAGCTTCCTTTCCTCCCAAAATTCGCTAAAAAAAAAAAAGATTTGAAAATTACAAAAACAGAAAGAGTTTTGCTTACAGAATTTTACGTTTGGAAAATAAAAATATTTATTTGATTTTGAAATACTGGTTATTTATGATTCAGTCTTGAAAACGGAGAAAGGTAGTAAACGTATGCAATAACCTACTATACCTGTATCATTACCTACCATGATGAACCATTGTGTTCAAATTTGGGTTTCATAGTTCAAAGATCGCGAAAATTGTCAATAGTATGTGTAGGTTTAGTAAGTTCGGGGAAATTCGCTTATTGGGCCAACGTGAATGAATGTGACTGTTTTCCCATTAGGTATATTATATAGGAGCAATTCGGTATTGCAGATTTTTTCAATTTCGTTCAAAACCAATTCAATTTAGGATAAGTCGACTTGGAAGATAAAAACCTGTAGGTGGATGAGGGTTGGTCATATATATAAATATACGAAGCGATATGGAAACTCCATGAGACATAAATATACGAAATGTACTGGGAAATCTCTTGTATGACCAGTTCTTCAGACCAAAACTAAGCGGTAAAAATCTTCTTTCGAACAGGTCGCAAACCCCACTTTACGCCGAACACGTAGGGTTTTTCTACTATAAAGACCATAGAGAAGTAATCTGTCGAATTTAGGTCTTCTTTATGGGCGCGGCAGGAAATCGCTGTACTTGCGGGCCACCGGGATAAAAGGCAAGAGGCGGAGAGAGTTATGTGAGCTCCCGGCGAATGGATACAAATGGAAATGGAGCCCTTTTGCTTTATTTTTCTCCTTTCTCATCCCCTTCTGCGTACGGCTAAGTCTTGACCCGAATGGCCAACGGATTTCCTGGTCCTGACGATAATCCTCGACGCTTGCGCATATCTGCGCGTTTTCAGCCTAATTTATTTGCAAACGGCTCCTGGTTATGGCCAGTTTCCGCGGAACCCACTCAATTTTTTACGAATTATTTCCCCGAACTGTTCAAGTTCATCTTACGGAAGGTTTTCCTCTCAGACCGACATGTCGCGACATCTGCTTCTGCAATTCAAGATAGGTCTGTCCTAGGAATTATTCAAAACCAGGTCAATTGGAGAGGTCCAATACGGGGTTTCACATTTCAAAAATATCGCTCTGACTTTATAGTCATGCAGCATGGCTATAAGAGCGAATTTGCGAAGAATCAACTGGTTTCATGTTTACATTTTACTGGTTTTATAGTAAATATTTGCTCGATTTCTTCCGTATAACACCCCAGTTTATAGATTTTTCAACGTTGAACACGATGGTGAATCGTTTAGAGCAGAATCTGATGAAGCGTGAAGAACATTTCAAGTAACAACCACGATTCTTCATCTTCAAAGTGCTCCAGTTTCAGAACGAAATAAAATATAACAATTCTGACTTCACCACAATGTTCAGCGTGAAAGAATCTTTAAAATGAAGTGTCAGACTGTTTCATTTTTGGAAATTCTGGGTAATTTTCCCCCTTAAAATCCTTCTGAACCCTTCTTAGAATGCCCAAGATTCTGCCCATCCACGAAGTTAGCTTTCTGCCATGACAGCTTTTTTTGTGCAAATTTGAACTTTTCATCTCAATTCTTTCGAGAGTTATCGTGGTCCGTTTCAGACCATCCTGAATTCACTGCCAGAAGACAGAAAAATCATATGTATGATCAAATGTATGTGTGATTTTTCTGTCATCCAGCAGTGAATTCAGGATGGTATGAAACGGAATTCGGTAGATCCCCTTGAAGATGAAACCGAAAATCGTCTTAACGTGGACGTTAATCAAACGGTGGAACTGCATACTGATTTTCATACAGGGGAACAGCCTTCACATAACAGCTCTACATGATTTTCTTGTTCATATCGAGTTTCTTTTTCCGAGATAACTTTCGTGTCAATGGAAAAAAGGTAGTAATTTTGGATACATTTTATACTATTTTTGTGGTGTTCTTGATATCAATTATTACCGAAGAAAGTGCAAGTGAATTAGATAGGAATTTAGTAGGAAAATTGATGACACCATCCCTGAGCAAGATAATGATTACCCCTTTCCTCCTCCTCGAGAGAACATCTGATCACCTACTACAACAAACGCACAATATTTCATTACTCCATTTATTTTGCTCAGTCATAAGACTCGCAATTCTTAATTTTCATAAAAATGATTTATTTTTTGTTGATTTTCCTTATCAAGTTTTCGAACAACTTGAAACTGGCCAAAAATGACATCTCGTGTGCGAAAAATGAGTTATATAGGAAATTCACCGTGCATTGCACATCCTGTTTAGTTGCCAATGTCTGAAATTCAAAACATTACCTTTCACTACCTTTAATAGTCCAAAGTCTTTTAACCTTGAAAATCAAACTAAAGAAGTACTTAATGAAAATTTATTTTATTTTTCTCATGTTCATGAATTAAAACGATACAACGTCAAATCCTTGAGAATTCTCCATTACAAGTTATGCCCTGCAAGCAGTTTGTTAAGAGAGCAGAATGCGATTTTTAAGATTAAGATTAATAGTCAGAGATCCATTTCGCATTGCCTACCATCCAATTATTTGCAGGGTATCGACCTATATTTTAAATTTCATCATCCAAATTTAGTTTTTTTAAACAAATAGATATTGTTTTATTTAAACAATTTTACAGTCAAGAAACCGAGTGAATATTACATTGTCATCCAGTTCTGACCTATGTTTAAAATGTCAAGTGTCTGGCTCATCGGGAAAAAATTCCACCCTGAAAGACACAAAGCGGTACTAATATAATCGTGGTAAAAATGGGACACTTGGGATGTTTCAGTAGTTGAAAGCTGTACCGAATGCATAGATAGTTTACGAGTACATAAAAGATGGCGGATGGTACTCGGAACATGGTGGATCAGAGGTAAAAATATTCGAGAGCAGCCAATCGTAACCCACAACAAGCTGTCTGTGCTCGATTGAGTTACTGCCTTCCGTCTCGGGATGTTATAAATAACTCGATTTTATTTACAAATACGGTTTTCACAATTTTGACTGCGGCTTTAATCAAAGGAAGGGGGTAAACAAAGGAAGGGAATGAAGAGTTGAACGTTTGTTAGGAGCGGAATTTCTTCGATCTCAAACGATTTAGGACCGCCGATGGGCGATTATCGCTGCTGAAAACCGATGGATGTCTGTCTAGGGGCCGATATTGTGTGATGAATACCTCCCTTGATACAGCAATGGTTCGGGTAGACCTGGAAAGTTGGAATAATACATAGCATGACGTAATTTCAGACATTACTAGCTGCCGGTCCCGCCGCTGACGGGCAGAACTCGGGGTGTGTCCATCTACCTCTGTTACCTGTGCCGATTGGCGGTATTTCACTTCATTTGTAATATAATTGTACGCAAAAAGGGTGTTTTGCATCTACGAGTGGACAACGATGTATAGATACTACATACATATAGCAGATTACCTATTGTTTTTGCCATATCTCAAAAAGGGGAGCAGTTTCGATTTTAATTCCAACGGGATTATATTCTGTGAACCATGCCAAATTACTGCTCAATACGAGTTTTTGTCGCCATTTTTGACAAACGTAAATGGCCTTTAGCTCAACGCGCACTCCGAATGACTCGTGGGACTGGTGGGGCTGTCCGTCTGGTGTGGTAGGTGCGTCCAGGCTGATTTCGGTTATTCATTATTGTGGGTTGTGAACAAAACACATGTGACCAAAACATGTTTAAAAGGAAATTTAAAGAAATGTGCCATATTGTAAATAACCAGAATAACACCGTACATTATAAGCAAGACGTCAGAGGACTGAGTGTTGTCTACCAGGGCCTTCTCAAACCTTAGACAACCTCTAGTCTCACCATACTTTCTAGTACTTCATTCTTTGCCCACTCACCCTCATTGTATCATCATCCTCAACACCACACACATAGGTTATGACTACATGGATACTTCAAAAAATCCATGTAGAAAAATTGTCTCCATCTAGTAATTCTGTTGCTCGGTGGTTTCCATTCATTCACATCCCTAAACCACTGTCTTCATCCCATCGTGTATTTAAATCATCGTTCATCTAAGTCTTGTATATTAATCATTGTTCATCGTGTATAAATATCATTGTTCATTGTGTAAAAAACGCCATTTGTTTAGTTAAACCTACAATTATCTTAGTGCAAATCCATCATCGTAGTGCAATTTATCAGCTTGTAAGGTAAGCCTAGCTCTTATCAATTAATACTTAAGGAAAATTCTTCATGTAGTTTAGTAAATCTGAGTTGATTGTTTGTATATATTTTATTGTTCAATAGGTATGATTAGGGTCTACACTGGAGACCGAAACGTCACCCTTCTATTAAAATTATTGGCTGCTACGTTTTATTAAAAACACAACCCACAATAATGATTAATTTTTAGGCCTTATCGCATCCTATCCGGTATCTCCACATGTTTTTAACGCCAGGTTGTTGGTGCTGACCAGGAACATGGTTTTGATTAGTGTTTTATGGTCATCGGAGAAGAAACAAATAAATTTGAATGGTCCTCTCAAATAAGTAGATTAATCGGTGGTCCTAGTTTGGTTTATGGCATCAAACTACGAGTAGTTCCACATTAGTACATGCAGTTGTCGTCAATCAACTGGTGTATAATATATCATACGCCTTGGCACGCTTCCAAATGTAACACCGTGTACAGTAGCCGTCGAATAAACCAACTTAATATGTGAATCTCAAGTCAAAAAATATGTTATCAAGTTTTATTTGGATTTAATAGGTTCATATTTCGATCAAAATAAGTAGACACAACAATTTCCACAGTATTGACCGAAAACACTCGTATGAAACTTTAGTCGATTGGACTCCGTTAATCGTGAATTAGAAATGGAAACGGGTTCATTTGCGTGAAGCTCTCATTTGCAAAGTGAAGAGGGTCCATTAGAGCTAAGAGCTGCTATATCAAGGGCTTGTTGCACCAGAGAGATAACTCAAGTCGTGTAACCCGAAATTACGTCGACTAGTTTGTACTTGAGCAGTTGAATCAAACTTTTTTGAATCCTTGTTGGTCCTAATAAAATCCCCGAACGAACTCAGGATCAAATAACATATTATGTTCGGGGATATTAATTATGTTATATCCTGCAAAGGGGATATAATATATTAATATATTGTATCCGCTTTGCTGTCTGATTGTTGGCTCAAATTTTCTATGTTGAGTACTGAATTCGAAATAGCTTAGTGCTCCCAAATGAATGAGTTAACATCAGAATTGTATAATAGAGATGTAATATTATAGAATAGGGAGTTCAAATTGATTTCCCACCGTGCTCGAGACGAATACATAAAAGGCTTATTGATATTTCCTTGTCGAATTTCCAGGTTTCAGCAAATTACTTACCTTCGCCTGAAATTGACACAAAACGCAAAGAAAGTAATATACTGCGAGACCCTGAAATGTCGTATATCAATAGCGGCGTCAAGAATTGGAGGTCTATTGAAAGCCTGAAGAAATTTCTGACTAACCTTCCAAGAAATTAAGTTGTTTAGATCTTTCGCCGCTTTTACATCTGTCGTCATTTCAGCGGGTAGAAATGGTGAAGATAATATCGGTTGGTAATGATATTTACTGGGAAGCTACTTTTACAGATAAAAACCCCCTACCCTAGGGTTGCCATACCTGTATAGATTAGATACTTTCTTTTATGATATATCGAGATTCGAAACGAGATTCCGAGATTCGCTCATTTGAGGATTCTGCCCAGGCGCATCCTACCTACTAACACGCAATACTCTGATCGCCCGATTCGCCACAGCCAATGTTACAACTTTTCCCTTTTAAAATTTATAAATAAACTGATTCCGTTAAATATGACACTGAAATAATAAAACTTCGATTATGGGGTAAATCTGAGAAAGTTGTACTGCAAAAATAATGTGATATAAATGCGGTATGAAACATTGAAGGGAATTGGCATCCTATCAAGTTGCTCACATTGACAATTTGAGGTTTCAATAACTGCTCACCTAGTACCTAATAGAATTAAATTGATAAAACAACGATTTCAACTTCCGTAATGGTGAATCAAAACTATCTTTTGACTCTATTCTCAGATTTCGTTTTTGTAATTTTTCAAGACTATCCGGAGTTTTCTACAACCAGCCGTTCGTTTGAATGAGGGCTCAAAGTTGGAGAAGATGGAAAGTCGTCAACATGAGGGTGAATCATGTAGCAGCCTGTCGGGCAGGCTTTCAGATATTGAGTTAATAATAAATCATTTATAAGCTGTAATTTGGGAGCTTTTTGCCAGATGAACAAGCCTGAATTGAAGCATTACTTCACTGTAGTTGTACCACCACTGATTACTCGTGACCACCAGTACCTAGTACTTTCATCATTCTTAGACGCCTTGCCTTTGCGATGTCAGTCAGCCTGAATGGCCCATTACTTTACTGTTGTAAGTACCACCACTAAGTACTCATCACTACCACTACTACATGTATCATTTAATTGTGAGAAGCCTTGCGAAAACTCTACGATAATTTTTCTGACCACCGTTCAACTTTGATGTTTTCGGAAATTAGTAGATGTTGGAATCATTCACGTATTTTTGGCTGTGGATTAGCCACATCGATTGAGATTTAGTTTAGGACCAACCGCACCAATTTTGATTAATTTTTACGGCAGTTATCATTGAAAATAGAAAAACCATCATAACTCCTTTGTTTTCCTTCTTCGGAATCTCATTTTTATTTCAAATTGAAGAGTTTAGTAAGCAGAATAAAACTGAAGAAAAAAATCTGAAATAGCTCAAATTTTGAAGAAGATGTGGTCATTTGAAATTGCTGAAAATTACTCTACCCCCCCCTAATTGGGGGAGGGGGTGTGGGAGGGGGACAAAATGTACAAAAGGCACTCCCTTGGATGGGAAAAAAGTGTGTGCAAAATTTCAGCTCGATCGTTTTGTCTGCTGGCCCTACAGCCCCGTCCTTTCATGTTTCTCTTATGATTCTCTATGTTCAGAGAACATCCTACATATTATTATCCTACGTATTAAACGAAATTGCTTCTGGATCATTTTCACGACAATAAGTTCGGATAATGGGGCTCCGACAATTCGAGTTTACCCGCGTAATAGTCTCAATTCAATGCTCGATTGAAACTTGAAAAGAATGCCATTAGGGAAATCCTTCATCCGTTTCAACTGCAAAAAATATAATGATTACCCTCATCGTTTTAAAAACGCAGACGTCTTTATATTAATGATAAAAATACTCGAAAAGGGGTATATCAACAAGCCTACCCCATTCAGGAAGCCGTCCAGCAACAAGGCCCTTCAGGGGAAAAAGTTTTAATGATCTCGACCGACTCACCTTACTTTCCTGTGAACTCGGACAATTTGAACCTTCGGAGTAATTACGCTCGAGTTTAAAGGCTTTTTCTCGTACAAGGGTTTTGTGATAGTACTTCTCGAAACGCGGCCAATTCAAGTAAAAAAATTAATACACTTGAACTATCGGGGACTACGGGTTTCTATTACTCTGCGCTACGTCCAACAACGTATCAAGGTGCATATCGTTACGGCGTTGTGCAATAATGTTGAACACCAATAATATTCCCAATGCCTCTATGGGAAGATTGTTTTCAATAGTGGGACGCCGAATCCCATTCCAGTCATCAACAAAATATCTGGGCGTTCATCTAGATCCAAAACTTACATTCTCTGGATAAGGGCAGTCATTGGGCTGTACCTACCTCAAAACATGTAGCAAGGTAATTAGATTAAGTCTGCTATATACAAAGCTGACAAAACTATAATAATGTAAAAATAATAAAGCTACATATTTATTTAAAAAAAAAAAAAAAAATAGTGTGACGGACACAAATTGAACTTTCAGATTTGAGGGCCTCCCTTGTTACTACCTTGCATTCCGCGATGTCACAGAGTGGGATGAAACGACCAAAACTCGCGACATTAGCCAAAATGTATAATATAGAAAAATATAATAAAAATATAATAAATATATTATTATATTTTTCTATGACTCAATTAACCAGATGAACTTGTTCTACACACCCCTGAAGTATGAAAATCCAGTTAACCTACGAGAGTACTACATTTTCCTCCAATGTACCTACCTTAGATTTTTCACAATTTTTCACATTTCAGGGTTTTGTCGTACCTACTGTTCAGTTATTAAAGCAAGGGGTTGATAATTTTTCCCTTTCAATGATTTCATGTTCAGTCCAATTTCAAAAATACCAGGTTCGAACAAACAATTTTCTACATTTTTGGTTTAGGTATTAGTTTTGGTTTAATCTAAAATACAAATTTCCCAGATCTGCCTCAGTATGTAATTGTAGTTCCAGCGTTCATTGAAAACATTAAGATAACGAATGTCAAATTATTTCTAACTGCTCTTGCTCTACTACAGCTGTCATCTGAATAATTCCTAGAGAGCTGCTAATTTGACGCAGAATTGGAATGTCTAAAACGTCTCTGTTTGGCGGCAATGTTTTTGAGTAGTGTTTCTTCAGGGCAGTATATTTTTAACTAAATACTTTTATGTTAAAAAATGCGTTTTTCGATCGTTTTCCATGTTTAAATGGTTTAGGTAAAATGATCACGGCACATTTGAAATCAACGCAAAATTACCTATAAGAGTAGCTCATAAGATTGCCATGTCCAGATAAAATCCTGTTTCCTCCTTTTTTAAGTCGTTGGTAGGGAGGTCCTATTTGACCACAAAGGAGTTGATAAGTTGAGGAAATCCTTATATCCAACCTGACGGGATTATACAAGTAAAATTGTTTTAGTTATTCAAGTCCACACAGTTGGTGACTAATGAAAAATGTACTTAATAGAACAAAAATCCCAGCATTCCTGAGCGGATTATTGAAAAACGTCGCGAATTCCTGGCCCTTCCTGTTTTGTACTCGTGTCATCTCTGATTATCATATTATACACGGCTAGATTCGGGTGAAACGTCGGATTTAAGTGAGGAAGGATCTAACACTCTTGCTCAGTTAGGATTTTGCGGATCCGGCTGTGACAACACAGCCGAGAGAGATAATTCCCCTTATGTAAATTTGTAGAATATTCAAACGGACAGGAAGTTGGATAAACAGGACTCGATGTTATGTCACATGATGATTTGTGTTTTCTTTTCAGTTGATTTAAATGCTAATTATTTGGCTTGCATTTGAATAGTGGGGGTTTCAATTTGGTCATTTAACCGTCAGATGAAAATCTCTTTTAATTCGAGTTTGCAATAACTGCCCAAGAAGAACGCTAATGACAGAAGTTACTGTAGAATCACTCGACTATAATTTCTTTAGGGACTCATATATTACATACATCTTGGTCAGAATTCTAATCAGATACTCAGAATATTTGGAGATGCACGTATTAAGTGATGGTTTTTACATACCTCATACGGAATAGTGGTGGTAAAAAGTGATTGGAGTTCGAATTGGTAGACACAGAATGCTACTAGTTATAATTCGGTAGCTCATCGTTCAGCCTCCTTGGTATACTAGGGGCGTTAGCGTGGACGTCCCTATGAATAATATGAATACAAGGCACGTCGAACCCCGTGGAATAATAATTATTCCAATTATTGAAGATACAGATAGGTATCTGCTGGGAAGGCTGTGCAGTAGATTGTCAACGGTTAAGATTATCCGAAGAGGTTTGCGTCTAAAAGAGGTCTTGTGTAAAAAATAATATTATGGTGGAGATCTAAACGTATCATCGTCTTCTAAAATGTGTGGTGGAAAAATCCCGATTATTTTTCGACGATCTCCGCGAGAAAAGTATTATCAACTTGATTGTAACAGGGAAGTTACGTGGATACTTTTTATTGCTGGGTTAAATATAAATAATGGACCTGGAAATGATCAGATAAACATATCATTAGACGTTTGTTGTACGAAACACTATCCAGTTCGTGCTTCGTTATTTACCAGACATGACTTGACTAGTACCGGAGGCGACAGGGCTGGACTGGAGCATGGGGAGTACGTGTTTGGCCTCAATGAGGCGGCTACACAGAGGACAATGAAGGTAAATCCGGAAAAGTTCAGCTCGGTAATCTTCACCAACTTACGCTATTACGACCAACAAGTTTTCAGCATTTGCGACGGCACAATCTCTTTCAGAAACTAATGTTAATGTAGGCTTATCCTGGATTAACGGTGAAGTTTCGATGCTTATATCACTAACGAAATCAAAGGACGCTTTCGTCGGTTGAGAACGAAATCGATTCCCGTTATCACTTGATACGAAACGCCTTATCCGCCTGATCCTTAGAAGACCGATATGGGAGAACGTAAGGTCCAAATTCGCTCGAACGGTTCGCCTCCTTCGAAACACACAGTTTCAAATCGGAGCCCGTCCACAGCAAGCGTTTTGTTCGCACGAAGACAGGCGAAAACGCGCGAACGCGAAGCGAATCAAACCAGTTTGTTTACCAATGCGCGAACAGGCGAACTGGCGGCGATGGAGGTCGACAAACTAATTGTTTTGGTAAATCATGTAGGCAGGTTTCATGTACGATTCTTCCAACTGTCACTTTGGTTACTCCCTTAAACTTTGGATTATGTCACTTTGGATATCCGGAAAGAAAAGCTCAATGTCATGAAAAACAATCCAGCAGCTCTCTACAATCCAGCGTAGAATTCTTGGCTCCGTGCGGGTTCGATCTTTTGGTAAGGTTTCCCTTACTAGGAGTGGACTGTTTGAAGTCCTGAATGGTCCCAACTGGTCGGGACTCTGCACATTTTTCCGTGAGGCTTGGCGTTATAGGAGTTATCTGGTCTCTGGATTTAACTATAAGTTGTAGGAGCCAAACTAGACGCAACCATCTCTGGTCGCTCGTCCACGATCCTTCCTGTCATTTTATTTTGCTATTTGTTAATTTTGGTTTATTGATCTAGCCCTCAATTGATCCAATGTCATTAGTATGAGTCTTGTTCAATTCATTATATTTGAAATTCAAATTAAATTTAGATATTGTAAGATGGAACTTCCGATGACGGCCCCGGCCAAAGCGTATCATGTTCTGCATTTTTGTTAATTGAAATTATTTGGTGAATAAACATGTTTTTCGTTCAATAATTCATAAAAAGGAAACAGATCACTGATCTGCTTTGGGCATCTCCAGAACCTTGAACACATTAAATGTGTTCAAATTTAAATGTGTTTCTAAATTTTAGAAATGTCAATTTACGAATATTCTGTTGTGCAGAAATTACCCGCACTCACCATGTATTAGGTATGTGTTTCAGTTGTGTGTAATTCCATGATCGAAGCTGTGTTGTACAAACACCGAGATCGTTTTGGGGCCGAAATTCCGGGTCGAACTAAATCCCACCTGCCTTCAACTAGGAAAAAGGTAGTTTCCATGATGAGTCGCCTCCTACCTTCTCTCTCCGCCGGTCCATCAGTGAAGTCATCAAGTCGATATGGGCTTTTAACTGAGAGACAGTGGAGATTGAACGCATTGTTTGACCAACCGGTGCCCGGCGCACCGCGCGATTTGTGGCCGACACTTTAACCGCCAAGGCCTGACCTGTATCATCCCCCGCTTCCACTGCCCTTTACCAAATAAATTGCCCAATCCCCACTCTCTCGGGTGGCACCACATCATTCCCAGAGACCGGACATTTCACTCCATATCGGGTTCGGGGTTTTAATCGGACTTGTTTTCGTCCTGTGTGATTGAATTTTATTTTCTCTCGCCTCTTTTACTGTTGGTATTAATTCAATTGTCAATTGTAGTGGAAATTCAAGGTGCTCCAGTGGACTGCTGTAAGTAAAGAAATCGAGAGAGCCCTTAGAGTGAATTTTGAGGAGTTATCACATGAAATAGGGGAGAGGTAATTAACTAATGCTACTAGAGATGATGTGATAATATTGGAGTCCAATAGGGAACGTCAGTGTGTCAGAGAATAATAATTATTCTTTGATGGTCAAAAATCGAAAGTTGGTGACTCGCAAGACATGTAAAACGAGTAATTTCAAACGAGAAAATTTTTGTTTGACTACCAGATCGAACTAAAGAATGGGGAATTGTAACTTTTCCCGCTCAACCTGGTCAGACAGGGTTGTAGTTGATACAAGGGCTGATAGAGGCGGACAGGGGTGCGTTCATGCACCGCTTTCGGGGGCCAATCAGAGACCGGTTTACGGAGCCAGTCTACGTACTGCTGTCTGATTGGCCTGGAAGGTAGATGACGTACATTACTTCCCTCTTCCCGCTCAATACGACTTCAAACCTCTCCAGAAAAATGAGTAGGTCCCTACTTACTACCTTAAAAATGTTTTACGACTGTTTTAATTATTGTGTAGGTGAGTTCTTCTCAGGAAAAAAATAAGCACTGTCATTCCCTATGGTGAACAAAACGACCTGGGTGACCCTAGCGTTGCATATTATGAATTGTGGTAATTGTGTTTTATTGCTAGATGATACGGCTTTTAAACTTTTGAAACGTGGTTGATACTTTAGATGTTATTCATGACCATCATATTCTTCAATTGAGACATTTTACATAAAACCCGTTATTTCTTCCAAAATTTGCTCTTATAGTCATGCTGCATAACTGTTTCGCTTTTTTCGTCATTGAAAACTCCTTTTAAACAATCTTTTAAGTAACTAAAGGTAATGGTAGAGTCCAACTACGATCCCCTCCTCCCCCGGCCGAAATGACTGCTCGAATGCACTCCTATCATCCACGAGGGATTTCTGTAATTCGATTGATGACGTTTAATCCCATGATGTGGAAACTTCAACTTGTACTTAATTCGAACGGAAAAACTCGCATTAATCGATTTCCCTCGCAAATCGCCTCCGGATCGAACAGGATACAACGCACCGTTAACCTTATTCGAAGGCTTCGTTGCATTCCCCGCTTTTAAAAACCGCCCCGGTACATCTGTTTCCGAAGGCAGTCTGAAAACAACGGAGCGAGTCTAACGACTGCAAATTCAAATCCGCTTCCCATTGCACTGATCCGAGTGCACTCTCTTGTCGTTTGCTGCTTCTTCCTCTTTATTTATAACTACAGTTGGTTTCCTCGCGTTTTCCGAGCCAGACTATTCTGAAGCCAACTAAATGACGTTCAATTTACAATTAAGGCTTCAAGATTTACGTGACCTGTAGTGTTATTGGAGGGAGCCAGGGAGGAAAAATATTTCGAAAGATTCGGGTGGAATTTTCATATTCTAAACAACAACGCTCGCTTGTAACTATCAGCGATAAATTTATCACAAAAGTAAATGCTCTCAGCTTACACAATAATGAAAATTTGTTGGTCTTGTTTTAGGCAGGAATTAGAATCTTCAATTGATCTAAAAATCCCTCTGAAAACCCCTAAACAAGTAAAAGACGAACTAGACCGGCCTATAACATTTATCAAATTTATACACACAACAAAATTTATTTAATAACACACCACAAGCACCCCAGTAAGCGACGTTAATAACTGTGATGATAATGTTAAACTGTATTCGATAGAATCAAGGGAGTTGCTAAATGCGAAACGTAAAGCAAGGAGAAAATGAAAATCATCGGAACGCGTGAAAATAAAACTATTCTCAACAGATATAGTAATAAACTAAAGCCCTACTAAGATCCATGAAAAGTAAATTAGTTGAACATTTGTTAAGCAACTTAACTGCTGAGAAAGGGACTGAGTTTTCTTTCTATAAATTAACCAAAAACATGAAACGACCTGAAGTACACTCATCTCCCATCAAAAAAGATGAACCAGAAGTACTAAACAGAAAGCCCAACATTCCATTACTACCATTACTAAAAAAGGCTACAGGCGAAAATACAACTCGGATTGAAATAATAGAAGAACTTGAAATTCCACCAGCACCACTGCAACAATTAAAGGACAAGATTAAGTGTAAATCAATGGAAAAAAAGACTCCGGGCTATGACCTGATAACAGCAACAATTCAACGCTCCGGTTAAAACATGTTCCAACCCAATGGAAAGTTGCGATTGATTTCCGAACCGGGGAAATTCTCTGCATGACAAGGAGGGATATCGCCCAATATCCCTCCTCGCTGTTATGTCAAAACTATTTGAGAAGTTACTGCTACAATCAATGAAGACAGAAATTTGATTCAGAGATCGCCACTCCACAGTAGACCAAGTTCACCAAATTACTAACATTATAGAAAACGCCTTGGAAGGTAAAAAATCCCCCACGACAGTATTATTTAATCCTAAAATCCTATATTCAGAATCAACATTTTAGAGTAAAGCTAGATGATCATTACTCCAGCTTGAAGCCAGTAAAAGCAGAGGTCCCGCAAGGAAGTGTTCTAGGTCCCATACTTTACCTTTTGTACACAAAGGACCTACCCATACTAGAAGGCACGATGTTGCTACTTTTGCAGATGACACGGCAATCCTGCGTGTGAAAAGGTGTAAAAACCGCCACCCACAAATGACAAAAGTTCACTATTGGGATTGTTAGGTGGCCTAAGATGTGAAGAATGAATTTGAACGAATCAAATCAGTTCACATCAATTTCACAAACTGAAGAAGGAATACCTTGGTGAGAAGGAATTCCATTCTTTCAGTTCACAACAAACTGCTAATTTACAAGCAGATTCTTCGCCCTACCTGGACTAATAACGGGATACAACTCTGGGGCTAAGCAAAAAATCCAAACATACTGAGAAGAGTAGTAGGCGCCCCAAGGTGAAATGATGATTTACACCGAGATCTGAGGGTAGAGTCATTTAATAAAACAACTGCCAAGTACGCGTGGAAGCACGAACATCGCCTCCACAAACATGAGAACCTATAGATGCTCAACGTTTAAACAACGAAGAGGAACTCCAGCGCCTCAAGCGTAACAAACCACTGGACTTGATTGTGCTACGCGAATAGTTCTGTACTGCAAGAGAAACCCAGTGTCTATAGTGATCCTGTTGCAAACACGGGTTAGTCTTTGCTGAAAATGCTACCCTATACAGAGATTAATTATTATGAGATGAAATATTGCTAGATGAAATGTATCAAATTATTCAGTTGCAATATCACAAAAAATACAAAAACGACAAAGCATGATGGTGGTTTTTCCTTGTCGATTCCAATGGTTCGCTACTGTGAATAACGAACCAAAAAGACTCTTAAGTTATTCACCCAGTTTATGTTACACGTAATTTGCTGAACGCTGTCGAGTTTACCGATGAGGCCCATCTAAAATCAATAACTCGCATTATGACTTGACGTCATTCTACGGTTGCCGTCAAATATTGAAAATATTTCACCTACTCGACCTTCAACAATAGACTACGTAGTGCATTATTCAGGTAATCGAGCTCTGGTCTCTTCTCGGTTGTTGTAATCGATGAGCTTCCCAGAATTACCGAATGTCCGAGACATTATACGATACACGGCTACTAATTGGGTGAGAAAACTCCCGTTGTTTTCACCGCTCCTTATTAGGGACCCCTGCAGTTCATTCGAAATTTTCATCTCAAATTAGGGTTTCTTCTAACAACTTTCATTCAATTTAGGTAATGATATTCTGCAAGGAAGTTGCTTCGAGAATGAAACTATAACACCGTTTTTTCTCGTACTTTGGATCCTATCGATCTACTAATCTAGTAACTATACCAGTGATGAACCCTTGCCATGCAGGTACTTGAGCCAAAACTGGACTCCATTTCATTACTTGTACCCATTACATCGACCACAATAATATTATTGTACAAGTAGGTATCGTACAATGCTCCAGGTGGTCTTAAAATACATTCAAATTTGACATCTATTCAAATTTTCATGAAAAATGTATATCGTTCTCAGGCTATGGTGTTTTGCAAATTTCAACAACTATTCGAACTTGAGCTCCTATTGACCGAGAGTTATGAATAATTTGAAGGATCACCCCCCCTCAGCCCAAACTTGTTTCTAGGTCGATTCCAATGGTTCACTATTGAAAATACGAGTAGTAAACCATAATTCAGGGTATAGAGCGTGAGATTTACTGCCTTCCAATAATGTAATAATTATCATGAAAAAGTGTTGCTCGAGGTGTCTATCCATATACTGATGGGATCATTATCTCAATTTTTCTCTGTCAGAATGTATGTATGCTTGCTCGTTCATCACTGCTTCGCAATTCGTTTAATTTTGGCGAAAAACAAGGAGGATGTCGATGTTGGGTCATATGTGCTACCATCGAGGAGAAAAAAATACAAAGAGTAGGACCCGACTAGGACTGATGGTGGGGCTTGTGGACTATCAGAGATGAGGCCGTGATCAGCTTACAAGGTAGAAGGAACTGACTTTTCAAATTGAGGTAACCAACCAGGAGTTTCAGAAATGATGACTGAAGTTGGACGAATTTTGCTTTTTGAACGAACACAAGCCAATGAGTAGTGGCTACTAAAATTTGTTGCTTAAATTTACAGGTGTCCAACGGGGTCTTGTAATTTCATATTATTCAGATATCTACATTCACAACCACATGTCCTGAATTTTTAAGAATATTAATGAATAAATGACGTCGTATATCAATTAAATAAGCACTTGTGATATTTGCAGGGTTTCCTTGTTTGGAAACGATCAGGTTTTTGGTCGATTCCCTCAGTTTGGCGAGTTTGAGTATCTTGCTGATTCAACATTCCGTTTAGAGTGAGTTCGCAGAGGAAAATCGTGATATCGTAACGAGATATCTCGGACGGTGGGCTGTCAGTGATAGCCACAAGTGGGTACGAAGAGGCGCCCTGGAAACCTCCAAACTTGGTCAGTTATCTTTGCATCCGTGAGAGTGGAGGGAGAGGTCTTTGGAGATAATGACATCAAGACCAAAGTTGCTACCGACGTTGGCGAAGTTACCGAAAAGCGAAAGGGACTCTGAAAGATAGCGGTCTATTTATTGCTTTACTCATCGTGTATGCTATACATACATACCTGTGTGTGTTCGTCATGGGAATATTGCAGCTTGTTTTATGTACACCCACATTAAGTAGCATAAATCATTCCATCGTTAATTTAATAATGCGTGTGAGCAACTGGAACTCCTTGTAATAGTCGAATAAATACTTTCTACAAATAGAATAATTAAATTGACATTCAGAGTTTTATAGCTATCTATGTCAACTGGAAACAGTTCGATGTAATCCATGATAAGAGTGAGTTAAAGTCGAGAGCAAATAAGGCATTATATGTATTCCAATGACGAAATTTTCATATTGTTAGTCAGTACGTGAAATTTTATTCTCTAGATACTCTCTGTACAATAAGTAGGCGGGTAGGGTTTACCGTTCAAGTTCAGCATCTTGCCTCTTACCTTGAATAGCCATCTACGTGTCTAGAGACCGATATAGATACAGATCTGTGTCTTCTATCAGACAATCCGGCATCCTGTTGGTGTGGAGCTCCAGGGAGTAAACCGCTACCAGATCCAGCTCGGCCTCCGGGAGCAGTAGGTAATTCGGTACAAAGCTATAGTTATTTAACACAAAGTTATTTAATGACTAGACATCATATAGTCACCCATAATATAGCCAGTGTAAGCCATTGCCCATCCCCAAGATAGTACCCCTGTACCTGATTGAGAAATGATGAGGAACTATACCTACCCATCAACATTATCTTGTTCCAATTCATTTGAATTTCCATGATTAATAACAGAAAGTGTCATTAGCACACATTCGCCGTTTAACTATTATTCTTTAATTGGTTCTTGTAGTTGTTGTTCTATACCTAATAGCTTGTAGGTTTTTTTTCCACTGCATGTGGTAGATTATGTAGAGTTTTTTAAGAATAAACTTCCTTCATAATAATCAACCGTAAAGTTCGATTCTTTACAATCATCTACTCATTGAATCATCTACGCGTTGAAAAAATGTACGAAACTAACAATAAGCAACTTGTAACGCGCATTCAACGATTCAATTCCCTAACTATGAAAGTTGAGGTAAAAGTTTGCCGTTCTATTCACGCTTATGTTGAAAATTACATCGAAGTTACTTACGAGGCTGACGTTTTTTCCTGTGGAGTTTCCATGAGCTCAATTCCGCGTTCACCTCTAGAGACGTCAAGGTGTAAATGCACTTTATTTTCATGGGAATATGGCCCAAATCAACGAATCCCAATGGTAGAGAACGTATGAATAAAAATGAAACCACCGACAACTGGATCGACCTTAATCCCTACTGGGATTTCTTGTCCCACGCCGGAAACAGAATCCCTACCGCCTCCAATGAACTAAAACGGATCGGGCTGTAGCGTTCGTTGTGTTCGTATGTAATCCATAATAATTATTATTAGCTCATATTACATTTGCAGCCCGTAGCATTTCTATGTTACGTAGCCCGTAGCATTTCTATGAAACAATTTTAGTTTGTACGGTCATAAATTTAAGACTATTATGATAATTATAAATATTTTGTACGGTCATAATTATTATGGCGCAGTGGCGCTTGAGGTTAGCCGTGTACTGATCGTAAATAATGTACGAAGACAATTGACATGACAGTATTGGTCAAAGCCGTCTCGGTACCTAATATCGGTAGGTACAAAGATATTAACTATAGCCACATTATAAACTTATAGCCACACTTTAAACCATAACTATACTAAATAGATAAATAAATATATAAATATTCAAACCCTAACTATATTATTCATTTTCAGCCATAATTAAATTGTTTCTAAGTTTAACGAGTCATAGAAGCTAGAGTCTGCTCTCAAGGTGAACTGGTCGAAGGTCTTGAATAGAACTGAGAATTTATAATGAACTTGTATTCTTCGCTCCGGCACTTAGTGTTGATAAATGAAAATTAAATGAAAAGATGAAATTTTTCCTCTCTAACTCACTTGCTTCGAAATCTTCGAATTGGGTTCGGGCGTGTTGAACGTATTCACAATGAAGATATTCCCATTATATTTTTAGACTAACCGATTTTCACTGCCTCTCGCTCTACTGTGTTGTCTACATGTATTTCCGCTCTGTCTTCAATGCAATATTAACAATAACTTCTGGCGAAGGTTTCCGGCCTCCTACTGGGTCCGGCCTACTGGCTACCGGTCGGCAATTTTAGCACTTCTACTTCACAACTCCTTTAAGCCTCCATCGAGTCACAACCCTCTAACTCGTGCATTGGTGGTATCAAAACAATCTGGATTTGGGCATTTGAACTGTTGAGCCTTTCCTCACGATAGGAAACATCGGGTCACGTCTCTTCGGGAAGCCTAGTTTAAGAGGTGCACCCTAATGGTCCATAACAGGGCCATAATATATTGTATTTTCAACCGAAATTGAGAACGATATCTTGAATATTCTTCCTCTTGAAAAGAGTGTAGTTGAGGTTTACAACACGCCCGCTCTCAATAACCGTCATTAATGATTCACGCGGGATAATGGAGAAGCGGTTCTGCCTTTAATTTTTCATCAAGTCAAGTGAAAGCTTAGTTTATGAGAAAAAAAATAGGGGAATAAAAAAAACTTCCAACAGCACCTGCTTTAATTTTACTTCATCTGCACCAGCTAAAACTGTACGCGCCGCTGAAGTCTGTAATTGGTTCGCCTCCCAATTAAAAGTCACAGAACGAACATCTCAAGAAGTTACAGATCTCGGGAAAACTTTCCGATTCCTACATTGTGATAATAAATTTCAGTTTTCTTCCGTTTCCTTTCCTTTTCCACCTCCAAGGATTCGTTTTATTCGGACGTCTTTGTTCAGAGACATTCGATACTGCTTTCACTGCTTGCAGTCCTCTCTTGATTCACTGGGTGCGCCAAATGAACAAGCCTCGTTATGTATTTTTGGTACCGTATTTTATTGCCCCACCTACCCTCCTGTGATCACTTCATAAAATCAAAAACTCACGAAGGGAACACGTCGAACCTCTAATTGGAAGGAATGCACAATTATCTCAAGGTTGGCACAATTACATAAGTACTAATTTTTTAAAAATATAAATTACAATTATTTGAAAGGTACAAGTACAAGAGGTAAAAGAAAAATTAATTGCTTAATGCGATCATCCCTCTTTGAGTTGTGCTGAGGGATGGAGTCTCTTAACACTATTATTATTGTTTCAATTCTTGTTTAAATATATCAACTATCAACTATCAATCTATCAACTTGTTTAAATTCTTCTTATCATAATAAAAATAATACCACTTTAGTACTTATCACTTGAGTAATTATTATTAAGTAATTATTAAAAACATAAGTAACACTTCTTAGTATTATTTTTAGTACAAATTCTTTGAAAATTAGCTTCTTAATTATCTATTAAACTTGTAATACTAAATTTCCTTGAAAATAAATTCTTTAATATTCTTTTCAAAATTCTGTCTCTAAGGCCAAGTTTGATGTCATTCGGTAGACTTGTAAATATTTTTATACTTACCCTTATAGGAGAAGGAATTTCGCCCTTTCGCAGTTAGACGAAATGGAAGCTTCCGTTCAACTTCAGTTCAACATCAGCCAATCTGGAACTACCAAAACCTCTTTCGTATTTTCGTAAACGTTCAAGATGATTTTGGCAGGCAGACCCCCACAAATACATCAAAATCAAATGATTATAATGTTGTGTGCACCCAAATGATTATCCGCGAAGATCTAGTCAAATCTTTCTTCTAAATGCGCTAAGCGATGAAAAATTTGCGCGTTATCAAAGATTGGTTCGCTAGTTAGGGCTCTCGTAAAACGTTGCGCTGTGTTTCCTGATCGTGGTAGGGCTTCTGGCTCTCGCCCAAACCAAGGACAATCTCAACGCTCCTTGTTCCAACTTAGAAATAATTAATACAGTAGTTCAACTGCTGGGTGGATTTTCAATTCAAATTCTCAGGAATAGAATACAGTGGTTTTTTCCCCTCGGCGAAGCTAGACGGTTCGAGATGATTTTCAAATGGCTTGATTCATTTATGTGGTGCGATCTGGCGTCCAGCGACTGTATAATTTATACCAACTGGCTTTACAGCATTTATAAATGCTGTATATATACAGCTGCATTGTCGGGTCTCCGCTAATGGGTTGAAGAAATCCAACGATTACTGTATCCAGTAGCCTTGTGTGTCATACATTGGAGTATTGAGATGAACATTGTGAACCTAAAATGGTCCCAAATGGTCGAGTTAGAGTAAGTAAAATGGTAGGTGGGTTGATTGAACCCAAAGAACGTTGCATTGAACCTGTAAATCACATTGACAGGTACAATTTAAACTACTTAGCGTTGAATGGAGAAAATCGTAACGAAAACCTTTCACCCCGTTGTGGTAGTGATATCATTCCTTATCGGCACTATGAATTTCAATGTACAGTCATGTGTTACACCCATATGTACCCATTTCCCTTCAACCAAACGTGAACGATAAAACACCCCATTCCATACACAATACTCGCGCCCATTACCCTCATAAGCCGTAAACCCCGCAAATGTAATGCTCATTTCAATGGCAAAAATATATAAATGATGATGATGAAAAATGAAATGAAAGTGTTACTTTACGATCAGGCTTTATGCCGCTTGTTTACTACCACACATTGGTTGGGAGGGCCATATCGAATAACCATCTCAGGCGCGGATTTTATGAGATCGGCGCCCGCGTGAGCTGCGCAAAGTAGAAGGCGGTTTTGAACGATAACTGCTTTTCTTCTCATCACTCAGCTCCCGTCATACCGTAGGAGGCCAACGTAAAGACAGAATCATCGACCCGTCAACTTCCGTTTAACGTGAAACTTGAAACGCTTGTCAGTTTGATCGAGGGACGATCTTCTCGTTAATGCTGGATACTTCCTCATATCTTCAACGCCTGATATTCGTTAGGACGTTTTTGGTGTCTTTGTTTTGTGGAAAAATATTCTTGATGTGAATCTCATCTTCCACTTTTCAGTTAACGATTTCAGAAGTATGACATTCTGGACTTATCCTGCTGTCCTATAGATCCTGCATGTGTAGTTCCACTTCTCCAAAATACTTCCATCAATTTGATTTGACTACTTTCGCCGCAGGAAAACTACTAGCAATCTGGTGTCGACCGGCCCAAGCCCAGCAGTGCCTTGAGAGCTCTCACGCGAATGCGCTCAAGTGCGTTAGTGTGATTAAAACCCCAGGTTTAGCAGGCATACAGGGCGGTTGAGGCAATCGCAGAGTTGAAAAGAGCATTCCAGGTCTCTGGGGAGCTCGCCCTTGACCTGAAAACAACTGACCATAATATTATTGCCTTATATGCAGCGACGCCCTTTTGTATCGCCAGTTTTGCTTGGGTTGGGAATAAACCAGAGCGTGAAAACACCACCATCAAGAAACAAAAAGAGTTAACACTTTCTAAGAGGGCTCCACAGGAAAACTCATAGTTCTTGATGCGGCCTTTCCTCTGGAAGACCATTTCCTTGGATTTGGACGTGTTTACAGTCAGCCTGTTTTGTTCGCAGTACAGGTGTAGCACTTGGAGAAGTCTTCGAAGGCTCATATGCGATCGCATGTTTGCATATGAGTCTGCCAGCAGAGCAAGATCATCGGCGTAGAATAAGGAGGTGAGCTCAGCCACCAGATTGATGCTAACACCACTGACGTTGTTCATTTCGAAGAATTGGTCGAAGTCTGAAAGGAAGAGAGCGAGGAGGGGAGACAGAATATCGCCTTGCAGGATACCTTCAGAGATTGGATATTGCTCATCATTTGTAATATTGTCGAACATTCAGGTACAATGCGATCAAAAATGTATCTTTCTTTTAAATCAATCATTAAATCGATCCAGTGCCTCGTATAATTTATTATATCAGATGTTTAATTGCCACGGGCGTTTTTGTCAATCAAAAGGAATAGAGATCCATCTCCGACGTTACCAGGACTCCATGTGATGGAAAATGGGGGAAAGGCTGCGGCTGAGACTGACAACTCTACCTCACTACTGATCTCAAATCTCCGGTCCATTACCTCCCGGAAATTTGATTTATATTGAGTTCGCTTGGGCAGACCGCTGCTGGTTGAGGATGCTTCGACGAGTTTCCTTGTGAGTGTTGGTTCTTCTGATGAGAGCGGTGAGCCAAGCCTGGTCAGTAATCAACTATCGATTCGACGGTTGAGAGGAGCTCGAATTGCTTAATGGTGTTTTCGGTATTCACTTGTGAAGCAAGTGAAACCAGGCGTGGGCTTGATGTGTGTTTCATCAATGGTGAACTTTCTGATCTAGTTGGCATAGTTGACTTTTTCTATTGTAACAAGGAGAAGTTAAATCACAATATTATTACAGATTGAGTAAGCACTTTGGTAGATAATGTATTGTGGCCTGAAACATATCGCCGGTTCAGTAAAACAATGGCGTAGCTGCAAATTTGCGTAAAAATAACTTAAATACACTAATATGATTAGGAATATTTAGCGCATCCAATATTTAACGCCATCGAAATTCCCCACATTTTTTTAGAAAAATCAGGTAAAATTACAAAGGAACAATGTCATAAGTTGACAGAAATGAAAATGCTGCGATTTGAGAAGTGGTTCCGTTCAAGAACAGAACTGTTATAACTGTTATAGAAAACTTTATAACTTTATAAACAATCCAGGAAGAGCACTGTCCCTGCTGACTTACTTCTGAAACCGGGTTTCTCTACTAAACTCTCAATGTATACAATAAAATCAGATATTAAACTCTTTGATTAGAAAAAAAAATATTCCTCCCTTTCATATACGGTTTTAAAATTCCCTTAAGTAATTTTTCACTTCCTACTACTCCTTGTCTTGCCTTTTCACTTGATTTTAGCATGTAATTTTCTATAAATTTTTATAAAGCCTTGTCCCCGTGTGGTGATTAAAAAGACCAATTTTTAGGAAACCATTTGATAAGCTGCTCATTTTCCCACTCAAACTTTGTCAGATGCTGAAGGTTTGAACTGCCAATTTTGGAATACCAATGACGTATTTGCAATAAATTAGGGGTGGAGAGGGGGAAAGGGTAAATATCACCCCCAAAAACTATGTCCTCTACAGTGAAGTCATTTTGTAACAAAATACCCAAATATGCATACTGAAGGAGCTCGCAACTATGCGTCAAAGGATTTTTTCGTGAAATTTTGTTTTTTTGCTTCTCCTATTAAATTTGATTTTTTGCAGTTACGGAATTGTTTTATTGATGTATTATATCGATCTATATACGTAAGTAGATCCATTTTAATAACAAGTACTTGCTCATATAAATGTTGAATTGGAGGAGGAGGTATAACCACTTCTACCACATAATCTTCAATCTATACCCGAGGTCGGTTGAGCCGAAATCCGTGTTTTCTTCCCGTGTTAGCTTCAGCTCTGTCATTTGTTCTGTAAACACGGTGGTAATTGGAAGGACTAACGTTTCACGGAAATAATTCAGTTTCAGCGAGATTCTCTTAATCGTACTGAATTCAGGCTTGAATTATTTACTGTGTAGGTACATCCTTAGAAAGTAGATGGTGTATTCTTAGGTTTGAGTTTAATATTTAAAATTCGAATAATTAGAAGTCTAATTAAAATAGGACGCCAATTCTTTACAAGGGATTAATTTCATCTGTCTCTCAACGTTAAAATTAAGAGGTAATAAAAAAGCCACCTATGTGGTTTTCAATTGTACCATTATGTGAGGGCCCTCACACACCGGTGTGAATTGTCTCATTAACTCCGGCATTTTCTCTTACCGTTTCTGTAATTGAGTTTTCTCATTCCAGGAATATCTGTCTTCGTTCGCTCTCCCCAGCGATGTGATTTCCGTGAGACATTCAAGTGTTTTTGCCCAACACTTAGAGGATGTGTGGAAGAGTCTTGAAGGGAGGCTCCTTTTACACTAAACCTTAAGAATTAACCTCAAGAGATGAAAGAATTTCGTCATTAGCACATGTCGAAACCTCGATAAATTAGGGTCTTATATAAGATATACATAGTATCAGACAAGAACAAACTAACCCAACCACTTAGCGAAAATTGGCGAAATCGTATAGTGATTCTTAAGTTACGTTTATCGAGCCATCACGCAACCCGGGATGCGATTTCTATTCAATTCTATACAATTCTCTTTCATCCTCATTCAGCATGAGCAGCTACATGACGGCTACCAGACAATAACAGAAAGTCAATATCAAAGTTGCATGTTTAATGTCCAAACCCTCGGCCTGTTGGTTGTTTTTTGCCGTCGACTGCCAATCTCGATTTGTAACCAAACAAATCTTCAAATTATCCCTCTAGTTGATCTGTGTTCTATCTGAGATTCTCAAAATCTCAATATAAAATCAATGTCACCTGTTATGTAAAGCACTCGTAGTGAACGATACTCAAGAGCCCTTCCATGTCACAAAGATATCGTACACAGAACAGTGATCCAGACAGAAAATTATAAACCGTTACCAATTCTTTTAGGAACTTGTGACAAATTTCTTAGATACAGATTCAACGTTCGCCCAACCTGTTAATCAAAACTTCGAGTATGTCTAGGGCCATTTTGATGCCCCGCCCAACATAGGTGTCACAGGTGTGCTTGGTTTATTTCATGACTGAAATTCGTTTATCAATCCGCCACGGCCTTCACTCAGTCCGGTGATTTGTCAGCAGTTCCTATCCGATTTGGGTCAACGAATCAATCCATTTTCGACTGAGGAAGCTAATGAGTTGCGGCGAATAATGTGCTGCCATTAATAAATCCTAGCTCAATTTACGGTACTTTTTCCTATCGGTACTTTATCCGCTTGCGCTTAGAGGAGTATCGTAATAAATCATAGATGGCTTAATGATTTCACTATCTTATCTCACTATTCTGGGCTGACAGCTTGCCTGTATCACATACTTACATACAATCCTAAATATCTAGATTTACCTTAGTTATATTTCATCTCTTCAACCTAATTAAAGTGGAAATTCATACCATACCGCTTTATCCCATGATTATCCTGCGTTTTTCGCCTCGTTGGATTCCAAAAAAAACTCACAATCAATAATTTTTCGTTAGGGCACGATTGCATCCGATTTATCCCACTCGACTGCTCAATATAATTTCGCTATCAGAGATATTTTAAAAAAAATGTATTTTTCATCCGGTCTGTATTGAATATGGTCTTCACCGCCGTATTTGACACGGTTCGAGTTGGATTTTGGTCATGAAACTTCCCGGAAATTTGATTCATTTAATTCATGTCTGTTATATACGTATAATACCCCAGTAATGCTATTCTTGCTGAGACAGCATCTCCTTATTATAAAAGCAGACGCTCTCGCCTCGGGGAGTTAGTCTTGTCTTCACGCCCGTTCGTAGAACGTTACGCTGCCCGTTTTCCGCCCGATTTCTGTGTGCAACCCGTCCGGGAAATAAAAGTTGTTTTTTAAAAACTCTTTTGCTCGTGCTCCCAACTTAACTGGCGCAGTCGGATCGGACACTTCCAGTTCGCGGTTTTTCAAGAAACACCGAACTTTCTTCGTGATTAAGGAAGCGTCACAGAACCTTTTAAAAAAAATTCCCGGAATCGGAAAGTGCGAGAATCGGAGTTCACGGACCATAATCGCGAAAGGATTACGATACGGAACTACTGAACGGCCCTGGACACAGGACTCCTCGAGATTGGCGAATGGCTACCCTGTACGGACTGTAAGTAAACACGAATATTACTCAGCCGTCCCATCTCTTGTCTCGAGTATTCATCAAGGAGAAGGAGTGCTCGGTGGCTACCCTGCACGGCCTGGAAAACATTTCACCAAGCCGTCCCATCCAGCCTCGAATCCTTTAGCATAGAGAGTCCTGTACATTGGTGGCTACCCTGTACGTACTGTAAGTGAAAGTGAATATTTCACCCAGACGTCCCACCGTGTCTTGCATTCTGCCGTAAATTAAGAGAATCCTGTACATTGGTGGCTACCCTGTACGTACTGTAAGTGAAAGTGAATATTTCACCCAGACGTCCCATCGTGTCTTGCATTCTGTCGTAAATTAAGGAATCCCCACCTTGGATTCAAATACAAGGAAAAAGAATTTCGTTTAAGTTAACGTAAGTAAAAAGTATCCTCAAAAATTCCGAAAGTCAAAGAAGCAAAAAAGCCCAACAACTTTTGGGATTGGAACTACCTTCGAGTTTTACATAAACATAAACCCTTTTACATAAACATGGACCCATCTGGAATTCCACTTCCCGTCGATCCTCCGCCAACTCCCCTGGAACCGATTCAGGAACAACGAGAATATCGAAGACCACCAGAATTCCGTAGGGAATTCGAGAGCCTCATCCCAACGTTTAATGGAGACCCTTTAGTTTTAAGTAAATATATTAAACAATGTGATAAGGTCTATTTACGGTTTTATGATGCTAATGATGTTGACAATTTTCAGAACGAGGTAATAATGGGAGTATTCGTGTCAAAACTAGGTCCCGCAATTACTGACAAAATATTCATTAACTCCGTTGACACATATCCTCAGCTTAGGCAAGCCCTCTTGCAAACATACGGGGACAAAAGGGACACTTACACACTGACATTAGAAATCAGTAAACTTAAACAAACGAACGAAGACTGTTTTGCCTTTTATGACAAAGTAGTTCAATTATTGAACGCTCAGATAGGGTACTTGCAAGTCCACGAAACCGAAAAAGCCCCTACATTGATCCCATACATGCAAACCTTGGCATTAAGAGTGTTCCTCAACGGTCTGATGGACCCATTAGGAAATCTGTTGAGAACAAAATCCCCGGAAAACTTAGGAGCAGCTCTCGCAATGCTAGTGAATGACTTTAATCTCAAACCAAGAGATAAACACGTGCCACAGGCGAGATCGCAGGCGCCTCTTCCTACACGGCCTGTTGTCCAACGTCAGCTTGCCAGCTATCAGTACAACGCAAGGCCGCCTCCTCAGTTCATTCCCAGAATTCCTAATCATGTCCAGAGAGCCCCGTTTGCACCGAGGCCCTTTGTGCCGCAAGTAACAAACAAACCACCTCAGGCGTTTCAAAACCATCAGCCACCCTTTCACAGAAATCAGAACAATGCACGGCCTCAAGGTGGACCGTGGACAAGATCCTCAACATTTAAATTTAAAGATGAGCCGATGTCCATCTCTACAAGAAACACCAACCTGAACATGATTACCCAAGCAGACCCAAACCAATACGACGAACATTACGACCCACACTACGAACATTGTTACGACCCACATTACGAACATTGTTACGACCCACATTACGAAACTGAACACATCGGGGACAGAGTCGAAAACCTTGTCTTGGAACCCGACACCAATCAGGAGAGTGATTTTTTAGGGGTTCCTCAACCTTCGAAATCACCGACCTCATGAATCTCTTGACATCCAATTCACTTCCTTTTATATTAATGTTCTGTCGTTCCAATTCTCAAAATTTAAAAATTTTAGTAGATACAGGAAGTTCAAGAAGTTTTATCAACCCAGAAACAGCCCATCACCTTTTTCCACTAAGGATTCAACCTGATTCAGGCTTAGTACGCACGGCCCATGGTATTTCAGAAATCAGTCAAAAGACCCTTGTACCGTGTGGAGATTTATTCAGAATACCCCGACTTAGTCTCCCTTTTAGTATTTTCAAATTTCATGATCACTTTGATTTACTGCTAGGGTTGGACAATTTAAAACTAATAAAAGCAAATGTAGACTTGAACAAAAATATCCTAAAACTCCCGCATTTTTCTCTACAATTACGATTCACTAATTCCGACCTGTATTCCCCTGATTCTGCGGAATCCTTCCTCTTGGAAGCGAGATCTATTGAACAAATAAAAATAAAAATTCACAATATTGATAATGGTGATGCCATTGTCCCCTATATCAAATTGGGTAAGGTGGAAATTCCCCAGTGTATCGTGAATGTGCGAAACTCTTATGCTTTCGTACATGCAACGAATGCCGCGGAACATCCTATGTCAATAACCATAGATTTCCCTATAATAGCAGAACCTATCTTGGACTGTTGTTTATTTTCAGACACCCACGAACCCATTGAGACGAGTAGACCTAAATCTAAAGGCAAAATTGACCTACAAAAACTGAGACTAGATCATTTGAATCCGTTGGAGAAGAAGGAAATAACAAAGATCATTAAAGAATTTTCGGACCTTTTCCAATCAGACGATAAACCTCTTACATTCACCAACCAGGTCAAGCACCACATTAGGACCACCGACGAAATCCCGGTTTATGTAAAACCTTACAGATACCCAAATATCTTCAAAGATGAAGTCAAACGGCAAATTGATGAGATGCTAGATCAAAAAATTATCCGACCCTCAAACTCTCCTTATAATGCACCTCTATGGGTGGTCCCCAAAAAATTGGATGCTTCAGGTAAACCAAAACACAGACTCGTTTTTGATTTTCGCAAACTCAACGAAAAGACAATTTCGGACAAATTTCCACTCCCCAATATCTCTGACCTACTTGACAAACTTGGAAGGTGTCAGTACTTCACTACGATAGACTTAGCTTCAGGTTTTCACCAAATAGAACTGGACGAACCATCAATAGCGAAAACGGCTTTCTCGACAGAAACTGGTCATTACGAATTCCTCCGAACACCCTTTGGTCTAAAAAATGCACCCCCAGTTTTCATGCGGCTCATGAGTAATGTACTCAGAGGGCTTCAAAACGAGATTTGTTTGGTCTATCTTGATGACATTCTGATTTATAGCACGAGTCTGGAGGAGCATTGTGACAGATTGAGGAAAGTCTTCAAAAGACTGCGATCTTCCAATTTGAAAGTGCAACTTGACAAAACTGAATTCCTTCGAAAAGAAATTAGTTTCTTAGGACACATAGTTACCCCAGAGGGCGTAAGACCAAATCCCTTGAAAATCGAAGCAATCTCCAAGTTTCCCATCCCAAAAACTAAGAAAGAAATAAAACAATTTCTTGGCCTATTGGGATACTATAGAAAATTCATTGACAATTTTGCTAAACTAACTAAACCACTAACCTCTTGCCTAAAGAAAAATTCAGTCATAAACCCCAACAATCCAGACTATATAGAATGTTTCGAGACCTGCAAGACTCTACTTACCAATGATCCTATATTGCAATATCCTGATTTCGACAAAGAATTCATTGTCACGTGCGACGCTAGTGATGTGGCACTAGGGGCAGTGTTGAGTCAAAACACCAAAGGTTCCGACCTCCCTATCGCTTATGCTAGTCGGACCTTAAATGACTCCGAAAGACGGTTAGCTACGATAGAAAAGGAACTATTGGCCATCTTATTTGCCTTGAAAAACTTTCGTCCTTACGTTTATGGACGGAGGTTCACCCTATACACAGACCATCGCCCATTACAGTGGCTTTTCGGGATAAAGGATTGTTCGTCAAAGCTGTTTCGCTGGAGGATGAAGCTTGCGGACTATGACTTTGTGATAAAATACAAACCCGGATCTACTAATCATGTTGCAGATGCTCTCTCCCGTATTGAGCTTAACAATAATGACTCGAGCGTTCCAGGCCCTTCCACTAGCTCGGCTCTGAATACTCCTGTACCAATGGACTTGGATGAAATTCTTGAAACTATTGCAGGGAATGACCCCCTACCAAATATTCCTTATGACGACCCAGATGTTCGCCAACTAATGGACCTTTTAGACAATACAGCTGTCCAATCATTAATAAACCAGTCCCTGGTAGCGAACCCCACGTCTCAAGATTCAGAATCAGTCACGAGTACTATACACTCTAACGCTGAGGGAAATACACTTTTAACTGTCCCCATAAGGGAAGGAGCGGTAAATCACGGTCAAAACCAAATCATCTTCAAGGAGACCAACAGTACTCCAAAACCCGTTAGGATCTCAAGGCCCTTCAACACAAGAACCCGATTAACAGTTGAATTGTCTCAAAAGGACTTTGAAAAAGATGTAGTCAATTTCATTAAGGAATTTGTGCGTCCTGACGTTAGCTATTCAATATATTTCCGAAACGACGATCAGGGCAGTTTCTATCAAAAATTCGTTAGGGTCATGATGTCGGTTTTCAAGGAGTCTTCTATAAAAATGACAAAATACACCGAATTTGTCCAAGACGTGGAGACTGAGGATGAAATAGAAAACACAATTTCCAACTACCACATAGGGAAAACTAACCATCGAGGGATAACAGAGACCTATAAGAAAATAAAACGAACTTATTTCTGGCCGAACCAACTGAAAACCATCCAAAATTTCATTAATCGTTGTGAGCCATGTCTTATCACCAAATACGATCGAGACCCCATAAAACCAAAACTTAATATTACTCCCACAACCTTAAAACCATTCGAGACAATCCATGTAGATAAACTTACCTTAGACGGAGCAAAGTTCTTAACCATAATTGATTCCTTTTCCAAATATGCACAGGCGTATCATGTCGCCTCGAATAACAGTCTTGATGTTGTGAAAAACCTCTTAACCTTCTTTTCCCACCATGGAATACCCAGGAAAATAATATCTGATAATGGAGCCGAATTCGACTCCTCGTTAGTTAAGGAATTTCTATCGTGTCATAAAATAGACATTCACTTCATTTGTAGTCAAAACCCAAATAGCAACGGTCTGATAGAACGTTTCCACTCTACTCTTATAGAACACCTCCGACTTTTGAATAACAGACAAGAATTTTCCTGCGACTCTACTGTGAGCAAAATGAAGTACGCACTTATTGCCTATAACAACTCCATCCACTCATCAACTGACTTAACCCCTTTCGAAGTTCTTTATGGCCATATAAATCAAGAAACGTTACTAGACCTCGATGCGGAAAAAATTCTGATAAACGACTATTCATCCAAACATAAGGAGAAAATGGCTGCAATATATTCCATACTACATAATAAATGTTCTCAATTCAAGGAACACGTTATTAGCAAAAGAAATGAACAAAGAGAAGAACTCCCTGAACTCCCGTCCACTATTTACGTAAAAAATAAACAAAAAATGAGCAAAACCAAAAACCCTTACAATAAAGAACAATTGACGGCAGTTAACACTGAATTAAAGACTGGACAAATTGTACCACGCCACCACAATACCAGAGACAAAATTCACTTGTCAAATGTTAAAAGACCCAGACGACTGCGAGTGGAAAATTCCGCGACTCCCAGTCAACCGAACCAAGCTAACCCCCCTACCTCTGAGGAGGACGATTCGTCGGACTGGCCGGAGGGATGGCCAAGGAAATAATATAACGTTTTATTGCAGATGGTTGCTGGTAGTAACTGCCTCATGCGCTGAAATTAGAGACCTCAACCGAAGTGGAGGAATTGTCCCCGTTAACATAGGACCGGCTAAATTGGAAGACACGGAACACATACTGACTCACTTCTACGAACTGAACGAACTTTACTCCGAAGTGAACAATTTAAATTCAAATTATTCTGTACTCATTAATAAGGTTAACTCATCTCGAAGACTTTACGACAAAGTTTATGATCAGTGCAAATTCTACGAACACGTTCAAGATCTAGTTGCGTCAAAGATCTCCAATATCCGACATCATGGAGCTACTCGACACAAACGTGGACTGATTAATGGACTAGGAACGGTAATTAAAGCAATAACAGGAAACTTGGATAACGACGACAAAGAACGTTATGACAAAATCTTAGAGGACTTAGATAGACGAGATCGTGCCAAACAAACTAAACTCTCTAAGCAGTACTCCATAGTAAATCAGCTAATAACCAATTACAACGAGACACTTCAAACCATTCAGTTTAATAATGAGCAAATCAAATCGAAATTTATTGAAATTGAAAAAATTATCAACCATTTTGACGGGCAATTAATGCTTTACAAGGAAATCCTTTATCATTTGCAATCAGCCATTAATCTCATTTTCAATCTATTGTCGGAAATCGAAACATCCATTACCTTCTGTAAATTGGGAGCATTACACCCAAGCATCATAAGCACTCATGTACTAGAAGCAGAACTTTCTAGAATCAATATTAGCTTTTCGGACATACTCTCGTATGAATCATTAATTAAAGTGCAATGTAATATCCGATCTGAGCGAATTGTGTATTTTTTAACCATACCAATTTACAAACCAGCCATTTATAATCTGTATTACCTGTACTCTGTTCCATGGATCATAGACAATAGTTACACTACTGTTATCCCCAAACATAGATATTTACTTAAACAGGAAGAACGAAATGTGATAATCCAACTAAGCGATCGTTGTATTTATAATGAACTATTTTACTGTAACACAGAATTAGTTTCGTACTCAACTGCAGACTGTGAGAAAGTAATCTTGACTAATGGGTCTACCAATAATTGTCCATTCACAAAACTACAAGTTACAGATAACTATCTTTCCGTAATTCCTGAGACTAACTACCTAATTGCGGTATTCCCAACGGAAGATCAGATTCAAATTGAAAGTGACAATCATAAAGAAACACTATCACTAAAGGGAATCCATATTATCAAACCGAATAAAGACTCCATTTATTATCGTAACAACATTATGTCAACTCAAATGACGACTTTTGGAAAACCATCTCTTTTAAGTGTACCTCACCCTCAGTTATCCACACTCAATGTCACACACATGTCATTAAAATTCGAGGATATTAACATGAGGAAACTAGATACATTCCATCTAAATCTCAACCCAACGGATCTTGATCTTGAAACCACACACTGGTATCCCTCCATGTCTCCTAGCATATGGACCCTCGTTCTTTATGTCACGCTTATGGGATTGTTCGGCTACACTTGCATCAATTACCGACGTACCAACCGGCAAGTGCCTTGCCCTTCCTGATATAACTATTATTCAATCGCTTATTATTACAGGATCGTGATGTCATGTTATTCCATTCAATTGTAATCATTGCTATTACGTCATTATTATCCATTATTATTGTCATTGCTATTATTAGTATTGTCATTTTATTGTCATTGTTCTTATGTCATTCTTATGTCATTATTATTCTTATGTCATAATCTTATCGTTTTTATTATCATTATTCTCATCATTATCATTATTATTATGTCATTGTTATTATGTCATTATTATTCACTTATTATTATTCCATTATTGTTCTTCAATTGTAATCGTTGTTTTTATATCATTATTACTTATCGTTCAATTGTAATGGAAAACGGACCGCTACCTGAATTCGAATTTTCGGCAAAAACCTCCCGCTTCACGGTGCGGTTTTTCTTCTTAGGGAGGGAGGTGTTATATACGTATAATACCCCAGTAATGCTATTCTTGCTGAGACAGCATCTCCTTATTATAAAAGCAGACGCTCTCGCCTCGGGGAGTTAGTCTTGTCTTCACGCCCGTTCGTAGAACGTTACGCTGCCCGTTTTCCGCCCGATTTCTGTGTGCAACCCGTCCGGGAAATAAAAGTTGTTTTTTAAAAACTCTTTTGCTCGTGCTCCCAACTTAACTTGTCTGAACTTGTTAAAAACGCAGTAATACAGTTTAGATATAAAAAGAGGATTCTGAAGAAAATGGGATTAAATGGGATTATAAAGCAAGATATGGGCGGCGCTATGATGTATTTTGCGATGATTCGTGGACCAACTGCGCGAACTGCGAACGTGCGAACAATTTTTTAAATCCTGTTTGGAATATTCGTATCATCAGCTCAAGTAGGATGCCAATTCAAGTATGAAATAGGATTCGCATCGGTTTGGGGCGTGAAATTGCTGAGACAAACCAATTTTCCCTACCATCCAGGTTTTTAATTATACGCTAAATGGATGCTCGCCAACGCTCAATCTTGATAACTAACCTACTAAGTGACCATCAGTTCGACAATACGTCAAATGACAAGCCCTGTGGGCTGTCGGGGCCGATTCTGATCCGTTGATAATAAGTTCAAAGCACGACAGGAACATGTAAACTTCATTTTCTGACCTATTTCATTATGTCTCTTGCGATCTAAACGTTTCACACTCTTACAAACTAGTTGTTGGGCTTTGAAGACGAATCTTCGAGTTTTAATAGTTATGGATTATTAATCTAATCTTGTTGAAATGTGCTTCCAGTGTAAGATGAAGGTGTCCTTAATTAACGCAATCATTTTCATTCTGCAATTATGTCAACTACAGTGAGCACTTTGAAGAGTAAACCCCCTATTTACCTACCAGCTTCATCACGCGATCTTACAGTTGGCGTATTAACTGAAAAGGAACCCTTTTGAAATCAAGTGTTCTCAACAGTCTGAACGGGGATTTCACTTACATCGTCCCGGTCCTCACTGAGATGCCTTCATGCCTCTGACAGTCGGATATCGATCTGAAACCCTCGTGCTGCCAAACAGTTCTATAATCCCACGTGGTGTCTCGTTAGTTAAACCTTGATAAGTCAGATTGAAGTTAATAAGGCGGATTTATTTTAATGCGATTTCGGATTCTTGGAAGGAGCAAATGAAAGTGTTTTTCTTAGAAAATTCGAATAGTTCAATATTGAATATAATAATCCAAAATCCACACATTTGACATTAACTGAGTTTTATGAAATGTCGGGAGGATGGTCGTAGAAACTATGTGAAAAGGAAAGCAGTGGTTGAGCATTTTTCAAAACACCATATCGGAAGCCCCAAATAGGACCTAGATAGAGTTTTCCATACAAATTTGAATAGATTTTGGTTCAGAGAATTATTGAAGGCCATTCGGAGCGTTGTACGACAAGCGTTGTAGCGAGCAGCGTTGTACGAGGAGCGTTGTAATCCGTTCGATCAAAATGAGGGCTTCAAGGTAAACCGACAAGAAATCGTCAACGTGAGCGCGATCCAAAAAACTTCAGTTAATTTCATTTTGGGGAACAGCTGGTTCAAACAGCACATGGCTTTGTGATAAATTAAGGCAAGAATAAATTAAGGAAATTAATAAAATTATAAATTGCTTATATATCAATAAATGTATGAATTATTTATTTACTTATTAATAAAATTAATAAACAATGGTTTAAATCTTTCAAATGTCACTGGGTCATGTTATAAAGAAGGTCTGCACAAAATCTCATGTCGATTGGTCCTGTTATCCAGGCTGTAGATATCACAAAATTAGCCTAACATTAGCCTAATATTAGCCTAACATTTCTGTTTTTTAAAAAACGAAAAAACTTTTTGTTTCTGAAACATTTATGGGTTGGATAATGGATGGCTCTTTCAAAAGACACTGTCCGAAAATGAAAGGAAGCTCTGTGCAAAATTTCAAGTCAATCGGTGAAGGTGGAGAGGCTGCAGCCTTGCCTGTCTGAATAAGAAGAAGAAGAACAAGGTAAGGGCGAAAAACAGGGGTTTGAAGTTATAAAATTCGGCTCCCTTTAGACCTAGCGACTTGAAATTTTTAGGGGTTTCTATTATCCACACTAAATTTCAAGTTGATCGGTCAAATAGGAGTCGAGATATGGATACCTGGAAAACGCTTTTCCTGGCATCGCATACATACACTCGGTACCTTTCGTGGTTCTCATCGTGTTTGCTTGGCGGGGCGGAACGCTACCGGAATTTCAGTGAAATAGGGAATACCTTTTTGAGAGTATGAAATTCTTCACTTACTCGAAATTCAATATAAGTTTCTGCCAAACAAGCTTTTGGATATCTACCTCCCACGAACAATGTAGAAAGTTATCATGGAATCCTACTTTCTGTACGAAGACTCCCACACAATTTCTATTATGAAAGAAAAGTACATTTTTGCAAATCATTCAAACGGCCTGATCCCCTGGAAATCATTGGAAATGCCGCAGATGAAAATTTAAAGTCGTTTGGGGAAAATCGTCAGATGGTTGCGGGGAAATGAGAGAAACCAAGCTGTAGGTTGAGGACGATCCAGTTCAACGAACCTCCCGTAATAAATGCCGTTTCCTGGACCGCCTCTCTTTTCGAGATGTCTTTCCAAGATTTACGATCTGGCTCCCCGTTTAACGAAGAGCGAATAAAACCGAAATAGTGAATGAAACCGGGTTGAATCAAGGAGTATCATGAGCCAGTCCGTTACATTTTATATCAATAATGCGAATCCGAAGCAAGAAACAGGTTGTGATTTGAGATGTACAGAGAAAGTTTCAAAATCGGTTCATCATTAATTTGGAAAAGCTGTTTTTAAGATGGAGACGAAAGAAAATATTTTCAAAAAGCTGGAGCCATGTCGTGTGAAGTTGATATGGCAAGTGATGGTGTCCATTACTGTGTTTATAGAGCGTTATAGAGTGTTTATAACGTTCATCGTCGGGTTGGCAACATTGGTTATCAATCTGCAACTAATTTTCTCTACTAATTAAAACAAGGTCTTTGTTTCTGATCTTAATAAGATCATCTTATGTATGTAGTTAGTTCCGAATATACTTGTGGCGTTTTCGTTAATCCCAATGTAGTCGTTTACTCAATTTTATAACATAATTCTACTCTTCTACATTTCTTCCCTATCATTTCAACTGCTGGAAGCTCTACAGTTTAGGTCGAATTCTCCTGTGTTCGGTACCACTGCGGGAGGAAATGTAGATATATGATCGATATTGAAGAAAATCTCGTCAAAGGGGGGGAATACTTCAGTGCTCATTTATGGTCTATATTCTATTTATATAAATGTTGGATGAGACATTTATATAGATGATATTTTATTTAGAATTGATTTTTATTAAGTAATATAATTCTGGGGTTTTACATATCGTCGGCCTAGATGTGAAACAGCAGAACCTCGACTAACCTGGGAGCTGACTTATAAACTTAACTTATTATGACACATGACATGATACAGTACCTAATACAGGTAATTGAAATAGATAAAATAAAGGGTACCTACCACCTGATTAATGTATGAACTCATATTTCATTACTCGCGCGATTACAAACAATTTCATACGCATCACTTTACATATATATAAAAAATATATATATTAAATTATATATTATAATTTCCCCCTCTATCCGACTCGGAATTTAATGAAAACACAAAGCGTATTATAATATGAATTTTTCAAGTCAATTGGCTTTTTTCCGATTTTTTCCCCCACTCCAAGACGAAGAACAACGAATTTCCGATCGAAATAAAAAGGAGAAACGTCCCTTAAGTGACCGTTTCGTAACTTTGTGTCATATATACACGTGGAGCCCAATATCGACTCAGTCCAGGAGCCTCTAGGTGAGACGTTAACGAGAGCCTGTGCGTTAATGGGTCCCAGCGGCATTTATATATATATTAAAAAAATATATATATTAAAAAAACTAATAAACTAATAAATGCGAAATTAAACGGCATTGAGGTTCGCCTAAGGAGAAAATTGTAGCAAGATGGAGGTTGGCCTGAACGGATTATTTCGCTAGAGTGAAACTTGGGAGTTGTAAATTTTAGAATTATGCGCAACTTTTCAAGAACTCCTGCATAATCTTTCCCTCTTTTTTCTCGTGAACAGTCGAGAGAGCAAGTTCCAATATTGGATATTTGTCGGCGGTCTTCTCCTGGGATCGGTATTTCCCTTATATTCCCTTGTGAGCGTCTAAAGACGTTATTGGTTTTCAAGGCGAGATCCGTCGGTTAAATACAGACTATTTGATTCTTTCTACTTATTTATTTATTTCATTCGACTGATTATTTTATAATAGATGATACCTATTAACTTCACGAGCTATTAATAGTAATTATGAGCTTATTGATACTATTTTGTCATTATTGGACACAATGAACCAGGATATCGAATTAATAGAAAATACAAAAATTCGCCTGACCGCGGTACTTTACAGTACATTACTTTACCTATCTAAAGTACCTATTGACCAAGAAGTTTGAAATTCGGCATGATGATCCGTGACACTTTAAATAAAAAAATCTTGAACTAAACGGTCTGGCTTGTTGTACAAATTTCAATAGATTTTGATATCAACATTATTTTAACATGGGACATGTTTAGCCTTCACATAACTGGCTGAAACCGAACGCCAACATCTTCTCACCTTACGCCAATTCCCGTGGTGATAGAGACTTAAAATAAGGCATGCTGGACTTTAACATGATGCTAATTTAGCAGAGTGGCTAATAAAGCTAATTTCTATGCTATTCACACTATGGAGCTGTGATTTGGTATGTAGCCCCCTCAGGACTTTAAATTGACGAGGCCGCCAGGGCCAAGTTTAGAATTTTTTTTGGCCATTACTCCAATTATTTCGTACAGTTATGAGAATCACATTAATTTTAGCAGCCAGACTATCAAGTGCGAATTTTCAAAGTAGCCACAGCGTTGATTATGGAAAACGAATAAGTATTCATAGAAACTTAATGCAATTTTTCATGCCGTTCCGGCTGATTTGTGTCACTAAAATGAGAGTCATTCGGTTAAGAAGTGAAATGGAATCGTTCCGAACTTTCCGCGAACGGATTAATTCAAATTTCGAAAACGGAAGCGTTGGAAATTGCTGGGAAGTGGCCTCTCGGAAAATAATTTCCACATCATTATTTGATTCCAACCGAGCTTGAGAGATGAGAAAAAAGAGTGAAAACACAAAGATAAGTGCGCCCTCAGTCCATTAAAAGACGGACCATTACTCAAACTTTAAATCCTTTTTTTTCCTTTTGATTATGCAAACGTGGCTGGAGAAGAAAAACGAAACTCAGAGAGCGAGTTAAAAGGTTCAATGCTTATCTCAGTTGTCTCAATTAAATTCTGTAAGTAAATTTCGAAATCCTTTAAAAGGAAATGGTTAACTCCCTGAAATATAAGTTTTGTTATAATGCTAAGAGCGCTGAGAATTATACTTGGACTGAAACCACAACAATACTCAACAAAATTTTATCATTACATCTATTCTAATTTAAGTTATTTTTCATTCGAGCGAATGCAAATCCATCTGATATCAATCGTACTATAATAGTCTTTATTATCCTCCAAGATAATTGTAGAAAACTTTGAACAACAGCAGAAAGATCTCTTATGTCTTACGGTGAACTGCTTGGAAAAGCTCAATAAACCTCTTGTATACATACAAAGCTTTCGGTGAATTTCAATTTCGTTCCATGTCTTGAGCTGACTTCAACCAGATAGGTTGCAATGTGCAATGTAGAACTGCTTGATTTAGTTGTAGCTGTTAAGCTGGTGTGGCTTTTGTCTGTCCAAATTCGAAAATCTACCTACCCCCTTGCAGATCGTGTTCAGAAGTGCCTAACCATTAACCTAGCCATGGGGTTCATTTTTTTGGATGGTTACTCTGAGTTTTCTTTTTCTCTATTGTAATCCAATTATGAATATCAATTTATCGTTTATCAAGTCAGGTTGATGTTGGTGGTATAACATAAACTTGTGTAGCAGTGATATCGCTGTCACCGTTTCGAAGTCCAGTCCATGGAAAGTAAAAATGACTCGAACCCTCCGCTCTAAGGTATAATAATAAAACATCCCATTTCTCGAGCACTTGGACTTTTGTGCACCACATTTTATTCAACTTTAATAGGGTGACATTGAAGCTCATTAGACGGCGGGGAGAGCGCTCGCAATTATCAGCAAAAGGCGTCACATGGCCCCGTCACACCCCGCTGTATACCACTTTGTGCCGAATGGTCTAATTTCGCTGTGCCAATTCACTTCTGCCAGTCCATACAACCAGGAGTGCCAACTCTCTCTCGAAAAAGCCGTCTTGAATAGGTTTATCGTATTAGGACTTGCGCCGCGGACGAGGCTGCACTCTGAGTGGTACCTTTCTCTACCTTAGCCGTCCAATTTAGGTCTCACTTCAAAATGAAACAATCTTTCCTCGAAGGAAGAATAACAGCCTTGAAGATATAGCGAAATTTAAAAAGTTTGTGTACCTTGTTTGGAAAAAGCAACTGTGCCTGCGTTAGAAAGTCTCGTCCTATTCGACGCTTGGTGTTTTCGAAAAATATCGAAATTAGTCTAGCAGCTTGAGCGTGATTATCGAAGCAATTAGTTAGGTGGGAAATTCGCAACTCAATGAGTACTTCAGTATGACCCACGAAGCACTCGTGAGGGATTAAAAACGGGGTGGACGATTTCGAGGGGATCGACAAGATTGAAATGAAGTACGCAATTCCCCCGACCATATCATTCCTTCTCTTCGTCTTCCACTGCCATTTCTTATTATGGACTCCTTCAATCCCAAGTCTAATTGAAATTGGCTGTATCGGCAAAATTGGATGTGACTCGAGCAGTCTTCCTCCCCTCCCTCCCCATCCCCTCTCCCACCACAATTCGTTGAAGGAAAAACAATACCGACAAGTTTCTTGGAATCCGTGGTTTATAAAAGACTGAAGGATATCGAATTCGTTTACTCATCTGTCCCCCATCTGTGTTCACAAAGAGATTATCGGATTATTCATTTGTAGTATGAAGGTAAAAATCATTATTCCCGAGGTTAGACTTAGTATGAAGGTAAAAATCATTATTCCCGAGGTTAGACGTAGAATTAAGGTAAAAATCATTATTCACTTTTCAGCAGAGCCAAAACTCTGGTCGCCAATGATTTTCTCGTACACCTTGAGTCTTTCTGAACATTCTCATAGCGTTTCTGTTATGAAAGATCGGTATTCACGACCCAATAAACAAGCTGTTCCTTCCGGAAAACTGTATTCTCGTTGTGGATAGGGAGTATTGCTGTCATCATGATGATAGGGTGTGTTATCTGAAATGCCACTTGCATGCCACCTGTTAAGATGTTGCTAGAACTGTGAATTTCATTGGATCCGCCGCACGAAGTGCTTTCCAACGATATGCATAACTCATTTTTGCTCTAGAATCAACAACGTTGTTCCAACAACAATCTTAACTGAGCGAGCCACCGTTGTTGTAGGGGCTTGGGGCTCCGTAATTCAATAAACAATAAATACTTAACTGTACACATGCTTTAAAGTTCACCAGGAATAAGGCAGGTCTTCAGCTTGTCTACTCTCACCTACTAAAACTCACCTGCTGACAATGACAAGCTGAAGACCAGCCTTATACATATGGTCTAGCGTAATCTGTGAATTAATTTGTAATAAGTGAACTTGTATTTGAAGTGAATTTGTGAAAACTCTCAGAAAAACGCTGCTAAAACCAAACACGTGTAGAAGAGACGTAAGAAGGGAACTTGAAGGCGTAGGAATGAAGCTCGGGTCGGTCTATTGGGCACTTTTATGACATAATTTATGGCACTTTTATCACATTGTGAATTAATTGATTTGGCAATGTATTTTCATAACGATTTATGTGCTCCCATACTGAGCATGTCCCAACTGCGATCTACGTTTTAGCTAGAATGTGTAGTTAGATTTTGATTAATATGAGACCATTTAGGGTCCAGTATGTGTTCTGGATTCGGCAGGATTGAGGCGCGGCTTGATTTCAACACCACCTTGATGGATCGCTTCAAGTGAAACTATGGGGGTACCTATACATCCAGAATACTATGAATTCTCATTTTGTTTAACTGGAATTCGAAAATGGGATCCAGTTTGATGGCAGAGGAAAAGCGGAGCGGCATCTCAATGAGAGGCGTGTGCCATAAATAACTCCAGCGTTTCCGATGCTATCAATAAAACCCGGCGAATACTATCTTTTGCTCCGCACGAGTAAATCAGCAGGTCAACGGTAGGAGGATGAATCAGTTATATTTATTCAATAACGTTTCCGGAACACGAAAATGGTCTGCTGATTGAAAGAAGACCCATAGAAGATTAATGAGAGTATAACGTCCTGAGCATGGATGCATCATCACTACTGCTTTCATCAGGTTATGAAGGGCATAGCAACACTCCATTTAGTGGAAAGGATATTCTTTCATGGTGTACGGAGTAGGTATATTTTGGCATTCGGTGAGAAACCTGCTGATTCAGGCTGAAACAGGCTGATTCTTTATTCTGAGACGTAACACAAACAATATCGCAAAATCCACATCTTGAAATTGTTTGCCAAGAGATTTTTGCAAGACGTTTCAATCAACACATTTCAGTGATACCTATCTCAAACACATTTTACAAGATCAGCGTGGCAACGTTACTTTTGAGATGCCCTTCAAATATTTTGGTCAGGACATTTTGCAGCAAACATCTTGAAAATGCTTCAGGTGTCGCCACTTTAAAACATTATATAAAAAATGTTTTTCAACATTTCTGAAGCCTCACAAAACAAATATTGCAGAAACCACATCTTGGAAATGCTTGTTACGCGGCTATTGAGTGCGATATTGTACGTAAATCATCAGAAAATAGGCCTTAACTAAGTGCCTGGTCTATGGTCTTTTCCACCTAATTGCTGTTTGACCAACATGCACACAACGCCGTAATGCATATGTTTACCATAACGGACTGTCAGGCAGGTAATTAATTAATTGCTAGAACCTTTGTTGCCATCGATTATGGTTTCGGTAGCTCAACTCGTTAAGGAATCTATTTGCGTGTCACGATAATGAAGTGTGTGTTTTGATGCCACGCGGATAATTAATTCTGTATCGTTCATGTGATGCGCTGTAACGGAGTTACCGGCGCGTGATATCGCCGATGAGCCTGGAAGCTGATGTGTACATTTCCGATAGTGTAAGTTAACTATCTGTCTATCGCACGATCGACCAGTCGTATTGGCTGCATCTCATGCATTGAATAGTTACGTCTACGTAAGGAAGACATTGTGTCAAGATTATTATACTACTTGGACTGACAGTACAGTACACCAATGTTCACTAGGCACACTAATCTTCAGAGAAACCCACACTAGTGCATAACTCTGAAATACTGGGTGCACCAGTCTTGCCCGCACCTGTGTCTCTAAAACTAACCTCTAGATACGAGGATACTCGTATTTGTGTAGTCACCACCAAAATACCAATTTTTCATCTCACGATAGCGGATGGATGGGGAGATTTAGCGCGTCATGACTACAATACCTAGTTCAATATTCATACCATTCATAAGGAGAAAAGTATTTTTTTTTAGGTCGGGGTTGAGTGGAAATCCTCTTTTACCGACCTTTGGTGGCTCCCGATCACGCCAAGAAGTGTAAAAGCCCGACCGGCTAAAACCACTCAAACCCTTTTCTACTTCCATTGAAGGTGAGAACTTGAAACCGCTTTTTCAGCACAACTTCAAGGTGGAGTCATTAATTTAGCATTAGGCTTTCATCTTTACATTTCCGCAGCAATACTGTAGTCCCGTACCTACACCATAATGGCTTCTGCGACCCTCATCAACAATCTTCTCTTCACAGGTATCACATAACATGATAGACTACTATTTCTTTTGGTTTATTATCTGCGATAATGAACCATTAAAATCGACCTAGGAAAAAATTGAGTGTTCATGATTCAAGATACGTAGATTCAGAAAATCGAATTTAAAAAAATCCGTCCATCCGCCGTACGAATTATACCTAAAATCGGTATAACTACCGCACTTTTTCTCAGCGCTCAGTGACATATAGTAAATAACTGATTGTTTAACAAATTACTATTTAATTGTAAAAGTTAAATTTTATCGCCTCACTAACGCATTTCCCCCTCTTTTCCTATCAACTCTTACGCAGAAAACCCTTCAAACTCGCTAGGCACATACCCTGAGTGACCTTTTCCCGCCATTATTCTCCGAGGGCGCTCCCGGCGGTCGTAACCCTTCATAAAAAGGTGTCATTTGATTGAGTCGATAGTAGGTAACAAAACGTTTACTGCGTTACTGGGTAATTTCGGTGGAAGCGTCTGGCGTGACTTGGGATGGGCTTGTGAAAAAACCCAATTCCGATCTCACCTCACCGTTGTGAGTCCATGTCGATCACTGGCAATGTTGGGCCTATTCTCACCCTGAAAATCGGGCGGGCTGTTAATCAAGTGCGGGAATAAATTTTAGCGAATTTTCGAAGAAAATGAAGCTATTGTTCTCGATCCAAAATGTTTTAAACTCGAATTTTTGAATAAACGTTGTACTGAAATCCGTACCAGGCCATCCTGAATTCACTGCTAAAAGACACCAAAAATCATATGTATGTATTTATGTATTTATGTATGTGGCATTCCAGCTGATAATCTCGTTTGAATTTGCACAAAAATGCGGTCTTTGCAATCGAAAGGAGGGAGATGGGAAGAATCGGGCCACTCCAATGAGGGTTTTGGGAGTTTTAGGGGGAAGAATTACCCATAAATTCCAAAAATGAAACAGTTTGACCTGAACCTGAAACAGTCTATGAACTGAGGTGTTTTTCGGCAAACAATGGAGACAAAATTTGTTTTAAAACTAGTAAAATGGAGACAATTTACAAAAAAACCAATTAAGTATTTTTTCGAAAATTCGCTCTTTCAGCCATGCCAGACTGTGGATTTTTATTCTCATCCGTAAGGTTGGGGGTGTTATATTAAATTTGAATTTGCTAATATCTTCCTCAGGTTTTGTAGTATAATTAGGTGTTTGTTGCATCAATGTGCAAGGTATCAGCGAACATTCATTTATTCACTGAGAATTTCACAAATAATAAACTTATATTTATTTATTATGTATATAATAGAGCTTTTTCTATATTGTGGTAAACCCATAGAATGTTGTAAGTACATGACATGTATCCACAAAATACATTGTATTTTGTGGATAGTTACCAGTGTGTGGGATCAAAAATGTTGTTGTTGAGTCTTTGTTCTGGTTGTGCTTGCGTTAATAAACAAATCCTAGAAAATTACACTGTTACTAAATTGATCATTACAATATAATTAACGTTTTCCTACAAATTAGGGTTTCTAAAACCATGAGGATTTCGGGTCTGGTGACTTCGAATGATGAGCAACAAATGGTGCCCTGGTGACAGTTTGGTCAGGATAGCATATTCAATTCCTTTCAAATTCGATGGCAGGAAGATGCCTGGATTTCCATTAGTTTAGTCCTCCGCAAATAACGAGTAATTATTCCAAATTTTCAAATTGAAAAATTCGCCGCACGAAAGTGGTGTAGAAAAATGTCTACATCGCAAAATCAGTTTAAAATTGGTTTTTGAGTCGAACTTGAAGTTTGCTCAGCTTTCTCATGGTAAAGTAATTACAGTAGGTAGGTTTTCCAATAGTCCCGCTAGCCATTTACTCGTAGAGAGACTGGATAAAAAATTTCCTCTGTAAATAGTTGATGGAAACTCATCAACAATATTGATATGTATATCAAATAATTTGTATACAAATAATTTTGTTTCTTGCCGTAGTTTTACATTAAACATTAATAATAGACAATTAATAATAACATAATACCTGAGGAGTTTTCAGTTGAAATTTATTGCATTTGAGTCGCTTCACTACCAACGGGTAGTTATTCATAAATTCCTGTGCCCACCAATCGCTCTCATCATTTACTACGATGAATCGGCAAGCAGTTGGATTCACGGGCTGAGAGTAGCAGAATTTTCGAGAAAAAAAAGCTCCCATTTGAAGGTAGATTGATGTGGAACATTTCATTAAAATGACAAACGTCCTGCACATCCTGACACTCCATCAAATCCCATTCCAACGGGGTTGGCCCCCACGCGGAACGAAAACCGGGGTATCGAACAATGGGAAGGCGTCAAAAATCGTGCGACAACCTTTCACTTCCATTTTACAAAGTTGAGGCGTTTCATTTACAGTTGAACAACTCGTTCGTTATTTTTGCAAAGCAATCGCGAATTTACATTGCCAACGGTTTATTTATTGGTGTTTCATGTTCACACTAAAATAATGTAATTTCCGGATTTTGTTAATAATTAGTTTAACTGCCAATACAACTGATCCAGGGAAGAATGAGTTACACTAAAACGACTTGGCACAATCGCGAAGGCGTTCTGTAACTTGTGAGTCGTCCGGTATCCTCCTCTTTGGTTTGATACTGTACCAGGGAACATAATATTATTTTATATTATAATATAATATAAATAAACTAATACAATATAATATAAACATATTACGTTCCCTAGTGTTAGTGACGTAATTTTTTCAATATTCACTCTAATAAAACAGATGTTGGGTATGCGCTAGAAAATGTTTTTCACGGTCGATCGCAGTGGTAGATTAATGAAAATAGTAAATGATGATGAATGTTCATGATTACCTCGACCTGATAATCGATGATTTTTTGTGAATGACAGGTCCTACCGTGTAGACGTTATTGGAGCATTATTGACAGTCAACCTCAAATCATCGGCCGTTACCCGATGTTGCGTGTGGAGTTCACTTCATCTAAGTTTCATGTGCTCAGTCATGACGTGGCTTTCAAGGTGGAAACGTTTTCTGGAGCAGTAGCCGCTTAACATGCTTCAGACATCGGCATTTGAAGGGACTGTGTGCGACATATTGCGGAATAAAGATCAATGGGTTCAAATCAACTATTATTACTTTTACTTTCACACCAATTATTGCTGCGGATGGCACACCTGATAAGCCACTTTCTCAAGTAATATACGGTATGGCGCATTGTATACGGTATTCCATGGTGTTAGGCACATGAAAAGGCCACCGGAAAGTTACGGAGTAGAATACATAAACATAATTCCTCTGACCCACCGAACACGACTTCTGCATCTCAAATTGTAGAGTGATATTGTGGAAAATGTGATATTGTGAAGTTACAACACATGACGCCGTAAGTTACTATAATAGTTTATATCATTACAGCTCAACACAAAATTATATTGAACAGTATTCTGCAAATAATAAACGGAATCGAAGCGAAACGATACCCTTGAATACAATCATAATCATATTTACCATCAATAGTACACAACGCCATTTTTGCGGAATTGATTTTCAAGCGATGTTGAAAACTGTCTGTGTCCACAAACCTTCAGATTGGACCTCAAAATGAGCTTTTCATTCGTGATTAAAGAGAAGATTCTTAATGGGAGGCAGCGAATCTCTTCAAAGTAAACATTACTCGAGAGTGCCTTTGTTACATAATTACGTTTGAAATTAGCAAGAGGGATGAGGCACAGGGTGTCATTTCCTCTGAAGGAGCTCGAGGTACATTTATAATATTAAAATGTAGTGAATAGAATTTAGTTTTGGTGCGTATTCTTCTCGCACTTTGTTGACAGCTCGTGTCTATAAAAAACGGCCATGAATTCATCGACACCAGTATCTTCGTGCTAATTCAACAGTGAAAGAGCCGCCAGAAATGCTATACCTAACGTACAGAAGAATTATTCCTGGCAATTTCGCTTCGGAAGTTGCCTCCAAAATTAGGGTACCAGGAAGTATAATATACTTGGAAAGAAAGGGGCAAAACATACTGGATATATGTATACAGGAATATATATATTATATCCAGTATGTTTTGTTCCTTTCTTTCCAAGTACTGTTCTGCACAGCGGCGTAAATAAAATGCTCAGTATCAAAATATGTAACGCCAGAAAAGAAAAAAATCCAGTCATGGAGCATGGCTATAAGAGCGAATTTTCGAAGAAATAACTAGTTTTATGTAAAATGTCTCCATTGAAGGACTTAATGTCCATGATGAACATTTCAATTATCAACCACGTTTCTTCATCTTCAAAGTGCTCCAGTTTGTGAACGGATTAGGATATCGCGTTTGTGAGTTCACTGTCGTTTTCAGCGTAAAAAAATCTTTAAAATGAGCTCAGGTTTAAGACTCGTCAGACTGTTTACCATTGGGAATTTATGGGTAATTTTTCCCCCCTAAACCCACCTTAGAGCGTCCTGATTCTGTCCATCTATGAACTTTGTTCTTAGTTTTCATGGTGGCCATTGATACAGTCTCAGCGTCAAACAATTTTAACGTCTTGGTGTACTGGCGGTCTCCCATGGTTTTCTAGACGAAATGATGGGTTTTCAATGGATTCATATTTTGGTTGATTTTGACTTGATAATTTACTTGTAAAATACCACGAATATTACTGAGGGTGTTTCGGTCGCAGGCGGTAATCAAGAAGTAACGCTTAAATACGAGAAAAGCACTGCCATGTCATATTTTACATAAAGATACGGTCTAGAGAGGGTTTACGATGGGCTTGAATGGAGGGTAGTATTTGTGTGCGCTCGGGCGTCCAACTCCCCCGGCGTTCGTACGTCTAATTGGACCCAGGAGAATAGCAGAGGGTTAAATACCCGAGGCCCCGCTGAGAAGGAATAGGAAAACCATGAGGAAGAGACGGAGATGAGTGGAATGTTGTTTATTTGTCTTACTATGTATGTAAACCTCACCACGTTCTGCGGAGTTAAACCGATCACTACCCGACGCACTTATTCTAGTATTTCGGACTAATACCTACTTTTTTTTTCGAAGTCCCTTCTGAGATTAAAAGACCTTGACCTACACCAGAGTATCGATTGTGTGGCGGAAATAGATTCGCCGTTTGGGGTAAACCGAGGTATTTTGTCGATGCATGAGGGGAGAGCGAACCTTAGGATGACGAATGAGCCAATATTTCGCGATTTGACTTCGAACGTTCCATTCGTACGAGCGGGCGAGGGAAACTGCCGAAGTAACGTCACGTGGCTTCAAAACGGCAACTGTAAACTACATTTACGCGGGAGGAATTCTGATTGAGGCACCTGATGCCACCGGATTCCCTTGTTTTTCTGAATCCACGTAAACGGTAGAATCACTAGTTTGTCACAGGATCCGAATCCGAATTTATCTGAATTCAAATGATAAATTACATTCTAGCCAGATACATCTTGTATTCGTCATAGAGGGGATTTCGCCAAAAACTTTATTGAATGAAACATCACCGCTGACAATAATTTCAAAATCAAAAGATCTTGTAAAAAGCGCTATCGGCAAGTCTTGATTACAAAAACCCCGTTGTAACTTCGCGTATTGGGGGATGTTCGCTGTCGTACCTCAGAGCGGATCTAACCTACCATAGTTACTGGAAATAGTTTTCTCAAAATTTGGTTGATTTTTTCTCGAGCTACCGTTTTAGGTTATAACTACCAACTGTAGGTACTGTTATGATTCCATCATATATAAGACGGAATCCATTAATTACTTGAATCTACGCATACCCCACACTCGCCCAAATGTGAGATGAAGTTGTCCTTTTCTAGTGGTTTGATGGTAATAGTGTGTTCCGTTTATTACGTAGATTAGCTAAATTAGCTGTCGCTTCAGTGGTCTCAGTTTACTTCATCGGCTGTTTATAGCTATTCAAAACTGAACCTCAGGTGGTGCCGATAGTGGCCCGGATTTTATTGCTAACATGAAATAGCTGTATCATAAATGATCCTGACTTTTTGATAGAACCACTTGAGATTAGGGTCGCTCAACTGAAATGGAGTGTTCTCCCTTTTAAGCTGGCCAATAAAGTTTCTCCTTGGGAGGGAGACCCTCGAGGTTTGCTGTCTCACTTCGGTCTAATATTTTGAGTGGAGGTGTTGAAATAAGCTTGTAGTATGAGCTGCTATTACCACCTCCACCAATACAATAAAATAAATTAATAACAACATTATCCAACATCATAAAGGTATAAACAGAATAAATACTTCAAACGAAGAATTTCGAATAGTATTGGCCTACTTTGAAACATAGCGAGGACACTATTGCTTGTTTGCATGCGTGTAAACTCGTCAAACTATTTTAATATTATGACGAAAGTTTGGAGTGGTAAACTTGCTACACTATACAACGTTAGGTAAATCATTCAAGAGTAATTTACAATTATTGTGACGTCTATAGTCAATTGACTGTTTAATGAAACCTACAGACCTTTTCAGTCGATCAGCTTCACAATACTCCACTACCCGGCTGTGGCTTGGATCTAGTACATTCAACAGGTTACTACCAATTGCCCTCGGCCTTTGTTAACGTTTCCCTCGACCACCTCATCACCCTCCTCTTCTGGACCCTCTCCATCAGCTCTATCAAACCAACTCCTTGAGAGAATTACTTGACCACAATAATTTCCACCAGAGTTTTCGGCCAAATAGTTTCAATGGGGACACTAGCAACGGAGAGAAATGAATGTGTGGGTGTGAATGTGGTATTTAAATGACTATTTTGGGTAAATCATTCGTTTCAGTCCCTTTACAAATCAATGCACTTTATATTGGAAACGCCCAATGAAACCTCATTAAAGACACAAGAAAAGGCTCATCTTGAATAACAAACAATCAATGGTGAATTAAAACATAACATAGATAATGAATGGTATTCAATCAATTACTTACGTAAGGGACAGTATACTACGAGTACATGGTGAGTGTTAGTTTCCATGGTAAGACTGCATTATTGTATCCAGTCATAAGAAATACTTTTCAACTCCGTGATTACTTTCGAGATCTAAACCTTGCATATCATGCCATTGCAAACCTTCAGTTTCTACTCAAATTTCAAAAAGCCCCCACAACATTGAACAAAATTATGTCTTCCCCACTCCTGGGTCCCTTTGCGTTTCTCAACGTGGGATTGTCTACAAGACGTAGTGCCTCAAACATGTCCACCCTGTTAGTTATTCGCCAGGTTTCTGAGGACTTTTTATTTTTACGAAAGACCATAAATGTGGGGTGGAGGGGGGGGGGGTATATGCGGTGGACGGAATGCCGTCTTTTTATTAGTCCTAAGGCATATCCCTGGAGAGGGGACTCAGGGATGGAGAAAGTCCCGACAGTGACAATAGAGCTCGAAAATAAACCCGGTGATATGTAGCCCCCTGACATGAATTCTCAGGTTGTGACTTCAGAATAGAAATGATGAAATGGTTCTTCCTTCCACCGACTCTCTTTTCACTTCTTCCCTTCAAGGCTTTCCCTCTTTTGGAACTTTGACCTCGTCAGGATGTGGAAGCGATACGAAAGTTACAACAGCTCCCACGATTTAAAGTTTACATCAAATGGTGTTCTCGTTTAGACGATTCGTGAATAAAATCATAATATTGAATCTAGAGCCTACTGAAAATATCAAACAAATACCTAAGTAAAAAATTGGAAACATGCAATGGTTAAGGGATTTGATATAGTCGATATATTATTCGGCGACTTTTAGCGGTGAGCGTTCCGATGTTTGACTTTTCACACATTTGAGCGTGAATATTGTTTTGGTGATGTAATTTCATATACTGACTATAAATAGCGAGAGTCGGAACCCCTCGGTTTCATCATCAGAATCGAGCCCTCAGAAACCATAGTATGCCAATTTTAATGGGAAATCCGTTCAGAAAGGAAACTGTAAAGAAAATGCTCTTGACGTCATATGGTTTCTATTCCCTTCTCGTTCGTTTCCCATGTGTGTGAGAGGGTGACATGACGTCACGCGCTGCTCATTTCCCACCTCTAAACCACTTCCGTTCATTTCCGACCCGCCTGGAACTCTCGAAAACATGATTTTTCGACAAAGACTCTCTGCAGCTATTTGATGGGAGCGTTTTATGGTTTATTATTTTTAATTATGAACCATTATAATTGACCAGTAGAATTCATTCTACAACCTCGTCAATATTTGTCTGTGAGTTATTTTTACGGATTGCCCCACACTCAGATGGGTTCCCTATATTTTAGCTTGGCAGTCAACGTGTTAATTCCCTGAATTCAACAAGACCAATGGACGGATCAATGATCAATTTAATTAGGTTAGTTGTGTAAGACATCTTCAGCAAAATTATATTAGCGAATGCTGTACAGTTAATCTTCAAATATTTTTAACAAGTCTCATAATAGTGATAGAGACGAGTTACTACCATCGGCCATCGCTGCGATAGTGTTTAACTCGCAAGTCCGGTTTTTCGAAGAGTTTGACTTTGTTATAAGTTTCGATGTCATGTGTTTCGGCTGTCGCTAAGTGCTGATATTGAGAAAGTCCAGAGTTGGGCGTAACGAACTTACATGACCATCGCATCCAATTTCGCCCCCATCATCGCAAGTTTCCGTTGGCCACTTCGCTTATAAAACCTATTATCTAAAGCTCCGAAAATGGGATCGGCATTCCTAACTGATAATCGGTTAAAAGTGTAAGAACTCTCTGTAGGTAATTTGACGGGAAGTTTGGTTGTGTTCTTGAGGTACATTTTTTTTTTCTCAGCATTTCCTGACGGTTGTGCTATACAGTAAGTGTTCATCAAACGTACTTTGCCATTTACTTTTGTATTTTCAAATGTAAATTAAGTGTATAAGAAACAATCTTGGCGCAATAAAATCTTCAGTAAAAACAGAATTGTATAATATAATTATTAACTTAAAATCAAAATTCAATTTCCTGGACCAGAAATATTTGGTTGTAAAGGAACAAAAGGAACAAAAATATCCAGAACTCTTGGAGATCATTTACAATTAATTCAGTTTTGCTTGATCCAGGCTCTACTGAGGCTTTGCCCTAATCACACTTCATCAAGATAAGAATTTCGGTCATCAGATAATTCAGTATTTTGGTTCCCCTGGGGGGAAAGTGCACAGATAAGGGATCCAAAGTGGTGAGAGGGGTTACTATGTACTTTTTCCAACCATCCTCTCAAGGATTTCAGACGTGCGTGAAATTGGCCTACATAACACGTGCGTTGGAAGAGACCCTCTATTCCCTGAGGCAATGCAGATTTTGTAAATAACTGCTTCGTACAATTCACCAGAAAAAACGTGTGCCAAGTGAGTGTACCCAACTATACGTAGTATAGTAGGGTTTTCTGTGGAGTGGACCGCGTAGCTTCTTCAAATCGTAACTAGATAGGTACTGACTAGGAACCGAATACTCTTTCACTATCAAATTCACTATTCAACGAAGTTGTAATTAAAATAGGATTCAAAGTACAATGAGGCGATACAGTGATTTCAATGCTGTGCATGTCCGAAGAAGATGACATTCACAGAGGACCATCAGGGAACCAACTAATGATAAACTGGAAAGTGCACGAAACACTACCGTCTAAATTCATAATATGAATAATATTATTATCAAGTCATTCATGCAACGTGGTGATGGAATTCAAGTTCGACAGTATTACCATTTGAATGGTCCATCACTGAGACAAGGTGCCTGAAGGTGCCTGAAGTTTCTCGAATCACTGAGTTAACCCTGGAAAGAAGATAAAATATATAAGGTAGTATATTCTACAAAACAAAAACTTTGAGATGTAGCTGCGCAAGGATATGACACGACACGTCAAATCTTCTAGCTCTTCTTTTATTTGACAGCCATAACTTCTGAAACTTCTTTTTTGTCGTAATCCTTTCTTATGACGTCATCTCCTGAACCAAATGAAAGGAATAAAAAAATTTTTATCTTCGAAAGAACAATATTTTCCTTATTTGACGAAGCCATGCTTTCACATTCAAATTGTCTTCGTTATTTCTAAAATCTAATTTTTATAATACCCTCACTCATCAGTACCAGTCGTTCCCTTTGTTTCACCGGAACCACTTGAATTGTTCATGTTTTCCCTGAAGGTGGGCAATAAACGTCGAGTTTTAAACTCCATAAAAACTACGAAACTTGTATTTTTAATGAGACGGAAAATGGGAGCATTACCCGCTCAGACGGTTTTAAAACAGACAGATCTTTCATGTGACCAAGGTCGTGCCGAGCTGTGCTAATAAAAAAACTGGGTATTTACTCTAAACTGAGCTCCTTGTCTCTCTTAATGAGCCATAGTAAAGCAGGACGTTCTTCGAGTGAAGTACTTGGAAAAAATAGTCCGTCCACTCCATTGTAATTAATTATCTCCCATGATTAGAAAAATTAATTTCGTTTTTCTAAATCCCTTAATTAATTTAATTTGAGAGAAGTTTGTTATTTAAACGACGGAAGGTAAGTAGAATGCTTCGTTTTCCTTTGGAAAGTATTTTTGTCGTACATCTTTTCATTGATAATTTGACGAAATAATATAAAATTTATTTAATTGTTTCTACCAACTGCAAACGAAATAATGTACCAATAGCACTTTGCTCGAACTAAATCAACAAATCAATTTCGTGTTTTGACGTCGTAATCGCGATTCGCGGTGACCGAATTGGCTAATTATTGAAGGAACTTTTTTGGAACTGTCCTCGATTTATCGAGGATAAAAAGGTGCAAGTGTATCTTTTTATGTATTAAAACTCTACGCGGCCTTTCCAACAACAATGTATTGCATGTGGTATGCGTGTTATTGGAGATATTGAATACAAAATCCACAGTCATGCAGCATGACTAAGAGCGAATTATCGAAGAAATAACAAATTTTGTCTCCATTTTTTGGTTAGTAACATCTCAATTTATAGATTAGTAACATCTCAATTTATAGATTTTTCCAAGCTGAACGCGATGGTGAAGTGCGATATTGCGATATTGCATTCCGTTATCAGATTGTAGCAGATGGACCGTGAAGAACATTTCAAGTAACAACCACGTTTCTTCATCTTCAAAGTGCTCTCTTTTGAGAGATATCGCGATGACTTCACCATCGTTTTCAGCGTAAAAGAACGTTTAAAATGAGGTGTCACATGTCATGAATGGTCCTATCTTCTCCTACCAATCTGATTGTCCTTCCCAGCTACTACAGGTCAGAAGGATCTCCTGTGTTGGGACTCAACCACCTTCTTTGGCGGAGGTTGATAATGCCATCCGTGACCTGAAGAAAGGGAAATCACCTGGCATCGACAGAGTTTCAGCGGAAATGCTTCAAGCTGACATAAGTACATCATCCAAGAAGCGGCATAGGCTCTTCGCTACTGTGTGGGAAACACAAATCATCCCATCAGATTGGATGCAGGGAATTTTGATCAAGGTCCCTAAGAAGGGTGGTTTGTCTAACTGCGACAACTGGAGAGGGATTACACTTAAGTGCGTTTGCTTGAAGGTGTTCTGTAAGGTGTTGCTCAAATGTGTTGAGAGTAAGATTAATGAAACCCTTCGTAGAGAACAAGCTGGCTTCCGGGCAGTTAAATCCATTAGGCCACTCTCCGCATAATTTTGGAGCAAATCAATGAGTATCATGAGTTGCTGTACCTGGACTATGAGAATGCTTTCGACAGCCTCCAGCATGAATACGTGTGGCAAGCATTGCAGAGGAAAGGAGTGCCGGAAAAGCTCGTAGACCGAATTAGGGCACAGTATCATTCCTTCACATGCAACTTATCAAATGGTGGATCTCTCTCCGTCCCAATACCTACATGTCTCTGCTGGTGTCAGGCAGGGATGTATTCCCGACTGTAACCCTCAAAGAGCTCTACGCCCTGGAAGACCGAGAGGAACATGGCGCAGAAGCCTAACGGCCGAATCCAAGGCCGTACATAGACCCGATGGAAATCTTTATGCACCCACGATACGGTGCAATAGCAACATTAAATAAGTAAAAAGTCACATGTCAGACTCTTTCATTATTGGAATTCATGGTTAATTTGTCCCCCCCCCCCCTCAAAAATCTCCAAATACCTATATGATTTTTTGGTATCGTTTTGCAGCGAATTCAGGATGTTGTGGAACGGATTTTGGTATGAAAATAATTCGGAAATTCGAGTTTTAAACATTTTGGACCGAGAACAATAGCTTCATTTTCTTCGAGAATTCGCTAAAATGAGATATCACCATATTGGTGCATGGGCAGACGCTACCAACTATTGCTCCGATTTCAAAAAACCAATGTAAAAAAAAAAAAAAAAAAAAAGTGCCGTAGTATTAATAGAGAGGGGATTAACCGAACGTTCCCTTAGCGTCAACCACCCAGCGCAGTTACCTTATTTCAATAAAACTCGTGACTTTGCCTGCCTCAAGAGAAGCTTGTCCACGGGAAATTGAAACACAGTCGAAGGGTCGCGTGAGGCTGAGCTCAATTCCCATTTCTAATGGATGAGCGGACACGTCATTTATTCATTAAATTGTTGCGTGTTCCTATGAATTAAAAGGCTGTTTCGAATTACGCCTTTTAGTAGGGAGTGAGACGTCCTCGTGACTGTAGGTTTAATTCTTGTGTTTAGTACCCCCCGTGAAAATGATCGTGTAATTTATAATTGAATCATAATTTGTTAGTAATAATTTAACATGGAGTTTTCAAGGAACACGTATTATTGAAATCCTGAGTATTGAAGCCGTGGGAGGTGAGTCTGATGAAAAAATGCCTGAAGGTTGGATATTTATTGATATAATTTAATTTGATCGATACCTATCCACGTCTTTTTACTACCTACTCCATTTTTCTTGAAAACCATCCACTGAGAACTTCTTCTAGGATTATGTTTATAATATAATTCTAGTATAACATAAGATAATTATGTTTATAGAATATTATTCTCCATAACTTAGTTAAATAATAGATTTTCCTCGTAGAAAAACTAGCGGTTATGTTGTAATTCGTAAATCCCTAATCAGGAGGTTATTGTATGTAACTTGTTTGTAACAGGTAGGAGAAAATCGGCTCCTATAACCTGAACCACAATTATTTCAATAATATTTGATTTCAGTAATGTACCATACTCTCCACAAGTGAATGGCACATTAACTGTGTACACTTCGTTCATTTTTCAAATTAGATGATGTGTAGCAGAATGTTTTTATGGGCAATGACACACATGAAATAAACGAACTTTAAACTGTGGATTATACTTTTCTAAAGAGAGGTTGGTTTTAATTTCCCCCAATTCGGAAATGAATATTACTAATTCATTTGAATTAATACCGGAGGTACTGAACTCTCTCGTTTCGAATAGCGATTTTACGCTTCGCTGGTGGAAAGCGTTGAGCGTCGCCCTCTTCAATTAATACGTACCGGCAGGAGGTGAAATCATTTCCACAGCAATAACTACATGAAAGTCCTATGCGATGCCATCCAAAATGAGGTGGAATATTGATCACTTGTGACCACCAACAAATATTCGAAATCAATATTTTCGTGGACACAAAAATAATGCCGGGGTGGTTCACAATGAGGGCTCGAAGGTAGAACACAAAAAAATCGACAGCATGAGAGTGAATATTAGAGCTGTTCAATTCCTGCATTCATTTTCAATTTCATTAGCCCAAAATTAACTGTTAATAGCAAATCAACGTGCCATGACACCGTTGGTAAGATTTAAAACTATTGAGACAATTCTCAAGGTCTAACAAGTAGACCCCCATAATTTCCAGTCGCATTCGTGATTTCACGATTTTGGGCGTTTTTTCCACTCATAACTCAAATTTGAACCACTTCTTGTATTTAAAAATTGATTGTCTTCAGATTTTCATGCGTAGTTTTGGACATTTTGGTGAAGTTTGGGATTCGTTCGCCACGGAGTCATATTCAGAAATCCCCAAAATGGATTCTCTATAATGTAGTTACTAAAATCCAAATATTATGTACTTGCGATAGAGTATCTTCATCGAATATTCGCTGAAGGAACTTTCTGACGTTCGCTTAACGGAGGGGTCGGTTATATGTGTAGAATATCCCCGCTAGTTGAAACAACGCTACTTAACTCCTTCTAGAAGTGGTTACTGAGCTTTGGTTTTCTTGACAGCTGACGAGGAATAATGTTTACCGATTTATTTACGTTCAGCTTCGTGCATGAGGCATCAGACAGAAAAAAGCAAACCCCTGGACGTAAATTTATTGGAGAACAATAGGAGACTTAGACCGCCTGAGTCGAAATTGGATCAGCCGAATCGAACATGGTGATGGAGAGCAGGTTGGAAAAGCAGGTTGGAATGACGGGGAAACGCGCGGTTGGGTCATATATTGTCTACTAGAAGGATTGAAACGTATCAATGCGTCCACACTTCCTCAAACCCCTCCGGAACACGGGACTCCCGTTCGCCATCCTGCTCGGTTCGGTCGTTTCCTATCGGGTATCGGCAGCCTTCAAATACAATATTGGAGAGCCCCTCGTTGGTCTCGGTGACCCGTATAAGACCGGATGTGTCGCTACCGCATGTCAGGGATTAGGGAAGGCTGATCCTTGAGCTTTGGTGGGGATACTGGCTGTTTCTCGAGGAAGTCACAGCTTCTCTGGGATGAGTCCTTATCTGCTATTTATAAAGACGCCGGTGGCCCAAATTACCACCGGATTGCTGTTCTAGGTCTCCCGAAGGATTGGAAACCCCTTTCCTACCTTCGAAAACCCTTTCTATGTTGGTGAATGAACGTTACATGTCACAATTGACCTAATGTGTGAAATGTAGTGCTCTCAAACTTTTCATGTGTATGTGTCATCGCAAAAATTAGGGAAAATTAGGTAACGAGTGTGGCTGTTGTTAATACTTATAACGTATTTTCGAAATTTCCCTCATGGTTTCGTACACAAGCCTGGCTCTTTTTCTCATGGAAGAATCTTGGAAGCAACCGTTACACTGCAACAAGGTCTCACGTAGAATTAGATGTCTCACATGGATGTTACGGTTAGAACGAAACCCATGGGGGCCATCGTTATCGCATGTGCCTGGAGTGAAACTTTTATTTTTACCTTGTTTTATTTTAACCTCCTTATTCTTTGTACTGAAATTAATTAAAACGTCCTCAGACTTACAACGAGAATTTCACTTTGCCCTGATATCCTTGAAATTCTGAATCATATCACTACGACGGCATACACAAAAAAAAAATCGAGAAATCGTAAACAAACTTGTTAATTTTCTGGTAGGTACTCGTATTTTTGTAGATGCCTACTGTTTTTCCTCATTCAACCTTGAATTTCTCCACGAAGTCGATCAAGAATTGCAAAGTTGACCATACCATTAGAAAGCTGAATAAAATTTCTTATAAAAAGTTATTCTGAGATTTGACAGCTTCCAGCACGTTTTTTGGAAATGCAGTTAACGTACAAGTATTTACAAAAATTTAATTCTTTCATATTTGTCAATGCTTGAACTCCAATTGCGGTCCTTAGGAGTTCGTTTGTGATTAGGGATGTGCATTAGGTTTATGTAAAAATAACGCTGAATCCGAAGATGTGGTCAAAAGTAGAAAAAAGTGGTTTCAAGGTGAAGAAACGTAGGTTTTTATTGCAAAAAACGTGTTTTTGTGAGAACAAAATTGAAAAACTCACAAATTGTGAACGGAATGAGATAGGAAGATGCGGTAGGCGGCGTTCTACTTCATTTTCAGTCTTGTTTCACTCAATTTCTTTTTTTACACCAAGTGGGGAACAACATGTATTACCTTTCAACAAGGTATAAGTGGAATTGAAGGACTGACCGGTATTCCTTCTATTTTGATTTTCTATCCAGTCATCTACGTGAAAGAGTGATGTACTGTCCAGGTAACCGATAAGGCTTCGAATCTAACCTGAATTGCCTGATAACCTGCTGAATGAAACTAAATTGTAGAACAATAAAAACTCAAATCCGTGTTTTAAGGCTGATTGGGGTGCATTGTGGATGATGGGTGTTTAACCAGTGTAAACCAACTCTCCCACGAAGACAACTTCTTGACTAACTGTTGAATCATCAAGTTGAAATATTTTCAATCAATATAATGGATCAGGGTCACCTAATCAGGGTGAAGTGGGCCCATTCAAACTTCTAGACAATTAAACACATTAAACCCAGACTGGATGTAGCTAGGAACTCCTCGTTTCGTAAGTGATTTCCGGGTGACATTAAGGTTCCGTTTATTGAACAATTGTCAAAATTAACATTTTTACATTTGCGAATAATATATTTATGTTATTGAATCGTTTCAAGAGATTTAGTACAGATTTTGCTCGACTCAAACTTATGCGTTTCTACTACAACCGTCTTGGAACCTGCTGGTTTGTCGCTGGCAACGTTTAATACTCGTATTTCCGTACTCGGCTTCCTTCCTTTTAATTTGGTGACCTCGAGAACACAAGTGCCCACCCGTCATGTATACGGGAGTTGGGAACGACAGTAATGTATGCACGTGATGGATGGCTTGGATTTTTCTTCGCTCTGTGAACCCACCAGCTCCCATTAACTAGTCGTTATTGGTACAAACGAGAGCGACGTAGTTTACTACTTTTGCACGTAGTTAGCATGATTTATAACTACCAGTAAAGTTAGCACTCAATACCCCCGGTACTAAGTAATACCTTTAACTAGGGTTTATGTTTTAAATTTCGTGTTTGAGTTACCGCATACCAAATTTAATCGTTTTTAGTTTATTTTCAATGCGCAGCGCTGCGAACGGACGGACGGATATTTATAAATTCTATTTTCGGCTTCTTTGTTATGGCAAATGATAAACCAAAAAAGTACCTACATCACTTTCCAATTGACCTGGGTGAAATTATTGCTACATTCTACTATTGTTGTATTGTCTCTTGTTGGAGTTGTAGGACGCCTAACTTCCCACAAACACTATACTCGTAAACGACTCGAGTTGAGGACAAAGAAGCTGAGATTAAACCAACTTCCAAACAGTCATGTAGCATGGCTATAAGGGCGAATTTTCAACAAAATAACTGGTTTTATGTAAAATGTCTCCATTTACCGGTCTTATAACAAAAGTTGTCTCCATTTTTTGCCGAGTAACACCTCGGTTTATATATTTTTAAACGCTGTACATGATGTTGAAGTCAGAATTGCGATACCTCATTCCGTTACCAGATTAGGGCAGATGGACCCTGAAGAACATCTCAAGTAACAACAACGTTTCTTCATCTGTGAGTGCTCCAGGTTGAGAACGAAATAAGATATCGTAGTTCTGACTTCACCATCGTGTTTAGCGTTAGAGAATCTTCAAAATGAGGCATAAAAAAGGAAGCTATTATTCGCTGTTCAAAATTTTTAAAACTCGAATTTTAGGTGTATATACACCAAAAATTCGAGTTTTAAAAATTTTGAACAGCGAACAATAGCTTCCTTTTTTCCGAAAATTCCCGAAAACTATTTTTCGATTTTCACATTGAGGGCTCTCACTTGAATGCAGATTCCTTTCAGAACATTTTGGAGGGCGTTTCCAAAATAACTAAAACGAAATCGGAAATTCCCCCTTGACCCGAAATCGAAGCCAGTTCTCGAAGCCAGTTCTCACCACTCATCATTTTAGTTATGTCTTTGTCACGCGTCTTGTTGATCCGAAGCTAGCCATATGGAATTCACTCAGCACGGGACAGACTGCCAAAAAATGGTAGATATCCTCAGGCTATGAGGATTTGTGTCATTAAATGCGAGCACCGCACGTGATGTGGCACGTAACACCTGGTACTTAGCATGGATCGGTATTTAATTTGGTAATTGTATGTAAATAATTGTTTGCAAAGCACGTACTCAGACAGACGGGCATAGCCCATTGAAATATTTCATGTACCTCAATAATACCATTGAAAAAGTGTACCTAATGTTACGTATGTAAAAATGTATGTAATGTAATTTAACTTGAGCCTTCTTAATACGTGCATTTTTCTCTCTCTCTACACCCCCAACCGACTAATGAACTACCTATTAGATTACCTGTTCTCTTCATTCATTCTCTTCATAACTTCTCGAATGGGATGGGTACTTCCTGTTTTACTCCGTAGATGTGGTTGTAAATCAAAATAAAACAGGCGGATTCTTCTCTGGAGCGCTTTTCAGAGTTATTAACTGTTCTGTAGATGGAAAAAGTTTGTCCCAACGAACTTTTGACGGCGTTATTCTTATGAGACGTGCCATTTTAACTAAATGAGGATATACACCGTAACATTTTGATTGGTACAAGTGCCGGACTTAGTTTACAGTTTCGGAGAATCTTCCATTTCTCTTATTCAGGAGATTTCAATATAAACAGTTTCAAACACCAGTTGGAGATTGGATTTGATCATTCCACCAGTTTTCATGGTTTTGTGGTTCCTTTCTTCGTTATTGAATACTTTCGAGCTGGGAAGGTAGAACTGCGAAAAATGAAACCATCCCGCTGATAATGGACGAAAGAGAAAAAAAGTCTGTCACCGGCTTGAAGGTTAAAAAAGGATTTAAGCTCGGGATTAGTCGGAGAGGAGCGTTGAGCAACATAGGAAAGCCGGTGGAGGGGTGGTTAAGGGAGCTATGAGAGGAGCCATGAGCCAAGGGCTGCCCTCTTCCAATTTCCTCACGCTCACGCCATCCGCTTCTTTTCCTTTTCGTGTCGAGCCGAAGCACTTTTTACTTTCTTCTCTCTGAATCTCTCACTAACGAAGTGGTCATTGTGCTCATGACACGTTCGTTAGAGACGGCGTTTGGATTTTTTCCCCCTAACCCTTCGATCCGGAGAAGTTAAGGAGATAATCGTCAGGTATGAGCCAGTCATAAATCCACAAATTAAAGAGAGATTTATCGATAGTTGAAACGGGAAAAAGATTAAGAAAAAATAAACTTATACACTAATCAGAAATTCAGTCGCTGGAAAAAAAACGCACAAATATTGAGCACAAATCAGCACAACACCAGCCGTACATCACAAATGTGTACAAAATTGTACGGGTAGAGCTGCTACCTACCGAGAAAATTTGTCATCTTTTGAGGGACGGACTTTACATGATGCTGTGAAAATTGTGACGATTTGGCCTAATCACAAGTTAGCCACTCTCACTCGCCGTCCGTCAGCAGTTCGGAACTCAACTATGGGTGATTATGGGGAATGAAAAAAACAATTTTAAGCAAAATTTGTTGTGACCATCATTGCCATGAATAATTCTGAACTCTCAAAATAAGAATTGATGTCTCAACCATGAAGCAAAATTTGGTGTGACCATCATTGCCATGAATTATTCTAAACTCTCAAATTAAGAATTAATGTCTCAACCATTACAATTCCTCGAGTATTGATTCCCAACAGACAGCTAATACTACTCTTTATGAAGCGGAACAACTACTTGGAAGAGTAATAGAGAAGCAGGCATCTCTCCGTGGAGTGTACTTCATAGATAGCTCCAAATTACAGGGTAGAGTCGGGGTGTGGATTTTACGAGAAATTCACACATACGTCCCAAAGCTATTCTATGCCTGAGTTTGCATCCATATACACGGCTGAGTGTACCGTAGTAATCGAGGCTTTGGACATGGCGATTTCCTGAGAAGAAACTACTACTGCAGACCCTAAAGCAAAAGAAGGAGCTCTGTCAGGTGATCCCACCACTGTATCCCTGCCTCACTCATATTTTCAAGTTTCTTAAAGACATTGATCGTAATATTTGAAGTAATCTTTAATTTATTTCACATTTATATTTATTTAAATTCTATTTATATCAACTCTGGCTGTAAGGTGAATAACTGACGCCAATATAGAATTTGAAAAAAAAAAAACCATTAGGTATGTTTGGGGACTACATTTACACTAAAATATGACCTTATCTCACTCCATTAGTGACCCAATAGAAATTTATCTCGTACTTTCATCAGGAAGCCTAGAAATCATGGGACCAATTATTTTCGGCTTGGGATATATTTTGTGGGTCAACGATTTCATCTTGGGATGATAAGTTCAGCTCAAGGCAAGTTGAAATACCATGGATCAGCTTCCAGGACTCAGAATGTGTGAAAAAGTTTAATTAGGTGATGATTTCTTGGATTCGGTATCTCGAACGCATGAGACCTACAGGACCAGTTCTGATGAAGTGTGTTCGTCCAAGAGCTTTTCCCATGAATTATACATGAACCCCATTTTTTCATATAAGAGGGTCGCCCAGCGCTAATAACTTGTCCGGAGACTGACATGCCACTCACGTCCGCCTCCTTCGTAATAATTCAACTATTTAATAAAAGGTCGGCTGCCTTTTGACACTCATAACCAGTCGTCTAGAGCCGTCAAATATATCGGCAGGGATCTCAGAGAAGGTCGCAGGTTAGGCTGTGAGAAGCAGGGACGCTTAAATTGGGTGAAGCGCCTAAACTTTTGCTTCAATTACCTGTATCTTCAATTCGATATCATTTCTGAACCGATCCGCGAATGAATAACGGATTAACTTGAATACTTAGCAGTAATCATTGCACAACAATTCTTTGTCGCCAATAAATTAACGTTTAACGTCTTGATTTTAGGTGTGCGCTTTTAGAAGAAGCGCTCCCCGTCAAGGTGGGTCAACGAATGGCTCAGTTGATTCAATAATCGGCAAATGCCAACGTTCGTTACTCCTCGGATGAACGATACCATTCTCGGGGGATCTGTCCTTTTCCAGGGAAACAACGTGCGATGGACACGATGAATTTCTCTAACGAGGTTCCGCTAACAGGGATAGCGTTTTCCCCCTCGCGCCTCTCAATTGATCTTCCCGCCCTCACAGTTTCCTTTTCTAATCTGAGCTTACAGCCAATTTCTGCCCCATTAGTTGCAGTCTTTTCTCGAGAGGACAGAACGTTTTTTGGGATGGTTCCAGCTCTGGCCGAGATCACCTTTGTTTTTCTCGTGATAGCAAAACCGTTAGGGACACCTGATTCTGCAGAGTTCATCTCTCACTCAGCCTCAGTTGGTAAGTAATTAATGGGGGAGGGGCTTCGTGAATTGGAGGCGAATTGGAGTGAATAGGGGACCAAAAATCAAGGAAGTGGCTTTTGAAGCTGAGTATGGTGTTATACTACTCAGTATACTAGGCGGTCAACCTGGACTGTATGTAGACTAGTGTTACGCACCTTTGTCGCATCGAAGCTCGTCACTAATACGTACGGAAATACAAGTTGGAAAGCAACCAATGTTACTCCAGAGACTTACAAAACCAGTGAGGTTTCAGAAAAATGACATGAATTGAAATTGCAGGACTCTTGCTTCCCTCCTAACGAAGAATCCCGTATCCCCCATAACCCAACTTTCGGGAAAACTCTCCTCTAGGTTTTGATCTCCTGGGATCTACGTATTGCCAGAAATCCTTATTTGCCAGAAAGCCTTATCAGCGTTATCGTTATAGAGAAAGTCGTATCTACGCGAGATACGGGGAAACTTGTAAATACCAGGAAATTAAAACTTAGAGGAACGTTTTCCCGAAAGTTGGGTTATGGTGGATAAGGGATTCTTTGTTAGGAAGGAAGCAAGAGTCCTGCAATTTCAAGTCCTGTCACTTTTCCGAAACCACACTGCTTTTGTAAGTCTCTGGAGTAACATTGATTGCTTTCCAACTTATATTTTACTGTATCTTTGCAGATGAGACAAAAATGATTTGATTTCATCATTTTTGTGTCATCCGCCAAAATATCCTGTACATAAACAGAATTCTTAGCTGAAAAATCGTATCTACAACCGACTTCAGAATCGTATCTGACACCAATGGTACGTAAATTCGTATGTACTTAATTACTAAGAGGAAGATCGTACCGGTTTGCCCGTGATTATCTTAACAAACGAATGTGTATTTTTGAATGAAGATAAACGTTAGGACGATGGAAATCGCGGTACGGGATTACTGTTTGAAATCAACCATGTCAAACCGTCTCGTATAAAATAAAAACTTACAGCCTACACACAACATGAAACCACACCCTGTTTGTACATTTCCTGAAAACTCAATGTGAACCGGCATCAATCACACATCTTTTTTAACTTGAAGGCCAACATTGACTTTGGAAATTGATGTGTTTCTAAAGGGAGTGAACAATATTACTGTTTGTGGCAGATTGAGGCCGTTTTGACGGATCGAGCGTAGACCGAGAAATAATATCACAGGGCCACTAACAGAAGGAATTGACCTTCACACTTGACTGTATAACACGGATTGGGCAATTTATCTTAATTTTCGTATCGTAAGTAGGGTGTAGGGCTGGTTCTCTATAGAATGAATGTATTGCTACCAAGGCTGTAAAAAGGCTGTCAATCTCGAAAGTTCACTATGTTCATCGTGATGTGAGGAGTTGAATTCCGGCCGTTGAAAAGTTCTATCAATGATCTAGAAATAACTACAGTTGGATATGACCCGAGACAATTGACAAGTTGTTCAACATAATATAACGATTCATAGCCTCATTAAAAACTAGGGAGATTTAAATTCTCTCACATCAGTTTTTAACTTGTATCGTACCCACGACCTCAACGCCTGACCTGTAATAAATCTTGAAATGAGCAACGGATTATTTCTTGAGGTGTTCAAAATCTAATAGTAAATCGTTTATTTACAATTTTGCACGATACTGATATATTCTCAAGTACAATTATGAATGTAACGTTCTTTTGTTTAATGTCTGAGCCTAAGGTCACTGACCTGTCCAGGCTCGTTTCTCTCCCAGCTCAGCTTGCTTGTGCGGTCGTTCGGTAATGCATTTTAGTTTATGATTCTTATAATATAAGAATTAATTATTATATATTACCTATATTACTTCTTAAATATCCTGCTTTTGACAAACTAAACATGTGTTAAACTAAAATTTAGACCTAGTATACCTAATGTCTAACGAGGGTCGTTGTGGTAGTCCATTTCTGTTATGCAATATTTAAATCTAGGGATGTTGGATTTTTGGAGGTTCATTATGAAATTACATTTCTGTCATAATCGAAATTTAAATTTAAGGATGATGTATTTTTGATTTTTTTGATTCATCAAGTGTTGAAATGTTAGCTTTTTCAATACAGCTACAGAATTAGTTGTTTTAATTGGTGATGGCAAATTTTCGAAAACCGAAGGGTCTAGCCAAGGCAACTGTCCAATGTAGAAGTGTAGAATTGTCTAGTGTAGGATCTGTTCACTGCATGTTTGAAACCCAATTTCCGATAACCATAACAATGCGACTATTTCAGTCCTCGGTAAGAGATTGAACCCAATCCCTTTACATCGGGCTAACCAGTTTCAAAACTTGATCTATTCATAGTTGAGTTGTGTAATAGCTACCTGTCTGGAATCCCGTATTGATTTTATTCCTCATAAAAATATGTAAGAATTCAATTCCGCCCTCACTCGGAATAGCATGCGTTATTCAGTAACCAGGATGACACAGGAAGTCATCTCACTCAGATATTTGCGCCATATCGATCCGAAGACTGCTGAAACGAGTTATGAACTCTTGGAGTTTGTCTAAAATAGCGTAATTTTTATCTGGGTTTCCTTTGAGTACCTGCCACGAACAGATGCTCCCTCAGCAATTCATGCGTTTCAAGGGAGCTGGTCTCTCTCGTTCGCGGCCAGTATTTATCTTTTGCCTTTGTCAAGTAACTTTTATTTTTGTGTTGTTGATATACGATGACCTGCGATCAAGTTTATACTTAAGCGATTCTTTCCATTCCAAAAACCTGAAAAATTAATACCGGTGGACTTCAGATAGAATGTTATAGAACAAATATACTCGTATAAATGGTCAATCAAGGGAGGGGAGGTTTCTCTTTTGATGATGGGTATCTTTAAAATATAAAACTTTTCTCCGTGGTATTGTGACCACTTTTGGAAAGAACAGTATTCTCAAATAAATAAGTTATTCGTTATTTAAACGTTAGTGAGCGCATGCGTGACATTTCTATCGGAACCCGGGACATAATTAGTTTTTATGATGTACCGTTTCTTAATAATTATTCATCCAGCCGTTCGTCCTCGTTCATACGCTTGGGAAAGACTGAAAAGAACATGTTGATAGCAAACACGAGAACGAAATGCGGGCTCGCGACGGCCCCTCAGGGTTACCAAACGCCCGTTAACCAATCCAACGTTTATTCCTTATCTGAACTAGACGAGTCAAGTCCCGGACTGGGACTAGGGGACCAGCCGGTTACGGAAGGACGCCTACAGACATTCATTGGCGGAGTGGGCGAACTTTTTAGTTGTCGAAAGGACCTTATGGCTAGTTGTGTCGTCTAGTAGTGTCGCTTGTGCAGTGACCCAACGGAGTAACGGCAACGCACCTTGAATGTCGCCCGATATTAGTTATTAGGTACCTAAGGTATGTCTTCTCATTGCGAGCCTCATAACTACGAGAAATAATTAGGGTAATAATTTAAAATACCGTGTTTTCAATCGTTATAATCCAAGTACGGGGTTATTAACTAACTCAGTGGTCTCGACAATGTTCCAACTAAATTCCGGGACTACGAGGTAATAATTTATTTTTAAAAACCATGGATAACATATTTTTTATATCAATTACTTGTAATTCTTTGGTTTTCTACTTGTACCAGAAAACTGTTCGTTGTTCAAATCAGCAGTTTCCGAGTATGGAAAACGGCCTGCGGTTCTGCCCACTCTGGTTCGATTCACGTTCATGTCGTTAGTTTCAGCGAAATGATACCTAATGAGTACCTAATGATTTCGGGAAAATATAGGCTCGCGAGCATTATTGGGTGTTCCCACTCTTCTGCACTGATCTCATTAATTAAAGCCCCTTCCGTTTTGTTTAGGTTTTCATTAAAACTATCGATTTTTCTGGGGGAGAAAAGGTTGTTGGGCCTCATTAAACAGTAAGCAACAAGACAAATAAATAAAACAGGAAAAAAATTGCAAGCCACTTTCCTATTAAGACAACGAAACTACAAGTTAGAAAAACTAAATTATTGCTACTCCTGACTGAAAGTTACTGCTTGTGCTGTGGAGAGGAGTTGTATTATAATTACAATTTACGTATAAGTACGCAAATTATTCTGCATTGTCGCTAAAGATTTGACATAGGAAAATTCATTAGGTGCCTACCAATCCATTTTATGGATACATTAGAATATAAATTATCCGAATCTGCAATAAAAAAGGAGTGTTTTCATTTGAAAAAACAAAATTGACATGCGTAACCTGCATTTGCGCGCATGCGCGGCGCACAAAAATGTGATAGTTGAATTTGTTGTAAAAAAATTAAGGGGACGTTACTTCGATGTGTTTTTGCTATCTCCCTTTATAGCGAAATAAAAAGGGTGGTACATTCATTAAGAACGACCCTGTATAAACTGAGATGTTACTCGGCAAGAAAAAGAAACAAAATTTGTTATAAAACCAGTAAAATAGAGACATTTTACATAAAACCAGTTATTTCATTCAACATTCGTTCTTATACCCATGTTGCATGACTGGAGTTTTTCACTCTTTCCTAATTTCGAGCTCTCGAACAGCTCTACTGGAGAGAAATACTCATTTAATATCATCGCTCCATCCTCAATGACTTCAAAGGGGGCTGCGGTATTACAAGGGTTTTCATGTTTTCACTACATTTCTCCTCGTAATATGGAATTTATAAGGGGCCGTATGAGGCTCGACCGATGAGCCTTGTGAAATTCTGTAGAAATAAACCGATTATTATACGGCATCGAAGGAAATTAATATGAGACCACCGGGAACCTCATTCGCGGGATTCCAAAAAGGTTCGTACTTTACAAAAGGTTGTATTGACGAAACGCTTCCAACGATCCTTGAAGGAAAGAAAGGAAAAACGGACGTGATTCCATCGAAGCTTACAGCTAATAATGACTACGGTCTTCATGTCTGTACTCTGAAAAAAGAGTGTCCTACCTTCGAAAACTTTCCGCTAAACAACCTGCGATAGCTCCCGAAATATGGGATATGAACTCCAGTACCCCTTCTAGAGCACTTGAGGTTTTGACGGGCAGAGGAGGGAGCTGCTCTGGTCTAACTTTTGGCCTTCACTTAAGAATTTATCATGTTTACATCGGCTATACAGTTTCCGGCCCTTGGAGAGGAACAACATTGCTGACATACGGAGATCTAGGGTTATGCCATCAAGTCACTGACGCAGCGGTTCAGTCGTTCATCATTCAACATACAACTAAAGCTTGGCGATACTGTGTCGTCTATATCATTCATCTTATTATGTAAATTCACCACCATCCATTAGACAACTCAATGTCTTGACTACTAGCTGCTAAAGATTTATTTTCTATCCCAGCTACGCTAACATTTTATTTATTAACATTTTGGTTAAGTAATTATTTTCAGTATGAATGAAAAAGCCTACATTTCTTAAAATTCCTTCCAAAAAATGGCACTGTACCCAATCACATGTGATGTGCACATAAGTCCGTGGTTCAAGCACAATCAAGTAAGTAGGTGGTGGATTTCAGCAGGTAGTACTAAGTGCTGCAATATACCAAGGAGTTCTCCTCCTTAACCCAACTCATTACAAACCACACCGCGGCGAGGGACAACAATAACTGCAAAATTGATGATGAGAGAGGTAATTTCCTCTAAATCCACCTCAACGTTCCGTTTGACCTTCTCACACCGACGGTTTCCGAGTCTCTTTGATCCGGGGTTAGAGCTCGTGAATTGCAGGACGTGGTTCCTAACTCTGGTATAAATCAGAGAAGGGCTCAAGGTACAGGATTAAGTCATCTGAAGAGTCGAATTAGAGGTCAAATGTGACGAAAGTGGATACCGCGGGTTTCACGGCGAAGGTGAGATAAACCGAAAAGAGAAATCCGTTTGATGTCGGATAAACCCGTGGCAGACGTTTAATTCTGTTTTGAAGGTCGGTAGCTTTCGCCTAATTCAGTATCGCGTAGGAATAGGTTGGCTACTGAGCATTCATGAAACTGCTTTATCTCACTAACCTAAAGGTAATCAAGGTAGAGATCGTGCGGTTAGAGATCTCCAAATTGACTTCACAGGTTCCTTGTGTCAGAACGATATTACAGAGCCAGAGCATATCGTCGCTTAAGAAGCAACACCCCCTATCGACCATTTTCACGAAAATGAGGTTTTGGCAGGTTCTTATTCGACTTCTCACACTGGATAGCTCAAAATCGCTTCAACTAAATTACAGAGTCCAGGAAACTCGAAAATTATAACAGCCCTTATCGACATCGTTGAGGCAACAGCCCGTATCTAGGGTTGTTCCGATATCAAGGATCTTCCGATATTTGATATCAATAACGATATTCAACGTCAATATCGATACAGTGATATAATTTTATGACATGCGTTGTTTATCAAGTGAATTTGCAATTCCTAAATGTGATTTTTGGAATAATCAAAACTCAAACATTTTCATTCAAAGATAAAATACATTGGAATACAGGTAGAATTATAATTATTAATAATAATAATAATTATTATTATTATCATTATTAACGGTGGTAATTATTACCATTGGACTGAAAAATTACAATAATATTGTTTGTTCTTATTGTAATTTTTCAGTATATATTTTAAATATTATTTTTAATACGAAATAATATTTCCTACATAATACATTATATTATAATGTATATGGGGCCTAAAAAAATAGGAGATCATAAGAATATCATAAATATGTCATGATTATCGGGATCAGAAACCATATTTTTGTAAAAATACTAAACTTATAAAAATACAGTATCGAAAGCCGATATTCACCATAATCTTTCGATATCACGATAATATCGCCTTTCCGATATCGGTATAATATCGGAAATATCGAAACAAAAATATCGATATTCATTGATATCGATAATATCGGACATCCCTACGTAAAGTAGGGGTGGGGAATATTTTACGTAGCTGCTTCAAATAACCTAATACTGTCCAGTAACCTAATACCAGATAACCTATTACCAGAAAAACTCTATTATTGGAATAACTGTTTTGAGAATTTGGGGGAAAAGCCTTTGAGGGTCCTCAATTCCCGACCTAAAACCCACGCTGCAACTATCTGTACCATACTTCCTCGCACATTATTTTGTCTAGCAGATCATTTTATATTCCACATGAAATTCACATTACATCAAAGCTACGAGAGATCGATGAGAGCTTTTTCTTATGCTTTTACACATCCTGCGAGGATCGGGACATCCGACCTGTCGGCGCCCCGATCAACGTGAAATAGAGACGGATAGGCCACGGCTTTGTAGAGGCTCCGAAAAGGCGATATTGAATGAAATAAATTACCCTAACCGAGCACTATACCCGTTATATTTTACCCCTTCTTCTTCATTATCATGATCCCCCCCCCCCCCCCCAGCCCAACACCTCTCTATCTACCAGCCCAATCCGCACTTTCCAATTTCTCTCCAGCCTCTTCGAACCATCAAGCCTGCCAATCCTGTACCCCGCGTTAATTGGCAGCTTTTCAAGACCAAACTTGATTAATTCCTAGTTGAAGAAAAAACCTCTTGATTCGTTATTAATCAATTTCAAGTTTTTGTTTGGTCGTTGATTCAACGACTATAAAATATGATTAGCATCGCGCCTTAATTTTTCATGAGATACTATTTCATTTGTCGATCTGATATTTCCGAAAGGAGTATTCATTTTGGTCTTACACTTTTGGTTGTTATTTTAAATATAATTCATCAAAGTGACAAAGATTCAGAATTTTACCGTTGGAAAGAGGAAACTTTCTGTTTGCAAGTAGAGTTCAGGTGGTACCAATTTAAATTTTTTCCACGACACATTCTGAATAAATTGTTGATTAACAGTTGTCTGAATAAATATTCATTAGATGTATTTTCAATGCCATATATTCAGCTATTCATGCTTCAATTTATCGTGTTTACAAGATTTATAGTAATTTTCTGCAGATTATTCAATTTCATGATATCAGGTTCACTCTACTTTTTAACGATTATCGATAAAGAGTAAAGTAGGACTACTAGAATGACAAGTAGTAAGATACGCGAGATACTGAGGATGAAAATCTCCCAGAAAATGAATAACTTTCGTAAAACTTGCTGTTGGATAAAGTTTTTTTTATTATTTGGAATCAATCTCGAGAGAAAATTTGAATGGAAATAACGATCTGTAGTTGCGAAAAAGTGAAAAAATCAAATCATTTTCTCCTACCGAACAGTCTGAACTGTTTCATTACCATACACCTGTTAGCGCGCTCAATTAGCTGAACACCTCTAGAGCTTCCGACTTTCAGTGATCAATCCCGCGTCGAACAGCAAATTGGTAGAGGCTGCCGGGTTTCGACTACCGACGCGTCGGTGACTCGCCCCTCAATTAAACCAATTTTATTCAAATTCGATAGAGTTTTTCTTTCTCTTTTGATAGCTGAGAGTAAATGGCTTTTCGACTTTTTATCTTTGAGCCGCTTTAAATCACTGTGGGAATTGAAATGCTGCATACCGTTGGTGTTTGTCAATAATCGACTTGAAGAGTGGCATAGTGAACCAATTATTGACACAGTCCTTGTAAAGGCGTTCTGAACTGTGTAAATTGGGAGTGTCGTCTATAACGAGAAAGTTTCATGGTCGTTCTTTCAGTATCCTTAGATGCCTGACGATGTTTGGAATCAAGAAGTCAATTCACTTATTCAAAAAGTTGTATATTTAGATTAAAGCTGATTATTTTACCTAGTTGAGGAATAGAAGAAAACGAAAATGAATGGGTGCTAGCATTCTAGGAACGTACACGTTAAATTGCAATGTCCACAAATAATGTGTAGAAATAATTTTTTTTATCCCTTAACCTGTTGCTGTAGGTATTTGGAAAGATGGAAAATAACGAAACTATAGCATTAAAAACAGGATTTGCTGCAGATGTGGTTTTGAGGGTGTCAGCAAAGCCAACGACTAAAAACAATTCAAATACTTAATGAACGATATTTACCTGAGTATCAGTATAAAACCGGTTTCTTCTATAATGAAGCAAATATTCATAATAGCTTGTGAGATTCAACTGTAATTCGCGTAATAATATCATGTATTAATTATACGTTCGGTTCATAATAATTATTAATTCGCCACAAACTCTTCATGAGGTCTGGTTTGATCATCAATCACCCTCGTTAAGATTATACACTTATTTCTAGCCTCACCTGGGTCTCAAGTGCAAAATCCGCAAGGAACAACACAGATTTTATGGAGATGAATCGTTTGTCATAGGTACATCACTTTCCTTCTCAATTTTGGTTTATTATCTTCGATAATGAACCATTGGAATCGCCCAAAGAAAAAAAAATTTTAACCCCCCCTCAAAATTTGTTGGTTTACGTTTCAAGATACGTAGATTCAGAAAATCGAATAAAAAAAAATCCGTCCGTCCGCCGTACGCCGTACGCCGTCCGCCGTACGCCGTCCGCCGTACGCCGTCCGCCGTCCGCCGTCCGAGGCACTTTGCCCAGTTAGCGTTGAGTTAAAATTACGAAATTTGGTTTCTGGGTTTGGACCAGCCCCACAATGATCCACGAAACTTTTCATAACCCTAGGTCAAAGGGAAGGGGTTCAAAACGAATTTTGAAATTTTGAAAGTTCCATATCTCGAAAAATTCCCATCAAACGGTATGTTTTTTATTTCATATTTAGATAGAGTTTGTTCCGTAAAATTTTTTAAGACCATCCGCAGCTTTGTACGACCAGCCGTTCGTTCACAATGACGGCTCAAAGATTGTGCCTCACAACACGATCGTGACTCAAACTGTTGAAATACAGGTCCATTTTCATACTAACAAGCTCTTTGGAACATCATATGGCTTAAGTGATGTCGAGTTTGTTGTTCTGAGGTGCGTTTCGTGCTACGGAAATGAAGGTAATTTCGAATGTTTGTTGGTAGGTACTTCTTTTATAGAAAAATTATTACCGACGTAGTATTAAAAACCCCAGAATTGTATCGTATTAATTAATCATAATTAATAATAATAATTAGTAATTATAAATACGAATTATCAATACCTAACAATAAATTATAATAATTTTCAGTAGGTACTTGATAAAATTGTTAATAATTAGTGATAATTGACAATAATAATTAATCTGACATTTAGAATCTAGACATTTAGACCTAGTGATCTAGACAGAAGGGTGATCTGTACAAAGAAGATAATGAACCGTTGTGTCAAGAATTTGCAGAGTTTTTTTGGTTTTGAATTAGGGTTTCGAATAGAAACCACACCATGTAATCACGCATAATATAGGTACCATCAGTTTATACAGAAAGGCACTATCTTCAATTTTTCACTTTTCGGGTTTTGGCGGATCCTACAGTGATTTTTCGAGATCTTTTGATCTCCAGCATCCGTTTTTACCTCAAAACAAAAATGGAAACCTGGAAAATGCTTTTCTGCTGTACCAAATTTCAGCCACAACATGCTGGAGTGAGGCCATCACGAATGCGATTTACTCGAAAGCTGGTTCTTGGCAATAAGTAGTGCTTTTCTGTTGTACACTGACGATATTATATTAGTGTTACATTCCGATTTGAAGACCTAAATTAAGTATTGAACATGTCTCAAATCCAAATTCATTTGAAAACGAGGGGAATCATCAAAACGGTTATTTGATGATATCTTTGTTCAACTTGGGCGATTTTTTTGTAGATTCTCGACATTGTCGGAGATGGTATCTCGATGACACCGACTATATCAGCTTATAATGTGAAGGACGTACCTATCAATTTCCAAGGTTCTACATGCACGAGTTGGTATGTTTTCAGTGGAAGGAAAGGGTATCTAAAAGGGGTATCAAAATGTTGAATTGGAACGAGCTCGTCTGAAGAACTACTAATTCATTTAGACAGGAGATTTATTAGTCGACAAGCTGTTTCTAATTTATTCCTACCGGATCCCTTGAACTAATCCTGTTGACTTCTCCACGAAAATTGCCCAACTTTGTTCGGATCCACAGGAATAAACATAATGCTATCGTAAATTGACATAAGGACTTGGAGCACGAATCAGAATAGACGTCCGCCGAAATACCGTCTCCGCGACAGTCCTGAACGCGATCTCAGGTGATCGCCGGTTGATCCCATCATTTAGACCGCTTGTATCTTGTTTTCTCTACGGGGTGATTCGTGAAGCCTGGTTTAGCCGAAATACTCCTTTTCGACAGAACGGAGCCGTTGTGACATACGTAATACGATAAATATCTAACCTGAATCCATCACAGTCATTACGAAGACGATATTTCACAATTAAAAATCACCAGATATGTAACACAGGGGATGAACGTTAAGGGAAAACAGGTTCCCGTCATATAGGCTGAATTAATGAGCGGGTTTCCGAAGTAACTTGCTCGTCTACGCTTCCCTTTACAACACTATCAAACGTTTTACAGCATTTATAACCATGAAGTATCCACAATTCAACAGTTTATTACCCTCTACGGGTCTCCAGTTTAAAATGACCGGTCGTTTCATAAAATCACACCTCCCTGTATGTAAGTCGATTTTGAGGAATTTATTGAGATTTTGAGTACCTAGTGGATGAGCTTGGATAGTTAGTTTTCTTTAGTTAGTTTTCTCACATACTCCTTCTCTAAACACCACTTTTATTATAATGAATGATTAGTTGTTCTGCATTTAATTGTTTTTTCACCCCGTGAAATCTCCTTGGGAGCGATTTTCTCGCCCTCCATTCAGCACTATCCGCTGCCATTAAGAGGTTTTATATCCATCCCCTGGTGTAGTTTTGTAATTTCCTCGAGCAGTTTCATACTTTCACTCTGAGTCCCTTTATTGCCTGGATTCAAGGGGTCATAACTTGAAACAAAGGAACCCCACAGACTGGGCTCAGCTCTGGTTTAGCTTCTCGTTTTTGTTTTTCCTTCCCTTTTCCTGCCTTCTCTCATCCTTTCCTTTCCCCTCGTTCGGGGAATACATCCATTTCGCTTCCTCCGTTGCGTCCGTATTACGTTTTCAAACCACTTCCTCAATGTCCTCAGTGAATACTAATGGCTACAAAGATTAGTTTTCCTTTTTCTGGATGCAACGTGGCGAGAATGTAATTTAGCAATACCTCAGTTCTTTATCAGTAAAAACCCGACTTTATTACTCTCCTGTTGACGCTCAATTGGTTAGTAACCATCACTTAGTTATGATTTTTGCGAATGGCGCACACCGCCAATCTTGAGAGTGGCACCAAGTCAACCTCACCTACTAACTAGCATTTCGCAACTACACGCGATAGACTTCAACGTTTTCTTCTTCCCAACACCATATTCATCTATAACGACCTGTCGAAATCTTCTCCTTATTTAGCTTGAGACCTTATAAAATTCTAACTCCGCAGAAACCTCTCTCAGCCTATAGTTCATAGACCTAATCATCCAACCTCTTGAGTCGACTTCCATAGAAGGGTTGGAGTTGTCCCGTTATAAGTAGTTGCTACCAACAACAAAGCTGTTCACCTTTAAATCCTACTGACATTCACAGTCTGAAGATGTTTCCAATCAACACCAAATCAATTTAAATTCAAACAGGTCTGACTTGTGATGAACGGCTCTTCCCCACGATCGGTAAAATAACAACGTCACAATCTAAATGCAACTTGGACAATTCCAATGGTTCACTATCTATGATAATGGACCAAGATCACCACGTTCGCATGATATTTAAGAAAAAACTTCAAGTGAAAAATGTTTAAAAGTTCTTTGTAAAATGTCCCTTTATATAAATGATAAGTGTATTATACCTCTATTATAGTTTGTAAAATTGAGCTTCACAAAAGCTAAAGAACTGTGGAACACCTGTGGAACTTCTCCGACCCTCCATCCTGCTCCCGTCATCTATTTTATTCATCATTTTTCAGTTTGCATTTTACCGATCGTCCAGTATCTTACAGTATTCGACGTTTGAATTGCGTTAACACGATTCTATGAATTTGTACGGAGGTCGTTGTTCAATAGGTCGTGGTTCTGATATAACTCGCATCTAATCAAGATCGAGAGATGAAGAATACGTTTGCCGTAATTTAAAACCCTGGTGTAATCTTGAATGCTTACCTACTAACGTAACAATTTTACGCTAAAATGGAAAAAAGGGGAAAGGAGGGCAAATTAAGGAGAAGAAAGAACGGAGAGTAAATCAAAATAAAACGGTAGCAGAGGTAGACGGAATATTACTCCGGGAAAAATAGGCCACATAATGGTTTAACCCGGACTAAACTCTGCAAAACAGGCAATTTTCCCCCAAAGTGCAAATTTTATGTTACGGTAATTTTTCAAGTCTCGTGCCGGCCAAACTTACTGGTCCTACAAAAAGGCCTTGAGAGAATGATGTGAAGACAATTAAATACACTTCAATTTAAGACCAGAACGGTGCTTCTAGACCGAATGGTTTTCTCAAAAACTAACAAAAGCAACTGTAAGTCCCTTGTGGTTATAGCTCCGAAACTATTCGTCCGATCCAATGTTTACTTTTTCTTCTAAAAGCTAGTTGATTTTACTTTTAGACCCCATGTATGAAATATTACTCAAGTACTGAAGTACCGAAAGAACGAATTTTTAGTTGTTACGATGTGAGCTATACGCCAATCCTATTGTAAAACAACAATCATCTGTACTGTAACAGTTATGCTACACAGTTGGAGATAAACGCACATTCCGACGACTCCCGAAGCAACAGATCCAACCATTTTTTCCCTCTACCGGTTCGGCTGTTTTTTCTGCAAAGTTTCTGTTCCGAATCGTATTTACTTTTTCCCGCTCACCTCGCATTTCGCTGCTGAGCGCATCCCATACTTGAACAACTGATGGAGCAAGGCAAATGTCAATATTGACTCCGTTATTTCATCAACGTGAGTCTTTAGAAATCTCGACAACTCTTTTTCTCTTCAGGTTCGAAACGGCCAGTTGTATAGGTCGACTGTTCATGTTTCGCCGGTTTAGCTCCCTATGATTTTTATATAGCTCAAGAAAAGGCGTCTGTGAAAAACCCTCATTGTGGCGTTTCTTCGAGATTTAGCTGTATCCCGGTGGAATAACGTATTGATTTATTCTCTCATGTTGAAACACTAATACAAAAGTGCCTACTTATTTTAGGTATTTCGATTGATCGTACTGCCCTGATGATGAATACTTATTCATAATCAAAACTTTGTCTATTTGCCACACCTTCAGATCTCATAATTTGGATATTCTGAAAACGGGAATAGATTAGGCTAAGAAATAGCTCGAAGGGATTGGTCACGAAATTTCGAAATTTATTGAAAATTAACATTTTGCCCTGTTGAGGTGGTGTGAAAGATAAATTCTATAACTAATTGAATACCTTGAAATGGTATCAAATTAGTTGAATTAAATATCAATTACTTCGAAATGGAAATTTTCCAAAAACCACCAAAGGTCCCTCCTAGACTGCTTCCTGAATCAGAGTCAAATCAAATTTTGATTCTGATTCAGGAAGCAGTCAAATTTTGATGATTGACTCTGATTCAGAAAGCCGTCTAGGAGAAAATGTTAGGGGTTTTTGGAAAATTTCAATTTCGAAGTAATTGATGTAAAAATCACATACCTAGCTGTGGAAAATAGCAATTCCACACAATAGTCACTGGGGAGAATTCAAGGAAATATCCCAAAACTGGCGGAAAAATTGGTGCTACGTTGTTTTGCAGGTGATCTCTGTGACTCATTTGAAGCCACTCTTAAATTTCCTCAGCCGACGTGACCGAACGTAATTCCACTGAAAATGTGTTCACATTGACGTAGTAATGTCACGAAACCCGATCGCCATACGCTGGAATATTAGCAGCTCCACACTTGTTGAAGCAGTAGTTACAATTGGAACAGAATGGAAACTTTGTTTACAATTTGATGGGCCGCGTTCTTTCTTTGTCCGAGGCCGGAGAGAGAATCCTGTACCGTGAACGAACTCATGGGGGCGAACCTCAATCAAGTCCACGACATGTTAATGCCCCACTATGATTCAGGAAGGGGCTTTGAGCTATTAGAGCTCAAATCGGGAGGTGGATGATAATTCATGGGAGAGCCCCAGGTGCAAGCTATAGAGCATAAGATATGACGTAGCCTGCTCGTGTACGTATATTTTAATTCACTAATACACCCTATCGGATGGCCGGTAAAGTAACGATAGCGTCGACCCTCGCCGCTAATTCCACGAGGTTTTGTCGATAACTCATAGTTTGCAACATTAACAACTTTTTAACTCGTTCATAGAAACCGAATTTTGTTTTCATTCGACCACTTCTGAACTTTTGGCGAGGTTTTTTCAAGCGTTTCTGACTACTGTCAAACTCGAGTTATCCTCGCTCCATTGAACTGTCGGAATATGAGCAATCGAAAAGTTTGAAAAATATAATTTTCGAGTGAAGCTGAACGGTTCCGGCAAACCTCTGAGGATTTCCTCAAGGAATTCCTCTCCGAAAATCCTCAACGTGAGTACCCATCCTAAAACCTAGAACCTAAGGAACCTAAGGAAGGTTGAGCCTGTCAACACGATCGTGAATCAAACGGTTGAAATACAGGTCAATTTTCATTCTAACGAGCTGTTTGGAACATCATATGGTTTTAGTGATGTCGAGTTTTTTGGTATGAGGTACGTTTCGTACTACGGAAATGAAGGTAATTTCGAAAGTTAAACTTTGTTGGTAGGTACCTACCTACTTCTTTTATAGAAAAATTATTACCGACGTAGTATTAAAAACCCTAGAATTATATCGGTACATTTTATTTGTAATTAATTCATCATCTCTATCATTCAGGTTCTGCACAAAGCAACCCGGGCGATTCCAACAGCCGGATATCGTATTAATTAATTATAATTAAAAATAATTATTATTAGTAATAAATACAAATTATTAATAACTAACAATAAATTATAATAATTTTCACTCGGTACCTCCTTGATAAAATTATTAATAACTAGTGATAATTCATAATAATAATTAATCTAACATTTAGGATCTAGACATTTAGACCTAGTGATCTAGACAGAAGGGTGATCTGTACAAAGATGTTAAAACTGTTATGTTTAAGGAAGACACAATTTATTTTTAAATGTATTTAACAAAGGAAGTGTTGAGTTAAGCAACTTTGGTATGAAGAAACAATTTTTTTATGATGGAAATAGGAATTGTTAAAAAAATACTTAACTCGACGGTAATTTGATATTTTATATAATGGAACTGTTGAGAGTACAAGTAGATTCAAGATTACGATCCGTATTTACATAATGCTTATTAACATTAGTAAGGAAGAAATGAAGGTTTAAAATATTTGGCTCCCCTTGACCCCACTGACGTCATCCATTCCTGCCGGTCCACGTACGTCATCCATTCCTGCCGGTCCACGTACGTCATCCATTCCTGCCGGTCCACGTACGTCATATCCTGTGAGATGTTCTTGCCGGCCACTTGTCTGACGTCATCCACCCCCTGCCGGTCCACGTACGTCATATCCTGTGAGGGGATCTTGTCGGCCACTTGTCTGACGTCATACACCCCCTGCCGGTCCACGTACGTCATCATATCCTGTGAGGTGTTTTTGCCGTCCACTTGACTGACGTCGTCCACCCCCTGCCGGTCCACGTACGTCATATCCTGTGAAGTGTTCTTGCCGGCCACTTGTCTGACGTCATCCAGCCCCTGCTGGTCCACGTACGTCATATCTTGTGAGGTGTTCTTGACGGCCACTTGTCTGACGTCATCCACCCCTGCCGGTCTACGTAAGTCATCATATCCTGTGAGGTGTTCTTGCCGGCCACTTGTCTGACGTCATCCACCCCCTGCCGGTCCACGTACGTCATATCCTGTGAGGTGTTCTTGCCGGCACCTGTTTGACGTCATATCTTTTGACGTAGTTGGTCGCTTGTGTTGCGACGTCATATTATCTGAGAGGCCCGTGGATGAGGCGAATTAAGGAGACAAAATAGACTTCATATCGAATCGAGGTGTTTATTTGAATTCTTCTTCTTATTTACTTGCCTGGCTATGATAACAAAAAGTTAATCCAATTACTCCAAATAATTGTGTACTATGTATAATAACAGAATCCCATAGGCAGTCGAATAGTCGAATCCGTAGTGTAGCTTTATTTTTTCGATTCACGAATGACTTGAAGATGGTTCTGAAACTAATACTGTTTTCAGGCTACTTTGAGAGTGATAGTTGAGAGTTGACAAAATAACGCCACTCATTTCAATGTACACATTGAAATTATTGGCGTAATTTTGTCAATAGTGAATATATAGGACCGATGAAGATGCCAGTAGGCTGCGTCCCTCTTACAACAATAATGCACGAAAAATCCCGGCAGTTTCGAGTATCGATTCTCGGAACTTGCCAACCGAAACGTCTCTACATTTTCAATGGTTTCGAGATTCAAGTTTCGGTATCGACACATCACTATACTCTATATAACATACAAGCCACAAGATTTGTTGCTTATATGTTATGTGGCAATGCAAGGTGATGCGGACTCAGGGACAAAGGTGTGAGACGAAAAATACAGGTGAGAATTTTAATATTACTAAAAGATAGCTCAGTAGATCTTTTATCTTCGTAGTTCAAGCAATAATTGAGAAAATAAATACATCATTGAACAACAAAATGGAAAATATGGGCTTTAGTCTATGAGTTCATTGACCGGCTTACCAGCAAGAATATTATTCTTATGAACAGCAAGTTTTAGTGAACCATATCTGACCTCTTTGTTGAAGGGTATTGTTTTATGATCGCTCCTTCGGACGAGAAACTGATGGAAATATAAGGTTTAGAGCGATATGCACTAAAAAACGGTTGACATATCCCCTCATCTGCAGCGATGGTGCATCCTCCTTCCTTTTGTCATTCAAATAGACGGACTTTCCGCTGACCATAACTACGACTATACAGCACTTGAATATTCCCCATCCAATTCGGTCTCACGGGACCGCGAGGTTTTGCTCAGCCGGGGACCACCAACTTCGATAGTTTTATGATCCGAAGTTAGCGAGGCCATTCAGACGAGGCCGAGGAACGACGATGAAATCAAATGCATAACTCTACAACAGAGTCTGGGTGAGTCCACGAGCTGTGGATTGAGACGAACTTGCCCGTATTGCAGTTCCTCGTGTTGCAATATGAATTAAAGCTGTTTTGTCTTTGCTGGAGCCATGTTGGTAGTTCTGTACGACGTAGATTAGCCACCCTTGGTAAGTAATTCGAATTTCCGTCCACCAAACGTATAGAATCAAGAAGATACTCGTAGAAACATCGCATAATATAAGAGTGGCAAGTTGTGTTCTTCATTTAGAAAAGACAAAAATTCGTCCAAGTCGATTATTGCTTCCTGATTTGATTGAGGATTCCTATTCTAATATGAAAGAATGCTCGTAAAATTTCCTGTCACGACTTGCCGGTAGCCCACAGGTTGTCTGAAAAAGGTGAATTCCAACTAGAACCACCCAAACGACGCGCTCTGCAGTAAAAAACCTGAAGCCATAAAATAAAAGTAATTCTCATAACTTATTTCATCCGGAACTTAATGGCCGGCTCAAACCGCTTGGTGACATTCTAACCGGTTGAGGCGTTTCATAGGGTGTTGTTGGAATTTACACGTAACTAATGACCTGTGGGTTGCTCAGGACATATTGTTGAGCTGGGCATTCTGGATAAAATAATGAAGATGTGAATTAGGCACCGGTGAGTGATATGAACCGTTCATTTTAACAACGGGGACCGATGTCCACAAATAAAACAACTTGTGAGCTCTAAACAATGTACATCCTTTTCCTATCGTTTTCAATTCACTATGAAGAAGTTGATGGATTGCTGTCGTGTGAAATTAAATTTTCCTCAGCTATAAATCATTATTCAACACTTCATATGGTCGGTGCTCCACGTCCACTAGGGGGCGCCTTGTTCTGTTCCCATAAATCAACGCTGTCTGATGGGAGGTAGACGGAAGGTGGCTCGAGCCATCATATATTATACTCCCTCCGAGGAACCTGTATCTCCTTTGGCCAGAAATATATAATATATTATATATACCTATGTGCGTGATGAATTTTTCTCCATTTGAGTGTATTTTTGAAGACCGGGATGATAATAATTATTGATAATTATTATTGAATGTTCATGATCTAAATATCCCTCTCCCTCGTTGCATCACACTTTCATCACTGATAATATTATGAGTCTCTAAATCGCCGATAATCATTGATGTGTCTTCCTATTATCGAAATTCGACGTCAGCTGTTCTGTGAACGATGTAGCGGAAATTAGCTTCATGGTCAATCTCAATTTTTCAAAAATGTTGTTCGTTGAAATGGTGCAATCCATTGGGTATGAGTATTCCAGTGGGTCTAAAATTTCCTGGTCTGATAGGAAACGCCAGAGTGCAAATTTTAAGCTTACAAGTCCATACACCCACAGAACACGTGGAAACAGCAGTTCACCCCAGTTGTCTAATATTTATCGCATTGCAACGAGATCTCTCAGTTGAACAGCTTGAACAAATTAGGTGATGTACTTCAGAGTCGTCAAATAGCATTAAACGGTAAAGTGAATGTAAGGACCTACTTTCTGTTGGTATGATAAGCGATAGAGAAGGTTTGGGGTGTGGTTGGAGGACTTACTTTCTGTGATGGAGTATGGTACCTCACTATTTAAACTTTTCATTCCGATGAAGAAGCTACTAGTTGGATTTTTAGTTCAGTAGATTTGGCGAAAGGTTTTTGAGATAGCGTGAAGGATAATCTGTGTATCTGTGTTACCGGGGGTATTGGGCCCCGCACTCTAGATTAGAGGTAAGGGTTATGTGCATCAAGTGTTACCAGATGTGTACATCCGCACGCCTTGTTACACATAGGAGAAATTAAAGAGAAGGTGGTAAAAGGAATGACCTGTGTTACCGAACGTTGTTGCCTCCGCACTACAGATCGTAGGGAAAAAAGGTGCTATAGTAAAAGTAGTAGTAAAGTAAAGTAAGCAACCATTTCAGGTTGAATTTTCGTCCGACTGCCGTTTTTGGCGTCGCGGACGTCATCGTCTGTCCACCTAGGTGGATCAGAATTGTTCCGATGATTTCGCTTAAAGCTACTCATTGCCTCGTCCCCTTGAGTTGAGAGGGGATCGCCGTACAGAGGCGTGATAAAATCACTTGGACGATAGACCCACTTACCAGCGGTCTCCCATCCAAGTAACAACCACGCCCGACGATGCCTAACTTCCGTGATCTGACGGGAACGGGTTTGTTGCAACGCCTAGGGAAGGTCCGGTGCGTCCATGTGTCACCAGCCAGCGATGGTGAAACTCATGTCTCCGCAAATATACGATATGTTCAACTGTGAAAAAAGGTGCTATATGACAAGCGTTACCAGATACGGATATGTGCACTCCTTGTCATATACAGGAAAGAAAAAGAAGTACAAAATAAGTTAGCGGTCGTTACCAGATACGTGTATCTGCACACCCCGTTCACTCAATTCGAATGGAAGGAAAAACTGACCAATTTTTAAAGAGAGCTGATTTTTTGATAACTGAGCTAACTTTTGAGGCAAGGTTGTTGGGTTTGATTAATAAGGCTTGAGTATGAGTAGGGTTGTAGGTACTAAGAGCTTCTACCAGAGTGTCATAGTTGCATATGGCTGGTCGATGTTATGTAGAGACTCCTTCTCATTACCATCCTCCCTCACAAAGGGAATGACCGTGTGAAGGGGTAGTTGACCTGTCTAGGGAAAACCTGGACGGGAGGGGGTTCTCGACCGTTGGTGTGCTGCTCTTGGTAGATATTTATAGTGATAATTCTATATCAAATATAGTGGTTCCCCACAGTGAATATTTAACGTATTTGTGGTTATGTAAAGGTAAGAAAAGAAAAACAATTCTCTCATATCGACATATCCGTGAATATGGAGCGTCAGTAGAACCAATGGAGGATGAAGTTGTAGGGATTAACGTTTGCTTATAATTTAGTTTCGTTCCATGTTTTGTACTCCACCATTTAAAGTATCACAGCTTCAATTACTCAAACAGAAACAAAGTGACGGGGGTCACGTCGGTTACGTAAGCCTGAAAAGTAAGTAATTTTTGTGAATAGGTTTGTGCCTTAGGCTTTACTAATTTATGATGTTCATGTTTGTCTGCGGTATCGACTTCTGCCACTGCTTTTTACCGATCAATATTCTGGTTGGTCCCTGATTTTCCCTTCCTTTAGATCAGGGCTCTAATACGGTGCAGTTGTGCCAACAGCAAATTCGATGTTCGGATTCACGACGGATCAACCAGCCACGACAAGGGGAATCAATGTCGAGAGGTTATGAGATGAATTCCTTTCAAAGCTCATCGTTCGCTTTTTTCAAATCTCCATCAGTCGATCGAGAGCGGTAGAAATATCTGCAGGAGTCAAACCAAACTTAAACTCCTCCCGTGAGCTTTCAGCAGCACGCTCCCTCTTTGGACTCGGGAAAAACCTCGGCTTTTATTTGTCGAGGACTTCTTTTTCAAAAGTCATCGTGAAATGCTAACAACCAGACGGAAGAGCGAGTGGAGCCCCTCAACCGTCTCCCGGCCCAGCTTTTCACGTCGCTGATTGGCGCCCGAACCTTTAAAATAAGCGAGCTCAGCGGGAAAGGCTCGGGAGGTTTTTGTTCGAGGGTTAAAATTTGCTTAACAATCAGCAATGACATCATTAATTACACCTTACATCATCAATCCCAAATTGTCAGAGGCTAAAAAGGGATAACGGTAACATAAACAATGCCGAATAATAAAATGTTGAAACAAACTAAATTGTTCAATTTTATTACTGTATTATTCGAAAAGTAAGGTTGATCATAGACCTACGTGGAGCTTTCAAATATTGCTACTTCCAAACATCCATTGCAGTTCTCTTCCCACAGGATGCACTGGCCTACTGAAATAGATTGGTCAAATCTCTCTAGGAGTTTTAATTGTTTTACCTTAGGAATTTTTCACGGTTCAGTACACAATTTCTTGGTACCTGACTATAATAGTTAACGAGTGGTTATAGCTAGTTGCTGCCTGCCACTAAAACCACAAGTATTCTCATATATTCCTCTCGAAAAAGATTTATATATATATATGACCGACACGTTCCTCTGATAATGTCACAAAGGGTCTCACTACAAGTTGTCTACAACCAATTGCCCATATACAACCAGCCTGCAGATAGGTGCAGTTCAAAGGCATATCAGTTCAATTTCAGAAGAATTGGTTTACAATGCCCTTCTTGGACCCGTGAAGAACCTACGTATGCACCAAATTCTATCCACCACCAAGCGAAGGAGTCACATCTAATCAAACCAACCTTTGATTAATTTGCCCTTCTTCACGATTGGTGCATCTCTTCAGCATTTTTAATGGAACTACTGATGCAGAGGTATTCTGAAATAAAACCAAATGAAAATCCAACCAGCTCTAGCAACGCGAATTTACATACTGAAGACTTCCAACAACAAAACATGGTTGTTGGTTTATCCCGCATATATTGCAAATCTAATTGTTCCATGGGGTGAGTGCTAGGAATACCTGCAGGATTTATTTATGGAGCGCTCCTGGAAATGGAGATGACCTTAGAAAATGCAAAATATTGAACGGTTCTCCACGTCTTTAATTTCATCTCCGCACTTCACTCCTTCTAAAGTTAATCGCATTTGCATACCTCGGCCAGTTTGCGGCTTCCCTGAAGTCATGGACCGCTGCCTTTCTCTCATCCTCATGAAACTGAGATAAGGCCTTCGGTGAGATTCCAGTAAAGATATTCCAATTGTGATTTGGGTTATTGGGTCCGTGAAAGGAAAGAATATCTGTAACGTGCATATTTAATGGGCTTGAGAATCTCATTAATTCAAATTACCTACGGATTTTTTTTCTCTCTCGAAGGTAAATGCTTAGATGGTTAAGACTAGACCAGTGATTCCCAACCTGTGGTTCACTCCTCCTGAAGTGTGTGTTTGCAGTATCCTGCCAATCCTATGTGTATCGCCTCGGATTCTGAAAAGTACGAAATGGTCCACCTCGGATTCTGAAGGGTACGACGTGGTCCTCAGTAATGAAAAGATTGAGAACCACTGGGCTAGATGACTCCCATGCAACTTGTAACCAGAGCAGTTCTGTGAGCTGTGTACATTCACCTGCCTGAACTAGGGAGAACTGTAATAGGAAAAATGAATCTGATACAAATCAAAGTTATAAAAGGTGGGAAATTATGAAACATTTAATGTTCTACTTGGACGAATTATGAAATATAGAACACTATACATATAGAGGGTGTATTGATCAAAATTGTGGGACATACGTGATCAGGCTGGTGGATATCATCCGCACCACGTGTGATGTCCAGCTTTCCCAATTAGTTACTCAAAATCCCTGAAGCGTGTTCGTGCAGCGTACGTTGCATGTAGTTCATGAAAGATATTTATAACATCTTCACCATAATTACTGTGCCCTCGCATAATGTTTCAGGTAAGTACGATAATATTCCCTCTCGAGTGGGTGAATGAGAAAAGAGACATCATTCAGGCATCAACTTCAATGTTGAAAGGAGATTCTAGCACCCCAGCCTAGGTGAGGAAAAGCTAAGTGAATTAATCATGTCAAGCTCGCCCAAGGACCGTAGATTGATGGCTTTTGATTATTACGGTTAGCCATTCGAGACATTTATCATTTTACTTCTGTTAATAAATTGTCTTTAAGAATAATGTGAACCATCGGCGTGTATAGTGCGATCCCGTGGAGCGATTTTCACGTCGAAGTTTGATGAGGGCATGAAGTAGTTGAGAACGAACTTCGCCGCTTAAGTTCTCTATCCGCTCAACTTTGAGATGGTTCTGTTGATAATTTGATTCAGTAGGGGCTTGATTCCTCATCTCAACGCGGATTGTGCTCGAATTCACTGAGGTTGCTAGATGTATTAGTTTACAAAGGGTCATTTGCTATACAACTGCCATCGTGTCTGAAATATCTAGGCAAGCCTTGCGTCATGAGACCGAGCTGATGAATTACATTCATCCTTCACTTACTTCTTGCATTTCTGGACTATATTGAACGGGGGTGACTCAAAAGTTTGTTGGCCACTGTTTTCGGTCGAAATGTTGGCCAAATTTAGTATTCCACCCATTTCAGTAGGGTAGATATAAATATTTACGGAGATTTAGAAGTCGTCAACTAACATGGTTATAACTAGAGGGCGGATTCTTATGCACTAAAAACCCCCGTTTTATGTCATCAAATATGCGGCAAAAACAGCCGAAACATGCGCTTAAATGTGCACTAACAAAATCAGAATTAGCCTTTTTTACCCAAGTTTCATTGGTGACAAAGAAAAAATGCGAACCAGAACCACTGAAAATATGAGTATTAAATAGGTATTAAAACATATTTTGTTTGAAATGCAAATTTTTATATTCATTTCACTCAAAATATCGATTAAAAAATTGGCATATACTCTCACTAAGTCGTTCATTTCTTCTTTTTTACACTAAAAATTGCTTCATTTGAAAAAACGTTTCATGGAATGATAGAAAAACACTCAAGTAGGAACTATTAAGTTTGATTAAAGCATATAAAATTTCAAGATGAATAATGTTGACACGAGCACGTCAAGAAGCTTGGTAGATGCAATTACTTCCCCGTTCTCGGTCAAGCTTATCAGATATCAGATTTCAAGCTCATCAGATTAATGAACACAGCTGCTGCGTTCCTCCTCTTCCTATGAAGGACATATGCGTTCCTTTCCCCGCATCTACATAGGGAGGTAGGTAGCTTGTGAGTTAGGTTGCTACCTACACCGGTCCATCATTCTCTCAAGGAAACAATTTAGGAGGAAAATTGAAGTTTTCGGTTTGATTTGAAATCCATGCTCTTTAAGCCACGGGCCATATTTTCCCTCAAAACGAGTGGCTGGCCATATAGGTAGGCAAAATATGTAATTGAATGCATTTATCTAGTGGATATGCTAATATCGGGCAGGTCACTGGGTATTCTTCGAAATTAGGCGAGGGATAAAATATGCATTTGTATAAAAATCCGCCATCTAGTTATAACAAATCAATTATTCCTAACGTACCATGTTGTCAAGCAACATTGAAATGCTATATCCCTCAACAATCATACCACAACAGTTTTGTTAGTAGCTGTAAAATTCTTCCAAATCTCAACTTAGACCATCCCAATTAACACCCAACCACGCATTTAACACATAAGCATGTTATTCCCACCACGGTAACACCAACAATACCAGTAAGCATCCCCCAGTCTGCCTCTTATGAGAAATCTATGCAATTCCATCGAGGCTATGCACTAAAGGATGTATGAAGTTTCTATTTTGGTATCCAGATTGATGAAGAGGTATGTACCGATTCGTGAGGGTAATATCAGGCCGCATAAGCAAAGTTCTGAGAAATTCGGAGTTGAAACGGGTTCTTCAGAGTAGGAAATTCAAATACATTTATGAAATGCGACCGCCTCCTCGCTTAGGCCTTCGTAAGCCCAGTGAGAGAGGAAAATGGAAATTACCTGTCGCAATATCAACGTTTGTCCTCGGAACATTTTCTTTGTTTGGCGTAAAGTGGCTTCCCGTGGCAGACATGAAAGCCTTCCGGGATCATAACAATTTTATAGCGGACGTTGTCGATAGAACGGCAAAAGCCGTCGTGATGGTTGAGATCCTGAGCAGGAATTTTTTTTCGGGCGCTATGGCTCCCCAGTCCAACGGGTCGGGATTCATTGTCAAAGAAGATGGCCTCATCATTACCAGCGCCCACGTTGTAATGTCTGGGAAAGTCGGAGGATCGGTCAATATTAAGATGCTGGACGGCACCAGCTACCATGGAGTCGTCGAAGATGTTGATATGAAAGCTGATTTGGCGACCATCAGAATCAAACCGAACAAGAAATTACCGACGATTCCTTTGGGAAACGGCAGAGATCTGCGCCCTGGCGAGTGGGTGGTTGCGATCGGCAGTCCGCTCGCCCTAGCCAATACTATCACCGCTGGTGTCGTCAGCACGGTTCATCGCTACAGCCACGAATTGAAACTTGTCGGAAAAGAAGACATGGCGTATATCCAAACTGATGCGTCGCTAACTTTTGGCAACTCTGGAGGGCCCCTGGTGAATTTAGATGGCGAAGTCATCGGTGTCAACGCAATGAAAGTGGCCGCTGGCATTTCCTTCGCTGTTCCAATAATCCACGTGGCACATCTCATAGATCACCGGGTAAATAAAGTCAGAGGACATTCGTTGATTTCAAATCCCAAATGGTACATTGGCGTCTCAATGATTTCTTTAACTCCCCAAATGTCCCACGAACTTCAGGTTCATCATAAAGCTCTGGCTCACACAATCACAGGTGGAGTTCTAATTTGGCAGGTTGCTGGTGAATCGCCAGCCCAGCAATCAGGACTGCAGAGTGGTGATATAATTGTGGAAATGAACGGTGAGAAAGTCTACAATACTCACACAATCTACAGAGCTCTGGATGCTAAAGATGATAATCCGCTAATTCTTCTTAAAGTCCTGCGTCACGGTGAACTGCGGACTGTTGAGATAAAACCAGAAATTTCCGAATTATAAAATACGTCCGTGTCTTAATGATGTCATTTTCTTACAGTTGTAGAACGTATGGTCGTATTTAATTTACCAGGCGCTGCTTCCCTCAGTGTGTTCAGTTGAATATCAATTGAGGCCTCTAATCAGAATAACTAATGACTCCAAGAGAAATAAGGCCACTGACTGCAATCTATCAAACCCAACACTTCTCATCAATTACAAATTCAGATATGATGTCAACCATCGACTGAAAAAACCCAGTGGCTACTTTCAGAACTTGTGAGATTCTATTCGAGTGCAACCAACCTCACACCCTATCAATGACAAGTAAGGGAGACAAACTGTCATTCACTGAAACTAAATGGTTGATCACCAAATCCTCGCCTTCTCAATAATATGAAATCATCCTTCTAGCTGGTAATACCACAACAAATGCTGTCTACCATTAGTTATTAAAAACAGTTAACTACGCTAAAATACCTATGGTTGTACTTTCTTAATTCCGTGGCTTTTGAGGTTAAGCGTTGTATCCATTAGTAAAGGAGTTGCCGCTGTAAACCTCTAAATATCTACTGTACACTGGTTGAAACTGTATCAAAATCGGTGGAACCATTTGGCGTTATTGATCTATCTTGAGATCAACTACTAATTCTTGGGATTTCCTATCATCTCCAACGTAGTATTCATGAAAATATTTACCATTTCCAGAACTATGGAAAAAATTATTTATACTAGTAAGTTATTGATTGGAAATGGGTTGATTTTGGGCCATTGGGTCCGCAAGGCACAACACAGGTGGTGGATGACACTGCTTCAATAATATGACAAATGGTGATCGAAAACTCTCCGTCTTTTTTCGCTCGAACTTTCCTATTCTTTTATTCTTTTGCCGCAATTCTTCAAGCTAACTTCCTTATCCGATCGAGTTTCTTCTAAGTAAAACTATTCGTCATCCTGTCGCAACATTCAGAATCAGGAAAAACATGAGAACTCTTTGGGATTCTTCTGCCGAGGAACTGGAACTGTATAACAAGAGGAAAACGCAATCGAAGGACTCGACCTGGACTAGTAGGTACATCATACCAGCTCTTAATGTTTAGCATTGGTATTGATTCACACGTTGAGTTGAAGTCACACATCCCCAGCAGTGGCAAGTGGTTCAAGAGTTAGATCACCATACAACGCCAGCTATTTGAGAAAGTAAACATTCTAAAAGTCAATAAATTGATCTGAAAATCTCTACTCAGGAGTTTTTATGGTCGAAATTAGATTTAAATAATTCCAAACTGGGAATATTTAAGTACACATGAACAGTAGAAAAATTAATGTAGAAGCTACAGAGTTGCCAGAAAATCATTACTCGTGAGTTTTTGAGGTCACTTATTATTAAACATTTATCAGATTTACGGAATTCCAAGATGTATACTCGACATACCGAATGAAAAACCGTTCTATGCAAAATTCTCCATTTTACTACTATTTAATACATTTTGTCTTACAGACTTTTTAACGCTGAACACGATGGTTAATCAGAATTGCAATATCTCATTCCGTTATCAGATTAGAGCAGATGAACTGTGAAGAACATCTCAAATATCAACCACGTTTATTCATCTTCAAAGTGCTCAGTGTGAGAACGGAGATCATTTTTGGAATTTTTGGGTAACTTTTGCCCACTTTAAACTCCCCCAAACACCCCTTAGAGTGGCCCGATTCTGCCCATTTACGAACTTAGTCTTTAGATTGCCAGGACCGATTTATAGTGCAAATTTGAACTTTTCATCTCAATTCTATCGAGTTATCGTCTGGAATACATACATAATCATGTAAATATATAGATACACATGTCTTTTGGCAGTGTATTCAGGATGGTCTAAAACTGATTTCGGTATAAAAACCTTTCAGAAATTCGACATTTATAATTTTTGGACCGAGAACAATAGCTTCCTTTTCTTCGAAAATTCGTGAAGGTTACTATGCGCTTTTTACAGTACTACGAGTGTTAGAACATGATTAGTCTTTCACAGTATGAACGTACCTCAGCCATACCGTGTTATTCCTTGTTAGGTTTTAGTTTATCCGTTTGTTCACCCTGCATTTTCCACCTCAATACGCTTCCTGTCGATATAAAAAGCGCCTGGTCTCTAAGTTGAGAAAAAATAAATACAAAAATAAACTTCCCTTCAGAGGCGAAACCCTCAAACGCCCTACACCTGAACAAGTTGCCGATAAACTCCGATTTATTCACTTTCGAACCAACACCGAACAAAAGGGGTACTATGTCAGCACACCTGAAATAACTCATTCTGAAGCCGCAACAGTTCCTCTGGCTCGAGCCGAATTCGATGAGATAGCAACACATTTACGAGTATTTGTACGTTTGGACTTCGTTAGATCCCGAAAACCCAAAATGATTTGTGGAGCAAGATTTTCTTCGAATAGAACGATCATGTATCTTTCGTTCCTCTCCCATTATCAGGTTTGATTTAAAATTGTGATCAGCATAGAGAAATTATTAAGAAAATTCACTTAGGGAAAAGACGAGGAATCAACTTACACCTTACCCATCGTATTGATGTCGTGGATTTTTAAGTGGGGACTTTTAGATGTATGTCGTAGTGATAATATCAGTATAAATATAACCATTGAAGCATCTTCTTCTATTAAATGGGAAATCGAATGACAGGGGGGATAAGAGAGGTGAATAGAGAAAAAACGAAACCCTGGAAAAGAAACCTCGGAGCTGTTAAGGGGGTGTGAAATTGAAATGGGATTTGCGAGATTTTCTTCCTTTTTTACTGGTTTCGTTGTGAGACTTTATCATGTCTCCCTTTTCTGTCGGGATTCTGAGGATTAGGCGGTTTGAAAGAGCTCCCTAAATTAGTTTCAGGGCTCGCTTGCACCCACCTACTTCATTCCATTATTAATTAGACCGCGTTTTCAGCGTTCGAAATAAGAACAATGGGGATGGGTGATGGAAATGCGTTTAACGGTGCTCCCACTTCAAAACTTTGATGATGGATTTGGTAGGGACCACCTGGAGAACGAAATTCAAGTGATAATTCATTATGGTAAAGCGTTTATAACATCTATACCTTCGACCATTTTTTGTGAATTTTTTTCTATATGGTATGCATTTATTTCAAGAAAACAATGACAAAATACATGCATTTCATGCTTACAATTTCAGAACTATAATGCCTTCTCCCCAATTTAGGACAACCTCGTGGTAGGGGAAGGAGTTGCTTACTTTTCGAAATATCTTAATGAAATTTCCGAAATAACAATAACCTATACCAGTGCTTCCCAAACTTCTTAACTAGCGGACCCCTTTCACGGAAAAATTTCAAGTGCGGACCCCTGTCATTCAAGTTGGTGTTAGATCAGGTACTTACCTGAATATGGATAGGGGGAAAAAATCAACTATCCATATCAATCAGCCAACTGTTCCAAATATTAGTTGGTGGAGAAAGGGATAACATCATGAAAATAAGCATTAGGTAAAACGTACCTACTCAACTTTATTTACGTACTTTTTATTTACAAAATGTGCAAAGTAAGAAACAAAAAATTGAATTGAGCAAAATGGTAACGTTGAGTCAGATGAACTAATGGGAAGAGTGTGGTTGTTTCAGCTGGCACAATTTTGAAAAGTCGGGTTCAATTTTGCATAGCTGGAAGCGGATGTCAGGTTCAGCATCAAGGCAGCTTCGGTATTTGGATTTGGTAGCAGCATAGATAGAAAACCCGGATTCGCACAAGTAGGTTGATTGTTTGTACAGCTGTTATTCAGAATTCTTTGTTTCTTTGAACTCTTCCAGTCAATAGAACCAACGAAAACAATTCTCGGAAGTCCAACAGCGCAGGACTACCGAGATTATGCTGTAGGTATAATTTGCTTCAAAATTTACATTTGCTGCGGACCCCCCACTTAGTGTTGGCGGACCCCTAGGGGGTCCGCGGACCACAGTTTGGGAAGGCCTGACCTATACAAATCATTTTGAATAGTTTGAGGTAGGTACACCAAAATCAGTTTTTAACACAAACACCAAAAACATTTTAAACCCTGTTGCTCAAAGAACCACAGAATACAGTACAGAAAATGAATTCTCACATGAGTTAACGAAGTAGATTCTGGATGGAGTAGAGCAGTTAAGAAGAGAAATGAAGAACACATCAAACTGATGTGATAATATAATGCTTCAATCTTATTTTAGAGCTACTTAAAATGGGGCATTGTTTGAGTTCAGTGGGTAAGTAATTTAATCGTATTACACCCTAGTAACCATAGGAATTCTACACTGCGGACGTTCAACGGAGGTGACTTTAAAAATTTGCTTTCCTGCTGTTTGGGTAGGATTTTCAACAAGCTCAAATTTGAAAACAAATTTGAGTCAAGGTCCTTGAAAACATATTATGTCAAAGTATGCCAAAGTAGCTTTGATATATTGTATCAAAGCTATTTTGTTAGCGATCGATCTCAGGCTTAGTACGTTCTCTTCTCTTTCTCTTTTTTAAGCAATGTTTTAATTAAACATTTTGAGTGACGTACCTATAGTGGTTCCAACACCGTTTTACCTGCATAACCCCACGTTACGATCCCATAAGATAAAATGGACTGAACCAAGGCGTAGTACTACATCTTTTTATTACCTACCTACTCAAAGAAAGAAAATTCCTCACTTCCAAAAAAAAAAAAAAAAAAAAAAATTGCTATGGTTTTCCGTAACCTAGAGTTCAAGGACCTTAAAAACAAGGACATTATCAGACCTAAGAAATTTCACTATGTTAGGTCTATTAGTAGGTTTTCCACATGGAACAATTGAACAGATTTGATGTCGTCGTGACCTCGAGCTGCATCAGATGGCGAATTGGTTGATTGTGAAATTGTCAGATTTTTACCTCAGTCGAAGTACATGCTCAGCTAAAGGAACCCTTCCTTCAGGAAAATAGAAGTTATGGAGTAGGAACGGTTTCCTGGGTGGAATATAAAATGTGTGGTATCTATTCATACCTTCCTGATCTAGCGGTCTTGAAGGAGGGTCGAGAAGTTCATATTCCTTGGAGACGGAGTCGGAAGGCGCTAGCAAATTAAACCTTCCATGAGCTTATGTATCTCAACCCATCCGGGATGCTCGAGCCCATCTGTATTCATCCCCGGTCAGCCCAAGATGGTTTTCATTAGCGGGTACTCCCTCGCCCGCTCTTTCTTAGCATCCATATAAACATTCGCTGTGACCATGACTCGACGACGGTCTCAAGAGGGTGGAAGTATAATCACGAACATCCGTGTATCAACAAGCACTTTGCGAATAACCCAAGGACATATTCCAATTGATTCTGAATGAAACCTACCGCTATGCAACAGTCTTTACGAGTCACCTTTGCTATCATCGAACTTTTTAACAGACAAATAACCTCTGAAAACTTCTTGTCCGATTGCCGCCCATAAAAATTGGTTCAAAAGTATCCACACTATGTGAAACCCCGACTTCAGATTGACGGGAGGTCTGATATGAAAAGTTGTATCGGTATGTGTCAAAAAACTTCTGTTCGAACACCAAAACTGAAAGAAGTGAATGCCGTCTACTCCGTCTAATGCCGTGACGTCGAACCACCCACGTTTTTGCCTTAGTATTCGTGTGCCACGAGTAGTTGTACAATATAGGTATTTGGTTTAAATTGACGGATTTGCATGAACCATGAACATCTTCATGGTTTGAAGGGACTTCAATATCGTAGTTCTGGAACATTGGTTTTGGAAGGAAGGATTTGTTCTGATGGAAGTGGGGCGTAATCGGTCGTAACTATCTGTTTCACCAAATAATTGGCGATTGAGTTCAAAAAGGATTAGCTTCTCCTGATTCCCCCTCCCGAGTTTCGCCAACAGACTTATCTTCAACGTATTTTTGGCTTCCGGCCGTATAAATTGCCTTCTAGAACGCCTTCAAGAACTAGTTATGCCTCAATAATACCGGTTGAGAGCCAACTCAAACAGTCTGAAACTGTATAGATCGATGGAACAACGCTAGGCCACGGGAGGTGGTGAGGGGGTTACTAAATATACAACAGAATACCGACGAGATCATCGGTGAGCTAGTTACCGTTTACCTACATCCCCGTCACCCTCAAACAATATTTTACCTCATTATTCCAATTACTTGGTATAAGGATATTGTACTTGATATGCGGATTCTACTATCACGAAACGTAAATAAGCACATTTTGACAAAAGGTTCTCTTTACGGATTTCAGTGGCTCATTATTCAAAAAATCAACACAAATCCGCATCGATGGAGGGGTATTGAGTACACCACATCGGGGTGAAAATAACTTCACAAATAATGGAGCCATAGGGGATACTGAATTTGTTTTAAATTATTTATTTATTTATGTGACAACTGTATTCCAACAATTAGCAACGTTTTTCTATTACATTGGAGCGTTTTTGTGGCCCATATCCACTACACATCACTCCACATTAGTGAGTCATGACAAGGTCCATTGGTTTGGTCCTCTTCAGTCTCCGTATGTCTCTATTGACCAGTAGGTTCAATACTTCAACGTTTGGATGTTTGTGGAGTCGGGGCTCCATCGCAAGTTTTCTTATAGTTTCGCCAACTGTCTCTATCTGTAGGTCACGATGGAGGTCAGCCGTTCGTATGTACCAAGGTGCCTCGGCAATACACCGCAGAACTTTGTTTAGAACGTTTATAGGTATAGGTTGTATGTTGCATTTCTTTGTGCAACCCCACAGTTGGCACCCACAAGCCCAGATTGGTTCGACTACTTGCTGGTAAAGAAGCCACTTATTGTGAGTTGATAGCTCAGAGTGTTTACCTATCAATTAATACATTATTCTGAATCTCAAGTGTAGCTCGTCCTTTTTTTCTTTATGTGGGCTTTCCACCTCAGCTTACAGTCGAGAGTCATACCACTACTGTTTGCGAGTTAATCTTAAATGGGATTACGTTTGTCCTCGGATTCGTGAAGTTTATATGGATATATTTCGTTTCGTTCAACTTCATCCTCCATTGCTTTGTTCAGTTTAGGACATTGTTGAAATCAGATTGTAGTTTGTATACAGAACGTTGATCTTCACAGAAAATAATTAACCGGAATGGAAGAATTCGATATACGGATTCTACTTATCACGAAACGTGAATCAGCACATTTTGAGAGATAGTTAACAAAAGGTTCTCTTGACGGATTCCAGTGGCTCAATATTCAAAAAATCAACAGCGGTGGAGGGACATTGAATATACCACATCGAAGTGAAATTAACTTCACAGATAATGGAGGCAATGGGGTCACTGAGTGGACTATTTCACGGTTGCAACCAACCGCGGTATTGCATTTGGCTGATTTGAGGGCTAATCTCGCAAAACCACAAACGTGCGACCCGTCGTGACGTGCGAAATAGACTATTGGAGTGTTATGTAACTGACGCTGTAGGTTGATTACGCCCATGTTATACAATTACTCATGCATTGCACAAAGCTATTTCCAACATTCTCCAAACCACCACCCAAACATGAATCCGTCAATACTTGAAAATCAATGGACAGTTTGTGTCATCGGCTACGTGAAGGTCTGTTAATTGACACTTAGTCAATTCTTTGAGCTTGGAGGGTAATTGCATTTTATTGCAGTTGATGCTAGTTAATGCATTTTTCGGTAATAGACACCGAAAACCACCGTTGATTGCTTGTAATTACTCGAATGTAATCTCTTAAGCTTGCTTAACCTTGTAATCTGTTAACGGGGTGCTCAAACTATTCTCCCAAACTCAACCCGTTTTAGGGCTAGTCCAAAACAAACCGGCAGCAATGTACGTACGAGGTACTACGATGGATATACTCGTACATCAATGGATTCAGTGATTGAAAACCCATAATATTATTATGCCTACTCGTTATCATGCGCTCCTTTTACCGATCAAATAGTAAACATCATCAAACAATCATGTCATACACCTCGACTCTATTTGCCTCTCCCACCTGTTGATCATTCATTCGGATTGCCGTTACACTTGACCAAAAGACGAAACCCCGGCCCGATGGTTTGAACAACAGGTGAAATAATGAAATCGATGAGGCGGAGTTTGAAGGTAATTTGGTTACCCATTAGGTTGGATTCTCCAATCTTGGGGTCGCTTGCGTTGATGGAATTTCACCATCCGCTAATTGAGTTTTGTGATTGTGCCGCATTTCTAATAAGATTTCTCTATCTGAGTTAATAACATACGAGAGCCCCAATTCGCGGTGGGCTTCAGTCACAGTAATCAACTAAAAATATTGAAATTTCTTTAGGTTTGTAGGCGGTGGTAATTAGTATTTATTAAAGAATTTTATTAAAGAAAAATTGTATTAAGTATTTATTAAAGAAATTTAGATCCTGGTAATTAGTATTTATTAAACGTGGAGAGAAGCCGAAAGATGTGCTAAGTATTTGGGTGAAAACCAAGACAAACGTGCCGAAAACGTGCCTTGTAACTTACGACTCGACATTCGGCCTATGATACCAAGAGGCCAGGTCGAGTGCCTTTACAAGTGGAATTGAAACAGATGAATAGGATTACCACCTTTTTGGATAATGAGACTGAAAGGAATGGTTACTTCGTGAAATTGAGGCAGCTTTAGTGTCGGACAAGATCAGATGGTGTGTTCTGTTGTTATTAATAAAACATTACTACGAGTCTATTACAACGAATTACAACCCTCAGATTGAGTTTAGCCATCACGCATATTTCATTTTCTTTTCCTAACTTGATTGAATGTGGATAGATCTCAGGAATCTTCCTTGTAGTCCTTCGTGGTTCATCTTATCTACGGTTGCTATAAACAATTATTCATGGCAGAAAATTATTTTTACGGCTTATTTATATTTCGATTTATGTAAAGATGACAACTGCTTTACCCTTATGCGACCCCGACATTTTTGTGCGCTTTAACTAGCTCCGTAACTATGAGGAAAAGCTAAGGAGTGAAGTTATAATGACCCACTTTAAATGCTGCCCTGGAGGGTGCAAGATATTACTGTTGCGCATCATAAACGTTGTTTTTACCCCTTCATTCTGAAAACAAGAAATAATTCCCCTACAGTGTAACTGTTTAGGGAATTGTGAATATGGTGAACAGAGGACCACTCATACCGTGTCAGAGACAGACTTTCGTAACTTTGTTACCATCATTTATGCTGGGAGAGAACGTATAAGTTTTCATCCCGGACATTTCATTGACGAGGGCTTGTTTACGGGCATTCTACAAGAAGTAATCTCACACGCAAGCCACCTTGTAAGCTCTTTGCTTAAGCGAAACATTAACATTACGGGAAACACTAGGGCAAATAATCCTTGAAAAACCCAAAATTTTGAGTAGAATCCAGTCATGCAGCATAATCGTATGACCATTGAAACCACAAAAAAACAAAGGTGTTGATTCGCTTATAATACGAGTGTATCGGCTAAGTTGGAGCGCTTTTTGTACAAGTCACATCTCATGACCCAATCTGTTCTAAAATATAGTTAATGGAATAATTTGATACAATCGCCTGGATAAACATCTAAACAATTGTGGTTTAAAGGCACAAGTATGCCACTTTATTTTTATTTTTTCAAAATCATCTCTTCAGGTTTGATTTTTTCGTAAAAAACTTCACCTTGGAGCTGAAATCACATTGCTATTCACAGCTTCTCCTCCGGGATAATAGCAGTAAAAGCTACCAAAGTTTCTAAGCAAGTCTAACTCGAAGTAAAATTCAATTAAGTTGTTCGAACTCTCTTCTCAAGAGTTGAGTTCTCGAAAGTTGTTGACCTCTCGGTGATAGGTGGGTGGATTGAAGCGAGGGATCTTCTACATACCTATCCAGGAGACCATTATACAGATGAGTTTGCAATGTGCAGCCGAGTTCATTATACACTACATGCACTGCAAACAGGTTGAATATGAACCTGCTGGATATAATACATTGACGCAAACCGTGTAATAAACAGGATACTGACTGTTAGTATGTGGGGTGAGATGGAAATTTGAATTTACCACAAAACATGACTATTGCAACAACTACTGTTTTGGAACTATTGAGAGGTTTTAAATTCACATTTCCGTGCTCTGTACCCTGATTGGTTGAACATCGCACAATTGTTTTTGTGTTGTCGAATGCTCAACTTGATATTATCATCACGATCTTCGTTAAATTCACCTTTGAGGCTCCAATTGATCTCGTCTTCGTCCTCATGAAACTCCCTAACTTGTATAAATATCTCACAATACTTAGAGCACACCCTTTTCTTCTTCACAACCTTTTGTGAAGCCAGTTTCGCTAGATTCTGTCGACTTATTCCAAACAATTGATTCCAATCACAGGAAACTGGATCTACTTCATCAATTTTCTGCAATTGGGCACTTCACTATACCCTGCAATGGGTGGGGGTTTGTGCTCTCGGCAATATTTTCGCGCCTTCGTGAAACACTCACCGACATATTCCCATCAACCGAAAGGTTTTTCTATTTCCAAGTGACATATTGATAACGGGTGACAGATTTCATTGTTATCAGCAGTTTTTCTCTGGTCTCGATCACCGGTTTTATCAGGCCCCCAGAACCCCCCCAGAACTAAATGGCAGTCCCTCTCAATAGCGAAGTGTTTCATCGGCATTTATCCGTTGAGCGTCTGTCAAGTTGAAATTGAATCGAGAATGTAACGATCAATCTAGATCAAGCAGAGCTGTTGGATTCATTCCATCACTCTCTCATGAAACGCTGAGGGCTGCATTATGAAATGATTTATAACTGTCCTGTGTGAATGAAAGATGGAAAACGTCTGTACAGCGTCATTGCCGGTTTGTGATGTCGTTTGGGCTTACTCGTGTTCTTAATACATAAGCGCTAACGATCCTCTCTCTACTATTTCTGCAAGTAGAGTGTTGTGTTGGATAGGATAGCACAAGCATCTCATTAGAACAACTCCACCGAAAAATTACTAACCGTGGATTACATAAAAGCAGTTGTAACAGTCAATCGTTTAAAGGGCTTGTAAGAATTTTTATAGATTCAAATCCAAAAACCAATAACCAAACCGACTGGTGATCTGAAATATAGTCAACCAAAGTATTTGAAAGTAAGGGAACTTAAATCAATATTCAGGATGAGATTTGAGTATTTCTTCAGGCCTTCATTTCATTTACTGAGACCGAGGTGCGATGTTCAACATAAATGACACCAAATAGTGTTGGTGTATACCCTATCATGTCTTTTTCTACTTCTTTTGAATATTCTATGAGTATCAGTTACTGTATTCCATGTAATAAAGAATGACAATATTTATGTTTTGTTTCAGATTTCGGTGATGTCGTTCGGAGTGCGTAGCGTGTCGTGAAAAGTGTACTCGATTTCGCTCTCGAAAGGCCATAAAAAATGAATATAATATGATGTAGGTCGTATCAATGCCCTCTAAGTAGTTGTAATGAACTGATAAACCACTGAAAAACTGATATCTCCACAAAATCGTGAATATGCAGAATGCGGGAGGCGCTCTTCCCTAACAGAAGTGGATGTCGAAGACGATGAATCGCCGTCGTCGGAACTAGAGGATGGAGGACAATTCGAGCCTCAGTTGGAACTTGAACACATCCGCTGCGAGCAATGACAGCTTCCTCGGTGAGTTCGACGGTAACCAGTACATCCTCCCTTGGTGGAAGCAGCTCATCTGGACAATCCTCTTCGGCGGGATGGTCATCGTCGCCACCGGAGGGAACTTGATTGTGATTTGGATCGTTTTGGCGCACAAACGGATGCGGACAGTGACGAATTATTTTCTGGTCAATTTGGCCGTCGCGGACGCGATGGTTTCAAGCCTTAATGTCACCTTCAACTACACTTATATGCTCAATAGTGATTGGCCTTTCGGGAATCTGTATTGTAAAATCTGCCAGTTTATATCGGCTCTATCCATCTTCGCTAGCGTCTTCACTCTGATGGCGATATCTGTCGACAGGTAACAAACTTTTACTAATCTACTTGTTCACCAATTAATTTGAATGACTTTTCATTTCCTTCTAGAAGAGACTGAGTAGAAATATTTAATCGTCAAGCTTCAAAAGTGCCACACGAAATAAACATAATCTACATCGTCCTCACACCTGCTTCCGAAGAACTTGCCTGTACATAATTCGTGCGTCCAAGTCACCAGCGTGGATATCTCGAAACCTTGAATAATGGGGTGAAATAGTTGAGCCCCGTGACAAACTCCAAAAGTGCTCGAAAATCAGTCATAAGTAAAACTTGGTCTTGTGGAATAATTGGGAATCTTTCTTCACCGAATCTCTCATTTTGATATGGCTACTAAGTAGTTAGTCTTAACAGCCATATTAGTTATTGTCGATAATTGCACAATTAATCAGGTACCAGAATTCCGTTGTCTCTCCTTCCAGCAGTCAACCAATACCCATTCATCTCAACTATTTGTGCTGATTGTGATTTTTGTGAAAAATGAACAATTCAATGTACGAATTCAGTAGGTTCTACGTGTTATATTCATTAAGAGTTTGGGAACACCAGAACCAGCCAACACAAGTGAACTTTCATAGATGATTATCGTATTGGCCGGAATCTCTCCTCATGGTTCAGTATCTAATTTTACAAACTTTCTAGATATTGAAATCTGATGCTTGAACTAAATGGTTAAAATCACGATCCGCCTTGTCAATGGGGTTGACTCCAATAATGTAAAGAGTGCTTCAACTACTCTCCAGAGTAAATGACGGCGGTTTCGTATTTCAGTACGATTTCAGTGTTGGAATGATTTCCAGGGGTTTCCAGGGGCTTTTTGAAAGACTAGTGATCCCTCGGGAATGTGTGTGATGATACCGACTGATTGGAAATGTGAACAGCATGTTAATGAAGTGTTCGACTTTCTGTTGTGATTGACTCCTGAAAAACGGCTGTTTGCTCCAGTAATGAAACGTTCTGCTTGCTCATTTGGTACAGTCGGATTTACACTTCAGCTTCACATTTCGAAGTTCCTACGCTCTCCAACTACGCGCTCTAGGTGCCCTTCATGATCCAGAATTTCATTTGATGCTTATTGGATTCACGCAGTGTGATTTTTTTTCACTTATATTATGGCAGTTGAAAAAACACATAAACTGCGCACGTTTTTCGACAAACTGATTAAATTCGTGTCAGTTTACATGTAAGTATGAACGGGGCTTGTCTATCTAAATTAACTCCGTTGAATAGAAACAATGACTGCCTTGGAATGGGTTTTGTCATAATTAATAGACCCCCCTCCCCCTCCCTCTGTTGAAAATGCCTCTTGTGTCTGGTTGATACTGTACTATTGAACTGTCACTCAGAACATCATAATTATACAGAACTGGGACGGGAGAATTACGTAACTTGTCTTAACAATTGCATGTTCGTACTCGTTTATAATATTTAATAATATTAAATATGTTTATAATATTATTATAAACGGGTATGGACATCCGAATGGAGAATAATATTCACCATATTATGGTGAAATCATCGTCAACCTTGGTATATTTCCAATCAATCAGACATTTTCTATAAAATAAAACTTAACCACGATCTCATGAACAAATATTGTTATCAAAGACAGATTGACACTGAAGCAAACATTCTCCCGAAGTCTGGTGTGTAGTTTGTTAGTGGTTTCTTTCACGGTAAATCCGTCCAGATATTGTGGATTCTCCCCGTTTATAAACATTTATTTCATTGACATAGGTACCTACAAACTTGAAAAACATCCTACACTTTTTACTCCCAATTGTGACATTGTTTGCAGTCTCAAGCTGATTTCAAACTGTGATATAATTGCCTTCGCAGTTAATTGTAGAAATGGAAACTGAAAATAAGATGGATTACGAGCGGATGTCGCTTCCTACTGTTATTCAAAGCTGAGCTCGCCGTAGGAACTGGAGTCGACAAAAGGCTACTTGAAGCGGCTGCTCAACAGCTCCAAAACACTTGTGAAAGCAAAAGGTAGCGGACTGAAACTAATTCACACTAATGCTAATTGCTCCCAGGGGAATACAGGGATTCGAGCGGTTCTCCCGCCGGTAAAACACCCCGTAAAAAGGCCCTCGCGTACCTACCGTCGGATTTGCCGTCCTCGCCACCTTTACATTTGCATTGTATTATTATCCGATCCGATCCTCGTTATCGAGATCTCCCGTGGATGGAAACGCGGTAACACCTAAGCGCTAGAGAGAGATTATACTCCGTCCGTTTATTTCCCTTGCTAAATGCGCTCCTTGGACCTCCCCGCTCACACTCGGTGCTCCCTAACATCCTCTACACAACTGTGTATTTTAGTTTTTTTTTCCGCTCAACTAGGCAGTTTGAATTCTTTCGTCATTTATTCGACATCGAAGATTTAGACAATTTAGACTTTTCAGGTTGTTGTCTAACCGCAAAGCTACGCAGACATAACGAAAGCGAAAAAAGTAACAATTCCACTGAGGTCTGACTATACGGTCGTGATGTATCCCATCGACAATAACTCTAATACAACTCCAGCCGAAATTGAAAAAGACGTTAGACAAGCAGTGAACCCTCTAATCACTGAGATAAAAATAGAAAACATGAGGAAATAAAGGACTTTTAGTTAGGACCGCGCAAAAGGACAAGCTTACTTCACTTTTTGACTATCATAAGCTAAAGGACTCTGGAATAAAGTCTCCCTACCTAATTTAAAAAAAAGCCAAGACTAGCAATTTACAATGTGCCACAAGATCCACGTGCAAGGCCACAACTCTGGTCTGCGGTCATTGTGCGGAAATGGGGCATGATTTCAATTCGTGCAATAAACGAGGGATTAAAAGCATGCTCGGCCAACTGCAAGAAATATAACCTCCCGCATGAACTGATGTCTGGGACAAAACGTGTCCTACTTACTTGAATGCGCTTACTGGTATTAGGAATAGAACCGATTTTGGAATATGATAGTAGTCATAATTGTGGAATGTGCAATTTTAAATATGTATCCTGTATGATTTCCTTTGTATGAATGGAAAGAAAGAAGAAATTTCAAACGCCATTTGTATGAGGAACGTGTATTTGTATTAATATGTGTTATATTGACGAAAAGCTAAACACAACTGAACATCCGTTATATTACTGACTTTGGTTCGAATATTAGACGGAAGCTGACGTAAAGACGTTACAAGATGGCTAGAAAACCAGGTCGCAAGCTCTGTACCCTTTAGCGAAATATGCGGCCTTCGTTACACTAACGTAACATCCCCCTTTGAGAGGACTTAGTCCCGATCGATACGTATAGAACATTCAATTTAGTTTGGCTTTTATTACATTCCAAAACCTATAAATACCTGTGGAATACATAATATTAATATTTCTTTATTAAAGTGTAGTTATACGTATCACTTTATTACAAGAGCTTGAAGTGACTCTCTATTTGGTTTGATGATAATTATTGTAGTTATTGTGTTTTGGTTTGTTCCACCTATTATCCGACTGAATTACGTGACTACACCACGTAGTTTACAGATAAATTCCACAAAACATAAACCCACGCTAATAATATCCAGCGGAGTTTTCACTCTAAACCTAGAGGAACGTTAGCTCATGCGTGGGGTTTTAACGGTTACGAAATTCTTTACAGGACGGGAGCATAATAGAGCTGTTAGCGAGATAGAGAACGAATGGTATGATACGCTTTGATCACTATCCGCTGCGGAACTCAATTTGTCATCCCAACAGCCGTCTCTCTCCAGATTATTGAATCTTTGTCGACGGCAGTTTCACTTCCAGACTCTCCAATATGAGAGATTCAAGTACGTGGACGGAGTTAAACGCACCCATCAAATCCAGGCTTTCAAGACTTCGTGGTATTTTTTCCCCCTTCTATCTCTTCGTCTCTTCCCACCAAAACCTACCAAAGAATATCGGAATTACTTGGGGAGTCTTTGAAGGAAGCGAATGGAAAGATGTTCGTGAGACGACTCTCGAAATAGAGGGTTTCGATCTTGTAGAGCCACGAGGGCTTAACGCACTAACCTTTTTCCACCTCCAACCCAGTACTACCTGTTTGATTGAAGAGCACTCAAGGACAAAGATTTTTATGTTCCCTCTTCAATGAATGGTGAACATAGCCTTGGTTATATCCCTGGGAATTTTTGTGGTCAAAATACTGAAATCACCAACAATGGTGTGCAATTATAGCAAATTATTGCAAAATTTGTATTTCAGTATTGTGACCACAAATTTGACCACAATTATTGTGGTTAGACAATGGTGTGGAATTGTGATAGTGTTTGGCGATGGCGTTAAAAAATCGTAACGTCGCTAATTATAACTTTTAAGAGTCCCGGTTGGTCTTATTCGACGCAAGAAAGTGTAAATTTCGAATGGTGGCCTTCGATATTTTTTGGCAGGTCCATTAAAGTCAACAAAAACAAAAATGTAAGTGAAAAATGGACAAAAAAAACTCTATTTTTACAGTTTTTAGTAGGCTTTGGGGGGGGGGGGATTTGGAGGGTTCGGATCAAATTGAGGTCATATTTAGATTTAGCATGAAGTTTCCTAGCAGTCTAGCTCCATTATAATTTTTTGGACCAAGTTCATGGTGACATGGTTTGCTAAGTTCCCCTGTAACCCGGGGAGGTTAGGCAACACGCCCGACCCAGAGGGATGTCCTGGTCTGCTTTCACAGAGTCGGCCACTCTCTCAGCGGTGGAATCAAAAACGTGGGAAGGAAACAACTTAGCAAACCATCACACAGGAAAATACACCGTAAAGTTGTAGTAAAAACCATAAAAAGTCGAAAAAATCGCTCAATCGAAAAAACGGACAACGGATTCGGATTCAGCACCCTCGAAAACCCCCATCCATGATAAAATGAGGCGGGCTACTTTCAGGTCACTTTTTTTGTAGAGCAGTGTTATCGACTGTACAATTATAAAATTTATAATTATGTAATTTATAATTACGTTTAATGTACTGCTCCACTCATTGAATTGAGAGAGAAATGTACCGCTGAACTGATTAGCATGTTTACAGGTTCTATCGACCAAGAGATCCGCTGAACCGATTTGTGACACTGTAATGATTCTTTCACAAGTACATATAGATACAAATAACACACCCACCGCCCACTTAATAATACGAAGCAATACCAGAAAATACCGAAATGACCTCTAGTATTACGGGATGTTTTGAAAATGATTGATACCCTTTCCGTGACCATCATACTTTCTATTTCATCCTCGGGACACGCAAAGGCTTCACAACCATTTATCATAGGGATTTCAAGTCTCGAAAAGGTGCAAATTAACCCCTCAGCGATTTGTATTGTAACGCGGTCCTGAAACGTTCGTTGAGCGTGCGCGTACTAATAAAGGTCAAGTTCTTCAGGTTTCAAGTATCAGACTAAGATATCGTACAGGGTTTGCCAAATTGTTCTAGAAATGCAAATTGCCCACTTATAGGCAATGCTTAGAGTTGATTATATCTAAATATTCACACTCGGTTTTCCACTCTATTGTCAGGCAGCTAACACGAATAAAATTTAGAGATTGATTTTGATTGAGACAACGCATTCATACAACGTTTTACCCTGATTTTCTTAATTGATCAATCTCGGGTATAGATTTTTAAAAGCGTTGCATCACAATAAATTAACGATTAGAAGTGATCGTAAACACGTTAGGTACTTGTGAAAGTGTGTTATTCATCAAAATAACTATGTGAACAATGTTCCTGACGCTTATTGTCTCCAGGGAAAAAAGTCATAGCGAACTAACTTGCCATGAGTCGAAGAACGGAGAGAGGGTTGATGGATGTTGGGGGTCGACTGAATAGATAGGATGTAAAGGTGGTGAGTTATGCTTAGCGCCTCCGAGTCGCCAAAGACCAACAAGTAGGAACAAGCGCGGCTCTTTTCAACGATAACTCATGAGGCAAAGTTCGGCCCTAAAACACCGAAATGGGGTTTCGTCTGAAGGCACTTTCCCACCAGGAAGGGCTCCAGCGGTGGTGTTGAGAGCCGTTTTTATAATTCCCGACTAGATTAATTGGGACGGGACAAGTCGCCGAAAGGCAGAAAATTTACTGGTGTCAGAAATTGGATTAATAACTACCCAAAGTTTTGTAGTTCTTCAAAATACGACAACGAACAGTACGATGAACCCAATACAATTTTCAAATACCTACTACAACAAATGATCTACCAATTTTGGATTGAACGGTACCTAATATACAATACAGATAAACCAGCTATGGCACTCATTTGTGGCACAAAGAAAATGCTCTTTCTGACTTCCCAATATGTCATTCAACTGTGAAGAATCGCGATAATTTCAACATTGTAGATCAAGTATTGAAGCATTATTTGTTACAACCAGTCTTTCGTATATTTATGCCAATGTCCACAACGCCACACACACACATCTGTCGAGATACATCATGACAATTCGCAATGTTGGAATACAATGTGCAATACCCTGACTTAAGGGTAACTGATACAGATTTCTGTTTTTCGATTCTACTAAGGTACGGTGTTTTCAAGGATAATAAACCAATAATTAGTTTGAATCCTACTAAATGAAAATTTATCTTAGCACTTTAGTAATTGATAATGTTTTCAAAGTTTAGAAAGGTGTCACCACCACTGTATTTCTGAAGCAATATATTTCAAGCGTTAGGTACGTACGAGCGCAATGGTGCGTAATATTTTTATTTCATTGGATTGTTCTAATATATTCTTCAAGGAATGTGGAAACCTAAATACTATCCAAACTGTAATTCAACATCACAGAAAGGAGGCAGTTGTTCACTTTTCATGCTGTGGTAATCGACAACTCTGTTTCTCCTCATCAAGTTCCAACAGAAGTTGAACTTGACTCAAACAACCCCTCGAAACCGACTTTCCTTGAAACTTAACCATTCGACTTCACTCTCAAATTAAGAATGGCTCTAGAAATTCCCCAGGAGTCAACCCAGAAATGGGGTTGGCCTGCCATATTGATTTTCCAATTAGTTGTGAGCCAAGTCGGATGAGTTATTAGGGTAGAGTGTCTGAGAAATATCAATTTGTAATTAGGTGTCTAAGATAACGCCTGGGACTCTAGTTTAATTCCGAGTCACCGGTTTAGATAAGTGAAGGAAACGGAGAGATTACCACTCAGGTTTGAAATCAAAATCGCTTGATATTCTAATCAAATATACAATGAAAATGAATTTTCTCACACAGCATCGGAATTCTCCCACTTCGTAAGTCAGTAAATTAATAAAAGGCTTGTACCCCGTTCGTCAAGTCATTAATCAAGTCATTATTGGGGTGTCACAACTGGGGGACGATCAACTCGGTCCCTATTGATACCAACTCGGTCCCCAATTGGTTTTTATTCATTCGAAACTAGTTGAGTACTTTATCTTTAAAAAACATTATTAAAACCACCATGACCAAAACCACCAACAATCCACAGTCACGCAGGATTGCTATAAGAGCGAATTTTCGAAGAAATAATTGGTTCTATGTGAAATATCTTCATTTTACTGGTTTTATCATAAATTTTGTTTCCTTTTTTTGCTGAGTAACACCTCAGTTTATAGATTTTTCGACGCTGAACATGGTGAAGTCAAAATGGCGATATCTCCTCCGTTGAATTTTTTTAAAGATAGTGAGAAAAAAGTAGCGACATTTACAAATATCGGAATTGAAGTATCGATACTTCAACTATCGATGTACAAATGTCGATACTCGATGGTAAAATATAGATGTTTTGAAATATAGGGTATCGATACCCATCCCTAATACATCCCCAGTCGTCATCGAATCAGAATTATAGCATTAATTTGTAAATGTACAAAATGTTCTAATAAGGAAATAAAATATCAGAAGTTTGATAAGTAAACAATGTCTGGATTTAATGTAATTACATCAATAAGTACGGTATCCTAACTCCATGTTTTATTTTGAAATGGTCAATTCAACAGTTTTTGTATGGATTTTTTTGCTAAACGTGAAATCAGCATAAAAATGTGCAACGCACTGGTCCTTTAATATCGAGTTCCGATGTACACAAAAAGTTACCTGGTAAGTACGCATCATTGCTGTGAGCTTTCGAGCAATTATAACCTAAAGAGCTCGATAATATCGATAAAATGTCAATTATGATCTTGCTGTTTCACATTAAATAAAGCATTTTCAGTCGAAATTTCGAACAAATATTAATAGCCTGACAGCAATGTAAATAGTTACAACTCTTGTCTCGTAATGTACAGGGGGTTTTATCAGTTTAATTAGAAGATGTTGCCTGGCGAATTGGATTGTCCTCCGGTATGTCAACCACGGCATCTAAAGCTTTCGATTCGAAGTCAGAAACTGATCCTCTCTCGAAGTCAGTTCCCTTTGCACCGATCGGAATGAAGGCTGGGGAGGGCTGGGAACCGCCCTGTGCCGCTTGATGTATATGCATATCAAGGGACGGGTTTCTCACCGTCCGGGAGTTCAGTCCGTACCTCTCTGACATGTCAAATGGATCAGTCAAGTCGCCCTAATGACAAGTCACCGGTTCCTACCTTTTCGCTCAAAGGCCACTCGATGTTCGCCAGATCACATGTGGGTTCATCGAAATGTATGTTGTGCGTTGCTACATGCGAAGGTTACGAAATGAGAAGTGGTGGGTTTCTTGTAGGAATGCCAATCAAGTTATCATGATGATATTCTGCGGAACATACATTATACATTTGCCTATCGTACATCAGTCATCTCACGTCGCAGACTTTGAATACAAGCTAGTCCAGCTAACAAATCGAATCGTACAAAACGTCTGACAAGATGTGGAAAGTAGCTTCCTCCTCTTTATAGTACGTTGATTATAATATAATCAATAATATAATCAACGTACTATAAAGAGGAGAAAGCTATTTTCCACATTGACGTGTCCCCATCCCACATAGCCTTTTGGTTGCTAACATACAGACAGTTAAAATACTACCATAAAACGAATAACATGTGAAAAACAATCTACAGGCAGTCAGAATGGCGATATTATTAACACAGAAGGTTGAATACCAAATCCTCCAGTCCTGTATACAAGATGATTATTCCTTCAGGTACAATCTTGTAGTTGTGTTTATTTGATTTTTCAGTAAGTACCTAATATCATGAGAGTAGACTAAGTATGAATACATTTTCCACGGAACCTTCAATGAACGGTACAATAAGGTACTCTACCTATCACAACTGTTCAGATTAAATTGGATAGTGCTCTACTTGTCCAGAGTGGCCCCTCAGTAATGAAGACAGGAGTGAAATACTTGACCTTAAAAGCTCTGACTTAGTGAGATAAGTTTCCAACGCTTCACAGAGACTAATGACGCCGCTTATCTGTTGCTTGCTGCGCAACTTAACAGCCTTTGTTTTTGACTACACAAATTAAAGTAGATATTCTGGGTAATCTGCAAAATCGGCCGCAGAGGTTATCATCGACGTGACGGCTACAGGTACTCAATTGAGAGCTCGTGAGCTGCAAGGTGAAATCTAGGCGGGACGAGTTTCCAATCTCCAGAACGGTTTCGTCCCTTGAGCGGTCTTGTGAGTTTAACGAGTTTCCGAGTGGAACTATTGTGAGGTTGGAGCCGAGTTGAGTTAGGGCCCAAAGTTCTCTAAATGATAACTGCACTTGGAGTCTTGAGCCACGAATCTTAGGGCTGAGCGTTCTACACAAAACACATTAGGTATTCACCATGAAACGTAACAACTCTATCACTACCTAGTCTTGTGATTCCACCAAACGCTAAACCATCTTGAGTTCTTCAGATCATAGTAGTCATTAGGCTTCACCTTTTTCAGCGCGCCTTGTAGTTTATCGAGGGACGGCCTTGGCATTAACTATGCTATTGTCAAAAAAACGCCAGCCACCCACTCTCCCAGACATCATCTAACTTCATAATATAAAAATATATTACAATTCTCGCGTTCTAGGCTTTGCAATAACTCCACCATAATGTTCGGAGTTACCACGCATTTTTAATTGGGCAATGGGCACCTGTGGAGTACAAATTTTATACTTATGTCTCAATAGATCTACTCAGGTCTCATTGACAGAAGCTCTCCAACGCCTTGGGTACCAGGACGATCGAGCAAAGTGAGTGGCATTGCTAGAGGTGAAACAACAACGTTATGTTATGGTGGAAATCAACCTTTAATAACCTTGGAATTGTGAAGTAGAATTGCTGTGGATTAAAGGACACGCCGGTTCGCAAGGAAATGTCATTGTTGACCGACTGGCCAAAGAGGGTGCCGATACGGGGCTGCTGAGGGACGTACACGTGGAAGTAGAGGAGTTCTCGCCATTGATTTCGCGACATCCCCGGCTGGCATGGCATAGAAGCTACTCAAAAGCCCCAGAAGGCCGATTTTATAAACGAATTCAGCCTTTGATACCGGACCGGCCGCGGTTCAGTGGAAACGAAGTGTCGAGTAACTTTGGCAGAGGGGATCATGGGGTATGCGATGCACATCTCTGTCGCACCAATAAGAGGGATTCTCCAACCTGCAGCAGATGTGCACATCTAAACGGATATTTTGAGCATTTGATCATGGAATGCGATAGCTTTAGCGATCACTGGCAACATATGTTCAGCAGCATCGTGGACAAATTGAAAAACTCCTTCAATTATTTGACAATTATGTGGCCAAAAAACATTTAAATTTATAAAGCAGTTTTCATTTATACGTCGCTACGGAATTTGAGTGTTTAATGCTATAATTTGTTGAGTTTATCATTAGGTTTGATACCAAAATTAAGGTAGTGCGAGCGTATGTTTTTACAATTCTTAACAAATGGCTGTATAAGAAATTTATGCAAATGAAATAAAAGTTTAAATAAATAAATAAATAACCTTGGAATTTAAAATCGCAGTCTGTACCCGAGTTACACACATGTATGCACATACATAATGTGAAGGCCGAATATAAAGAAAATTCGCAAGGGAAACTATTGTGTTTGAAAAGGAGATCGCCTCTTGTATGCATTTCAATTAGGTCAACTACAATGTTATTAGCGATCTCCTTCAGCGTCCCGCATTTGGTGCAGAGGCTTTCAAGGATCCAGCATTGAAAAACTCTACTCACACGGTTCTTTCATATTTAGATCAGCTGAAAAAAAAAGCTACACTTTAGGTCCCTTATCGCGAAGCACATCTCCCTCAAATACACATGGTAAATAGGGTGGGATCTTGTTACCATAATGAAACACGTTACGTACGACCGAATCTGACTTTACGTGAATTGAATTTAAACGCAGGAATCCCTTTTCGAGAAAGTATTCTCACTATATTTGAAGGTTTGAAAGGTTTCCCTTGTTCCCTGGACGGGTTCCAGTGCTGACGAATACGAAGTGAATTCTTGTGATCAAAGTTCTTCTCGTCTTTGCGATTCTGCTGAACATGACGTTGTCGTTATTTGAAGTTAACTGTTACCTGTTGAAACATATCAAGCATGGTAAGAAGTTTATCACTCAAACTATTCAATAATCAACACGTCAATATTATATTGATGATTGTTTTCACCATATAGTATAATACTACTAGTATACTATATAATAATATTATACTCGCCAACCTTCTACTGCCGCGTTAGATCCTTACTATGATGATTCAAAAAACGCAGGCAAATTTTTCTGTCTTGATGCTGTTCGAAATCTGTTCAAAAACGGGGCCTTCAAAATTTGTGGAGGATAGCAAGAAGATAGGTACCATGAGTGCAAGACACAACATTACAGGAGTTTAATGAAGGGTTAAGAATGTGGTCAGTGCTGCCTACTGATTGGCCCTCCTTTCTCGCTGCGTTCGCGTTAACATATGAAAAGGAACGTTAACGAGGAGCTGACGCTGCCACGCGAATTCCCGTCTCTGGTCATTTAGTGCGAACAATGAGACCTGGGACGCAAATGAGCTCTCTGACCTCGGCTGTATGATGAGGGTGACCGAGGGCTGATCTCAGGGGATAGAACATGTTTAAATAGTTGCGCCTTTGAGTCGTAGTCCTACCTATATAGGTACGGAGTGTTTGCCACTTAGTGTAAAAGAAAAAAAATGAGTAAAACTATACTGAAAATGGAGTAGAACGCCGCCAACCACACCTTTCTACTCAATCAGTTCCCAAAACATGATTTTTTGGTTTATTATCTTCGATAATGAACCATTGGAATCGCCCAAAGAAAAAAAAATTTTAACCCCCCCTCAAAATTTGTTGGTTTACGTTTCAAGATACGTAGATTCAGAAAATCGAATAAAAAAAAATCCGTCCGTCCGCCGTACGCCGTCCGCCGTACGCCGTCCGCCGTACGCCGTCCGCCGTCCGCCGTCCGCCGTCCGCCGTCCGAGGCACTTTGCCCAGTTAGCGTTGAGTTAAAATTACGAAATTTGGTTTCTGGGTTTGGACCAGCCCCACAATGATCCACGAAACTTTTCATAACCCTAGGTCAAGGGGAAGGGGTTCAAAACGAATTTTGAAATTTTGAAAATTCCATATCTCGGAAAATTCCCATCAAACGGTATGTTTTTTATTTCATATTTAGATAGAGTTTGTTCCGTAGAATTTTTTAAGACCATCCGCAGCTTTGTACGACCAGCCGTTCGTTCACAATGACGGCTCAAAGATTGTGCCTCACAACCCGATCGTGAATCAAACTGTTGAAATACAGGTCCATTTTCATACTAACAAGCTCTTTGGAACATCATATGGCTTAAGTGATGTCGAGTTTGTTGTTCTGAGGTGCGTTTCGTGCTACGGAAATGAAGGTAATTTCGAATGTTTGTTGGTAGGTACTTCTTTTATAGAAAAATTATTACCGACGTAGTATTAAAAACCCCAGAATTATATCGTATTAATTAATCATAATTAATAATAATAATAATTGGTAATTATAAATACGAATTATCAACACCTAACAATAAATTATAATAATTTTCAGTAGGTACTTGATAAAATTGTTAATAATTAGTGATAATTGACAATAATAATTAATCTGACATTTAGGATCTAGACATTTAGACCTAGTGATCTAGACAGAAGGGTGATCTGTACAAAGAAGATAATGAACCGTTGTGTCAAGAATTTGCAGAGTTTTTAAGGGTTTTTTTTCTTCAGAAAAACACGCTTTTTTGCCATAAAACCCCATTAAAAAATGAAGCGACTTTAGTAAGTACAACTTTCAACTTGAAGGGCAGGAAGTGTGGGGTATTTTCATTGTTTTACACGCTGTATTCGTGTTCAGGGTGGTCGTTAATATGTGAACCAGAGTGAAGTTTGTCAAAATAGTGTCTAATTAAAACCCCCTGGAGTATAATAATTTTGTCGCGATTAGTGGAATTGGGTACCTTCATTACACAGGGACCCATCTAGATCGTTGGACTCAAAGATTTGACACGATCTAATTCTGCTGTAGTTGGAAGCCTAGAACTCATTTCTTGCAATACTGCTGCCTGTTTTATTATAGATTCTCTTTGTTTACATTAAATGAACTCTTTGTTTGCATTAAATGCAGAAATTTTCTGAACAGCTTTTTTGAGCGTCAACTCAGAATCTTCCTGGAGTTGTGTGGATAGGTTTTTGTCATTTATCCCCACCACTACCAACTGATCACGAAGGGTCCTAAAATTCTAAAATTACATAGTTCTGCCACTGCACATATATCAGCATAGAATTTTTTAATAATTCATCTTCCCGTTGATATCTTGAATTGAATTTTGCTATTTCATAGGTCACGTTACGTTTACCTACGAAAACAGAACCGAAAGTTTCCTTTACTCTTTCATATATCGCTTGGTCTTCATCAGTTCAATTGGAGGCTGAGATGATATCCTACTCCTCTTCCCTCATACAATAAATCAATGTTGTTACCTGCTTTTCCTCTGATTGCTTATCTAAGCCCGATGCGAGTCTGTATCGTTAAAAACGTTTCAACCACCATTCCCAGAGCTATGGGTGTTAGAAGTTGAAGAGGGATGGTGAGTGAAAACAAAAGATGTACTCGTAGCTCCCTCTGACATTGCCCCTAGGGCCGGAGTAGGTGCCAAATCGCCTTGCCGTTTTTTGGGGCCCATTTCAGTATTACTTACACGCTAAACAGTTTTCTTAAACCACTGTCACCATGTAGCATGACCAATTAATTAGAATTGAATGGTGAAGTATTATAATATTATTAGTGAAACTCGTCAGACAAGTAAAATAAAACATCAAACTCCCCCCGTCCTCTGTAAGTTACCCGTCAACGTATCTCGACTCTCGTAATAACCAACGTTGTGACACACTACACATATTTAAGGGAGCATTTCCGTCCTCAAGTAACTAATTTTTTCGACACCGTCTTCTTCAGAAATGGTCGATTGTTTATTCGACAGTGAGTATTCTACGGGTTCTAACCGTAAAATTTTCAGTCTCCAAAATCCCCTACTTTCAACTCTCTCACCACAATATTGGGCAGGTGAGGTTCTATATTACTATAACGGACAGGTCCCACCGAAAGTATGTAACTTTAACGGATATTTTCCGACCTACTTTACAGCCTATTCGCTCCGCCGCAACCACTGACACTTCCCTTCGCAAAGTGCGTAGACCTACCGCTGTGGTTTTCCTATGCCCCGTAAATACGGCAGTTTGACGATACCTCATGAACCGTGGGGAACTACTATAATGAAAGTCGAGGTCGTATAAAACCTCAACTGCAATGACCTAGCTACCCGGGTTGCAAAGACGTACCGATTCCACAGTTCGATATACAGGTAATGATTTACTGCTGTCTACAGTATACAATACACTCGTAAAATTCTGTGACTTCTGGGTTACTTTGATTTATAAAGCAATAATTCGTCCGGAGAAGCCTGATAATGATTGCCAATTGCAAATAACTCGCGTTTTCACCAAAATGTATTGCATGCCTGTGGTTTTCACTCTTACTTGGTCAGGTATCTACATACGTCCCGGAAACCTCGCCGAAGAGCAAAATTAGACACGTAAACAACACTCGTGCTTTGTAATGTTTTACCTCTTGAAAATGTCAATGTTTACCTATGGTGTTATTCATATCGGCGACTTATACAGAATTATGTTGACAATTATGAGTGATAAATCGTCTTTATATTATTCAAATTAACCGTTGCTACGTGGTCGAGGCTTTGTACGAGATAAATATCTTTACTTTCTTCATATTTTTCGAGATTATCTGTTTAAAGTTTCTTTGTAAACCTTCATCAGTGGTAACATTCTATTCAATATTTATTGGGAATCTGTTATAGAGAAACTGATATGAGGATATCAGGATCTATCTATTTTTTATTGCCTTCAGTCTCCCATAATATGATATTATTATTATAATATAATATTTATCTATTTATTCATTTATTTATTGTACTGTTATTATTATTATACTGATATTATTATGATAGTAATATTAACCTGAGAGTTTTTTTTTCTGTTATGGCTAAGCTCAAGTATTTTGGGCCTATTCCACGAGATAAGATGATCCTCTCCCTGGTTTAAATGATATCTACCAGTTTGTTTTTCCGAAATGAAGAAAAGACATATTGCAATTTAATTGCAATATGTCTAATTTAGTAGGTATGCTAAACTAGATAGTGTAGGATGAGCCTCCATCAATAGATGTGAAAGTAAAAGTTATACGTCACTCGGAAATCACCTTTAAAACAAATTGTTCGAATTGAAACTCGTCGTTCTTTGAAAAATGGTACGATCGTATTCACTAAGGGAATTTTCTAGTGAATAGAATATTTCTCATACATCATTTTTCTACATATCTGAGAACCTCTAGCTATAGAAGGCTTTTAGGTAGAGTAGGTAATAGATACGTATTTGCTCAAACTCAACTAAGTGATGAGAAGTGCATCGTCGATTTGGGGCGTGGCTTAAAAGCTTGGCTTGAGAAAGCACGATAAGGTCGGGAATACTGACCAGCCCCATGAATAGCAAGGGACTCATTAAGAAAAGGAAGTCCTTTTGATGCCTGGACTCAACTGTTCTAAATGGAAATGTATTTCAATCTCCGATTTTCTCGCGACCCAGTTCTTAAAGTAAGTAATTCCCATCGACTGTCACCGACCAAGTAGAATGAAGTGAAACACGGTTAGGGATGTCAAATCATAAATTACTATCCATTTATGCACTTTCCATTTATGCAATCATTTTTCCCGAATCCAGCTTCAAGAGCATGACGATGGGTTAAACACGATTTAATCAGTAATTTGGGTATGTTAGATGACGGAGTGTTGGTCTACTAAGGTTATGCAGGTGGGCCTTAGAATCCAGGCGAACAAAGATTTTTTTTATGTAGAATCTAATGGTATTTAATTTCTTCCCACGATTAGATAAATACCACCAAGTTGGACTAAGTTCTCGAATTTCAGGAAAAAAGAACGATTTGTTCATATTCTAACAAACACTGATTTCAAAATATATTTATATTCCTGTGACGCAAGTATTAAAATCTTCGTTAAAAAATATTTTTAATAAGTAATATGAATAAACAACCCTATCTATATTTTGCTCTATGATGAAAAACTACCACAGAATTTAACCTGATGCTGATTTTATCAATGGACAAAAATGTCCAGGAAAATCAGATCGAAAAGCCCCAACTTGGTGGCGTCTATTGGAATATCACGATCGAAGACTTAGCGATGAACAAGCTGCTTACTGTTCTTTCACGGGAGATTTACTCGATACTACAGACAAATACAAGTTGCGTGGCTCCTTTCAAAGACTCAATTACACAGATATCTCCCGTCTGTAGCCGTCGAAAGAAGATTCATTTTCGCCCATTGGTCGTATAGCTTTCTTTTTCTGTTCAAATGTTCATCTCTTTTCTTTCACTGGCCTCTTTCTATTGTTTTCCAACGAGGAGGTTAGGGAGGGGTGGGGGGAGGGCTTCTAACAAAGAATTACTCACTCCCGCTAGTGCTATCGTTTCAGCTTTTGTAGGAATTGTTTTGATAAAAATCCGTTTTGGGACATTCGAGCCTCGAATGTAACCCACAGCCACACGCAGTGTTGATAGGTTCGTTCACAATGTTCTATGTTCACAACATAGAAGGGTTATCTATTCAGAAGCTGTTGAACTGTTGGGGTTAAATTGGCAGCGTAGTGAAGAAAATGGCCTAAAATTCTGAAAAATAAAAATACATCGTGAGTTTAGGTACTTATTAGCCGGTAACGGGTAAAAGTGATCAAGTGACATTTTACAAATTTTACAGGAGAGCCTTCCAAAGTTTCTCCGTCTTTCTGAATCGAGAAATGGACATCAGTATTATATAGTATTCCTTCGTATTTCCCTTTATATGATTGAATAAAGCATTTAGTGCCTCACTAAATTTAAAAGCTCTCCATAATCCCGTTAATATTAAAATTATAGTGATTTGTCTTCAGAAAACGGACTTGGTCATTATTACTAGCCCAAATTTCGTTTGAGAGTATGAACAGGAATACGCAAAACGTGTCCATCTGGTACATGGTCAGTTTCACCAAACAAACTTCAGTATCCCTCGTAATAGTGAATTTATGAAAGACTGACCATTTGCCACTTGATCAATTTTAAGGGCAAAAAAAAATTTTCGTTCGTTTAGAAAAGTTTTTAAAATTTTAATGTTCGTTCAAAAACCGTGTTGAAAAAATTACAAGTCCAGTTTCAAGTTGTGGTATTTCAATATAAATTTTCCTTCCGTTATAAAACCTTCCTTGACCCCGACGTGATTTGAACACGCAACCTTCACGTTGGGGTCACGACCAATTGAAGGAAGGTTTTATGACGGAAGGGAAATTTTTATCGAAGGTAATACCACAACTTGAGACAGGACTTGTAATATTTTCAATAAGGTTGATGTACGAACATTCATACACGTTGACAGGGTATAAGGTCGAGTCAACTCAGTGGTCGACCGTGCAGATTCAATGGACATGATGTTTAAAGCAAGATGAAGAAATCAGATGTTTCTGGAGGCCTCTTTATTTTCAATGGGACCAAAATTGGACATTGAATTTTGAAAAAATTAAAACTTCAGTATAGAAAATATTATTATATCATGAATAAACTAGCAATTAGTGTCTTGCTTGTTGGGGTCTCGGCCAACTGACGCAGCAATATCGAAGTTTGTATCATAGCTACTGGCGTGGTTCTTCAGACGTCAATTTTGGCTGAAGATCCGGGTGACGTCATAAACTCGCATCCGTCAGAGCCACCGCGGAGACGCGCTAACGAGATGATGACAAAGGCGACATTTGGTCGGCATTGATCGGATGCCGGGGCGTCAGAGATGAGTTCCCTGCCTGGCGAAGTTGCCGAAAATCCGAATATTCCGAGAGGGGAAATAGTTTACCGAGGAAAACTGACTGCCAGGGGATGATTGGGGTTGGTGGGGGTCGCCAGCTTGTGGCGTTCTCATCAAGTTGTTGCGGTTCTCAGTGTGGAACTCAGTGTGGGAGCAACAGGGGGCAGACCCCCCCCTCTCACGGCACTACAATCATTCCAAAACGCCAACAACCACGTCAGGGCGCAACAAAACTTTACACCATTATCTTCTATTTGCATATATTTTTCATTATCTGTAACGTTAAATCCAACTTCTGCTGGTTAACTTGTGGACGTTAGTGTGGAGCGAAGGGACTGTCTCAGGAGGAGGGGGCGATCAGATGAAATTTATTTTGAACTACAGTCTAATTTGGCGTCGTTACTTATCCTGTAAGTCGATTTACTTGAATATCTTGAGACTTGTATTCTACTTGAGGCAAAACTACTTGAAACGCTCAAGCAGACGTAGTGGCCTATAAAATGGCCTGTTTGAACTCAAGTACTTGTGAAACTCGATAGGATTGGTCTTGATGATCTGTGTGTAAGCACTCTTAACTATGAAGAAAAACTTAGCCCTTAAGGATCAGTAATAAGGCCTGTCCAGTTCTTGATCAATGAGAACTTCATTTCATTTGATTGCCAATGGAAGATCTGTGACTTTTCCAAATGAGTCGCAAAAATTATGAAGGGAAAGACTTTTTTACACATGAACTGTCTAAATAAAATTTCACCACATTTCGCTAAAATCAATTCCATTTGTCAAGCGTTCAAAAGTCGTTACGTCGCTAATTAAACTTTTGAGAGTTCCGGTTGGTCTAAATCGACGCAGGAGAGTGTAAACATTCGAATGGTTGCCCTCGATATTTTTTGGCAGGTCCATTGGAGTCAACAAAAACGAAAATGTAAGTGAAAAATAGGCAATAAAACTCTATTTTTACAGTTTTCAGTTGGTTTTTGGAGATTTTCAGGGTTTGGATCAATGTAAAAAAGAAATTGGGGTCATATTTGGATTCATCATGAAATATCCTACAAATGTCTCATTTCCTTCTTGTGTTTGATATTCGATAGAGCTATCATTCACCAAGTTCTCCGCAACGGTTTTCAACAACTGAATAGGGTACAAATAGTTTGAAATGGCATGTTCGAACCGGTAAATATTTTACAAAGACTATTTGATTTCAATGTAACTTTGGAACCAACTAGTAGGTTGGGTTGCAAGCCTATGAAGAAAACTTACAACTGTTTATGTCTTACCTTAATCTTTCCATGGCAACGTGGGATTCCCCAGCGGATTCCTTTCGCCTGTTTACTACCTCATCCCCCATATTCCGGTGGGCTCTGAAAAGCCGTATAAATACCCTTGTATATTTAATGTTCAAACCCTAGAGGTAGGTTGTAGCCTGAGAGATCAAGACAACAAAACCTCCCCACTTATATCCCTTTCTTCGGAGTCGTTGTTAAGTATTCATGGGAAGGGGGTCATTCCCACTGATAGCCCGGTCCTCCTCATTACGATGGATAGTGAGGCGTACAATATTTATTGGTATAGTAGATCCACTGGATTTTCTTAGGCAAACAATGAGCCAGTTACACAAAAAAATGAATAGACTACAACAGTGGTAACTGGAACGTCCAGTGTAACAATGATTCATCTTGGAGACCTTATTGGATGTTTCCCGCTGATCACAAATATTTAACACTTATTGAAAATGGCCTATTTTTCACGAAAAAAACTTTTTCCATGTACATTCGTTTGCCCTTTCAATATTTTAGTGCAATTGGAGACCTTCTTGTGGAGGAAATCGGATTGAGAAGTTGGTGAATGCGATCAAAACAACGATAAATTAGTCTTGAGGGAACTTCTAGATAGTAAAACTTTTCAACGAAAGTTCATGTTTGTACCGCGAGCTGAAAACAACCAACAGCTTCTCAGCTGCAGCTATTAGAAAACTTTGAAAACTTCAGCAGTCGAGGCCTCAGTTATAAATACGTGAGTGGAAATTAAGGAAGGTTGATCGTAGGAGAGGCGTTGTTTATACAGTTGCCTACTTGATGGCGCCAGTACTATGACCCAGTCTGATGGCAAATAGATATTAATTATACCTATCACCATATACATTTTTCATATTTATTATACCATTGTTTTTAAAAACCAGTGATGCTGTCAATATTATGGTGCCAAAGAAGTTGTGCCAAATACACACTATGTATAGGAGTTCCACCGATCTCACGAATTTCCTCTAAAAGACAGATGGTAAATGAAGTGTCAGCTGCTTATTGGCGAACGAGCCTCTCTAAAACGGAATGCGAATCAGACGGGACCCTGTGTCACTAGAAATAGTGGTTTGATTAGCCAGTATAGGTAAATCGTGTGTTCTGTGACTATTCACTAAGTTACTGAGCAATTAACTAGAGCCCGTTTGAAGGGATTCGATCTCATTTCAGATTGGAGTTAACCTTCAGATCCAGTCATCTACTTCATTAATGGAGGAATTGTTTCTTCAATGGGTCGATACACGTATTCGACCCACCTCATTAAAAATTGAGTCGATTAAATAAATATACAGGCATATACAAACGAAATAGTAGAAGGGTACATGAAGTGATCATCATAGAACAAACTCTTTAGAAAACTGACACTTCTAAATCATTAAAGGCTTAGTTTGATCTTAGTTTTGAATGCGACCCTTATTCATGAATGTATCCATGGTAGGTACTTATTCGTTTGTATAATATTATACCACGCACATAATATGAACACTGCATACAAGATTCTTAACCCGCCCACGGGTAAATGAAAATTAGAGTTTAAAAATAACAAGTGATTTTGCCGTAAACTCCCGAACCTAGATCGTCGCGCTTTGAGAGCGAAGGCCTTTATAAAGAGGCTCAAAGTTCGGGACGAAACGTAATTTATTCACAAATTAAAGTAAACACGTTAATGGCCTGGTAGGAGGAAAGTTAGTGTCCCTAATGACGCTGTTATTAAATATACTTTGCCTCGGATTGTATTACTTCCCAGCGCTGTCACAGCTTTACCAGAATGTAAAGGAATCGGAATCATCTCTTCTGATTACCGCGAGATAGGATTTTGTCAATTCACAGAAGAGCGAGAGAGTCTAATGAAGAGATACTACTCGTATTTATCTCTATCAAGTTCTAGCAAAGGAAGGGTTGATTCAAGCTGAGTAACGGTTTGATCATTATAAATGCAAATGAAATCAAACGATACGTAAGAGCTGTTCCAAAAACAGGTGAATATACAGAATGATGCCCTCCTGAGGATGTGAGGATGATCTCCTGATCCAGAACTGTTGATGTGAATTTCTGACTGGAAGTTTCAATAGGCAGTGGAACAGAATGAAATTGAATGAAATAAAACTACTTAATAAATATAAAATACTTCAAAAAGGCTTTATAGCATATTTCTTATCTAGCGATTACACTTGAAACTGTGAGGACTTCAATGTACAACGCAAGCCAATAAATTGTTTGTATTGCATTTAATATATTACTCGTACGTTAACCATTCAGGTTCAATAAGTTAGTTAGCAAATCAATTTCAACAAAATGCCATTGCCTGGGGAGTAAGCTCACAAAAATAACCTTTTTCAGGAAGGTTTTTGCAAAGGTCAGGGCAGATCGGCTGAGGGATACGAGGATCGACATGCTTTTCTATGTTGTGAATATTTAAGACACTAACGCACTCGTGGATATTCTATCGAATGGGTCTCAATGTTCAATCTAGCTAGGAACATCACTTTACCTAGTTTTTGCTTACATATCCGATCAGTTGGGACAAAAACACTGTTGGGGATAGAGGTCCTCCCCATTTGGAGGAAGGGATGGTGACGTCACGGCCGTTTCCCTTTAATGTACAAGATGTATGTTACCACTCATGAGGGGTGATAATGACGTAAAATATATGTGGGAGAAAGAAAACCATAACCTTGGTTTTCATTGTACTATTAGTCGTTCACTTCTCCATCTTCGTGGTCCTGTTGGATAATTAAAACGTACTGATTACGAATACAACTGCATTGATAATCATGATAACTTGATACGTACTGGTCAAATAATAACTAAACGATAATAACCACAGGACTGCGAAAATCCCTGGACAATCGTACATACTGAGTCGACTCCCTCGGCCCGACTGGTCCACAACACGAGAAAGACTTGCAAAGGAATGGAGGGGAGCGTCTTCTCTTCCCTTTACCATTTCCTTCATCGCTTCTCCTTTGCTCAGGGTGCTTCGCTTGACGATCGTACTGATAATCCTGAGAACTCCAACATATAGACATAACCCGGCAGACTTGCTCATTGTTATTTTGATTCATCTCTCGACAGTTCAAGTCATGTTTAAGGACAATTTCTCCCAGAGATAAATTTTCAGACAAGAGTAATTGAATTAAATTGAGCAATCCTAGAGGTGCTTTTGAACCCACCAATTCCGTATGAAGTCCTAAAGATACACCGGCAATGAAACAGGGCAACAGTACCTATTTGAATAGCAAATGTTCCCCATTCATAGACAAAAGAGTGGTGAAGCCTCTGGAAATAATATCAGCTCGTTTAGAAGGGGAGGGATCCATGAAATTAGACTCTTTCGTGCCTCGTAGCTCCCCATCATTCGTCTTTGGCCGTTGAAGTATTACTTAGACTTCCAGGAATGGGAGAGGAGTTGCTTCATGCCGTCTCACATCCGAGTAAAACGCACCCGTATTTTATAAAAGGTTTGCGAACATTAGGGTCTCAGATGTCGGAGCCAGGTGGCTCTATAATACGTGCTTGAGATATTTCCTAAGAAAAAGCCCTCTGAGGCGTGTCATGCTATTCTCGTGGCCCCTTCTGATGTTTCATCTTACCGATGCCTACATCCAATTCGGCCGGTTGAATCAATCCAATAGAAAGATGATTTCGGTGTCTTGTACGGAATTCACCTATGCAGGACCCCCCCAAGTGGACGTTGACTAAGTGTTTCACACATAAAATGGGAGATATCTCATTCAGTTACCATGACGAACATCTCAAGTAATAACCTCGTTTCTCCATCTTCAAAGTGCTCCAGTTTGGGATCGGAATAACATATCGCAATTCTGATTTCACCGTATTCAACGTTAAAAAAAAACCTTTAAAATGGAGAGTTTCATTTTGGGAATTTATGGATAATTTTTCCCCGTTAAAACTCGCTAAAACCCCCTTTAGAGTGACCCGATTCTGCCCATCTACGAACTTAGCCTTTCGATTGCCAAGACAGATTTTTTGTGCAAATTTGAAATTTTTATCTCAATTCTATCGAGAGTTATCGTCATGATTTTGGTGTGGTTTGACAGTAAATTCAGGGTGGTCTAGAACGGATTTTGGTATGAAAATATTTCGAAATGTGAGTTATAACAATTTTGAACGGAGAATAAACAAAAAACTTTTAAAAAAATCGCTAAAAAGAAATCCTCATCTCGATTAATGTGTTTTACTGTTTTTTGTAACCCTTTGGTGTATCAAGATCTTGCACAAAACATGGAGTACATAACTCATCCGAATGGAAAGAAGAATAAGAAGAAGAAAAACCGATTTATTGATTAAAGCTACTTTACATATTTGTATGTGACAAATCTGGAAAGCGGTACTGGCCATTGGCCGTTGACCGGAGTGTCCAGGAAAACAACCTTTTAAAAACCTATGTTTCACCATCAGCATACAATTATTTCGACTGGTAATTAGTCGTTTCAATAATTCATTATATTATAATTTTTGCTACATCACAATAATTGTTAATAATTGATAATTATTATCGCACGTATTCTAAAAAGTCAACCATTTTTAATTTATTTCTTTGTGTATATTATATACCTTCTAGTTATAATTAAATTCAGCAATCATTGGCTTGCACACGCACGCATTTGGCGAGCCAATTAATTTTTTTTAAATATAATTCCGTAAAGTAATCCTCCAATGGCCCTCTCAAATACATTGTGCTCAAATTCGAATGTGTCGCAATGTAAATGAACAGTTATAAGTTATTATACCTACTCTCCAGTTTGAAAGTAGCCAGTTAGTTTGATGGAGGACTAATAGCATGACTTCTTCTACTTGCTCACTTGTGGTTTTTTATTTAAGATTTCTGCTGATTGAGTCATCATCAGTTGCTTTTTGATGTTTCTAATTGGAGCTTCCGGCGCGCAAAATAAGTTATTAAACCGTAATTAGGTTATTAAACCTCGGCTTATGAGAATGAGCAATTCCACCACCTGCGGTTTAGTACATCATATAAACCATATGAAGCCTTATGGTTATTTCATTACGTTACTCTTGTAGATGAGGCCAACCATGAGTGAATTTTATGTGCCGCAGTTACTCCTGTTTCAGTGGATATTACGGTATTCTACATGCTTCGCATTTTTTATTGTCAAGTGAAGTACCTACAGCTCAATTTTGTCACATCTAATATTTATGACTCTTAAATGTACTTCTACATCGGCGATAATCAGAATACGAACGTTTACCTCCATGCTCAGATTCTAAATTCATATTAACTACGAGTCTCAATTTCGCGTTTATCTGTGAATCTCGTGAGCAATGTGGCCGCAGATACTGAGCGAAACACACAAATCAGGAAGTTGGTCGATAGCCGCCCGCCCCCTGGGGATTATTTCCGCTAGCTCTCTCTGCGCTCGATGATTTCTTGAGAGGAGTTGAGTTTCGAGTGATTGAAGTTGGCTCAAAGGCGAATGCACAACATTTGAGTCGCCTAAATTCGATAACCAGCTCTAGTCTACAATCAGGTCTCAGTATTGAAGGTACATCAAAGCCCGCAGTTCAGTTTGGGACTTTGTTGAGCTTTGTTCAACTATTGACAACGAGAGTTTCAACACACCCTACTTGACTCTTTTCCACAAAAATTTCAAATGCATCAGATAAAGAACGCCTCAATTTGTAACTCACCCCTATAACTTCCTGTCGAATACTTGCATGATCTTCATAATTGAATAATTGGCAAATATAAAACGGAATACACCCCGAAGAAAATATTCTCGCACCAAAAATTCTCTCGATCGGCTTTCAGATGTGTTATTGGTTGGTTAGATTAATAATTGGCCGGATATTGTTATCCACTGTTTATTTGAACTGGTGTGAAAAGTTGAAGAAAGGAGAGAAAGAATGAGTGAAAAAGAGCGCGAGAGTATTTGGTAAAGTACTTAACCTCGAGGTTGAATACGCCAGGAGATGAAAATTCAAGAAGCTCTGTGAGGAGGCGCTTTCATTAAGCATCGACAAAACGAAAAGGATGAAGTCTTCTGTGGAATTACAAGTTGGATGTCTGCCTGAAAGAAAGGAAGTCAACGTTTATCCGGGCACCCTTTTGTCGTGGAACCAATGCTGCGTCGTTCAGCCCTCTTGGAAATGCTAGGAATTCGTGTATTCTTGTTGTCGAAATACCTATTACAGATTCCCATAAGAATTCGAGAGGAGTTGAAATAGGAGTTCGTCAAACGTCTAACAAATTAGTTTCGTAGGAATTTCCGCTCGGAGGAGTGGCAGGCTCTACTGCACTAGATGCAAGGTAAGTGTTGCTAAATGTTACACATCGATCAGGGTCGCTACAAGTAGTGTCCTGAAAAAAGATCTTCACTCCTAAGAAAGTCCTGATTCTTCCGAAACCTTCTGCTAGTTAGGTAATCCCTAATGATCCCCACTTCATGACACGGTTTGTAGCCAAGTTTTCTGATGATGGGATTCATCAGACAAAGACTGTAATTCCTTGAGGACCTCTTTCTACTTCTCCGAATTCAATTACTTTTAAACTCGAAAAATAATCTGATTCACCTCCTGAGAACGTAGACATCCCGAATTTTACCGAAGTGTAAACATAGTTCCGTATGACCCTTCAAGTTTAGTAGTTGATGTATTGTGCAGTGTGATGGGAGCATCTGGACTACTACCATAACTACCTACAAAACAAAAATTGAACCATACACCTTCTTTGGCTATACATTCTCTATACGTTCACTCGTTGGAACTTTGTCATACGGAAAGTTGCATATGAAAGCTTTTATTGAGTCCATTAATTGGGCCCATATTTAGCGAATGTTTGAAGCTATTTTTCTCTGTCCAAAATTTTTTAAACTCGAATTTCTGAAAAATGTTCATACCAAAATTCCATCCAGACTGTCCTGAATTCACTGCCAAAAGACAACAAAAATCATACGTACATACATATGTATAAATATGAACTTGAATGAATGTACAGGGGGTGAAAATTATAGCAAACACTTACGTAAATTTAGAAAAACTTGATGGAAGTGGAAAATTTTCGCGTCACAGCGTCGTCAGCCCGGGAAGAAAAGCGTTTAAATCTTATTGTAGAGATGTAAAGATGATTCTTTAAAAACAAGATATTATCTTATATTATCTTATTTGCAACCCTTTTTAGAGAATCAGCATTACATCTCTTTACATCATCTTTACATCCATATTATGGGATTTCCAGGTTTCCAATACGCTAATCAGATTGATTTTTGTTGACAAACAATTGAATTTGAATGGGCAGAAAATGGTGGTCTCAGGACGTTTTGTGATGTTTTATTCCTTTGGCCCAAAACGTAATTTTCTGCATGGTAACCTGTGTTCGAGATTGTGAATTTATTTCAATAGGTGGTCCCTAACACCAAAGTCCTCATTTTTGTTTATGGAAACTTTTCTCCCATTGCGAAAATTCTACATTTTTATTTTTGCGAATTTCATTATCTTGAGTTTCAATAGAAAAAATTCGAAGGTATGACACATGGACAATTCGTATCGATAAAATTATCTCTTGGTTTATAATGTAGTATTGCGAGTATTATGGACTACTAACGACCAAACATAACGTAACATAGCTTCTGAAAATTCATCAGATTCTAGTGACGCAAATCAGAGTTATGAGGGTGAAATTTATGTTTGAAATCATTACATATCTTAAAATTTTTGAATGTTTTTCTTGTTATTTCAAGAATGAACCTGTAGCCCTCGGAAGCCACGATGCCTGTTCTTCTCATGACAGTACGATTCCGATTCTCAGAGAAACCTTTGAGAAAACAACCAGAAAAACAGAATTCCGCCCCTTGTTACTGTTATGATACAATTTGAACAATACAACCTTGTAGAACCTTTTTTGTACTGCCGCCTTAAGAAGGGAACGCTAGTTGTTCTGGTAACGGGTTCAAAAAGTCCTTCCCTTGTGATAATATGGGGTTAAGAAACAGTTATTTAATTACCAGTTAATGTAAGGAAACTTCCTTCCGCACATTTTAATTAAAAGGGGGAAAAAAGGAGTTAACCGGGAAAGCGGCCCAGTCCCAGGAGAAATCAGACTTGATGCGACTTTGCTCGAGAAACCCCAGCGCACTCAGCGAACCTTTTTTCAAGTTCAAATTTACTTTGGCGCTTTCAGAGAATAGAAAGGTCTTCAATCTAATAGTTTTTGTTCAATTCATTTTATCAACGATTCTTACAAATTAGATTGTTATCATTAGCACTCAGAACTGTGTGGCTTACATATTGTGTAATTCATTCCAAATCACTTCATTATCATGCATTTTTTGCATTTCCACTCGTGATTGGTGTTTTCAAACTTCCCGAACATATTTGACTCCCTTGGTTTCCCTCTCTGCCGGTCTGTATTCGAACATCGTTGACGCATGTATAACTCCGGTTTTCTATGCATTCCTCCACTAAAATACTGTTTGGTGGGTTAGGCTGTCGATAGTCTTGTATGAATGTCATCTGTTCACAAATGTAACTTTCTGCACCTCCTTGATCTTCGAATATTTTTGAGAATTATTCACTTGAAGATCTCAAGACAAGATTTTTTTTTTTTTTTTTTGCGTATCGAGGAAAACATTAATATTTACAAAACACTTCAAATGAAAGGTTTTAATTTAATACAGATGGGTGGTATTTTGGTAAGTTGAAGTTATGTAGCACGTTAAATGATTCTACGAGGCCTTTACAAGGGGCCTGTAAAACCGACGGAATAATGTGGTGAATGGGGGGGGGGGGGGGAGAGAAGTTGATTTTCTTCGGGAACGAACCCAACTCTGATACCTCTATGAGTCCTGGTAGTCGCATAGCTCAGAATTCCATGAATATGAAATACTGCAGTACAATGAAAGGCTTGGCCTATACGAGGGCACTATGTGGGCGATTTGAAGTGAGAAGAGAATGTTAATTAATGCAGACATCCCGAACTGTGGGTGGACGAGGGAAACCTGCCTTTCTCTTTTCCAGTAGCGAACTGCATTCTTTAGTTGGAACCCGAACCATTTTGCCGTTCGGATGAGCGTGGGTCGATTATTTCATAACCCACGACTAGGGGGAGAATTCCATTGACTTGGGACAAAACTCACTCTTCATCGTTCAGCCGTCGTTTTATAGCGAAAGGGAAAACTGTATGTGAGTTCGGCGGGTGTGGCGGGGAAATTCTATATTATATGAAAACTGTGCAAATTCTTGACACAACGGTTTATTATCTTCGTTGTACAGATCACCCGTCTGAGTAGATCACTAAAATTGTGAAAAGTTTTTGGGATCATCAATCATTTAATGATTAATGATCCTAAAAACTTTTCACAACCGAAATTGAAAAAAATTCATATCTCGAAAAATTCAAATGAAACGGTATAGTTTTTAGTTCAAATTTACATAGAGTTTATCCGCAGCTTTGTACGGTCAGCCGTTCATTCACAACGAAGGCTCAAAGTTGGAGCAGATCAAAAGTCGTCAACATGACTGTGAATCATGCGGTAGCCGTTCGGGTTTTCAAATATCGAGTTAATTAATAGATAATAACTAACAATGATAATGAATCATTATTAATAGTAATTAATAATAATTATTAATAACAATAATTAATCACCAATAATGATTACTTAGTAATAATTTACCCTACTTCATAATGATTATTAATAATTATTAATAATTCAAAATAATAAGAATTCATCTATCATTCAGTGATCTGTCTAATAAACAGTTGTGTCAAGAATTAGCAGTGTTTCGTTTGTTCACTGCATACGTTCCCGACGTTTTGGCTTTTGTTATCATTGCAAACATCAAACCCAATCGTCATGAAAATACATTCTACAAGCTGGAAATCACGTCATCTTACCATACAAAACCATAGTGCGAATAAAAAAGGTCAAACCCATAATGAATTAAACAGGGCATGAGACTGGGCTACGTTAAACCGCTCGTTCATCCGATTGAATTTACCTACCAGCTGGTAACCTCTCCACTAGGTCATGTTAAGACGAATAAATTTAAAGCGAGATTATTAACGACCCTATTTAGGTAAGTTCGGGGTTTGTTCACGGAACTTAGGGGGTATCTCAGTGCAAGGGTGTTCCCTCCAGGATAGGGCCGCATCATTTGCCGTTTTGAAATTACCACCAGTTTCATTGTCTATGAGAATATTTGCTATTCAAATTAGATCCCATTTCACACTCGTCCTGTAATATATTATTGTCTGTGAGATGGCTGCTTCTCCGAAATGGTCTCTTTAAGGAATGGATGGATACGTAGTGCAAATCGTGCGGTATTACACTACATGGCTTTCATTATTCACCCCGTTTATTCGTTCTCACAGAACAATCACTTTACCCAATAACCTGGTAAGCTAAGCTACAAATCAATATTGTCCGCACCTGTTGCGTCATGATAGTGTATCCTTGTATCACGATGATTCAAACTTAAATGCGTACGAACATTACCTACCTGTAGCAGTATGAACACCAACGTATGTATACGGCTCATTCAATTTACATATTTAATAACGTGTTGGTTATATGAGGCCCTTGGCAGTATAGAACAGATTGCGTTGATTAAGAACGTGTCAGTCAAACAAGCATGAATTAGTGATCGAATTGAGGAATTTATGTTCCTAATTAGTCAATATACCCTCCAGTTTCCCAAAACTTCCATCGGTGAGAATCCCAATTGAACCATCGATTGATATCTAAACCTTGTTATTTATCGAAAACCTTGTTTATTGTAATCAATTATGGCAATCCGGAATGAATTACAATTTTGAGCTATTTACAGGTTGAATTATTAAATAATTCAAATTATTTAATCTGTAATGGCTCAAAATTATTTTTACAGGTTTTGCACCTGTTGTGGCACCCGCTACAACCTAAGACAATGAACCCATCTTTTAACATATTTCAAAAAGTTTGAAGATTGGTTCAAGATTACAGAATTTAAAATCTCTGCAAATTCTTGACACAGCGGTTTATTATCTTCTTTGTGCAGATAACCCATCTGTCTAGATCACTAAATGATAGATGAAACGTTTACAGAGATGATGGGTTTCATCCATGGAACGTTTCATCTATCATTTAGTGATCTTTGCAAATAATTTATTACAATAATTACAAATAATTTACAAGTAATTTGTTCCAATATGATTCTGGGGTTTCTATTTCATCCTACCTTCTTCAGTAATAATTTAAAAATTAATAATTAATTACTCAAAAGTATTAAGAATTGTTATTAATGATTAAAAATGATTAATAATTATTAATAATGATTATTGATTATTAACAATTATTATCATTTAGTAACTCGATGTCTCAAAATAATGTGCCATTTGATTCAGCCGGGCCAGTGTGTTCATTGTGAATCCCTTCCCATTGACCTAGGTTTATGAAACGTTTCAACGATCATCGTGGGGGTTGCCAAACGCGGAAACCATTTTCGTAATTTTGGCTCATCGCTAACTGGGCAACGTACCGCGGATCGCAGAAGGCGGACAAACGGTATTTTTTAAATTCGATTCTTGGAATCTACGTATCTTGAATCTCACATTTTGAGGTGGGGGGGGGGGGGGGGGTGTAGTAATTTTGTTTTTCTCGGGCGACCCGAAACATACTTTTGTGAGGCGTTACCGGTGGGGCCATCGTGATGCTTCAATTGTTGTGGAGTTTAGTTAGGCGAAATTCAGAATATTTAGGATGAAACCTCGACGTATAATATTTATTTAAAAACTGGATTGAGAATCCTCCGAAGCGAATTTGTATCGGAATTTATTTTCTTCCCCAAAAATGTATATTCGTTAAATTTTGAAGCCTTTGCAAAGCGGTTTTCCACCGAAAATCCGCTAAAACAGGAAGTGTTTGGCCAGTTCTAGCGGATTTTCCGTTTAATTGGGCACGAATGAACAATGAAACAATCGACAACGGGAAAAAAATCGGAAGACCAGCCAATACAAACGTGCGAATATCCCTACGAGCTGTGATTGGTCTTGTTGCCTATCTCTGCCAGACTAATTAGGTAGCTTTTGTTCTTCGTTCCCTCCGTTCTCAAACATAACTAACTTGTTCTCCTACTCTAATTGGAGTGGCCAAAGCTCTCACTTCATGAGAGAGGTTAGTCTCCGTCATTATTTTCGCAACTGTCTTGGTACCTACCCTACACGATATTTCCTACGTAATTTGCACTCATTAATATATTTTAGCCGAACTTGCTAGATAAATGGACTTGCACACCGGGGCCGATTGATCTGGCACATCAGTTTTTTATGACATTTTCGCCATTTTTCATTCAAATTTTGAATAGGCACTTCAAATTTTTGATGGTAATGGACAAAAATGTCAAACTAACTTAAATTTTCATTATTTAACACCATACCACGTTTTGAATAATATTCGTTATTAAAGAATATTCCCCCGAACATTAGAAACTGAAAACCCTTTGTGTGAAAACCCCGAAAAGAAGAAGGAAACATAATATGTTATTCCATCTGTCGACACAGTAAAGTGACGGGAGTTTTCTGTACGTTTGACGGCGCGTTGTCACCCACTGCGTTAGGTTCAAGCGTCGATCCACAGCAAATTAATTCAGTAAATTGATGCGGACGACTGTAAAGCTTGCCAAGTGGGTATGAATCTAACATGAGGCCTTCCCATCTCACTCGGCCACTTTTTCTGGGTTTTCTCCCGACACGCCATTGCCCTTCGTTTCAAGTCCACAACCATCACATACTCCCTTGCCGGTCTTTTTTCTTGATGGAAAGCTGCTTTCACAAGAATAGTTTGGTTGCACGCGAGGTATCGATACTGTACAACCTTCTCGGGAAGAGTCAAAGAAACGATTGCGTCGGGAAATCGGTAGTTTATTGTAAAATAACAACTGGAAAAGATGGAAAATTGGGGAGCGCGAAATAACAATTGTGAAAGCTAAAGGCTTCGGAATTCGGGAGGGAGCAATATGGCTGTCACATGACGCATTCGGTATACTGAAGAAATGTTCATGTTTTGCCCTTTTTCTCGGTATGTTACCCCAACTGGCATTTATAATTTAGGAAATAATATTCTGGAAATATTATGTGTCGGGTGAATTGTGTAGGTGTTTCGATTCGGTAAATATTTTTGAGGGAATCTGGAAGTGATATGGAGTTAGCGGTGACGTATGTAGGAAGGTGGCAGGTCGAGAGTGCTAGTAGCGGGGAATAGTGGGAAGCTGAGGAAGCGGGCTGAGGTCCCAAGAAGCTCAAAGAGGACTTCGGGGGGCTGAACAGATACAGTGCGCTCCAGAAAACACTTAATTCTAGGGAGGCAACGTTAAGACGTAACTGCGTAAAACAGCGTATTAATTCAATTAATGAACTCAATCAAAAAGTTTTTATTGTTTAAGGTGTTTACACCTATACATTGCATGGGAAGTAACCACAAAAACATAAAAATTCCCTTCACTATTAGTGAGACATTACAGCGAGTGCGACGGTACGATTACCTATGAAAATTTCCCTTACTTATAATACACAAGTTATAGGTAGGTACTTCATCAAAGTAAATACAATCAAAGTAAATACTACAATCAAAGTAAATACTTTCTTCCAAACAAAGGCACAAGTTGTATATGAATAGTTGTATCGCTGCTAATATTATTATTTTATGTTTATAAAAATTAGAATCCATCAATTCAGGGCAGCCTCTGGTGGTAGCCTAAGTGTGGACCTACGTTTGTACATGTACGAAAAAAACCTTATTTTTACATTGGAAACTGTTCCACGCATAACCTTTTGAGCCCAACTTACTTGAGCTTCAAATGAGACGATTCGGGACATTCACAAAAAACATGTAGGATCATTTCTAGCTTCCTCCAGTTACGCAGGAAACAAATTTCCCTCTGATGAAATTCGCATTTTCTCCCCGAAACCACCACCTGACTATACAGCTGGACAACCAGAGAAGCGCGAGAATCTGTTTTGCATGGAAAGGTACCTTAGCATCGACGTACCGTTCCGGGACACCACTTGAAAACCTTAGCATGTAGTACAATGAACTGTACGTGGAGCATCACTGTACGTGGACAGCAGCTGTACGTGGACAGCAGCTGTCATGATTTCATCTCGAACTCTCTCCAGCTACCCATACTTATTTATGAACAATCAGTATTCCGTCATTGCCAAATTTCGAGAATTACAATGAATAGTGTTACCTGCCCGTCAAAATAATTGGGTACCCACCTTTTGATGGCCACTAGAGGATTATTGAGTGGAAAATTGGACATTGTGTTTGTTCGGTCGAACGGCTATGAGACTTTCAATAGGAGTTCTAGTTCATAACTGCCTGCGATTGTTGTCAGTCTGTTACCAAAAGGCCATTATGATCTCAATCGAGTCGCGAACTCCACCCCGAATATCCTGATCAAAAGTGGGACCTTCAGCACAAGAGTTATATCAGATCGTTCCGTATTACCCCAGCCAATTGAACGGGGTTGACTCGATTCATTGATGGAGGTAGCCTCTCTCGTGTTCTAATGGTATAATCTACAATTCGACGATGCGTCTGTCTGCCTATTACCACCCGGACATCACAGCTCTTCTGAGAGGGTCCAATAATCCCTTCCACGCCCGTTTCACCTCAACCCTATTACTCACGTTTGAGCAGTATATTCAGTTGTAGGGGAACAAAGCCCAGAGCAATCTACTACGAACACCGGAGCCTTCTGTATTGTTTTCCACTCTGGTAATTCCTATGGCTCCCGGAATTATTTTAGGAGTTCCCTTCGTTTTGTTGAATGGGTTCACAGTCTGTCGGCCGACGATTATTTTATTACGGAAGAAACTCGGGCTTTGGGGGCAAATTGCTCGAAACCTACGATCTGAGATTCAAGTACAAGTGATGACCGATGTTGCTGAAGTTTTGAGCCCTGTCGTCCTCGATACTTACAATTTATTATGTACAGGGCTTCATCTTAAGCTCTTCATATTCATCTCACTCGTGATACACCCAAGAGTGTCTGAATGTCGCTACTCCTTACAACTCATTACTCAAAACTTGCGGGTTCCTCCTTGTTTAACACATAACCTTTTTTCTGGCATTACATAACGTGTACAGCTATACATGTGGTGAATATTTACAATAATTCATAATATTTCGTGTAATATAATAAGTATAACTACAAGTACATACTATATGATAACATTACAATTTGATAAAAACTTATATAGTTCTTCATAAATTAATATATTTTTTGATGCTAGTATGGAAATATAATCGAAACCAAAACTCGTTTTTCTTATTATACTGTTGACTAAAAAATGTCTCTGGCTTTCATATTCTGGGCATTCCATAATAAGATGTCGTAGTGTCCCATTCTGGTTACCACATTTGTGACATTCTGGGGAGTCTTTTTGTCCAATTTAATGTAGGTAGGCGTCGGACACCCCATGGTTCACTCTCAGTCGAAATATCGAGCGGCCCACGGATTTGCTCCATTTTTTCTTTGCAAACCAAGAAGAACGTGGTGGCTGGGGTTGTATAGCTTTATATGCTTGTCCGTTGCTGGACCGAACGTTCGGGATCAGTCCAACGTGGGCTTTCACCCATATGAATGTGATTTCCTGATGATTAATTTGACACCTTTTCTATGATTGAAGCAGCTGTGCGACCAGTACGTTCTGTGCTCTTCAAAATCCAATCCCTTTTAGGATTTGCAGGAAACTCAGTGAATCCGTGCATATTAAATGTGGTATGTTTGTGATATTTCGTCTTATAATGAACTCTACTGCTTTTATGATAGCATATATTTCAGCATTGAAGGATGGCGATGTGGGCGGTAGCCTGAATTTTTCATAATAATCCGTGTTTAATTCGTCAAATGCGCACCCTGCTAAATTTTTGGATTTTGATCCATCAGTGAAAAATGACCTTCCATTGTAGGAGTGGAAGGTATACTCAACTAGCAACCCTACTCAGATATCCATACTAACTAGAACTTCCGATTTTGGTCTTGAACTCCTAGCAAAATACTGTATTCACTACAGCAAAGTTCCTATGCTGTCACTATGCTGTATTTATTGTTCCTAGCTGGACAATTCGCAGTAAGCTGAGCAGGAAACAAGTTGACGCTACCGCGTCTATTTTGCTCCTGGAAATATTCACGGCTACATGTAATCACGGTGTTTGCTCTGTTGATTTTCGTATTTCAAGACATTTCTTCCGAGTACAATTTACTTAGCGAACCCATAAACATCTTGAAGGACACGAATTATTCGTAGACGACGTTCGACCAACAGAATTCATGATTTCATTATGCTGATTCCCGGTTCAGAGTCGGAAGGGGTGCGGTTCGGAATATAAAAATGTCCGGGCCAACTGATTACATGCGAATTGCGCCGGGGAGCTTCGTCCAGCCTTTTTCTTCTACCGAGCACCTGAAACCTCGTTAACCTACATTATTCATTCCGTACGAGCTAAGGTCGTGGAAAGTAATGTGGGTTTGGCTATATGAGAACGGTGGCCGTACAACCCCTATTTGTTAGGAAAAGGTGGATTCAGGGATGTTTCGTTGAATTGAGGGGCCAGAGTAGGTACTTTACGTCATCTCTCAAGGTGATATTTGGAGGGTTTGATGTACCTTAAGTTGCTATAAGGTAAATTGTACGGCCCACATTCTGCACCTGCGGCATAACGTAGAGAAATGTCACTGGAGCATTGACTAGATGACCGTAATGTTTCGTTAATGCAGTAAATTTGGAAACTGTCAATCTTTTGTAAATAATTCAGAACTCCACTAACTCACAAACAGGACAACAAAGTTTTCGTGCGTCTAGCAACACAATGTGATAATATTATGTTTCCACAACACTTCTTCCTCTTCTTCTTTTAGGGCCTGCAGTACGGTGTGAGACGGTCTGCGTGTACGATTTTGAATTTCCCCTTGAGGCTCTTTATTCGGAAAACTACGTCGTTCAGCCTCTTAACTACATCGTCCTCCCTCCTAGAACCGTGTCAGAGTTTTCTCCTATTCTTGTCCTCTGCCTGGACCTTGAATTGCTCCCTGGTAGCTGTAAATCCCAGTCGCCCTAATGGTCCTCGATCACCTTCGCCAACCACTCGTAGAGAGTCCGATGCAGCCTCTCCATCTGGAACTCCACTAGTGCACTAACTCAAAAACAGGACGACGAAGTTTTCGTGCGCCTAGCAACACTATGTCATATTGTTGGCATGGGCAGGTTGGTCAGCTTGCTGAACCGTAGAGAGAACTGGCTGGGATTGGCGCAATTGGGTTCCATGCGTGGAGGTACCGTAAAGACCGAAGTTCATGCCCAGCTTGCTTACACATCACGTTGTACCGACTAATTACAGATTATATTAGGCACTTGGCCTAACATCACTTACCACAGAGTTCTACCAGACAAATCTGATTTCAGTACGCACTGTTTATCCCTCGCATCGAAGCTATGAAACGACCTCTTCTTCTTTGTTACTCGTTAATTAGCATTTAGCCCAAATCTTTTTATATCCAAACATAATATGTGTTTGGATACAATATGTATATGTATATGTGTATGTGTTATATTACTAGAACACATATTAAATGCAGCTTTTTGCAATTGGAGCCTTATTCAAGTAGGTACATCTTTATTATGATTTGCTGAACTTTTATTTGTTCCCACATTTGTTCCGTTTCGGTTTATTATCTTCGATAATGAACCATTGGAATCGCCCAAAGAAAAAAATTTTTTAACCCCCCCTCAAAATTTGTTGGTTTACGTTTCAAGATACGTAGATTCAGAAAGTCGAATAAAAAAAATCCGTCCGTCCGCCGTCCGCGCCACTTTGCCCAGTTAGCGTTGAGTTAAAATTACGAAATTTTTTTTATGGGTTTCGACCAACCCCACAATGGTCCTCGAAACTTTTCATAATCCTAGGTCAAGGGGAAGGGGTTCTAAACGAATTTTGAAAATTTGAAAATCTCATATCTCGAAAAAGTCATAATATGACCTGTATTTAATCGACCTGTATTTCAACCGTTTGATTCAAGATCGCGTCGACAGGCTCAACCTTTGAGCCGTCATTGTGAACGAACGGCTGGTCGTACAAAGCTGCGGATGGTCTTAAAAAATTCTACGGAACAAACTCCGTAGAATTTTTTAAGACCATCCGCAGCTTTGTACGACCAGCCGTTCGTTCACAATGACGGCTCAAAGGTTGAGCCTGTCGACGCGATCTTGAATCAAACGGTTGAAATACAGGTCGATTAAATACAGGTCGACTCGATTTTCATACTAACTAGCTGTTTAGAACATCATATGGTTTTAGTGATGTCGAGTTTGTTGTTCTGAGGTACGTTTCGTGCTACGCAAATGAAGGTAATTTCGAATGTTTGTTGGTAGGTAGGTACTTCTTTTATAGAAAAATTAAAAAGTATTATAAACCCTAGAATTATATCGTATTAATTAAATACAAATTATTAATATTTAACAATAAATTATAATAATTTTTACTAGGTATCTACTTGATAAACTTATTAATAATTAGTGATAATTCATAATAATAATTAATCTAACATGGTTTGAAAAGGGAAAAACAAGTTTTGTAAAAAATCCCAATGCTCTAGGTAGTAGTCGATACCAGTGACCAACATTTTCTTCAGTAGTCGACATGGTTTTGCACTAGTAGTCGACCTACATGTGTTAGAAGTCGACAGTATCACTTGAGTCAGTAGTCGACAGGTGTCGTCATTCCATCGTTTTCGAATTTTACGGCATCTAAATAAAATACATTCAACTGTGAATCGGAACTTGAAAATAGATTAATAAGATGTAATAAAGTAGTTATCAGACTTTTTATTTGCAAACAGCTCATTATCAGTCTCAAATTGCAATAAGTACTTAAGTAAAAAGGTATGAAAACTATAGTCGAAAACTCATTGTCAGAAAATTGACATTACAGTTGGGCTTAGGTACCTATTTACATATTTTTTTGACATTTTCATGTCTTTGCTTTGGCACATAAACTGAAACGGGAAAAATTTGTTCCCTTGATTCACCCTTTCCCTCAGATCACGTCAGAACACAAGCGACCGGCGGGCCATTACGTCAGAGCCTATGACGCACGAGCGTATGACGTAAGACGGCTGGCAGGAGGCTAACTAGTACGTCAGAGCCTATGACGCACGAGCGTATGACGTAAGACGGCTGGCAGGAGGCCAACAAGTACGTCAGAGCCTATGACGCACGAGCGTATGACGTAAGACGGCTGGCAGGAGGCCAACAAGTACGTCAGAGCCTATGACGCACGAGCGTATGACGTAAGACGGCTGACAGGAGGCCAACAAGTACGTCAGAGCCTATGACGCACGAGCGTATGACGTGAGACGGCTGGCAGGAGGCCACTAGTGCGTCAGAGCGTATGACGTAAGACGGCTGGCAGGAGGCTAACTAGTGCGTCAGAGCCTATGACGTAAGACGGCTGGCAGGAGGCCAACAAGTTCGTCAGAGCCTATGACGCACGAGCGTATGACGTAAGACGGCTGGCAGGAGACCAACTAGTGCGTCAGAGCCTATGACGCACGAGCGTATGACGTAAGACGGCTGGCAGGAGGCCAACAAGTACGTCAGAGCCTATGACTCACGAGCGTATGACATAATACGGCTGGCAGGAGGCCAACTAGTGCGTCATACGACGAGACCTTTTATGTCTCTGCGCCCCCTCCCACACCCACACCGCGTACCTCGTACTTCATTTTGGTTTATTATCTTCGATAATGAACCATTGGAATCGCCCAAAGAAAAAAAAATTTTAACTTCCCCCCGCTTAAAATTTGTTGGTTTACGTTTCAAGATACGTAGATTCAGAAAATCGAATAAAAAAACTAGGCGCTTCGCGCCTCGCCAGGGGGGCAAGCCCCCCTGGACCCCCCGGATCTTTTCTCTTCTATACTTTGTATAGAACGAGGTATTTGCTATGCAAAACATGAATAATGTTTTTGCGTCCCGTTTCCCCTTTTCCTTATCCCTTTTCTTTGTCTGTATGGAAAATATTAAGAAATGTGCGTAAAATTTATTAGTTTTTTCAGGGCTGTATCTCAGCTTCTTCGATATTTACAGCGGTTTTGGCAGTATATAATTTATGCATAAATTAAAGGCTTTCCAACGAATGGAGAACGATTTTTGTCCGTTGAAAACTAAAGAAGTTTCATTTCCCTAGAAACGGCTCAGTTGTACGTGAAAATCATTAAAAATCTTCGTGACATAATTTCGTGACTTAAACTTCGTTACGCTTTTCAACTCTGGTAGGCCACCGCAAAAACATTATTCATGTTAAAATCCGTCCGTCCGCCGTACGCCAAACGCCGTCCGCCGTACGCCGTCCGCGGCACTTTGCCCAGTTAGCGTTGAGTTAAAATTAGGAAATTTTTTTTATGGGTTTCGACCAACCCCACAATGGTCCTCGAAACTTTTCATAACCCGAGGTCAAGGGGAAGGGGTTCAAAACGAATTTTGGTACGACATGGTATGACTATGGTATGGTATATTATTGTATGTATGATTTAGTATAGTACAGTACGGTATGATAGGAAAGAAATGGTATGAGTACGGTGAGAATATGGTATGGTGCCGATTTGCAACACAGTCTGGTATAGACAGAAGGTTGATCTGCACAAGGAAGATAATAAACCGTTGTGTCAAGAATTTGCAGAGTTTATTGTGAGTAACTCACAACTAAATCGTGTCAAAACAGTAAATCAAGAACAATATTATGTTTTATAGTGATACATATAGAATTCTGAATGCTCAACACATTTGCGTACGCCACAATCATACTTCCTAGTCCCTTACAGTACCCTTAGCTAGGTCATGGTCGTGCATTTTAATAAATTCATATTTAACTCGTTACGTGACCCGACTAATGAAATTATAAGCTACATATATGCGAGAAATAACACACGTGCCGGGAGTAACAATCTGCCAGATGCAAGTTTTCACATTGTGGTGACCTAAGATAAGCCAAAATAAGTATCTTCAAGCGGGGCGTATCAGCGACGGGAAACTGGAAGTGAAAAACGGTTTGAACTCGTTGAACAAATATTTGCCCGTCGCACTCGAAGGGTCGATACCTTCCACACCCGATTTCAGGGTTCCATTTTCTCGACTTCCTTTTTGTACTGATTGTTCACTCCCTTCATGAACAGTAACAATCTGCTTTCTACAATAAAGTCAAGATTGCCTTGCGATTGGCTGAACTCGATTGAATGAATAGATCTCGTTGTTGACGATTGAATTCTTGTGACCAAGATATTAGTCAATCTCAGTGTCACAGTTACCACGGAATTTCACCAATTCAATTAATCCCTTCAAATAAACCTTCCAATTCGATGTTTTTGACTATTTGGCTCACCTTTCAACATTGGACTTAATAAATTTTATTAATTAATTTTATTTATTAATACATTTATTCATTGCTGCAATTCCACATTTATTCTGGCCACTAGTTGAAGCACTAGTCAGCTTGGGATTTTCTTCGTGGTCAAATATGAGCAAATACTAACAATGCCCGTTTATTTCGCTCGCTCACGAATGTAAAAGTCCATACTCCAATATCCATAAGATCCCCTGAACGACTTTTCTGTTGTGATTTGGAACACTGCATTCGAATCGGTTCAGCCGTTTGGCCGTCATAATGGAAGATAGATTCCCACAACCTGAATGTAAATTCATTCAAGCAGTGTAACCCATGTTTAAATCAGATTCTGTATTAGCATATAACACAATTTAATACTATATTTATTAATAATATATCCATTCAGACATGGGTGAACCAGTCCTTCCCATCCTTCACGAATGAGACGTACACAAATTTGAAATCATTGGACATGAACGGCATCCATGCCCAACCCTATACTGTACGCTAACTAAAACCCTAGAGGGTTTAGGGGTGGTTAGAAATTGTTGGAGATGGTTCGAGATTGTTAGAGATGGCTAGAGCCGGTTAAAGATGATTGATTAATTGATATTTATTGATATTTACAAAATAAATATTTTCATGAAACATTATTCACAACATTATAACAATAGCTTGACGATAAATCATGATGATATTGTTGATACTATGACAAATTATGACAGGTTGAGCAACGAGATAATATTTGTTATTATCAAATTAGTGAATTGAAGCTCACCTTGGTTCAGCTACATGTTACCTTACTGTAACAAACTTCACTAACCTCAGGCCTGGTTTTAATTTTAATTTGTATCTTTAAGCTCTTACAGTAAATTTCAACCCACTGTATTTTTCATATCTGCCGTTCTGCGTCTGCACGTTGTAAATTTAGATTCAAGTGATGAGCATGGACGAATATAATTCCGCACAGAAGAATGCGTGTTGAGTGAGTCAGTTTGATCGATGTTCACCCTAATGGTAGCGGTTCCTCATTTCCTCCTCCTGCCCACACGCTCGTGTCACAAAAACCCCCTATAAGGGAATTGCTCTCCAAACCCTCCGAACATAAATATAAGCACTACTTGTTTTACACTTTTCCTTTCGCCAAGTCGCTGATTATGTAAATACGCATTTGGAAGGAGTTGAGACTTGGAGGAGAGATACGTAATTTGACGCCGTTATGAATAAATTTGACTATCACTGTGGCCCCGGATCATGATATTCATATAGTGTGGGGAGATGGGAAGGATAAATATTTCATGGCTCCCTCAGCTCAACCAAATACCGAATCTCGATGATAAATCTAGGTAACTGAATACATGTCATACATTTCTCTTTCTTCAAACAACGTCTCCCTTCGATCTGGTTTCGCTCTCCTTATAACGAACATCTGTAGTGATCCAAGGTATCGTTTCTTTGTTAATTTTTGGAAAATATAACAATTTTTAATTGTGCCAACTTGTCAATTATCACGAAAATAAGGATGGATTCTGTGGTCTGTATTAGCTTACTGAATATGGGTGATATTTGATTGAGTACGTCTCAAACTGGCAAACAAAACTCGGTTTCGAGTGACAAGTCAGAAAACCAGATTCAATAGGTAGGTACTATTTGGAGAATAAACACGAGCTGAAGAAAATTCGCTATTCGGGGCTGCATTATCCTATACTTCGCGATGCTGGCGGCGGACGGTGTGTGCGAAGTAGGGCCTTAAGCTCATACGTCAGATCCCCTTCGCTTTACTCACCCGCCATCTAATAATTATGCGGACGTGAGGCTTCACTGACAGACTTCCCTAAATACCGAAGCCTACTATGGGTTTCCTAACCCTAATCCATCAGGTCCGTTGTAGGGTAATATTGTGCTGTGGTAATCTCATCTCTCTTAGGTCGAGCTTAGAGCGTCGTATACCGTTTTCCGCACGGCTAAAGGTACACCGAAGATGGCTAAACTCATCCAAATTTAGGAAGAAGAAAAAGGAGAAAATGTTGTATTGAAACCAAACAAACATACTTTATAAACATAAGTTAAAATAAAACAAATAGAATTTCGCAAATTTTGGCCATGAATCCGGGTCTGCCAGTGCGAAAAGAGAAAAAAATAGATATTCAGAATGAATAAATACTTAATTTAATACAGTGTTTGGGTATTTTACCCGATGTACAAACGAAATAAAAGAAAAAGAAAATTCGTTATATTTTTGAGATACAATATTGGCCGGTTTTTCAATGCTCCGTCAAATCTCTGACTAACTAACCACTGATTAAAGTTAGTCAGTGGATAAAATGGGTTGGAGTCGCACTGTTTATCAATCTCTGGATGACTGCTGGTTACCTAATCAGAGTATAGTATCCATGACTCGGAATTTAACCCGGGCGTCGTTTCCACGTCCATAGAATACTGCAGCCAACAAATTGAGAATTCCTCATTGATGTTGCTTCCTCACTACCGAAGGTAAGGAAGCCTTATATTTTACAAAATACCTAAGAAAAATTCTGCCAAAAGATACGATATGATATGAGATTAGTACTTAACAACAAAATTTTTGAACTTGGAAATATAGATTGGCGAAACACTTGGTAACTAGATGATCTCTCGCATTGGTGTTGTAATCAAGGGTGTCGCCCACAAGAACGGTATTCACAACAGCCTCAATTGGATCCTTATAATATTATTATGTTTCCCACATTCGGAATCCAGATTCTGGATCTTCGGGTGGTAAGCTGTCACGAAACAGAGCCAGACTTGTAACCCTACAGTTGCTATTATCACTGCCTGCGATGTGTCCAATTTCATCTTGATAGTGGATTACACAGGAAACTTTTTTCCGAACGCCATACTGGCGATCCACAGGATATCGTGCCCTCAATAATTTTAACGAAAATTAGATGGAAAAAAAGTTACAGAAATAATCAACTTGGAATAGAGACGACCGCACAATCACAACTTTCAAGATGGCTGACTTATAACTGAGCAGTTATACTACGTAACAGATCCGCGAAGGCTCGGCTAAAGATAGTCCGCGATTGAGGATAACTGAGTAGGTAGTTATATTGCATTGATAAACAGGTATGAGGGTGCAAGTCAGAGATTTAACTTAGATAGCCTTTAGTTAGGCTTTAGTCGAGCATTGAACAACGCGTACAATCATCGAGAATATTTAGCATTTCAGTGCCTTCAAAGGCGCTTCTACCGAAGTATTTGAACCTAAATCCCGACAAGATTATAATATAATAATAATATAATAATAATATATTATACTCAACTTGACAGGTTTTACCATCGATGTATATACCTGGATCGCGCTCTGCTGTGGTTGGGAGGGTCGGGTTTTCGGTCCGACCCCTCGGTGCGTTCCCCCACTCAGAGTGGTATAGAACGTCAGTCACCCCATAGCCTTCACGTTAGAAGTTTATCTTTCGCGCTCTCTTCGCCTAAATTTCACGTTTTGTGTGTTTTTTGTGTGTGATTCTTGAGTGTTTTCAAGTTGCAGTTCATTGTAATACACCATGGGCACGTTTTGCGCCGCTTACGGTTGCAGCAATTCGTCCAAACAAAAGGATGAGAACAAAAAAATATCATTTCATCTGTTGCGGCTCAAACGCTTAGTTGCAGCGTTGCAGACGCAATAGAATTTTTGTGCCTCAAGAATCACCCTGATTTTAGAGGAAGTGGGGAAACTGTTGAGTTTATTCGCCTAATAGACAAATTATTTGATTTAATGAACAGTAGGGATCCTTTCGGGAGAGGGAGCAAAGGCCCTATTAAACTATCAAATGCAGAAGTCCATGATTCTATGTTTGAGGATGCGGTCAAATTTATATCTGTACTTAAATCTGAAGGTGTACCAATATTAGAACATCCAAGGAAAACTTTTGCATTAGGGTTTCTTTCCAATATTGTTGCCTTGAAAAGATTGCGACACACATTGTTAAATATAGACGGGTTCAATTATTTACTTATATACAAATTGTCGTAGGACCATTTAGAGCTCCTTTTTTCATGTAGGTATACGTGCTAGAATGGGAATAATAATAATCCCATTGTACAGCAATTTACATGGACGATCCGGAAGTTGATGTTCCGCAATAGCGTAAGAGCGTCAGCTCAAAGTAATTGCTTGTCTTTTGACCCATACCTACAACACAGCATATTCAACTTTTCTAACTCAAATGTTCAAACAGATGTGGATGTAGAAGATGACTTCACTGATGTTGAAGCTCTGGCCTCTATGATACAAAGTATCCAAAGGAATTCATATTTTAAAGAAAATATTTTATATTATTTAAAGATACGTTAGTTGTTATGAATGTAGTAATTTATTAACTACTAACAATAACGATCTTTCCAAATACACACATTTTACTGATTTTATATCAAAAGGTAAATTGAAGAGAGCGTCTCCAGATGTTTTTAGAATTGTTAAATTTTTATATGGATTGGTGCAAGACCCCACTCATCACAACAGTACGACTGAATTATTAGCAATCAAAGCTTGTAATTTCTTTAAAAATACAGTATTCCAGGGCCATAATTCAAATGAAGAGAATAATCATACTCTAATGTTTATAAAGGTAATTAGTAAATTGGTTTTTAAAGTGGCCCGGTACAAAATAGCTAAAGATGCTACAGAAAAATTAATAACTGCTCCCAAACAAGGCCTACGCCAGAGACTTAATAAGCTTATTTTGTTCAACCATATTTGAGATACCTACCTAATTTACTATGTTACCTTATTGATTACTATAGTAATTGATTACTATGGTAATATATTACCTATGTTTTTTTAAATTTATTCGTTCCAATAAATAGTTCTTTTTTCTTGTGTACCTTTCATACATTTTCTTGTATATTTACCTGATAAATACACACGTACCTACAGGGACTTGATAAAATACACACCATAATGCGACTCCGATAATTGAATCCCTATGTTTACCCTTCCCTTCGACTGAATAGGTAAATGATTATAATCTTTGAGACAAAAAATGCTCAACAAATAGGAGATGAATATGAGATGAAAACCATTACTGCGTTTGCAACGGTAAACAATTTCTAAGAAGTGGAATAATCCGGTCAATTACCCTCATCAACAATGTGGCTGGAAATTAAGAGTGTCAGGAGCGTCTTCCGAGGTGATTCCGTGAACAATATCATTAATAAGGTCAAAATAAAGCGAAAAAAACAGAACGGTATAGGGGATTGCCTTGTGTGAGACGGCGCGCGACACCACTCAGAGTGGGGGAAGCGGCTCAACCCGACGGACCGTTTTCTCAGCTCTGAGGGAGCGATCCAGGTATATACATCGATGGGTTTTACTTACATAAAGAGCAGTTAGTTTCTTGAGTTCCTCGATTCCATACTTTACAATTAAGGTTGATTTAATAATAGTTTCGTTACATTCCAATTTACCTACATGTTTTTGTTTAATGACAAATCCTGAGGCCATAATTTTGTACAAAAAAAAGAGAGAACCTAAGACTGTTGGGTAAATGTTAGAAACTCAGTTGCTTCGTATTCTTTCTGCCTTGCCAGTAACATATTTGCAACGTCCCTAACAACCGTCGGTTGGAATTCGAAGTCCCTTAGGTCAACCTCATATTTTATTGCCATATTTTCCAATTTGCATACCAAAAGACGCCATTCCTAACGCACACCATCGCAACCTGGAAAGGGAGCATGGAGATTCCATACTTACTTTGTTAATATAGTCAAAGTGTAATTCAAGGAAATTTGTGAATACTCCACATTCACGATGAATCATGTACAATCCGGGAAGTTCTATACTTTTTTCAGGAAGTACCTAGTAGGTATCTAAGGAAGTAGGTATCTAATAATCCGTTCTACTTATTCAAATTTACGGTAACTCCAAACTTGGGATGCATAGCCAATTACACACCTTGAGTTTATCTTGGAAGGAAATATTTTTGGACATGAAACGTTTCCACACGCTGTTTAGACCGAATCGCGCTGCAGATTTTTTCATAGATGATTGAATTTTCCAATTCAACGACGATGTCAGGGTAACACCAAGGTACTTATATTCCTTCACGACTGCAATAGATTTCCCATTTAAGTGGAATCTTGCTTGGTTAACACTCCTCCTTCTTTAAAAATCATAATTCTAGGTTTTCCTTATTACAGTACAATTCCAATTTATTTATCATTTTACTATAACTATCCGTGTTTAAAACAGTTACTGTATCATCAGCGTATTTCAGTATTTCTATTTCAAGCTGGCCGACACATAAGCCTAAACCCCCACACATGAAGTCGTCAATGTCATCCAAAAACAAAGCGAAAAGTAAAGGAGAAAGCAAACAATCCTGACGAACCCCCATACAACAGTAAAAAAAGTTGACACATTAATATACGACCACCCAGCCTCCTCAGTCATAGCATAAATTTCTTCCAGAGTATTCACAAATTTACAAGGAAACTCCCAATTCCAACAGTTTATTCGTCAATAACTTCCTATCCACCCTGTCAAAGGCAGATCAAAAATCAACGAAGAAAGTATACTTTTTTTTTAAACTCAATTTTATACTTGTTAACGTTTCCCGCTTGGCTGAAGGTGCACCGAGTGTAGCTAACCTCAATCCAATTTAGGATTTGAATCAGTAACTCCAGATAATTTTGAACGTACGTACCCACGTTGAATTCGTGGTTTATTTTATGGTGGTTTGAACCATACCACGATAGCCCAGGCGTAGTAGATATTGGTGTTACATAAAAACTATTATACTATGTATGCAATATTATTTTGTTCCAATTTACGTACCCATCACATTGTAGAGCAAACAAGCCGAGCTTTTGGAAAAAATCCACGTATGGTGCATCCAGGTTGTTATTTGAAGGAATTGAGAGGCGATCCGTTAATTATACGATTATAGCTAGATTATATGAATGAGATAATATCTCAACAGACGAGTTAATTTTATGATTGAATAATTAGCTATAATCTGAACGAAATAAGTATCGACGTGTCCACACTTCCATGACCTGACGTTATCTACATTCTGGGCCGATCTTTATAATTCACAGGGTATTAAATTACGATTATATTTTGTTTCAAGTGGAAATAATAGCATCTCTTTTTCACCTACTCTCTTATCCTTGCCAGTGCACTGGGCCCAGCTAGTCATAAATCCGCCTAACAGATGCCAATAGTGGTCTTTAATATCAGGGCCTGGTAGCAAGTTCTCATGCAGCATCTCCAATTTGTAGATCAGCGTCGGTATGCTACTCCTTCAGTTATTATATCATTATATTGTATCTTGCAATTATTCAGTATGGTGTACACCGTTGTAGAACCTTAAAGGACACAGTGTAATATGGCCACTTACAACGGACACGAGAGTAAATGACAGCACCTACCTTCTATGAATATCATAGCATGCTGTAATTGCATGCTTAGGTGTGATCGCTAATTTTTTCCCTCTCGGGCACGTAGAAATTTGTTTGGTATCACTAAGTATTCAACTGGGACTCCTTTTTTTTCTACCGCCATGAAATATCGCGTGACAAAAATAGGGAAGTACATAAAAAGAGTCGCTAAGTGCATATTGTAGGTCGTAAATCACTTGCCATTGTGATGGTAGAGAGGCGGAAGGAGAATGCTAGCGGACAATAGCTGTATGCTCTCTGCTGTATCTCTGCGTCCGATAACTCTTTAATACGAGTACATTTGTACAGCACCTACCATTTCTTACCCTCTTCCAAGTATTCTGGGTTAATTTCAGTATATTCATATTTGGTTTGGGGGTTGAATATGTCACGCGCTAACTGTCTTTCAGATGAACAGAAATGACATAATTCTCTCAAGTCCCATCATTTTATTACTGCTGAATGAGCAAACTTTTTTTCTTATTTAAAAACTGTTATTATACGGTTTTTAGGACGCAACCTGGCATTGCACTCAATATCATCGCAATGAAAAGCGGTTTGGTTATAACATTTCATAAGATCTTTTCCCGACTTTACTCTAAATTGAAATAACGTTCGGATAAAGGATTTTCAAGCGGTTCTTCGTGGTTAGTAAGTTTACTACAATTTTACCTTTACAATATTTTTCACAGAATGGCGTGTAGGTACAAACTATGAATGCTGTACAAAGTATGAACTGGGCTCACATTTAATCTGCTACTATTCGAAATCGAGATCCGATATTTTTTAATGAACCCACATGAAGCTCTCTTTATGTATGAAACAATTCAAAATTGATTTTATTGTTCATTTTTATGAGGTTATATTTAATGAGGCTGCTATTTGTGTTGTTATGATTATGGCCTATCTCACCACTCCCCTGCTTTTCACTAGTTCTGTTGCTGCCTGGCAAAAACACTAATCAATAATATTGGAGTTATACCTAGGTATTTAGTTCTTCCTATGGGGTCCAGTAAAATAGTCAAGAAGTATCTGTTTTCACTTATTTCACTCATGTTTATCCAATGGGTAGTTGAGATAGGCCATAATAAGTCAATAATGGCCTACCTCACCACGCAATCTAACATTATTAAGGCCATTACCGTTCTTAAGTGACGATATGGCTATAATTACACGAATGGTTACTGAACCACATTTTATTTAGATTAGGGTATTGAAGGGGATGCTTGTGGCGTCAGCCTTGTGATCTGGAATTCATTTTTATGAGTGTGTACCCCTGGAGAGCACCTAGGCTGATGGCATCCTCCCAGAACATTATACTAATTGGGCTTGATGACAGATGATACGTTTGTAAAAAAAACAACAACCTAGTATAAACGTGTATAACCGCATCCGGTCGAAAATCAAACACCTCCAATCCTGTCCCTGCGGATTAAGGTTAACGAACGTTATCGAAGTAAATGGGAAGACAACTCGCGGGATATTCCAAGTCAATCAACTTCAGGCGTTTAACCCGTTTCAACACTTCCAGCCTCGGATGATCCTGAACATTGAGTAGTTAACCATGAGGGGCTGAATAGCAATTAACCGAGCTTTTGGTACAAAAGCCCCGTCAGTCAGTTAGATGAGAGCGATGTCTCTAATTTACATCGCTTAATAGGTCCGACCCTCTCGTCCGATTGCGTCGCGAAACGCTGACGGATGCGATAGGCCTATAGGCGTATACGCGCGCAGACATCGCAGTCTAGTCAACATGTAAATCCGCCCTCTTGAGCGTCTCGCTGGTTTTCGCTTTGTTTCCGGGGAGACCTTATGAATTTCGCACCTTTGGTAATCAGAAGGTGAAGTTAAGGTGTTTGAAATTCAATGGATTGGATGGGGGTAGAATCAGTTTGATGGAGATGCGCGTAAATGTAAATTCTGTACAGCGCCTCCCACGTTGGAATGAACAATTACCACAATTTACTAAAAGGGGCTGAGTGGAACAGTGCGGTTTTTATTTGTAATTTTTGAGATATAAGTCCAATCTTCCTAGTAGTACTAATTAATTTTGAGTTAGTGAATCACAATAAAATCCCACTACATCACTATACAAATATTCACTCTTTACTACTCACCACTGTTCTGCCGTGTTAAGTAATGAAAAACGCCTTCACTCCAAAATCGTCGAAAATGGGGTTTTGACGTACCCCTCCCTAATTCAACCTCGCCATTCTAATGGAGTCGAAATTTCAAAATTCGACTTGGAAGGCGTTGAAATGAATAAGGGTGAGATCTCAAATAAGCTTGATGTTGTGGAAAGAAACACCTCAACGCTTCGTTTGAAACACCTTAACTAGCATGCTTTGATGTTATTTGTTCAGGAAAAAAGCCTCAACTCGCTGAAAACTGAGTTGAGGCGTTTCACCATAACATCTTTGGCTTCCAATGGCGCCTAGGAGGCGTTTTACGTAGGCAATAATGAAAGCGTATAAGCGTACAAGGATTTTACATCCTACAAAAAAGCCACCCCCTATCTGTGAAGGTACAACGCCTTGGCTAGATATCAGGTGTTTTTATTTAACAAAATTCGAAACCCAGCCAGCATCGCCTCAAATGGTGTAAATCGAAAGGAAAAACTGTTAGGTATTAAATACCATTATCCATAAAATTTTGATTAATCCTTCACACCCATCGATATAATTGAACATCAAACAAAAAAGAAGTTTTCACTGGCAAAGTTGGAAGCTGATTTCTGAAATATCAATTATTTAGAGTTGAGGCGTTTTTCCTTAACAGGGCAGTGTTAAGCTCCTAACATTCATGTACGTAATTAATGTACTGCGTGTACATATACCCAACGCAATACCTCAGTTGTACGTTGCTTGCTTACGCACGAAGCGTGTGGTAGAAAAACAAGTACCAGTAACGCCAGCTCTGTAAATATTACACATCAACCAACCTACTTCACTTTGGGGAGTCAAGTTTGACGTCTACATATAGAACGTGTAAGTAGTTTAAGCTCAGGTAATTCCCACTCGCTGTTGGATTTCCGAGGAGTTGAATATTTTAATGAGAACGGCGTGTTCCTGATACCCAGCAAGAAACTGTTGTAGTTATTCTGTTTCCAAGTTGCTACGTCTTCCTTATTATTTTTCGAAACGCCAGCTTAGGAGATTTAATTGCTTAGGACGAGGAACGATGAATTGCACCACCTCGGTTCCCTTTCAACATAAGCCATAAATAATGTGCTGAGCAGTTATACATCGTAAAAGTAGATAATATTATTATTGACATTATATGTCTTTACTCTGGCACATAACTCGAAAAACTTTACACAAAAGCGTTACACGAAATCGTCACGAAAATTTCTGATGATTTTCGCTTACAACCGATTCGTTGCTACGGAACTTTATCTTCGCCAGTTATCATCGTACAAAAATCGTTCACCACTCGTTGGATGAATTGCATTACATTGCACCATCGTTGCATTACATCTTCACGTTGAAAAATCCTTCATCTTGTCGCTAATTTCCTTTGTTATGTAGATATATTTATTATAATATTATGTAGGTTCATTTTCCATTATGCAGGTACGTAGGTATTTATAACAATATGTATAATCTTCAAAGAGTAAATAGGTATTATGTGACATTGTTACTAGTTTCTATCCTCGACCGACATTTACTCACTCATTCAGTTTCATTTCATGGGCGTTTCGTTGCTATTGTGTTCGTTGTCAAATATAGCTGTGTAGCTGTAACGGTGTCCCACCTTATTAATAATGTAGTTTCAACGGAACTTGGAAATTATACTCTTGAGCTGTTACGTGCAATTACTATTTTATTGTTTCAAGTTATTTTTAATCACCTTGTGAGACCAGCCATTTACTACTCTGTTACAATTTTAAAATACTGGTATTTGAATGAGTCATCAAGGTACCAATATAATAGGTTGAAACGATTTGATCAGGTTTTGGATGTTTAATTGCTAGTGACGCATAATAATGAATAATCCATTAAATAATGTGTTAAACACATTTCGATCGAATATAATGCGATTAAATTTTGAACCCATGCATATCCATAAAATATCATACAATGATTCAATCACCAACTTGCCGGTTCAACAGTATTTTACATGCTGAGAATGCTTTTCAAATCCGACTAAATGTCTGTTGTTTAAGGCCCAGACAAGTCTTTGTCATTGTGATTGAGATCGCCAGATGTGAAGAAATTCACCATAACAATGGATCAAGGATTAGTTCCTGACTTGAAGCTATTGATCTCAAGTTATCTTTTATCCAAATGGTAAACAAACACGCCAATCAAATTGACGAACGCACAACACATGATAAACAGACGCTGCCGCTCGGTCAGTCCCTCAAATAAGACTCCGACCAAAAGAGTTTGCCGCAATCATTTGGAGTACTTTACTGGGAAAAATGAACTTTAATTGAAATTAAAAGCTATTTCGCGAATGTTTTGTCCAAGGTGTATCTATCAGCGCTGTATAACATCCTGTCCATACGTTAATCGTATTCTCTTCATACCTGTGGTAAAATGTGTGTACACCACAAAAACTATAGTTCCCTAGAGCTTTACGAGGCTGCATGTCAGATGACGTCTGAAGGGAAGCTCTCTCGTCCGATCACTCTCCCATGACTGCACCGAGGTATATTCGTACTCGTATGTATACCTGTTTTGTATCTGTTCTACCCAAGAGTCTCTTCACTCCCATTCTGACATTTATTTCCCACTCAGTAAATTGAAATTCGACAGCTGCCTTAAGTTGTGTTACACCTGACTGTCTCTTACGTGTCATGTTGTTTCCTTCAAAATTTACTCATGTACTCGTATATTAAATTTAATAAAAACCCATTACGTCTGCCTTTACGTAGTCATACCAAACAACCACTATATACCAAATAAACCTCTGTTATTGTAATCAAACCTGATCTCTATAAACCTAAACACTTATCTTGATGAAACTGGCATACTATTAGAAACGGGGTTTTTCAAGGTTTCTCCATTATTGCTTATGATTTTTACTGAATCATTGTAACTTATCTAAATCATTGTTACATTTATCTAAAATACACAGGTGTTATCCCAATGCCAACCTTTCAGGAACCCTTAAGTACATTGGCCCAAGGTTTTGAACAACCGGGCCTATCTCAAAATCCTCAAAAATGTGTGCTACCTTTCACAACCAGAAGATAAACACTTTGAAACGTCTGTCTACACATAAATCCAAAGCGTGTAACACCAAGTACCACGGCACAATTCATAAGTAAGTGGTTAGGTTCAAGACTAATATTTAAGTAACACCAACAAACAACATTGAGAACCACCCCAATTGTCCACTGTCGATGATGCCTTGAACGGGGAAAAGACGCCTGAAATGACGTCATTAATGATAATCTCCGGAAGAACAGAGAACTGATCGACACACTTCACAGATTTGAGACGTCCATATTCTTCCCCTTCTGCACCCCTATTGTCAATTGTTAGTTATCGTTAATCGAGATAAACCGACAAAGGATTATCACTAAACAACTTTTCAGCACTGAACGCACTGTAAACTCTAGGAATATCAGTTGAAATTACAACTCGTGTTGCTAAGTTTATTCAGACACGTCCAAAAACAGTAATGGTTTTGAGATTGGATTTCATCCGCAATCAAAAAACGCTCTGAAAATAAAACTTATTAACGATTTTATCATGAAGGCGAAATTCTTGGTAATCTTAATTGCAATAAAGTTTTTATTGAACAATTAAAGTCGTCCAACCAGCATCATTACTCACCAGTAGTCATTCAACAGTAATAATGATTATTATTACTGTTTCAAAGTAGCTCGTACCCCTTTGTCACTGTTGCCATGACAACTCCTAACCTCATTCGATATTAAATTTTATGTTGTGACCCTGCAGAATGAATATGGTCAGGCAAAGCACAGAACTATTAATCAAGCTTCGGAGTTTAAATATTGGCATACAATAGGACTCAAGTTCCATAAATACAGGGGGAGCCTGATCTTGTAAATATAAGAGTGGAGAACGAAGCAGACGTATAGCTAAAATAAGTCATATTCTAGTTCTATGATAATATCAATAAGTAATTATATCAACCAGAATATGACTTATTTTAGCTAATACATCTGCTTCGTTATCCCCTCTTATATTTACACGATCTTATATTATACATGACCTCGCATTCAATTACTCATAATACTCGTATATGTATTACACATAATACACATATTATGTGATATTGATGAACAAATTGCTTGGTAAAGGCCAAACGATTATAATTTGGTATGTATTTATAAGATTCGATAATATCCATATTATGGAATTTACACCACGAAGTTCATCCATTTCTGACGGTCTAAACTTTTGTTTAGTTGCACCAAATCCAATAGTTAAAAGCCTTCGCACGGGTCATGGAACGAGGTAAGTCGCACTTAAGTCTAGGCAACCCATTTCAAACGAAAACCCGAGTTATTTAAATGTTATTTATTTTCACTAACCCATGAAAACACTAAATAATATACACGGTTAGACGAGTTAAGTTGACAGACCATCGTCAGCACGAATGAGCTCCCCTCGCACGAGCTCCCCTCGCACGTTTGCAACTCCCAACTATTCGGTGACAATCCAGTCCAATTTGAAGAAGTTCCAAAGTGTGATCCAGAGGAAGATTTTTTGGTGGTAACTGTTCTAGGCTACTTGGTGGATCAAAACTATACACTTGGAACCCTGGATGCACAAATTTCAGTCTGATAACTCTGGTAGTAAAATCTTGGGAAAAAGGGACCTGTTAGAAATGGTAATGGCCCTTTTTCCATTGCTGCCTTCATTCTAAGGGTGTACGATGTAGGTGGCAGCAATGACAATATATGGGCTGTAGATGGTCCAAATATGATGTGAGAATATAGTAGATGTAATGGCAGAATTTGATAAATAGATAGGAACAATAACCGATAGAAAAAAATGGGTAGATAAATAGATACAAATTTAAACATGCTTTATCACAAATTTATAGTGTCTATGTTACACGGAGGAATCACAAGAGAAGGTATAGATAACGATAGAGACGATGGAATAAGGCAATGTAACGATACTAAACACTGACAGCATGATAAATAGCGACAAGCTATGGTTTTATGATGTTTGGATATTATTTAATCGATAAAATTGTTCACCTCGATCGCCTCGCCTTATATTATAATAACCTCAACCCATGACCGCTTATTCTTATTCTTAGAGAATCGTATAAGTTCATCTTCTCAATGGTAGAGATCGCGCTCTAAGATGAATGTCAAGTTCTGAACTACATAGACCACTGCATTACTTCCTGCTGGAAGTATGCCAACAAAATCATTCCATTTTCGGATTTATTGAGGGAGAATCGCTAAGTACCCTTTAACCACTTCATGACCACTAAAATTTAGTGGTAACTATATTTATCTAAATAGTTACTAAATATAGTTACCTCTTAGTATACGAGTATATAACTATATTTAGTGGTAACTATTTAATAGTTGCATATATATAACTATTGTTAGATTCCTATTGTTATGCAACTATATATTGTTGTATAATTTATATATATAATGAGGGACTATATATTATGTTTACTAGAATTTGAGTTGATGCTTCAAAACACGTCCTCTGAGTTAGTGTGACATTTTTTAGATCGCGGGAAAATATGCAAACATCGGAACCTAGAAAACGTTTTAGTGACAATAAAGATTGATGGGGGCACTCTGTAGCGAGAGGGGGAAAACGTTTCTAGGTATATTATGCTCTCAGTGAAATATAATCCTTAATGGACAAGGTTCGTTCATTTGCGGGAGTAGATGTTTCCTGCGCATTTCACCATAAATACTCTGATTTCGTTAATTTCCTCGTATTGATAAATTCGGAAAACTGTTTCGTCCCGTGGGCATAGCTTAAAAGAAATATTATAATTGGTTCCAGGTTATTACAAGAATAATTGCACAGAGTCATTCTGTAATTCCGATGGGGATAGCTAAATTTCCGTGTATACGTTTACCATCCGTGCGAACCTACGTATTTCCTATATTTTGTTAGGATGATCATTTCTTTTAGTACAATAATAATGGAAAGATAGATTATAATAATGGCTTTTTAAATGTATCAATCTCTATCTATACACTGCTATTTTATTAGAGAGTTTGCTAACTCGTTCCTTGTCTGGGTTAATGGAATAGAAACCAAATTCCGACCTCCCACTATCGTTAGTTTATTCACAGTATAACCCACAGGTAATTACACTGGCAAGTTCCCAGACCGATTACTGATAATTTTTCTGTATTTACATGGTAGCTAGAAGAGACAAAATAGTTTATCGTTTCTCTCTCTGAATAATAGTAGATCACAGAAATCCTTTCAATTTTTACTCTGGAAGGTAATTTGATAAAGTTCTCAAAAAACACTACATTTTCCTGAGCTTACTGGCTCGGAGCTGACTCATTTGTCTGGCTCTTACTTCCATTCTTCGAATAAGGAAATGCGATTTCTCTTATCTTTCTCATTTAGCTTCTTCCCCATTTCATTCCTTATTTATCATACAGCTTAACATCATTTGTTTAGGGCTACATTTTAAAATAGAGAAAACATCACGAAAATAATATTCTTGCGGCCATAAATTATTATTAATATTGTCTTGTTTGAGTGAGATGGTCACGGATATGTTTGCATAAAAGAGCCGTGCTGTAGGTATATGGTTTGGTCAACCATATTATAATTTCACCAAATTCGATCTTGACAAGCCCGAAATTCTATACGTTGTTTTTCCAAATTGGTGTGAATGGTGACGTATCAAAATTAACCTAATGATGCAGTTAGGGAAGTTGAATTTTTAGATAACTGCATCAACTACTAATAATTTTCGAAGACTATAAATACCTATATAATTTATGGTACATATTAAAATACATAGTGTTGCTCCTTTGAAAGCAATCTGATTTATTGAAATTAGGTAATGGAAATAGGCTAGTGATAACCGTATCTGTATGTGGGACTACACTGCCAGGATATATGTCCGGTGAACTTGCCGCCAAAAGTGACGCAGTAGCATTTTTGCTTCTTTACTGGTTTAGCGAGCCCGTTTCCCAAACACACTGAAACCAAAATGTAGGGGTAAATAGTTTCATTTACAAAAACGTATCTTACATTTGTCAATCACCTATTATTGTCAAATCTCCTATTATTGTCAAATCTCCAACATCAGCCTCTCTCAATTTACAGTCGCATATTGGATGTTACGACGCCTTTCTTTCGCAATCGTATCGAGCCAACTAACTGCAATCGGGAAGCAATGGCACCTACCTGTCGGCGAGTAATCAAAAACGTAGAAAAGAAACGTTGCCGTTGGGAGTGTCCAGCCGCCAGTGGTTTGGGTTCATGATGGTACAACCCCAGACCCCTGATTATTACAGTTTAGATGAATGATCAAAGCAAGGGAACGTGGAACATGAACAACCCCACACCCGGACACGTGTGAAACTTTGAAGGACTGGTAAGGTCCTGTTTCAAGCCCTGGAGAGAGGTAGGAAGAGGAAAGAGGAAGGGGCGTGGCCAAAGAGGGGGACCGTGTGGAGGTAGCTGACGAGTCATGGGACGGGACAGGACGACCACGCTCTTCCAAACCGATTCAAGCCGGTGAAAATATGTTCCATGCTGTTCTAAAATACTGTTCTAAAAACATTCATCACTCAACAATGGCTGATGATTTGAATAATACCCTATCCAGGCTTTTCACGCCCTATCCAGGGATTCATAAGCATCCTTGATTATATAAGCCGATGGAAAATTTGATCTGTAGGTACCTACTACAAAAAACGTTATAAACCAGGACTCAGACGTCAGGGGATTCGAGTAGTGCTAATCACAATCAAGTGAATTATCTCGCTTTGATGTCAGCGTAATGTTAATCTACCATTCATTCAACTGGGTAGAATATTCATCCTAAGACAATCTGGGTAAGTCACAAATGGTTTACCTACGTAAATCCACTCACCTCTGTCGTCGAGAACAGCCGTATTTGACCAGTCTTTGATGCAATTCACTGTCAGAGACAAACAGAATACAATCAATACTGATAACAAGGCCGATCTCATTGTGGAGCTGAATTGATACTAGAACAGTTTCATGCCGTCTGTTCAGTTCAATGGGTCATCAATGACCCTCGTTCCGTTCCGCGATGGTGGCTTTACTTCGGCGTTTTTTCGATTTGAGATGATGTCTGTAGTAAAAAAAAGCCCTCTCACTGTTCATTTTTGAACTAGGTATGTAATTTCAGCAGGATAGTAACAACACCGAAAAGCGAAGTTTAGTATAATGAATACCACACTTCCAGCGTTGTTACTCGTAGTTTTAAATTGTTTATGGCCTCAGGCCTAGGAGTTGCCATTTCGATTGAACAATAGCGGGGGTAATAATAATGAAGGTATGTCAGTTTTTTTTCAATAGGTCGATTTATTATTGTTCCGGGTTTTTCTTCTCATTACCACTATTGACGTGGGTTTACATTAATTCCTCAGTGAATTTTTACTTCTCATTATCACTAACTATCAAATGACGAGCATGCTAATACGGTTATTTCTTGGTAATAGGTTATCGAGTAACAGCGACCGTCTGGTAATAGGTTGAGGTATTAGGTTATTTTGGTGATAGGTTACCGGCGATTCGGGAATTCCAGCCAGATTTTCAGGCTCACAACAGATCTTGATTCATTTTGAATTCTCATCATTAGCTCCTATGACAACTTTATGTTATATGTAGGAATTATTCCTACATGCTGATGCATGTTTCTGATTGAAGTAAGTGCAACAAGGAAAACATAGGTGCCTACACAAAAAAAAAGCTTGAAAACATACTTACTTATTCAAATCGCACCGAAAAAATTAGGTAGGTACCTTCTTATTGAAACAGACATACAAATTACTCGGAAGAATTGAGTTTTCTTTTTTAGTTTTAGAATGGCTAGTATTTTAATGAATATTATGTGGCTAACTCTGTTTGATAATAATTATTGGACTCTTAGTGTGGGAAAAAGGGATCTTAAATTTAAAATGCACAACTAAGTGAGTATGCGTGTATAATCCTACAAGTATTAAAAGTTAAGCGCAGTAAACATATAGGCATCACAGTCTTACTGCGGTTTGCCATCCTGGCGCTTCCCTTCACCACAAGAGCTGGTTGGTAACTAACTCAATACTCACTCAAATAACTTGTCGACAGTTATGATTGCACACCTTGCACGCATCCTTTTTCCGTAACCTTTTACCCGTTATTAGGCCCCAGCCAACCTATTGCCAGATAGTAAGTGGTTATCACGGAATCCCAGAGTGCCGGAATCCCAAGGGAGCGGGACGGGTATTCGGCCGGCGGCAAGGAGGCCCTCAAAGGCCTTTCCCCCAAGTTCTCAAAACAGTTATTCCAGTAATAGGGGGTTTCTGGTAATATGTTATCTGGTATTAGGTTATTTGAAGCGGTTACGTCAAATATTTCCTACCCCTAGAGTTACGACGGGGCTTTTCAAAGCTCTTGAGTAGAGCAGAAGATCACGATTTCATGTATGAAGGCATTGTCAAAGGGACAAGTGAGAGATAAATATTTTGTATTTTGTAGTAAGGCTGCTATGACTGTTGATCAAGAAGTGACTGATTACTATTTCGAGGTACCGCTATCGAGGTGACGGTTATGCAGGCGGCAAATTGGGTGGAATTAAACCACTTTATGGACTTTAAAAAACCGAATGTATTATCCTTGCATGACATTTGACCGAAAACGAATTGGAAGACTTGCTGAAGTTGTTCAAGATAAATGGACAGGAAAAAGTGTTTAAGCTGCAGCTCTTTCGGGTTAGGTCCTCAGGTAATGCTAGGGTAAGCCAACGCAAGCAAAATCCATGATCCTTCAATTTGGTGTAGGTCAGAACGATGATTAATAGTCAGTATCTTTTTATATGATCAATCTCAAGATGCACTTTATTCATCAATAGATTGGATCAACAGCACACGTAACCTATAGACAAATCTTCAAGACCTGCATCAGCTTGATACGCCACTCGTCCAACCATGTTGTCTAATGAGTGGAATTATTCACCTTATACCTAATGAACCCGAGGCGAGTGCTCGCGTTCTTGAAATGAAGTGAGTGCTTTTGAAGGTATACGAGAGTAATGAGACTAACCTTTTCACCATGATTAATTCTGACTGTATCCAATGATCTTCATCTACCTTGAAACCTGAAGAACACAGTAAATCAGTTTCTCTATATTACAGATATTTGAATCGGTTTTATGCTATTACACCTGAGAAATCCACTCGGGAGAAAATATAGAGAAAACTCAACCATTCCTCCTTGGTTTTTGTTTTAACAAAGGATTTTTTTCTCTCAAATATCCGAGCCGAGCATTCCGTTGATCTCCCTCCAAAGTTCGAACATAAGAAAAACTTTCTTAGTGAGTTTCAGAGAGGCTTCAAAAACTTTTCATGACAGTGACTGAGTTAGGGTTTGACGAATGCTGTAGGGAAGGGTTCCGTCAGAAGTTCGTTTTATTAACCCCTAATCAACAGACTGTTTCCAACAACCTGTGAATTATTGTAATCAATTGATGGATTATTGAAATTATCTTTTTTAGATTCCTATCCATTTCATTTTGGAATATTCCACAGATAAAAATGTAGTTTTGGTCTATGTGAGATGAATTTCGCTTCTTCTGTCACTTCCATATCGGCCAAAATACCTGGTTATGTTGGGCAAATGGAGAAAAAAACGGTTTAAACAAAACGCTTTTTTTCGTTAAAGGGGGAAAATCTTGAAACGTAAACCAAAAAATTTCTAGAGGGGGGGTTAAACAATTTTTTTCTTTGGTCGATTCCAATGGTTCATTATCGAAGTTAATAAACCAAAAAGTTACAAGAACAACCAGCCTGGAGCGTTCCAGCCTTCAGAATTTGATCAAGAGAGTCAAAGAGCCAGTAAAACTTCCCAAGTCCAACCACAACTAAACGATATCAGGTTTTATAGATTGAAATACTCGTAGGTCTTCCTTCGGAAACGACTGATGAACTAGTGTAACGAGTACAGATCCTTACTAAGCGTATGCATATAAATTGAATGTAAAGATAAATATGGATACATACATGTATCAGAAGCAGGAACTAATTCCAACTTTCCAAGGTGAATTTCTTCTTCGTGTATTTTTTGGTTCTGAAATAAATGGGGATGTATGTTAGTTTTAAAAACTGGAATAATTACTATTAATTGATGTTGACTTGGAACTCAATGTTTACATGTCTCCTTCTCCGTCGGAGAACATACGAGTAGTATGTTCTGAATATTATTCAGAGTACCTGCTGAACTCATCCTTGCAAGTTGAGAAATTGACAGTAGCACATGGTCAGTACCACTGACATACAGGTATCGCTATTCTAGAACCAGATATGAAATGTATTTAATATACGCTATTGAAGCTGGAATTACCGCGGCTGCTTACACCAGACTTGTCCTTCAATGGATCCTTGTTAAAGGATTTAATGTGTACCCATTCCAATTACGGGGCCTTATAAGAGTTCCGTATCGTTGTTTTTTATCACAACCAGATTGAGAACCGGGTACGGAAACAGCAATTCTCGCAATCGCCTTTTTAACATCCAAATCCATGGAACAGGTTGTCCTGGAATGTCCTCAATACGTAAATGACCGCCGCACCTTTCTGGCAAGAGACTTGGAGTCACCGTTTAATTTGGATACCCTCGTCGCGCAAGGAATCACAACTATGTATGAACTAATCAATGAGTTTCTTTCAAAAATAGAATTAGGATTACCTCAGTTATCCAAAGACAGTCATGTTTACGTTTTGGATCATGAAATGTATGTGATTCTGAACTGTAGGGTTAGAAATATTTTTCCAGTTCTCCGCTTATTTCCCCTCCTCAACTGGCCGTCAAGAAGACTCCAACGTTTTTCAAACGAAAACAAATTCACAAATCAAACGTTCATACATTCTAAAATAGCTTTTGGCATCGACTAGCATGTCCTACTCACCTATCCTTGCCTAAAATGATTGGTTTGTGACACACCATCAGTGACGTTTTTCTTTCTGCCTCTCATATATCGTCATCTCGCCGTTCACCTGGAGCCTTGACCTTTTGGAACCATTCCAGATGAGCCGGAAAAGTCAGGAGTGTTTTTTTGCTCCTTTCTTTTTATTCATCGAGTAGTTTTCTCCCTCCCTTTTCCGAGCCACCGGAGAAGATTTTTTTCTTCTTGTGCCTCCTCTTCGTCTTGGGAATCTCAAAGTTGTGTTTCGAGGAAAACCGCGAGAGACCACGTGCCAAATGTTACACCCTCATCTTCAGTATTCGCTACTCCGTTGGAGGTAGTACAACTTTTCAGGTCAAGAAGCGGGGAGGAGGAAATCTCTATCTGGATTATTATCTTCCAGGTTTACTGGAGGTCAGTGGTGTAATAAAAAGAAGTCTATACCACTCAAGGGTTATCTTGAGTAAAGTGAATATCTTCTGTGTTTTATTGAAAGAACAACCGAAAGTAGATCGTGCGTCTACCTATACCCGTTATAGACGTGGGCAAGTCGTAGTTCATGTACCATTATTAGCTTGATCACCGAAATATCATAGGATAGCAATAGTTAATGAACTTATGTTGGCAAAAATGAGGAAGGTGTTGCAGATGCAGAAATAATGTGAATCGCGTTTTATTTTTATGTAAAAAGATAATACTTGTTGCCTTTAATACAGTGACAATGAGTTGTGAAAAAAGTTAACAATCTACTTTTTACTGCATTTTTCTTCAGTAGAACTATGGAAAACACTGCGTTTACAAAAAATAAATTAATTAATAAATTTAAAAAACCAACAACAAGTCCATGATAAAGCAATGTCTGATTGGGTGTATAATATGCTCTCTATTTTCGGGTTAAATGAGAAAATGTTTTAGGACAATAATATAATATATTATATTATACTGACACTTATTTCGTCGAAGAAGCCTTTTCCTGCATTGCAATAAAGGCCAAACCTAGCTAGAAAGAAGGATCAAGCGATTTCGCATAAGTATCCGTTCCTAACTCATTTTGCCAAAAATGAGTTAGACCTTGTGGGATCTTGAGGGACGATTTACTGAAAACCAACTATGGATGAAGTGAGCAATTTCATGTGCCTTTTTCAATATGTTCGTCATGATTTGACAATCACTTCACGTAATACTTGAAAGTAGCAAAGTTTAATTATTTACTAGCTCTGTTCGTGGATAGATATGATCGTAATTCGGAATTGAAGGTGTCTATTTGAATTTGATTCAAGGTGTACGAGTATATTAGTTGGTTAAAACTTGTCCATCCCATCAACCCCCAGAACAGCTCGGTTGTGCGGGTCGTTGCCTATCCTGAAAAAGTTTCAGTCATGCAACCAGCGTATTCATACGCTATTTCAAGCGCATTCAAGTCAAGCGTATTCAAGCTAATTCAAGTCAAGCGTATTAAGCTAATTTCCCGAAGAAATATTTATCAATGCAAACTAGATAACAAACCAATCTACCGAACATCTATCCCTTTGAAGTGTATCAGTCCATTCACTAAATCGAAGGTTTAAGCGTGAAACTGTAAACAACGTCTATTTAGATAACTGAAAAGCCAAATATTCTAATCATATCCCTAATATCTATCTTCCCAATTACACACATAGAAGGAATACGTTGTGCAGTTATGGTGAGCAGTGGAAAGGACTAGGTATATTTCAGCCCCCACTATAACGAAGGATTAAACCCAGTTTTCGAAGACAACAGCTTTTAATCAAGGGTTTCGCGCCCTCAATGGCCTGCTGAATTTGAAGTTGTTGGTACTTTTTCACAATTCCTTTTGTTGCCGATTATTAACTGTGGAATTACGTTTCACGAAGAACCAGTGCAAGTATTAAGTCAACCTTAAGACCAACCGTCGAGTTCATGAAGGCCTGAAAAGCTATTTTCCCTTAACAATTTCAACATCTTAAAAGCTGTCTATTCCACAAACATTCGTCTTGTTAATATGTTATTCTTGTATTCGACGATGTCTGACAGTACTTTTTTTTTTCTGATTGTAGATACATGGCGATTATGTACCCTCTCAAGCCGAGGATGGGGCGGCGTATGACGCTCTGTGTCGCCATCAGCATTTGGATAATGGGAACCGCCATTTCTCTGCCGAACCTCCTGTTTTTTACCACATTCGTCCAGGATTTCCCCAACGGCGATACGCGAGTCATCTGCTATGCAGAGTGGCCGGACGGACCCTCGACGGCAAGCGATCAAGAGCACATGTAAGAACCCATTGTACTTTTGTAATGGCTGTTTTGATACGATTCTATTCCAAAATGAACCGTCGAATGTTGGAGGTAAGTACTTTCTCCCGCACAGACGATCCCATTCCTCCATTCTACTCCTTTTGAGGATACTAGTCATGCATCATCACAACCTCCTCCAGAAGAGTGACCTCACACAACAGAGGAATTCTAAATCAATTAGTCCAAGTCGGAAAATTCATGAACTCTTCCGGGGACAATAGAACATTTAGAAATCAATAATAAGTAACTATTTGTCCTAATAATAATTATTATAATACATAATTATTATCAGAACGCATTATCCTAATTCTGGAAACGAAAAACAGTTTTCAGTTCCATTCTCAACCGTCCTTCTCGATTTGAGATGAAGCCCTCATCCATTCACATCGAAACGGTCCAGCAGTTAAAATACTTCTAGAAGGAAATTAGTGGAGTTTTGGGTTAAAACTTGCTATTTCGTTTGAATTGATTACTCCCATAAAATACGGACGATTTGCCCAAGAGCATCACGTAAGCTCGAAGCGGTTTATATTAATTAGATCTCGTTGGTCGCTCAACTTGATTGGGACACGTTTTCGTGATTAAAACATAATATCATCGGAAAATTTCATTTTAATGGGGTTATATCCATTATTGAATGAAGCCATAGTATGGATGAAATTAATTTTCTGGTCGGCCCGATAATTCATTATATGATGGCATAATCCGTGAGTTTGTAATGAAAAAATCCACAGTGACAGGTCAATTTGAATGGCGAGAATTGCCTTTCGCTTTCGGTAGCTCGACTGAGAAATTTACTCAAGCTTGAGCTGACCCTCCCGGACAACGCGGGGTAATCTGCAGGTAATCCAGTCTATTTCTCTTCAGAAAGAGTCCACCCAGAAAAAGTCCACCCAAGCAATCATTAAGGGCCGTGCGTCGTGCGGGGGTTTCATAAATATCGAACGGGAGCTGGAGCGTGAACTATTTCTGATCACACGGGAATTGAATTGACTATGATTGCTTGGGAATAGCCATTTATTTTCGAAATCGATTGAGTACATAACACTTGCTTTACACTTGGTTGGTGTTGAGTGTAGAGTAAGTGCTGTAAAACGAAGATGTTCGGAATGAAAAGACTTTGATTAAATCAAAGTCTTTCAACTTCGGATGTGTTCTTGAAAAGTAAGTTTAATTATTCCTCGACATTGTACTGGAATACTTAAACATCCAATTCTGCGATTTGGTATGAGTTTACAAAAGGAGTTTGTAGGAAATTCAATTCTGAAATGAGTACATGGTTGTTTAGTTTGAGGATGTAGTCACGCTAAATTTTAAAGAAAATCTTCAAAATGTAAGAGGGCGTAATCGAGTTTGGTATATGCTTCGTTTAAGCCTGAAGATCAAAACATCAATCCAAACAAAGATGAAGAACCGTTGTATAATACTTCGAAGCTCACTGATGAAATGCCTAGATTAATTGCAATTCCACTTGTTGATTGGGCGTAACCGACTATTGACAGTCTTCAATCCTTCAAACTCAATATTGTTGATCACAGTAAGTATGATTTCCATAAACTAATTCAATATATCAGGAACCACCCGGTGCAGCAATCGAGGCTCAAGGAAAAAAACACCTTATTATTGCGGAAACCATAATATCTTAGGACGGCTTTCTCTTTCCTCTTCAGTATTTCCAGATGGAAAATCGAACAAATATTAAAAAGTTCCGATTGAATGATCGCGATTTATGGCGGGGGGAGGGAGGTGAAATCCAATTGGTGATTCTCAAGAGTGAGCGCAGAAGTTTATTATGATTCTGCGTTTCTTCCGTCTCTCTAAATATTATTTTGATTGATCTATAAACTCCGATTTTGAAGTTGAAACAGTTTATCCCATAGCATCTCGGATTATTTCGGAATTGCTTCTTTGCTTCTAACTAAAAGAACTGCCGGGTGTCCTGAATACGCTATAAAATTTGGAAATAAGTAACGAGTAAAGTTCCACATAGAAATTGCTGATGATAGCTGAATTCTTAATAGTACCTAGAGATGTCTCAAATTCGAGTTGATATCTCACATCAATTTACCACTATTTCGAACCAAAATATACGAGTACATAATATTATTATGATTTTGGCTATTATTAGTTTATGATTATCCTGAATAAAAATAATATTATCCTTGTATCCTTCACATACACATTATTATTCACAGGTATAATATATAGTATAATAGATATAATATAATAGGAATAATATATAGTTAAGCGCGTGGCAAGGATTTCGAAATTAAGGAAGTAATATCAGATATCACAGGTATATGTGAATCCTTGCCACGCGCCTAACTCCGGTCTACTCATCCGAATTTGATTAAATTCATAGAATTCATGATATATATCGGCTGATTCCTAGATGGTTCATAGGTATTCGATTCAGTTCTTAATAAAATAAATGGAATTAGACTTTGATCAATCCCTGTTGCTAAATGTTGACCCTTCTACCTGTTCCGCTTTATATGTTAAGTATCGTCAGAAGGTCGGCATAACTACGCAGGTGGTTAAGCCATTGATGGACGGCCCTGGGAAACTTGATATAGGCAATAAACTGAATTGATCGAGAGAATTTCGCCTCGGAATTGGCCGCACAAGGGGGAAAGGGCTACGTCAAGCGTTACACAAGCGTTACACCTCCCCTTTTAATATACATCATCGACAAAGCCAAAGCAGTGAATAGGAAGAGGGACCTTTATTAGTTCATTACTTAATGTAGCAGTTTTAAACATCAATGTGGGGTCTAAAAATTAACAATTATGTTTTAAAGAAAAAAAAGTAAATAAATAAACCGGCGACGGCATGAGAGCATTAGGTAAGTGCTGTAATAACCACAAATACCGAATTTAGTGCTGAGGAGTTTGATGAGCTGCCTGTTAACCAACTTGAAAACATACTGCAACTGGAATATTTAATTTCCAACTTGGAGGGAGGACCAATCAGTTCTTCAGAAGACCTTCAAAGTAAGCCTTCCAAGCTTCGATCTCATACAGGCTCGATGCAAATTGACTAAGATTAAGATTAAGATGCATATTGATTAAGATTAAGATCTTTATGTCTTAGATGACATAAAGCTCCTTTATGTCAACGTTTTTTTTACTTGAGACACAAAACACACATTTTACAGAGAGAAAATGAGTCATATTCATGTATCTGCGTGTAGTGTCGATACTGAACATTAGTTTACTGATTTGCTTTACAAGTTTACTTATCGTTTCTCAAGGATTTTCTCGCATCCGTGGTATCAACACTCAAAATGATGTGAGGTTTCGTTTTGGAGAGCTGTGATTTAAGTAGTGCAATAACATTATAGGTCGGCACTGCAGTTACAGTTTCTTTAAAATAACTGAAAAACGGCTATTTACGTTAGTATTAAAAGATTTTCATCTTATATCTCTTCATCTCTTAAAATTATCTTATTTTTAATTTTAATAAATATTATTTTTTATCTCTTTTGGCTCACTCACTCTAACTTGATTGGGGAATGGCATTGCACCGAAACAAACAGCTGATGTTGGGAACGACTGCAGTTAAGACCTCTTGCAATTCCGAACTCTTCCTAATTCGGTTCAGCCTGTTCCACATTGCCGAAAGTGCCAATATTGGATCAACAGTTCCTCACTAGCCGTCTCCATTACGCTTGTTCTGAAACCTCCGCTTCCTTTTTTCCCCTCTTCAAGTTGGCAAACTCTTGAACAACTTAGTAAAATAGACTTCGCTGGAGCTGTACAAGAACAAGAGAAAGTTTCGAGATGATAGATTCGTTGTCTTACAGAGTGGTATAGTTGTTGAGATGTATTATATAAAAGTTCCAAGGAGTTGTGAGCCGTGTGTAGGCTCCGGAGCGCAATTCATTTTTCTTCGAAAAGTTGCTCCTACATAATTCAGAAACAACGGTTCACTTCCACCTTGGATCAGTGTTCTTTCTCCAGAGAGCGTTCAGCCGAGTACGATTATTGGAAGTCGATACCAAAATTCCACCATATTATAAAAACACACATGTTTTGTTGTATTTATAAGTTATTAAACAAATATTATCGAAGATCTGCTTTAATATTTGAAAGACAGTTTGTACGTCTCAGCGTGGCACAACTGTCTACTATACGTGCCGTTATGGATGCACTCAATCGTTAGTAAATATGTACGAGTGTAAATATGTACGAGTGTAAATATGTACTCGTATTACGATTCAGACGGCTTACAAAACGACGGTACGGCGGATCAGTAACTTTTGACTAAACGAAAGCTCTTGAGGGAGTAATATAGGTAACAAAACATTTGCGCAAAAACGAGACCCGTCGCATCAAAACACTATAATGCCCCGAATAAAAAAGGCATTCCTCCGATCATTCCCCTTTTCTCACCGTCAACACTCTTCCCGGGGGAAATGGAAATTCCGGGTATTTTAAACGAGGCCTTTACGGGGTTGAAAGTTATTCCGAGACCCACTCCAGCGTGAGAGGCGCCGGAGGTGTTTCTATTCTGCCAGCCTCTAGCCTCACTTTTCCGACGGTTAATGAGACCTCCTGATGATTTTAATGCGGCTTCTTGAGGGTCGAATCATCTACGATGTGGTCAAGTTCCCACTAGGCCGAAACGCTTTTGGATTTCACATGTTTTATCAATAACGTAATTTGATACACACTTCACTCAGAATATGTAGAGATGTATAAAAGAATAAATTGGGGCACACCAATAATGATTGGATAGGTTGAGAGACTTGTGGTTGGTAGAGGAACGTTGTAGAACGGAATGTGCGAAAGATGGCCTCAGATATTCCCTCAGGAAAAAGAGGAAGATTTGGACCAATTTGGAACAAATTTGCAGAGATTTGAAAAATGACGATGTTTTCTAAAATTTTCCCAGAAATGTTCATGTAATTATATTGGTTATTACATTGGTTTCCGACAAAAGCACTCTACCTTGACCAGGTGCATCGGATTGAGGAGGCACTACAAAACAAGCAAGTTTGCTTGGCCATCTTTGTCGACGTAAACCAAGCGTTTGACCAAGTTTGGCTCGATGGACTAAACTACAAGCTCCGAAGAATGTTGGCAGAAAAATATGCAGAATTACTACAATCCTACCTATCAGGTCGATTCTTCAGGGTAAAGCATGAAGATGCCTACTCAGAAGTGCTCAGAATACATAGTGGTGTTCCCCAAGGAAGTGTACTTGGCCCACTCCTGTACGTGTTGTTCACCATCGATTTGCCAGAACGAGAGGAGAATACAATAGCAACGTTTGCAGATGACACGGCTGTCCTTGCAGTTGGCGAAACAAATCATGTAACGATACCCAAGCTGAGAAGATCTATCAAGAAACTCCAGGGCTGGATATCAAAATGGAGGATTAAGATGAAGTGAAATCAGTTCATGTCGACTTTACCAATCGTAAGATCGACTACCTATTTCCCGCTTCATCTCAACGGTAAGACTACACCGCACTCTAATCAAGTTAAATACCTGGGCATGATCCTGGATGCCAAATTGCGCTGGAAGGCGCATGTCAAGAAGAAAAAAGAAGAACTGGTGCTTAAGTTCAGGAAAACGTACTGGTTAATGGGGCGACGCTCAATAACGTCGATCCAGAAAAAATTAACTCTGTACAATCAAGTCTTCAAGCCTGTTTGGACTTACGGAGTGCAGTTGTGGACTGCACTGCTCAAAGTAACCGCGATATATCCACCGTTCCCAAAACAATGTGCTGAGATGTTGTGTGGACGTCTACCGGTACCCCAGTAATGTCCGGTTACACGAAGAACTGCGCATACCAACAGTTACTGTCAATGAAGTCATTGAGGCTCATGCCATAGCCCATCACAAGCTGCTACAAGTACACGCCAAAGTTGCCCAGCTGCTCGATGTTGACGACCCACTCAGACGTCTCAAGAGAAAGAACCCTCATGACTTCCACGAGTGGAAGTGAGTAAAGGTGTTCTCGCGATTTAGAGTAAAGGATTTCTCGCGGCCGTTCAGTGAAATGAGTGGTTGGTTTAAGTGCACGAAATTGTCAAAATTATCAGTGACTTAGTTTAGTATCTAAGTTGTATTACAAACAATTCAATATAATATTATATTCAATATAATATTATGTATGTCAAAAATATGTTGCTAATAAGTTGTTACTTGGCGCAATAAATCATTTAAAAGATAAAAAATGTAATTATAGAACTAATCTTCACTCCACTACTCCATCCGTCCACATTAGTTGCGATCTAATCTCTGCACGTCAGATTCTTCATTTTTATCTCTGTGCTAAGTATATAATACTTACTACTTCTTATGTAACGGAAGTAACAGTCTATTGAGAATGATAGGTTACCGGGACCCAAAGGGCAGTCGAAATTATTTTGTGGCTGCATCATGAACTTCATCAAGTTGTATCCAAGGTTTATCCATCTATGAAACGCAATATACGTTAGTAACAGTAAAAATACAGGCCATTTTACGGTCTGAAACATCTGGGGTTGATAGCCAATATGTTTTCCTCAGTAGCGAGTCACAATGCAGAACTTGATTGCCGCCGCGTAATTCAGAGAATGTGGTCGTTCGGGGTCACGTAAAATCCATTTCCCTTCACTGCAATGTCAGCAGACACGTTGGATGTTAAGTACACTTCATATAAATTCACCTTCTACAATCGAGAGCCAAACCAGCAATGATTTAACTGTCTCACGATTATTTGCCCATCCCTTCGTTATTGCTTTTCGAATCTAAGGTCCAAAGCCAGCGTGAAACTAATTAAACTCATTTGTCTTATTACTAATCGCAATTCTTGCGATTCCCAACTAAGCGGAACTCACCCTTGAAAAGAAAAAAAAGAAAACAATTCTACGAACTGCAACATCCGGAAAGCGGAAATTTAATCAGAATGCGTTGGGTCCAACTGTGCGAAAACGAAGAAAGCTCGGAACAAAGCGATGCGCAGATGTTCCCCTCACAGATTCCTCTGTTTTCAGACTTTTGTGTTTTGGAATTCAGTTTCGAGGTCCCTACAAAGGCGTCTCCAGAAAGTTTTCTGCAAGGGAAAAAGGACCGACGAACTTCGCAAGAAATATTTCACTTCTGAAAACGTTTCGGATGGACCTTGACAGTAACGTAGCCAGGAATTTTGTTCGGGGGTCCAAAAGCAGGGGAGTCCGGGGGTACCCCCCTTCTCACCCTTCACCACGGGAAAATGTTTGACAAAACGGGAACTAAATAGGGGGTTTATAATTTGAAAAAAAAATTATTTTCAAAGAAATCTTTTTTAAATGCATGAGTGGGAGGGGGAGGGGGCGAGAATTTAATCACTTAATTTAACCCTGGACCTCCCCCCCCTCCCCCTGGCGAAGCCACTGTACCTTTAAATGCTTTGAAGAACCATAATTTGGTAGGCGGTTGTGATGGAATTATAAGGCCTGGGGGTCATCGTCACATATAAGTAGAAAAAATTGAGCAGTTTTAGCGAATTTACGAAGAAAATGAAGCTATTTCTCTCGGTCCAAAATTTTTGAAACTCGAATTCCCAATAAGTGTTTACAAGTACCAAAATCCGTTCCAGACCAGCATGAATTATCTGCCCAAACACACAAAAATCATGACATGATATTGCTCATTGGCTGCAATAGTGTCATATCTCCAAATTTGTTGCTTCGGGGTAATCAAACTTCAAAAACCATTTCAACATTGAAATATTTCGCTACGAATTTCACGAAGCGAGTTTTTAAAGCGCTAATTTCTGATTTATTTATGTATGTGTCATTCCAGACCTCTGATTGGGGTAAAAAGTTCAAATTTGCACAAAAAATCCGTCCTGGCAATCGAAAAGCTGAGTTCGTAGTAGACCAGAATCGGGCCACTCTAAGGGGGGGGGGGGGGAAATGACCCATAAACTCAAAAAATGAAACAGTCTGACCACCTTATTTTAAAGAAATTTTAACGCTGAACACGATCGTAGAATCAGGATTGCGATATCTTATTCAGTTTCCAAACTAGAGCAATTTGAAGATGAAGAAATGTGGTTGTTACTTGAGATGCTCTTCACCGTTCATCAGCTCTAATTTGATAAACGGAATGACACATCGCAATTCTGACTTCACTATCGTGTTCAGCATTGAAAAATTTATAAACTGAGGTGTCACTCGGCAAAAAAAAGGAGACAAAAAGTGGAATTAAATCAGTAAAATGGATATTTGACATAAAACCAGTTGTTTCTTCGGAAATTCGTTCTTATAGCCACCCTGCATGACTGTGGATTACTTTTGTTCATTCTCTTCAATAATCAACCTTTGGAATTGACCGTTAAAATAGCCCCCCACCACCCCCTCCTCGAAATTTCAGGGTTTACGGTTCACAATACAAAGAATCAGAAAATTGAAAAAAAAGTATTGTTCTGCTACTGCTTCGGAGTTGGAAGAATATTTTACTAATAAACAACAATGTGACTAATAAATGCCCGGTTTTGTTATGGAGTAATGACATTTCCAACAACAAAACCTCAACTCTACAATTTTCCTATTTCTTTGATGCACTGGAATCTCAAGGAGAAGAAATACCGAAGAGAAGGAGGTCATCTAAATTGTAAAATTTATAACGAGCCCTTTGAGGTTCTCTTCTTGAAGGGCTAATGGCGAAATGATGGATTGAAGGCGGAAAAAGTACGGAAGGTGTCGGAAGAAAAGAGGCAAAGGGTGGGAGAGAAAATGGCAGATAGGTAGAGGAGTGGACGAAAGATTAGTGGTAATACGAGTGATGGCTTGCCGCATTGAAGGGATTCTCTGTGTGGATGCTTTTACACTGAATACCGGACGAAAGCTTTTACAGCTTTTGTTATATTCCCATCTCCACTTTTTTCCGTTTTTCCTCTGTCTTAGTCAGAGCCAGCGGTAGAGATCTTGATGTTTACAATATTTTGTTTCAATGGCTAGAGAGCATTCGTGATTGTAACGGGATCTTTCTTGAGCCATATTCACTGTGACATTGCTTTCTCCGAGTGGCTAAATCGACCCAACGTTGATTTTTCGGACCTTCTAAAGCATTATACTGAAGCCCTTGATGATCAAAAAAATTATTCAACGTTACGCGCTATATATAACCAAGTTTACTCCCTATCATGAACCAGTTATTGACAGACGCCATAAGTACTGTACTTATTGTAACTGTATTGTATTGTAACAATAACCTTAATTATTAAAGGAAACTCTGAAGCTCGCACGAGTGGGCATACCCTCGAAATATTCAAGTCATGAATCCAAAACCACTTGCAAACTGTATTTTGTAGTATCATCGCCGGCGTCGTCGTGGCACCAATACCTACTCGGCAAGCGCGTATGGAACCAAAACTGGGTTATTTTTGGTGTTTTCGGCATCTCTTTTTGTGCTACCAAAAATCTAACTGCCGTATCTGATGATTTTACAAGTAGATTCTCAAAATGTCCAGTCTTTTGACTCATTTGGGGAGTAGTTATTTCGGAAAGAACTCGCAATCGCACTGAGTGACAAATAATGACGCCTTTTTCAGGTCAATCCGACCTAAAATACCTAGTTCCAAAAGCTGTCACCACGATTACCCTGAAGTTGTGTACGGATTCATAATCGAAACTTTGCCCCGTTGCCACGCCTTTGGATCTCATAATCTTTGAATCAGCAAACGGGAATCGATTACGGTGATCAATAGCTCGATAGATGATGTCGCAAATTTTCGAAATTTCAAATTCGGAATTTAATGAAAATTGAGACATTGCCCAGTTGCCATGGTGTGAAAAGGCAAAAAAAAGTTTATTATTGAGTTGGATTCGGAACTAGTAGGTACGGACGGGCGGATTTTTTTAATTCGATTTTCTGAATCTCCGTATCTTGAAACGTAAACCAACAAATTTTGAGGAGAGGTTAACAATTTTTTTTTTTTTGGTCGATTCCAATGGTTCATTATCGAAGATAATCCGATTTTCCGATTTTCTTTAAACCAAAATGCACAAAACATTTTGAGGGTTGTCATGGTTTAACTGGATCATTTACTTTTAAAATGTAATTGCCACAACCATTTGTAGAGCTTACTATGTCTTTCATTTGTAGAGTTTACAATGTCTTTCATAATTTTATTTCTCGAATACTTCCTGTAGGAAGTATAGCACGAATTGAATGAAGAAATTAATGAAGCGGAGGACGTTGTTCGGCTTCCTATTGCGTTGTGTAAAAGTTCTATAAAAGCGATGTAGCATTGCGTAATATCTAACCTCGATATTTCAATTAATTTCGTTCTTCGTGTAGTTATATACATATAACGTACACGTACGAGTTGGTGTTCAGTGTGCGGAAAGCAATCATGGTAGCCGACAATGTTACAAGGGTGTATTAATAAAAATAATATTTTTATTAAACCCTATGCTCTTATGAAGCCACCCACGCAGTTATGCTCGTTTGAAGCACCCTCGATCTTTTACCACGAGACGATCTCACTTATTGACGGATCTTATTCGTATATTCTGACCAACATTGCTACCATTAATTTTCCTCCCTTTTCATCTGTACCGTCTAAGTTTTCTTTTTAATTCGTAAACACTCTACCTGCATAATTGCCACCGCCTCAAATGTTAGTAATCCACCTTGAAAGTTTTAATTTTCATGATTGTACTGCTCTTTCCAACAACGCGTACCCACGTACCCACTACACAAAGACGGCACGGAGTTTATAGAGCTACCACCGTCACGTCAAATATAAGGTAATTCCGTTCTTTGGAAGTTACTGCAATGTTTTTGCCTCTGGCCCCCGTCGGAGTACGGGCGTGCACAACGGAATACGGCCAGCGATAAAAACAACATTCAGAGGCCATCAGGTCGAAAATTATAGGCAGTTTAATCGTGAGGGAGCGTGGGCTTTCTTTACGACGACGGTCCAAGTTTAGGGACTTATCTCCACCGTTCGAGCTGGTAAAACAATTTAACCTTGGGTAATAACCGCCGAATTCATTCCGAGTGATAAACCATTATAAGGGCGAGGGTGCGTGGAAGTGGGGGGTTGAAAATAATTATTAGCACTAGCATACAAATCCGTCCCAGGAGTTTCTACATGAAAAGTATGTTACTTATTGTTATGTTGATATTGATTGTTATGTCTCTCACCCTTCATACTGTTCATTGTTTATATGTGGGTACATTTCGATTGTCCGGTCTCACATAAATTGTGTTCACCCTAACTAACGCTTTTATGCACGCAAGCAAAAATATCTTACCCACAAAACGATTTGTTAATGAAACACAGATCAGGGACATCGCAATTTTCAACGATTTCGTGGCGGATCGGGTTCCCCAGCTGCATTGCGGAAACTAATTTCAAGAGCGCTCTATCGTATTTTTTGGGATGTCCGGAGTAACAAATAGTAGTCCATGAATTTATTGGTCGGCGAGGAATTTATTTGGGATACCAACCCGACAGCCATTGAGCTGCGAGTGGTTACAGACTAACCCCCATTCAGACAGAACTATATGGGCGATCGAATCACCTACTCCAATCATTTCGTACAGTTATGAAATTTACAAGAATATTGTAAAAAGAACAGAGACCTCGAAAGAGTGTTATTTCTTCTGAGAATGGTGAGCTGCTGTGGAAAAAATTCTAGAAAAAAAGTTTCTCTATTTTTATCCAAGTTTGTCAACTCCACGTTGCAACTGTGAAGTTGAAGAACAAAGTTTGCTGGTAGAACTGAGCCGTAAGAGTTCAACGGCCTAGAAAAGTTTTATACAAATCAAATATCTGTACAATTAGTTCGAAACGTTTCCCGGTTGGTTTTCGATTGAAAGATTTAGATAAGACTGGTCATGTTGCTCGCAGGAACAACTTTGGCGAAGAACATTTGTTACTGCGCCTTATCACAGATGAGGATGACAAGAAAATAGCAATGAGCTTTATCCGTTCAGGAGGAACGGGAAAGTACCGTGTAGTAAACAGAATGATGGATTTGGTGGAATTGCTCGAAAATGCAATTAGGGGTGCATTTTACGTTTACACAGCCTGTTCTAGGTCCTAATGAATTTTCGTTATGGATTCCTCTCCATAACCTTTAACACTTTTCCTTTGTCACTTACAATTATTTGGATATCAAATCATTAACAAAATTATTTGTGTCTTTACAGGTACAACGTCGTGTTTATGGTGACAACGTACTTCATTCCCATAGGATCCATGTGCTTCACGTATGTTCGCGTAGGGATCGAACTGTGGGGAAGTCAAAGCATAGGAGAATGCACCCAAAGGCAGCTTGAAAACATCAAATCAAAACGGAGAGTAAGTTTCTCAATGATCACTCAAATGTATTTTTTCGTGCGTAACTGGTGACAGAGAGTTGGCTTCAGGTGACAGAAGTTAGTGAGGGAGTTATGGGGGATATGAAGTTATTGGTGTTATGAATCCGGCAGTACAGTTTGCCTCTCTTCCAGAACTAGCAAATAATAATTATTGTCATATCCGGATGGAAACAGTCCCACGGTTCGTAAGATTAGTGTACATCTAATATAACAAGTTGTCTTCAATTTAGGTGTGTCTTGAAGGCAACTTTTCTTTATTTCCCCTCATAAACAGATCTCAAGCAGAAGAACATCATGCTATTATTTTGTAAAAGGTTCCTGAGTTATCGATGAACGAAGGAAAGTAATAACGTCTTTCGGGGCGACAACAACAACAACCACGAGATACTGTGGGGATAATGCCAACGGGCGCTTTATTAGGCTTGGCAGAGGTGAAACTTTTCCTAAAGGCAGAAGTGCGTAGAGCGAATGACTTTCGGCTCTTTGTACCCAAATAACTTTGAACCTCTTATGGGGAAATTCGGCAAGAGATGTTTCTCCAAGATTAACTAGACCCTTCTTTTAACCAAAGTATACAGTTTACAAACTTGGCAACTACCTGGAAAACAGTATTTTGGCGCAGTTTAATTCACCATGACAGTATACTAAAAGACCCAATTTTATCATAAACTCACCTATACTTTCTATTAGATTGAATAATATTCACGATGATAATGTGTATTGGACACACTTTGAGAGTAAGCACATCATGAAATGGGACTTTTCGTAACTACCCAAAGTTTTAAGATGGTGTGTCATATACTCAACACCGTGAATCCCCTGCAGATTGTTTCAGGCAGTATCCGGGATATAGTGGACCAGGGCAGAAGCTACTCATGAAATATACAGAGACTGTTGGAGCTAGTGACACTGGCGCGAGCGAGGCTAGTAGTAGAAAATCTGCAGTTGCATGTTTGTTTTTCTGTCTACGAATCAGTGATTGTAAAAAGATAATCAGTTTAGCTTTGGTCTGAGTTGCTTATTCAAAAACCATTAAAATCACAGTAACTTGGTCGGACTTCTCGATGTTCATAAATTTCGAATATTGTTAATTATCTATTTATGTAGGTACTGTTTGATGTTGAACTGGCTCTCACTGCTCAAAATTCCGCTGGAAAGCGTTAGGTATGAGAAACTTGTGTCATTCTGAGTCACTGTAGCAGCGGTATTCTTTTCGATTATTTGGTCTGGTTCAAGTAGACGGATTTATTCCCAACGAGAGGTAAATTTAACCTGTTTCGGCTTCTATTCACCATTCCGGAGCTTTCGCTGCGGTCAAGACTAAAAATCACGTTTCACCATAAAAATAAAATAGAGGGATAACAAGATGGAACCCGGGATTCCCACTCACAATGGTAATGAGTTCTGCTGGAAACGTTACCGGACTGGATTAGAAGGCAAGAGTGGACCTCAGCGGCCGTATAGCACAGGAAGTGAGCAGCGTTGTGGCCCTTCCAATCGAGTGGCCCCTCGGTGTTAAATCTTTCGTCCCTCGATATATTTCTAGCTTCTTTTAGCCATGAACCTTTTTGGATCTAGGGTTAAACGTTGAATCGGAATCGGTTGGGTGGGAGATTTATAGTGCGAACTCAGACTGGGTGGGGAGATTAGACGATTGTTCTAGTTCATTTCTTCAGATTGATGCAAGCAGTACAAATCTGATGTGGGGTTTTGTATGAAAATATGTGAAAGGTTATATTTTAAGCCACCCAGTGCTAGTTTAGGATACATATCGCTCATTGGCTGCAATAATTTCATATCTCTAAATATGATGCTTCGGGGTAATCGAAAAAAAACATTACAACTTTGAAATATTCCGCCATGAATTTCACGAAGCGAGTTTTTAAAGTATCACTCATCACCCTCTCGCTCGAACAACTCGTGGCTGAAAAAATCTGGAATGTTACTGGAATGTTCGGATTACTAAAGCTGTTCGCAGAATACTTAGAATATGCTTAGAAAAATATTCAAACTCAATTCGTCTTTGGCGAATTTTCGAAGAAAAGGAAGCTATTGTTCTCGGTCCAAAATGTTTAAAACTCGAATTTCCGAAAAATGTTTATACTAAAATCCGTTTCAGACCATCCTAAATTCACTGCCAAAAGACACCAAGATGTATCATTTGGTGTTTTTGGTGTGTCATTCCAGACGATAACTTTCGATAGAATTGAGATAAAAAGTTCCACTTTGCAAAAAAATCTCTCTTGGCAATCGAAAGGCTAAGTTCTTAGATGAGCAGAATCGGTCCACTCTAAGGGGGGGGGGGGGGGGGTTAGATGGAAAAATTACCCATAAATTCCATCCGAAAATAACTCCTCATTTTGAAGTTTTTTTTACGCTGAATCCGATGGTGAAGTCAGCATTGCGACATCTTATTCTGTTCTCAAACTGGAGCACTTTGAAGATGAAGAAACGTGGTTGTTACTTGAGATGTTCTTAACGGTTCATCTGCTCTAATCTGATAATGGAATGAGATATCGCCATTCTGACTTCACCATCGTGTTCAGCGTTGAAAAATCTATAAACTGAGGTGTTACTCGGCGAAAAAAGAAGACAAAAGTTGTTATAAAAACATTAAAATGGAAACATTTTACATAAAACCAGTTATTTCCACGAAAATTCGCTGACTGTCGATTTTTTTTTCTTTTTAAATTTTAGATTGTGAACTTTTTGGTGTGGATAATGATTTATAATTTCATAATACTAGGATGGGTGAAAAACAAATCGCATAAACTTTCGTATTACAGTGACATGTGCTCATCGCATTGACTATGAGTACAGATCCATTAGGTACATGATAGATGTATTATGGACTAGATATATAAATGGTTGTTTTAGCAATAAATTATGATCACTCTAGCCTCTACTAGGCCATTGCAACCTTACGAAAATCTGAGCGTTACCAGCGCTAATATCTGCCAATGAAACAGCAAATTGTAGAACAACCCAAACATATCATATCATAGGTTCACGAGGATTTCAGTTAGATTGGATGTTTTCATGCCAAAATTTGGCACGTTTTTAATACGCTTGCCCGTGTTTAGATTACGTAGATTTTGAAAGGTAGGTCAAAAGTAGTTCATGATGGGTAAACGACATAAAGCACTTTTTGTTGATTATACCATGTACGTAGCTCCTAAACTAGTGGTTTGAGAACACCTTGAGCCCGAATATTTTAGGAAGGATATGGATTTGACGCGGTGGACCGTGTCCCGTGCTCCCATTCTTATCGCCAGTCACCACGCACGGAACCCCTTTACCCGACAACCCGCAGTTCTCCAACTCACAGAAGGCTTGGCGGGGAATGAAACACCCGACCGCCAATAAATCTGCCGGCAATTTGCAATACCCATTCACACTGCAGGCGAGGACCCCGGTATGCGAGTCATCCGTCGACCGAACCGTTCATCTTGGTATCCCCGCCCGATCTAGGAACGATGAAATAGGTAGATACCAACCTCCTCCATAAATGAACGGGATGCTGTGATGAATTGATTTCTCGGGAAACTGAAAGGAGGCGATATATCAAGCAAGCGAGCATTTCAACCTCATACTCCGCAGTTTCTCAATATTTTGCAATGTGATACAATCCCTACTATTGTGTGATGCTCTTCCAATTACTAAAACTTCTTTTGAAAATCCGTTCCCAGCAAATAACCCGCCTTGTAACAATTTCTACTTTATTTTATCTAAATCTCAGGGACCATTGGATTTACACAAAATAGGGGTTCAATGGATACACACTAATGGTAATAGATGATAATTTCAGTTTCCTTTGTTTCCATTCTGAAAACTTAAATGAAAATTTAGATGATTTTGGAATTTGGAGTAGCCTAGAGAAACGTAACTGGAATACCACCACGTTTTTGCAATTACTCTCTCAAACATCCTTTCGTGACTCATAGTTGGTGAGAGTTTTCGGGAACTATTTTGTAGTTATGCTACACCAGTAGCAATCACTTCAGAGTAAGGTATGGAGAAGAGTATTCTGGGTCCAAGAATATCTGCGCAGGTTTCCCACAAGGTAGTGTCCTTGGGCCTGTGAAGCCAAATCTGCATACTTACCTACGTGAATTTTACGTATAAGAAAGTTACACCGTGGCCAATTATGATCGACTCCCAACTCATAGGCGCATCAAACACAGCTGAATATCTAGGGTTGACGCTGAATCCAAACTAAAATGGAAAGAGCACATCAAAATCTTGAAAAAAACCGAGCTCCAACATAAGATATAGGACGTTGTACTCGTTACTGGGGAGACACTCAGAAATGGGTGTTCACAAGTTACTGTTGTACAAGCAAATTCTAAAACTTTCCAAAACAAAGTAATTTTTTACAGGACATTGTTTACTGTCTGCAACGTTCTGAAGGACGGGGCCTGTCATGAATCATCCTGTATACACCTGTACTTTGATTTTCCATAGGAGTTCAGGATTTTAAGGACAATGTAATTTGAGGTTTGTCCAGCTGAGTTAGCGGTTTTGCCCACTGTGCGGCGTTTGGATCGGACAAAACCACACGACTTACGTACTATTTTGCCAAATAGAGGACAAAAATGAACGGTCCAGTGTGCTTGTAATTGGGTCGGCTGATGAGCTGTAATTCCATTAACATGTGATTTGTGTATACAAGTGAAGTACAAGGTAGCTAGATGGGTTGTATGGCTCAGATTGTTATCTTTAATAAATGAAAAATTTGAAAAAATCCGAAGAAAAACAACAGCTGCATCAGTGGGGGCGAAGATCTCATAGATCTATCAACATTTTAATTTATTGAGATACCCACACCCTTCTTGGATAGGATGGCGGTATTGCAGTCAGAAACCATACACGACAGCAAATGGAGTGATTCCCACTCACGCAACCTCCTTCGCCCCAAAACAACGAGTACCTTGTAAACATCCTTCAGGGCAGAGCACCTGGCCAAACCGCTGTTCCACTGTAATCCGATTTCCCGCCCATAAGACGATTACTCTCGATTACTGAGTGCTGGAAGTGTTCAGTTGTAGAAGCTCATCCGACTCGAACACTGTACATTTCAGAGCTTACTATGGGTGACATCTGAGGCGTCGGTCTTGTTTACTGAAGGACTCATTTCCATTCGAACCTCCTCCTTTTACAGCAGAGATTAAATTGATAAATAAACTATTTGGGTGATAAGAACAAATCAGTACAAACCCCTAAAATCTACTTACTTCAACGAGACAAAACTATCTTCTGTCCTACTACACCAACCTTAACCAGTATGTGTAGTGATTGAACACTTAATTAAGTATCATTTTCCTGTTACCAAACGCGGCCAAGAAATTATTGTAATTGGTCAAACATTAAATTTCGACCTCAACGCAACATGAGTTTAGGGTTTCAGAAATAATCTGAATCACACGTAAACACATGAAAACATTTAATTACAAAGAGGAATATGATTTTTCTCATTTCTCTTACAAATGAATATTTGGAATCGCGAGGCATACACAGTAGGTAGGTTTCTATATAAAATGCACACACGTATTTCTAATCCACTTTCATCTTTCAAAAGGAGAATCATAATTTAGGAGAGTTGTGATGAAAATCGAAAAAAAATCGCCGTCCCTAACGGGATTAATTAAATTCAGAGGTTGATTCCTTGATTGGACACAATTCGCCGATGTTTCCCATTCAACTCCATTTATATTCGTTCTGTCGTTTTTATAACAACTCTTCAATCCTTCTCAATCAGTTCCAGTTGATGAATGAATTACATTACCTGCTGACTATGGTGTCAGTTTGAGAGGGTAAACGTAATCAACTGCAGAGCCAAAAATATCATGGTACGTCACACGGCTTTTAGCAAATTTTTGAATAAAGGGAAGCTATTGTCCTCGGTCCAAAATTTTTAAAACTCGAATTTCCCAAAAATTTGCATACCAAAATCCGTTTTAGACCATCCTGAATTCACTGCATATACCTGTATATTCCTGAAATATATGTATATATTTGTATTATATGTTTTATTGTATTATATGTATTATATTATTATATGTATTATGTGTCATTCCGGACGATAACTTTCGATGGAATTGAGATGAAAATTTCAAATTTGCACAAAAAATCAGTCCTGCAATCGAGAGGGCATGGGCAGTTCGTGGATGGGCAGAATCGGGGCCTTTTTGGGGAGTTTTAGGGGGATTGTGATATTGTTCTACCGCTCTCAAACTGGAGCACTTCGGTTCATCCGCTCTAATCTGATCTAGCACTAGGGAGTGTAGAGGCCTCGGTATCCTCGGTTTCTGAATCATCTTCCGAGCTCGAAAGAGAAATAGCAGCGCCAAAATTATCAGCATCATTGTCTGAGCTGTCATCATTTGACCGGACACCCAACGCCGAAACGGCAAAAAAAGAGACGAAATTGGTCATAAACCAGTAAAATGGAGAAATTTTACTTAAAACCAATTATTTGGCACTAACAGCCATGCTGCATGACTGTTCAATTTATTTAACCATTTGAGTTTGATTGAACGATTTTTCAAGAGATAACAATCATGTGCAAAAGTTTCATAAACTTTTCTTTCCTTCAGATTAGAACGCTATGCACAAATTCGTTAATCCACTCGTTTTCCTCGGGTGTTATTTATTATTTAAATAATTTGCCCAAAGCCCTATATAAGCGCTACCTTGAATTGGCAGTATTTTTCACGCCGAAAAACATAGTGAAGTCGGTTTCTATTTCAAGAAGAAATAGCAACTGTAGCTACGAGTGTGATTCGAAAGGAATAAATAGGAATTACATTCAAAATGAATGAGTAAGAAAAGGTGAGAGGATCGAGATTTGAATACACGCTTCAAAAGTCGCACAAAAACATTCAACTCAACTTCCTTTAAAAACCCTCTGTTATATATCACAAACGCTCAGGCAATGTGCTATATTTCTATCACATTTGGAGGCGTTCATCAATGTAATCATACGTCAAATACTCCTCATACAAGTACATAACCCCGATGCAACGTTTCTCACTTTGTTGATACAGAAGATTGGCTCGCGGCCACCTTGGCACAGATGGCGTGTATGTATTTGCAAAATAAAGCAATAAATCCGAATGGGTACGTCCTTCTAAATCTTATGATGTAGGAAAAGGCAAGTTTTGTACTGACTGTTCTTATTGGGACTAAAAGAACGAGACAGTTAGGCATTCTTCCCAATGTACTCCATCACCCTTTGAGTTATGGGCTTAGCTTTGAATAATCTGGCTATAGTTATACATAGATCCTACCTATCTAAGTGCCAGAGTAAGGACGCGTTCGCAGAAATGTATTTTTTCAAAACTAGCATCGATGCCATGCCCGGACGGAAGACTGAGGCACCCCCCCCCCCCTTATAGTGACCAACTTCAAAAAGCGTGAAAAGCGTGATGAGAAGACTGTTTCCAGACAGACTTACAGTATGGCCAGACAGACTTACCGTTGATCAAAATAAATCTGGTAGCGCATTTGTGGTCCCATCCCACAATTTCAACAGCCAATATAGATTGTGGGATAAAGCGTCAATTTACTCATCAGAAACGTTTGCAGCCCAAAAGGCACTTGAATACGCACTCGAACATGCCCTCAGTACTATACTGATCATAGTAACTGATTCACGAAGCATGACCACCAAAATGAAAGGCCTCGGCCCGTCTTCAAAACTAACGAGAATAGAGGCTACCGAATCTGAAGACACATAGCACCCGAGTGATTTTCTGCTGGGTACGCGGACACAGCAGGATAATGGGAAACCGCGTAGCAGACATACAGGCTAATGGAGCAGTTGCACTATCAGATTTCCCTCCTTCCCCAGATTTTCCACCAACTGACCTTAAACGATACATACCAGCCAAAATGAAAAACCAGTTGGTAAAGGATTTCTATGCCTATAACGGAGGAGAAGCCTACAAACAGCAATTGCCACTAGCGCACCTAAAACCCTGGTTTAAAAAGGTAGAAGAGACCAAGCTCAAAGCATTCTAGAGGACCATCCCGAGGATGTGGAGCAGGCATAGCTGCTGCAACTCCCACCTCTCGTAGAGTCACCCCAATGCAGAGTATGTGGATGCACTGAAGAGACAAACGTACATATTGTTTTGGATTGTACTGAATACCCCTACGCACGAGTTTCCCTATTACGAGGACTGCAGACGTTGATTCATAATCCTTTCAATCTAGACACTATAATGGCAGCGGACAATTTTGAAGTGAATGAGTTAATTTTCCACTTTATACAGACTGCAAACATAAGAATATAAATTAATTTAAAGCGACATATTATGTTATAATGACAACTGTTTAAACGGCTGTATATTAAGTTGAAGCCAACTTACTACTGTGTCTTGCATAACAGCCAAATTACTCTTGGCTGCTATGTAAGGTGAGTAGAACTGATCGAAACCAAATATTTGATGTTTGTTCGTTTGTACAATATAGTGAATTTAATATTTTTCTTGTAGGTAGTCAAAATGATGATCGTCGTTGTAAGTATCTTCGCAGTCTGCTGGCTCCCATTCCACCTGTATTTCATCATCACGTCCCATTTTCCTGAGATCAACGAGATGCCCTACATACAAGACCTGTACCTGGCCATTTATTGGCTCGCTATGTCCAACTCCATGTACAACCCCATCATCTACTGTTGGATGAATATGAGGTAAATGATTGAATAGCCGTTCATTAACTAAATGGCGCCTAAGTTAAGTCTTAACAGCATACTACACAATACATCTGCCTTGGCCGATGGGAAGGTTCCCATCGGGCAAGGCAGATGTATTATTTGTTTCCTCTAAAATGTACTCGTATACAGGGTGTCCCGCCGGGGGGTGAATTATACAACTAATTTGTGACTAAAAATGCACTGTGTCTCATATTTTTTACTCCACTTAAATCCTGATTTTTTTCACTTTAAAATTTTTTTCGTGTTTTCGACCTTACGTCACAAACAAACGGACATAACGCCCTTATTTTCGAAAGTAATGTCAAATCTGAGGATACCGTAGGAAAGAGCATTAAATTTCCTATCTCCCTAGTGCCGAATCAAAATCTTTTGCTCAGGTTTCCTTCAAAAGTTGGCCAAAAAGCTTAGCTTTCCAATGGTATACTCAAATTTGGATTTACATAGGAAAATAAGGGAGAAAATGTCGTTCCCCGGTTTGGTTTGGCACTAGAGAGATAGGAAATTCAATGCTCTTTCCGAAAACACGAAAAAAAATTAAAATTGTAAAAACTCGGGTTTTAAGAGAAGTAAACAATATAAGTCATAGGGCATTTTGACATTTTATGTCTTTACTCTGGCACATAACTGGAAAAACGTCACTCGAAAAGCGTCACACGAAATCGTCACACGAAATCGTCACGAAAATTTCTGATGATTTTCGCTTACAACCGATTCGTTGCTACGGAACTTTATCTTCGCCAGTTATCATCCTACAAAAATCGTTCACCACTCGTTGGATAGCTCTCGATTTACTTAACCATATTACGGTAACCACTGCGGAGTGCGTGGCCGACACGCTGCGGTATGAGCGTGATTGTTCAAATAATTGTTTACACACAGGTGATCATTCTCAATAATTTATATTGTCAACACAAATGCAAGCTTCATATAAGTTTCTGATGGGAGGGGGCGCAAAGACATAGAATGTCCCTCGTGGTTGCGTACTTGTACGAAAGCTGTGACCACCGTTTGTGTTTTTACATAGTTTTTGACATTTTCATGTCTTTGCTTTGGCACATAAACTGAAACGGGAAAAATTTGTTCCCTTGATTCACCTTTTCCCTCAGATCACGTCAGAACACAAGCGACCGGCGGGCCACTACGTCAGAGCCTATGACGCACGATCGTATGACGTCAGACGGCTAGCATGAGTCCAACTAGTACGTCAGAGCCTATGACGCACGATCGTATGACGTCAGACGGCTGGCAGGAGTCCAACTAGTACGTCAGAGCCTATGACGCACGAGCGTATGACGTCAGACGGCTGGCAGGAGGCTAACTAGTACGTCAGAGCCTAAGAGGCACGAGCGTATGACGTCAGACGGCCGGCAGGAGGCCAAATAGTACGTCAGAGCCTATGACGCACGAGTGTATGACGTCAGACGGCTGGCAGGAGGCTAACAAGTACGTCAGAGCCTATGACGCACGAGCGTATGACGTCAGAGGGCTGGCTGGCTAGGTGATCGGGGGTGGGGGTGGCGATGACGTCAGAGGGGCCAGAGGGAGGCAGATATCTGAAACCACCATTTCTTCCTCACTACTTTCGTGATCACCGTGAAATTTCCTAAAGGATCTCCGAGTTTCAGATTTTTAGTCACAAATCAGTTGTAGAATTAACTCCCGGCGGGATGTCCACCCTTAATGTGGGGCACCCTGTATAATATTTTGTATTCACTGGATCTCGATGACCAACATATTCCCAAATGAACTACTACTAGTCTATTCAGTACTAACATACGATTATATTCGCCATGGGTTCGTATTTACCTACACATGAGAATAGACAATTCCAAATGTGTTTAACGATCTTCACGTCACAAACCGGATGCTGCACGGATATCTTTACAGTTACATCATTATCAATTTGAAACCCTCTCCGGCAATAACCATTGCAACAAGAAACAAGACAGAACTTTCGAACTAAGTAGTTACAAACATCTTTTTTCCCTCGCCCGTCGACGAGTTCTATCTAATAAATGGATTTCCGCGGAGGGAAGAGGAAGAAAGAAACGAACTAAGCCGGCAAACTGAGCCTTATGGGTAACGACGTGAACACGGTACGACTTCTAGTTCTTTCCCAAACTAACTCGTAGCTTACACCCACCGCCAACGAGCACCTATCAACGCGTTTTTTGTGTTTTCTTTCTCATTTTGGCTATTTGTGCTATTTTGTAAGCTTTACAATTCAGTAATCAGATTCAAATTCCAATTCATCTCGTCGGTGTAAGAAAAGAGGCTCCCGAAATGACGATTGCTGAGATAGTGACTCGATAATATGGTATCGAAACGCAATTTAGATAACAAATAAGTCTTCCACCCATCAATAGTTTAGCTCGTCTTTGAGCTCTCTCGTCGATGTCTCAACACCTCTTCAAGTGGTCCGGATCGTTTTGTCCGAGTTCGCCTTCTTGGGACACTTCGGTGTTTCGGTGGATGCTGTAAGAATGGCTCGCCATTTGGGGCCAAATGTTTTAGTGCTACGGTCGTTTCCGTTCCGTTGGGGTGACATTAAAGTTCCACCTCTTCCACTAGAGAGTCATACTTTGTCAATCGTACGTGTTTCCTCATTAGGACCTTGGATGATGGAATGAGCCAAGACGGTAGAGAACAGCCGTCAGCTGATCTGTGATGCTTGAGCATGGGTTTCGTTGGCCGCGGTACACAAGAGCGATCGGATAGTATGAAGTGAATCTGGAAGAACATCCTCCCAATCTTGCATATCCAGATTCCTTTGTTTTATGGCGAGTGAGACAGTCCTCCAAATCGTGCCGTTCTCCCGCTCAATTTGTCCATTTCCAGCAGGTTGTAAGGAGTAGTCATGGAAGTGGGCACTCCTCGGGAATGGAGGAAATCTTGGATTTCTTTTGAGGAGAATGAAGTACCGCGGTCAATGTGAAGGTAAGCCGGCATCCCGAATGTTGTAAATAGGTTGACAAGGCATTCAACCACAGTCGATGAACCAGTATCTGGACAAGGATGGCAAAGGGGAACCTTGAAAATTCGTCAATAATTGTCAACAGATACTTATTTCGGGATCGAGACGGCAGAGGACCCTTGAAATCCATACCGAGGCGTTCGAAAGGATGAGTAGGTAGCTTTAATTAGCGTTGCGTTACTGTTTTTAAAGAATTTTGGTTTCACAGCGCTACAAGAAGAACAGGCCGCAGTCATCTTACGCACATCTTCGATGGAGAATGGTAGATTATGTGTACGGACCCAGTGAATCATACGGGTCCCACCTGGATGGCACAGGTCAAAGAGGAGAGAGTAAAGCTTGTTTGGTTGAATGGAGTGTCATAAAGATGGTTTTCTAGTAGTAGGAAGATTACTGTGGTATATGCGGATGAGGAGGAAACTATAAACATATAAATATAGGAGGCACTGGTAACATAATATACTACTATATACATAACGTGAGGCATTCATTATTAATTACTATAAAAAAATAACAAATCTCACACGTTGAAGAAGATGGCGAAAAATCCATCACAATCACTACCCCCTGAGTGGATGATGGATATAACACACGCCCACTTCGCCTCCAAGATATTTTTTCCTTCTCCTTTGCGAAAAAAACCCCATTACCAATCACTTTGGGGCGACAATACCCTTTTTCAAGCACATTCCATTCAACCGACAGGAGCTCTGAAGCCCCCTCTGGAGACCGAAACCTCATCCCGCTGGGCCGTCAACCCTCTTCTCCAAGTGTTAGGGATTCCGATCCATTTGAGAAGAATTCAGAAAAGTCGTAGTAAACCGACCACGGACATATTTTACTACTTTTGAATAACTCAACGAATTTTCATATAACAAAATTACTCACGTTATACAAAAGCTCAATTTTATACTTTCAGCTCAAGTATACATTTCAAGATCTGTGCGTATAGCGAATTATTAGCTTATTCACAGCAGTAGAAGAATCGCGGATATTTCTATTTTTAAATCTACTGGTGAACTAAAGGAAAGTGAGGGACCTACAGGCACTGCAGGAGGCTGCTTGATTCGACCATCTGCCAACTGTGATTTCTCACCTATTGACTATTCTGGCAAAACAAATAACATACGACATAACAAATAACATAACAAAAACAAATAACAAAAAACTCGTAACTACATCATTTATGTCTGTCACTTTGAAACCCATTCTTTGGGTCAAGCGATAAGATTTGTCCCTTGAAAGAAAAACACCCAATGAGGTATGCAGACGACATTGTCCTGTTGGCCCATACTGAGATCGAGCTGCAAACTCTCTTGGATTAATTGGCTCATGTCTGCAGAGATTATGGCCTGAAAATTAACATCTCCAAGACGAAGTCAATGGTGGTTTCCACAACAGGAAATATGAACACCCGTTTAGTTGTAGGATAACCAGAGCATTGTGCAGATTCCTCGTTTCGTACTTAAGCCAGTGGGTGACGGAAACATGGTCACTGGAAAGTTAGTTGTGGAGTCGAGTCGAGGAGCGTTTAATAACACACGCACCATTTTACGCAGCAGGACATCACTTTCTCACTCTGCTGGCGAATCGTAAAATCTGGACTCTTAATAGGGATGTCAATAGGCTGGAGGCCTTTGAGGTGTGGCTGATCCGGTGCATGCTGACGATTCCATGGACGGCCCTGAATGAGGAATGACTATCCTGCAGCAAAATTCCTTAACCCGCGAGTTGTTGATGACCGTCAAGAAACGAAAAGTGACATACTTGGAACACTTGATGCATGGTCTTAAGTACAGCAAACGCAGCAGTATTGCAAACGATAATGATGGGAAAAATCAGTGGAAGAAGAGGGGTTAGGAGGAAGAGAGCTTCTTGGTTATCCACCATTCGAAGCTGGACGGAGATCCACCTCGCCCAAGACCGTGAAAGATACACTGAGCTTATCGCCAACCTCCAATGATGGAGAAGGCAGTTGGAGAAGAAGAGGTTTTCGTCATACTGTCTCATCTTCCAATATATACCACCCTTGTGACATCTGGGCTCTCACGCACTCTTTGGTCGAGTCACCACGATAAGGCAGAAAGCTCGGTCATAATTTGAGACTAAAACTAATTGAAATGTGAATTTGGCAGACCAAGGAAGGATGCACTGTTCATCCAGAGATGCTGCACAGTGCTCTACACTGTAATTTTAATCCTTTGGCCAAACAAAACATTTGAAAGGAGAAGCCGGAAGACACAAGGATTTACTAGAAAACAGACTGTGCAGGGCAAGGCGACTGTAGAGTCTACAGTCGCCTTGCCCTGCACAGTCTGTTTTCTAGTAAATCCTTGTGTCTTCCGGCTTCTCCTTTCAAATGTTTTGTTTGGCCAAAGGATTAAAATTCGAAGCAGTGCCAAGAATCAGTACTAGTCGATCATTCACGGTGGGATTTGTCAGGTAGGCGTGAGGTCAATGGGTGATTCTCCTGTGGATAACTGTGCTTATAACACGTATCAACGTACTGGTGTTACAACATATTAGTTTGCTCTCGTAGGCGCTGAACACCTGGATGTAACATCACTTTCTTACTGTAAGTAAATAATGGAACGATAAACAATTGGTTAGATGTTGGTAGTACCCTGTATATTGTGTTCTCTTCCAACTGCCTCACTCTTATCAAGTTTTGATATAGTGAAGTATGAGCCCTAATTTTCTCTTTACTTTTATAAGCTTCATATGCTTAGTTAGTTCTCTGAATAATACTGAATTGTACTCAATTGGGGCCAAGTCTACTCAATGGCCAGCAATAGTATCAGGGGTTAATTAATAATGACCTGTACATTCTGCAATTTACCTCGCGGTCTGGACCACAAAACGAGATTCACCCCGAACCACCACAGTTCCGGCCGCAATCTTACAGCCTAACCACAATCGTGTTAATAATTCAAAACTAGGTTCGAGTGGCCAGTATGGAACTTCAACTGATGGGAAATTCATTGGAAGCCATGGAAGGAGGAATCCACCAGAATTACAATTTACTTGGTGTCCCTGAGTTTCTATTATGTTTCGGGTGTTATGCATTTGATGTGATGTATTGTTGGTAGAACACTATGGACAAGTGGAGTCGTGAACAATTCTCAATACACTACTGCATTCAATATGTGCTTCGTTCGACGAGCACATCAGACTTGTTTCAAATCGGTTGTTTGACGTTCACAGTTAACTTTCGTACTTTAATAACCCAGTTTCTACTCTTCAAACAATCAAATAATTTGATTTTAGTGAACATATGCTTACGTCTTGCATGCTGCAGGTAGCTACTACTTGAATACCGCAAGAATTTTTTCCTAGGACCCCTCAGTTACAGGCAGTTGGAAAATAGGCGTTCCTCCCAGACTTTACATTGTTATAAAAAACGCGAATAAACACGAGTCTTCTACTTGTCCAATGAGATCACCAACAGCGAATTTGTACTGACTGATCATAGGATCTTGGTCTCCCTACGTTTAGATATCAGTATAATTACTGATCTGAGTAAATTGCCACTTCACCATTATTTTAGCGAATTTTCTAAGAAATGGAAGCTATTGTTCCCGATCCAAAATTTTTAAAACTCGAATCCCCGAAAACTTTGCATACCAAAATCTGTTCCAGACCATCTTGAATTCACTGCAAAAAGGCACCAAAAATTATAATTCAATATAGAATAAGTTTATATTATGTAAGTTCAATAAAGAATAAGTTCAATCATAGTAACTTGAAAAATGTCTCCATTTAACTGGTTTTATATCAAATTTTGTCTCCTTTTTTGGCGAGTAACACCTCAGTTTATATATTTTCCAACGCTGAACAAGATGGTGAAGTCAGAATTGCGATATCATAATATGATAGGCAAGGTTGTTCTTCAGCATGCACTTCAACATTAAGTGAGTGGTGCTCCACACAAAACTGTGCTAGCTCATTTTGTCTGGTCTTATTTTTTAACTACAATGGATACTTAGAAATTTTGGTTTTCAGATTTTGGTTTTTGTTTACGTTTCTAGATTTGTTGAATTCATCAATGGACAGCTTGATTCCTTTGAAAATCAACTGAGATTTTAATATTTTACAGGATGAACTTTCCCACCTACTCAAAATACTACAACAACAACAACGTACTGGATTTACTTGATTTGGATTTCTCTCTATTTTTCGTCAATAGCAGTCTTAAATTGTTTGTCAACAGATTCAGAAGAGGTTTCAAGCAGTTCTTTGCCTGGTGTCCCTACGTCCATGTGCCCCCTGAAGGTCTGATGAGAAGGGAAGTCGTGACTAGCCGCTACAACTACTCGGGCTCCGGTTCCCCAGAATCCCACTACAGGATCGTCAGAAATGGTATTTATCGCGATCATCAACTTGCCAGCAGCATGCGCGTAACTTAGTGCAAGGAACCAAACCAAGATTAATACCGTCCGTCTCCGTGAAGAATTGAAGAGACTGGTGTCATTTTCATGAACTTTTCTTTGTATTTTCTCTATCCTTTTTGATCTTATCATCATTTTCTTCTTTCGATCAGATGCACCCCCACAAGGCATGCATGCGAACGGGACATGGAAAATAAGGTTTTATTAAACAACCGTTGATCAGTTTTCATTTTATTTGTATGGACCAAATAACTATCAATCATGTACGTAAACCTACCATAGCATGGCGATTATACATTGTGAAAAAAAGAAGTTATTTAGACTGTTATTATGCTGAAGGTGTCCTGGATGATTGTAGTGCGCCAACACAAGCGAGACCTGCTCTACTGAGAGTGCGGTAAGTTGATTGGAAATACCCAGGAACCACTGAGGTAGGTAAGCAAACTGCACTGTAAAACCGGAAAATGTACAAGATGTCTCAACTCAAGACGAAGGGCTTCAGAGGTCAATTCTACAACTACTTTGCAACAAAAACTGTCTCGTAGACATTTCTTTTTAAGCCACTCTAAATGCCTCTTTTTCCACTAAAGATTTTTTTCGTGGTTTCGACCCTAATTCATTTAAATGTCTATCACTTCCTTAAGCCGTCTAATAAATTCCAATTTAATTATACCGTTGGAAATAGCGTTAAATTTCCCATCAGATGCACAATCAAAATTTGTTGAGGGGGTTTAATGCATAGAAAAGGAGACCAAAGTGCTAATTTCCAGTTTTTCCGGAAATTTGACGTTTTCCTACCACTTGTCTAACTTTTAGTAATTTTTCTTTCAATGGGTCATCTATGGGAAAAACTTGCTTGAAATTTCACCTTCTCAACGGTGTACTCAAAATAAATTAGCAACTTAGGTTAAGGGAGAAAATGAAGTTTTGGTGCAAAAAACGGGAGATTTTTCAGCAAAGTCGATGTTTGCAATTAGGATAGCATGCTATCCTAATTTTGTTTCAGATAGGATTGGCCTTCAATTTCCCACAATCGAGTGAAGGGTTTTCATTCCAAATACATTTGAAATTAAATGCATTAAAACGTCATTTTCTCCTTTTAAATCAGTTGCTAATTCATTTTGAGTACACCGTTGGAGAGGTGAGCTTTTAAGCAAGCTTTCTCACAAAACTTTCATTAGGTAATAATTAATCAAAATTTTGACAATTACTGTGTTCTTCCCCTCTTCTTTGAGTACCTATCCTTGGGCAACCAATCCGTCATTTTTCTCACCCAAAATACTTACACCTTTATAATTTTCATATTTAATTATAATGAATACCATAGATGAGGGACTGCCCTTGGTCCAGAAGGTCACCAAGACTTTATATTTTCTGATGAATATTGACGAATTTATTGCCTTGAAAGCCGTCACACATGAAAAGATCCATCGATTAATTGATTCAATCTCTCCATTATTAAGGGCAGTAAAGCCCCCTCCGTTATACCCGTCCATCTGCGAACGTTGGGGAGCCACGAAGCTTCTTACACCCAATTTGGCCCTTATTGAACCCTTCTACCAAGCCTTCAGGAACCAATCGGAACCAATCTCTTCTGAATATGCGGGCCAGGGGATCCCACTTCGCTTTTTGATAAGCTCGCTTGAGGACCTGTTCATTATGTTAACTGAGAACAAAATGTCATTGAATTAAAACTTTCAAAAAATCTCCAATCCATTGTTGAACGCAGCGTTCAGGGTTCAGGAGCAATCAAGTACACGGTAGGGAATGCTCAAAGACTCAAAGCCAACGTTCTCGACTTCTGTACTAATGCAGTTTCTTCCAAGCTTTCATTTCTCGATAATTATCTGATTATAATCAATACGAAACTAGTTGAAAACCATGGCAGTTATTTTAGAAATGCTTATGTACGGAGGAGTAGAGGGAGCTGGCTCTGATAGGGGCAGGCGAGGTAAGCTTGAATTCCCACTTCATAAAATTCGTTTTTTCTCGTTATTTTCACTCAAACAGTGCAGTTTGCTTGCCGATCGACTCTTGTATTTTGATATCTTAACCGTTTTTTGGTTTATTATCTTCGATAATGAACCATTGGAATCGCCCAAAGAAAAAAAAATTTTAACCCCCCTCAAAATTTGTTGGTTTACGTTTCAAGATACGTAGATTCAGAAAATCGAATAAAAAAAAATCCGTCCGTCCGCCGTACGCCGTCCGCGCCACTTTGTCCAGTTAGCGTTGAGTTAAAATTACGAAATTTTTTTTTATGGGTTTCGACCAACCCCACAATGGTCCTCGAAACTTTTCATAACCCTAGGTCTAGGGGAAGGGGTTCAAAACGAATTTTGAAAATTTGAAAATCTCATATCTCGAAAAATTCATATAGAACGGTATGTTTTTTATTTCATATTTAGATAGAGTTTGTTCCGTAGAATTTTTTAAGACCATCCGCAGCACAATGACGGCTCAAAGATTGTGCCTCACAACACGACCGTGGATCAAACTGTTGAAATACAGGTCCATTTTCATACTAACAAGCTCTTTGGAACATCATATTGCTTAAGTGATGTCGAGTTTGTTGTTCTGAGGTGCGTTTCGTGCTACGGAAACGAAGGTAATTTCGAATGTTTGTTGGTAGGTACTTCTTTTATAGAAAAATTATTACCGACGTAGTATTAAAAACCCCAGAAATATATCGTATTAATTAATCATAATTAATAATAATTATTATTAATAATAAATACGAATTATTAATACCTAACTATAAATTATTATAATTTTCACTAGGTACTTGATAAAATTGTTAATAATTAGTGATAATTGATAATAATAATTAATCTAACATTTAGGATCTAGACATTTAGACCTAGTGATCTAGACAGAAGGGTGATCTGTACAAAGAAGATAATGAACCGTTGTGTCAAGAATTTGCAGAGTTTTTTTCTAAGCAGAACACGATACGATTGCGGGCAAATTTGAACCACCGGTATTGTATGTTTGTGCATTATGAATCACTCACTGTTCATTTCCTGGTAACTTGGAAGGAACCAAAGTTTTTGCCGATTTACCCAGTCTTTGTGTGGTAGAAATGGAATTCCAACGTAGAAAACTAGTATGACGCATGATTGTAATATTTTCAGTATTTTCATTCTATTGAAGTGGCCTTTCAAGGTTCATTCACCTATTAATTTGTGGTAGTTGGCTCAGAATGTCATCATCACAATGAAGTAGCCCAAATTGGGTAACAACTCTGTTACCATGAAAGCCATTTTTGACCGAATTTGATGGGTGAATGATTTACCCCATTTCAAAGGCCCATGACGTTTGAACGAAAATTTCGAAGTAAACTCCAACCATCACCCAAAGGAACCACCGAGGTGTTCCAATCTGATCGGTTTTGGCGCACATTTCAATGCCCCACAACAGAAAGCGATCTTTGGAGAATACGGTATTTCATAATATTTACATTCAATGAACTTTGACTTTACTCACGTCACTAATTCGCACCGGTTTTTCGCAGGTACAATGCATAGAAATGCAACCCGGACGTTCAACGATTCCGGAATGACAACGATAAGCGGGAACTTCGCTTACCATTCGAACTTCAGAACTCGTAAGAGGTGGAAAACTCCGGACCAGTCATGACACGACTCGGGGAGAAGGCCATCCCAGCAACAGCCTTCTCAAACATGGATATAGCTTGAAACAGAAATCATGAAAATCAAAAAATAATAATAAAATATAAAAACCAAAAAAATATATATATTGCTAATTTTAAACATCAATTTCATGGATTATGGAACTAAGTGTATGAACAATGTCTCTTGATGGGGATTCAGACTGCCTTCGAGCAGTTCATAACGCATGTCACTAGGAACAAAATCACAACTCTAGCAAATCGAGACAGGAATATACTAGTTGTACCAATTGTGGTGTGATTGTCACTACATGTTACAGATTTCATATTGTATGGATAAAAAAAGCCTATTCATCTCAGCTGGACCATATGACCACCACAACGCGCCCTTCTTAGATTTTTCAGGTGACTCCCAGTGGTGGTTTGCATAGTGGAAAACAGCTCATTGCTGAAATGGAGCGTATTTTAGTGGGGATCAGGTGGTCTACAATGACTGAGATGTTTCGTATTGGGGAACAGGCAGGTTGACTAAGGAGTAGTGAACTACTTGAGAAACCGGCGTAACAGGGTTAAGGATTTTCAAAAATTTGGCATACGCAAAGCCATACCATTGCGTACGTAATTATGTCGATTCTCGGTTCTGTATTTATCGTGAGCTCTAATATTTTCATTATTGCTCCTAAGTATTTCAACGAGCAATTTTCAGAAGTTGCGGCGTTGTTCTTTGTGATGCGGTGACATTGGCCGATTCGAACCAGCCAATTCGGCCCTGCTGATCGACTAACGCAACTTGGAGATGTGAGATATCGTCCGCTGACTTGATTTCGACCATTTCAATCCGCTGCGTTGTCGACTGTTGACGGCAGTTACAAAATTTATTCGTAGGACAGACACACGGGTACGCTCTGACGAGGTAGACTCTCGGAGCGCAATATATAATTATTTGTATTTTGTTCCTATTCCTAGTCCGATACTGTACATATATATATTATTGACTCTCCATCGAGAAGTTTACGTTTTATTCGAAAAATTGTATTTAGCATGTAAAAATGTGAAAACTGCAATTTATACAATGTGCTTCGTTGAGCGACGTGTACACGTAGAACTTTCATTTATTTCCATTCCATCAATACTACATACCCACCGATAAATCGAAATCAATCTATTCATCAATTCATACTAACCAACTATGGTTTCAGCTCGATATAAGCCTTTTTCCTTTAAATTTAAGTCTCAATCAAATGGACAGGAATGAATAGTTGAAAATAGAATTACTTGAATCTCTGATCTCGTTCGTTTTCAATGTGGTAGGCACCCACCTGTAACATATGATAGTGCCCTTTATCACAGCTACAAATTCCGTAGACATTTTAGTAACTGAGTAGAAATCTAAAAATCAGTGAGAATGTACCTAATATTGACATTTGATGAGTACTACTTCCTCGTCTATTGAAATCACTATTATGTTAATTTTTTTCTGTCGTGAAAACCGCGAAATTTTTATTTGTACGGTACAGTTAAAATCCAGCGAATTTCTTGATTATTGACACCTTAAAATATTATACCCAATTTTTGTTCACTTCTTCCTACTATTTTCAAGCGACTTTCTCAAACTGTGTTTGTTCAGTGATTATAACGAAGCACTCTATCAATTGCTGTGAAATAATGTGAGACAAATCTTCTAAGCTTTACGGAATGAATGTCTATCGATTTTTGTTGTTATAACGATAAGAAATTAAATAGTATAAGAGAGCCTATCTACATGTATATTCCGTGATTGTGATATTTCTAAGGGTCATATTTAGAGAAATTTATTGAGAAATTCTGAAAAAAACTCACTAGGTACTTCGATTGTTGAACAAAATTGTTGTATACCATGTTATTTTGCCAGTAGGTCCTGTTATACGTTTATAATTTATGTACTTACGTCGTAAAATTCCCAAATTTTATCTCCTGTCCATATGGCCTGGTTGTACAGCCAACCTTTGACGCTATTATAGCACATATCATATTTGTTGTTCCTCCTCCAATTTTTGCGCACCGTAGCTTTCTAATGTTAATCGTTTCTGAGTGTTTTCGGTGCTGTCTTGAAGAAAATAAGTTATCAGCGGATTCAAAATTTCACAATACGGATTTATTTCGCAACAACAATAATGTTGAATAATTCAACATTATTGAATATTGACTGAAATTGGGGAATTGAAATCGTAACGGGATCGGTACGCTGTTGTGGTTGATTTCAAATTTCCTTCCTATTGATCCTTCCTGAATGTATTTCATTGGTTCACTTCAATGTTTGATTTTTGGTACTTGCTTAAGCCCCTCACGTTGGTATTTTGTTTTCATAATCAGCAGTGATTCTTAGGTGACCTTTGAATTACAGGAGGTTCACGAAACCAATATTACATTGACTAGGTGTGTTTCCGATTCGTGAACACTGATAATTGTTAAATTGACCAACAAAAACTTTCAGAACCAACGCATTCATGTGCACCACAAGACTCTGTGAAGAAATTAGTAGGTATTAAATTTCATCGATTCAACTCATCATTTTGAATAGTAGCTGAGTCACAACAAATTCCAAATATTAGTTGCATCTCTCTTTGGCCCCTTACTGAGGTTGGAAAGCCTTGTATTCATACAAGACTACAGAAAAATGTCCTTCAGAATCAAAAGGCCTATACTTACTGATGCTATAATTCACTGGACTAACATCATCTTTAAATGACTTCTCCCGGCACAATCACATCAACACGTACAGTAAGATGAATTTCTTATTACATTCCATGAACTTCTTCAATATTTGTACAATCTTTATGTCAAATTCGTTCACAGACCCATCCGTGCGGTTAGCGATCATTTTCTACGCTTACGGTGCGTAGCAGAAAATTTCTTAATGCTTCGATTTGTAACTCATTCTGTTCATTATAGCTGGACGTGTACCAATTGAGCACAAATACAGAATGAATATACCAGTTACTATTTGTTTTAACCCAATAAACCATCGTGTTTAGCGCTATGAGGATCGCGGCAGTGAAAAACGCAAGAATTCTGATGATTTTATATTTTTGTTCATGTAAGTTATAGCATTCCATATTTATATTTTAAACAAAAAAACTCGATTTATAATTTATTTATATGGGCTGAACGGAGTAATTTCTGTTGCAGCAGTGCTGTCAAAGATTTGACTAGTGGGTCGAAATTAAAAAGTCCCCATGCGAATTCGATCAAACAACGAAACTTGAACAATTTTTCTTAAAACTCAGAGGGGTCAATATAGGAAGAAAACTGTTGGGTGTCCAATGGGGATACTGGCTTATCACTTAAAATAGTTTAAAAAAACATCCAGCGCCCAATCTGCGTCGAGATTCAACGCCTAATCAAAATACTTGACATCTCAAACGCCGCGAGAATGAAACAGTAAAGGACTGCCTTCAATACTGTTACTATTGTCAATATATTCCAACTCTGAAATATTGGCTTCTAACACACGAACCTTATGGTGGAGTGCAGCCGACTGCTTTACATTCATTTCTATACTCTCCATAACTGTTTTCATCCAATCCATATTCTTCGATGTAGTCGTCACCGCCTCTTCTGTGGACAATCTATACGAGTCCATTCGTTCTGTTAATTCTCCAACGGCTCCTCTGATGGATCCCAAATTCATGGTCGGATGTTGATCCAGGGATCGTAAACTGCAACAATAAACGTAAAATGACACACGTTTTTTGTTAAGTATGAAGGCAACTTTAATCACTGGCACAGCCACCTTTTTACGCGAGTAGCGCAACAAGAGCTACGCTCTCTTTGATCGCTCGTCCACGACTACGACCTTGTTAATAAATTAAGATTTCTAATTTTAGTACTTTATTTTGATATCAGATTGCGCTACAACAAAAACGAGATCAAGAGATTTTCAACGTTGAATACGAATCTTGAGCACAAGGCTGTCGTAGATTTTATTATTGACGACGCACAGTACGGTATGAGCCTTAAAAAATCATCTTTCTCACTTGGCATTCACTCGATATCTGAAATTTCTTTCAACCCTTTGGGCTTAGTGGAGCAAGTAAAAACAAATTAATCCATCAACTGATAGCCCCTGGATATTGGAAGAGATGAGTAAGCTCTTATGAAATAAAACTACCGTACGGGCTCAAAAAGTTAGACTCGTTGAGAAATAAGACCGAGATCTCACCTGAATTTCCACCGTGTATAACAAGCTCAAAACCGCAGTGGAAGTTCTGTCTCACCTTTCCACCACCATTCGGTTCTTCCACTCTAGGGACTTGGCAGCTACTTAGAAGATTATTCTCACAATATTCCCTTGCCGTCCTGGGACAAGGGGTGCTGAGATTTGAACAGATGACCTGTAGCCGCAATCTCAATTCCAGCCATCAAGTGACCGATTGCTGCACCACAGAAAAAAATGTCTATTAATAAACCGTGAAACTTTGGAGGGATTTGGAATTTTATCATAGTATAGTCAAGGTCAGATATTGACGGGAATGATCCAAATACGTATGTATATATCGCAAAGAAAAGCTGTTGAAATCTGTGGTTGGATTGATTTAGTGACAATAGATTTTGTTTAAGCTACAAGTAGCGTATTTTTTCGAAGACAAACCAAGATCTGCTGTTGGCATGAGCTGTTTGTTAATTATCATTTTTATTCATAACCTGGCTTTTTGTTTAAATAACGACTCAGAAAACAACACTAAGATGCCCTTAGGTAACGCTCAATACATCTACGAGTTACCTACTTCCACGAATCGAACCACTGCACGACGTTCCTACAACACATAATATGTTATACATTATATTTACCCTACAGCAACTTTCCCGTTATACTTCAAACCCCCCCTCATTCAAAACTTTGACTCGTGTAATTGAACATAGCATATTCCCAATGAATATAGCATCTGAAACATAGCGAAGGATATTATGGGAAAACAAACGCTTGTAAATTCGTTCAAGGAATATTTTGTTGAAAAGTACCAGTGAATTACATAAAAACAATATTAATATTGTTAACAATATTAATATTGTTAACAATATTAATATTGTTAACAATATTAACCCTAATTAGGGTTAACTTATAGAAATTGTTTTTAACAGTAAAGGATTACTGCTGGACTTCTTGTAGATTTAGATACGAATAGGGGACCTGTCTATTTAGCTCCTTAATATCTGTAGCTTTCAGTACGGATTTTAAAATTTTATGATCATTTTATTTTTGAATATACTATGAATAAAATGAAGTGTAAGTTTCTCAATTCGTACCCTTTCCATGTCATTCGGCCTTTTTTATCTATTGAGAAGAGTATGATTGAATCTCGAATATCTTACTCGTAGGTTTTCAACGCTGTTATCAACTTTAGTAGCAAGGTTACTTTGTTAGCCCGATGGAGAAAATTATAAAATAAATTTGATGGGATTTATCTTTAGTGAACAGAAACAGAGCCCAGGGGCGGATCCAGACTTTGATCTTGAGGAGGTAATCTTCATCTAACCTAACTTATATGGACATATAGATTGAATTTTACAGACACTCGGTCTATTGCATATAGAGCGTTTAGGGAATCACTGACAATAACTGGATTTCTAATCAACTCCTACTTGTACATGGCCAAATGGATTTTTTTTCTCTCGCGATTTTGCTTCATGAATTTTTATGATAAAATACTTTTTGCACGCCAAACACGTTCATGTTCAAACTCAGCCTTGTATGGACCTATTGAGTATTTGGGATGTGTCACTCTCTTGAAAATCGAGATATCGTGCTGGAAAGTTTGACAAGCCCTGACAACTACTATAATATTGGCGAATTACCGCTCTCAGGGGCGTCATGGCCCCAAGACCACCCTTTGGAATCCGCCACTGACCTAGCCCCAAAATAGGGACTTTTCTACTATTCTTGTTTATAGTTACAATCTTACTTGTAGGATCTATGAGTCACTTATAGCTAGATATATAATGTAGTATGTATATCGAGGGTGAAGTGGCAACAAGGCCTACCTCAAATGGAGCTGAACAACATGGCCAACATGGCCTACCTCAAATAGTACAGAATAACAAGGCCTAACTGACATTTTTGGGCATATTGACTTCTTTCATTCAGCGGGATTCAAATTAAAATTATTCATCATCTCGTAAGCTGTCTGTATAGTATATTGGCTGGGTGTCTATAGTTGCAAACATTCACGTATATGTTCCCAAAGTTTAGAAATAAACAGTTTCTTGTGTCTCCTGTAAATTAAAGAAAAAAAAAAAAAACAATTAGGCCATGCTATTCAGCCCCATTTGAGATATGCCTTGTTGCCACTTCACCCTCAATAGACCACAATCACGTAAAGACCCTGGACCATGATGGTGGTTCCCGCAGAACCAATGGACCTATTTCAACTCCTCAATAGTGGACATGGACAGTCGAAACCAGACCCTACAGACATTTACATTGGATGCAGTTCAGGGGGACAGTTCCCCATTTGTTTTCTCAGATTTTAGTGTTCCATTCTAGTTTCAGTAGCAATAACTATAATTCCAAAAGTATAATTGTACTGTGAAAATCCACATTGAAGAAATAGGTACCTACTTATCAAACAAATAGGTAGTTAGCGAGATCTCATAAGATAATTGATAAAAATCGGCACAAGTTCCTGGATTTTAGTTGTTGAATTACGCTATTACCTACTTATCAACAAGTCATACGCTACCTAATGTATTGGGAGATTTCATATTACCGGCCTGCAGTGGCTGTGCTCGTGGTTTTAGGATTTACATTGGAGTTCAGCAATGCCATGATTTGTCAACCGACGAACTCCAGCTCGAAATGATAAAACTTCCATCGAGGCTTTTGTAACTACAGCGCAAAAACATCCACAGACTCGTTGAGAAATAAAACGGAGATCTCACCTGAATTGCCACAGTGTATATAAGATCAAAACCGCAGTGGAAGTTTCGTTTCAGGTTTTCATCACAGAATATTCATTATTCTCACAGAATATTACTGACCGATGGCAGTCGTCGAGTTTTCATAGCAGGATCACGTTATCATCGTAGGAAAGATTCGCGCCGTCTCCATCACCAACACGACAGCACTTGATGATAGACGTAACAGGGAATAAAAGTAGTACCTAGTAAAAGTACAAGCAGTACTTAGTAGTAGGTACAAGTAGTACCTAGTACTACTCTGTATTCAGAACATTCTGAAAATTTCACTGTGAAACTTTCAAAAATCGAACTCCACAGATAACAGCTCCTTTGTAAACATGGATACTAACGATTTGTATAATCCATGCTGGTGGTAGGTTTCATATCTACCTAATACCTGTCCCGTTTTTTCTTCCTTGTAGACAGTTCTTCAGTTCTTTGTCAATTTGGTATTGTGGAAGGAATTTTGGTAGAAAAAGGTTGGGATTCAGCTAGGGTACGGTATATTGTCATTGATATATCAATAATATTATATAATTATATAACACTGATCAGTATCAACTGAGAACAGTATCAAGTTCTCCTCTGAGTATTTTTGCACAGTACTAGGTACCAAGGCACTGATAACGAAATGGAGTGGTATTTCCAACTATACTGATCAGTTGTTGAATTATCGGGATTATCGGCAGGTTGCTGAAGTTTTCTCCCGGTTTGAATTTGTGTCTTTTACCCTCAAACAAGTCTAACCATGGAACAAACAACTTCCCTGTTCGATAAATGACCTACCACCCTTTGAGCGTGTTATATCCTAGACCTGAAACATTACAGCAACAAATCATTCATTACAAATTTCGTACCTGAAATGTATGGATAGAATTTATTTAATAATGATAAATTATTCAATAACCGAATGTTACCTACGAACGAAAGAAATGACCAGGGAGGTTACTCAAAACAACCTATGTCCGACAGAGGTCTTCAGATTTATAAACGTGAAGAGAAGAAGCGTGTTGAGTGTTCACCCTTGGCTATTCTGCATTCTACATTCTGCCAAATTTCTTGTACTTACCTACTTACACACATTGTAAAATAGTTACTAAAATCAATTCTCAACACTACCATCTTACTACTTGAATAGTACAGTGCTAGACATAATATTATCTTATTCTACTCGAGTTCATCTTGATATTAGCTACCGTCAGCACAATATCTCTGCCGATACCCAGTTGGTGAGCTCCAATATTGTTTTGCAAAAGCTGAAGCCATGTCTTCGTTTTGTGATGAAGGATGTTATAATTCAGAAAACTGTTCACGACATTCTGTTTGGAGGTGCCCTGTTCTGTATGAGAAAACTGTTTCATTTCGTAATGTTAACAAGTTCTAGGTTGCGTGAGTTGGCACAATTCTTCATCTTCTACGTTATCAAATCTTTCTGTTTGAAAATAAACAATAGTGAAATAATTGCACGATGTAACCTTCAGGTTTTCAAACTAGTTCAATCTTGTCTGAATCTTATCAATCCTCACCTGCCCCCAATAAGTGCATATTATATGAATATGGATATTTTTACATGATTTCTCGCAATTACCAAAGGGATTTCAAATTCAACAGGAGCAATGACCGACGAGGAAGATCAAGCCGATGAACTTCTTGCGCTTCAGAGCATCTATAATGAAGAAGAACTCACGTGCTCTGAAGGTGAAGATGGCCTCAAATCCGGAATGTTTCAGGCATTCCTCATGCTGCCCTCTGGATTCCACGTCAAATTCAAAACTTATTGCAGTAAGTCGTTTGTTTGGCCTAGTCCTGTGAGAATACGGAAATGACGATAGCTAGGTTTTCATCTTTGTAGACTACAGGTTCTTTGTCTGGTACTGATACATATGAGGGCCAGTATCTGTGGCCAGCGTGAGCGCCCCGTTTTTTCTACAAGAAGTTTGACCATGAGTTGCCTTTCAGATGAAACTCCAGGTTTCGTTGTTATCCCTGTCGAGCATCTTCCGCCGATCACGCTCTCGTTCAAACTACCCAAAAACTATCCGTCCGAAACCATACCAGAATTCGTACTTTCATGCCCCTGGCTCTCAGTTACCAAGGTGAGATAAACATACCTACTTAGTAACTAAGATTAGAGAGTTCCAGGAGATAAGTCCGGTTCGATAGGACCAGCTGCTGAGGGTTTGACCTAGAGCGAGCAAGACCCTACGGTAACCCGATAAGCCCAAACATGCTCAGTGAATGACGTTCACCTCAACAAACACTTGGATTTAGATTTTATACTTGACAAGTCAGTCAACGCAGTTCTCAGTAAACTTGAAAACTGGCGAACAAACACTGACAAGGGGAGGAGAACCAATCACTGGTATCCACATGTAAGGTTACTTTGCAATAGGACCAAACAGATCCTCACGATAAGGACGCCCTATCGTTAAGACCGTTGAGTCCGGTTGAGGTAGATAAGACGGCTTTATCGAGCGTAAGGAGGTCCTATTGAAGCGGACCTATCTCCTTGGAACTCTCTATTAGCTTTGCAATATAATATACGAAGAATTTATTGTTGGTCAATGGAAAAATACGTAAATTACGAGTAAATCCGTCGCAAATCATTCTCTTAAGACATAATTTTGAAAAAAATTCACTTACTGGTTGTTCCAGCTATTGAAACTCTGTGAAAAACTCGACGGTCTCTGGAATGAGTGGAAAGGATCCGTCATTCTCTACACGTGGACCAATTTCCTCAAAGAAGAGACGCTGGATTTCATTGGTGTTAAGGACCATTTGGACATCACGAGAAGGCATTGTATGGAGTTGAGGAGAAGTGGACAACTTGTCGTCACTAAAAGGAACAATAACAAGCGCGCCAAACCTAGAACAGAGCAAACCGCTCGCCCTCCTTTGGATCCAAGAGTTGCAGTTACGCCGCTGAACCTACCACTTCATCAGTTACTCGAAATGTACAACGAAGATCGTGCTAAAACTACGTTCCTTAAGAATATATACCTCTGTGGCATCTGCTTTCAGGTATGTGTTTTCACTTGAGATAAGTATTGAAGGAAGGTAGTTGAGAACGTTTATAGTGATTTTGACTACTGTGGTTTGACGTTCTTGACATAGGCATGTGTCTAAATGTCTACCTCAGCTTGGGATTATCAGTGTATTCGTATTCTTCCTTTTCACTTTCTCTCATATTCGTAGTGGTTGTCAAGACCGAGCGAGCGCTTCATAAAACGCACACTAACTTTTTATTTAGTTGCCGGCTGCTGTTCCCAAGCGCCCACTGGCAACTAAATAGTTGCTTCACAACCTCATTTTCAGAATGGATTTTGTGGAGACTGCGTGCGTTTGTGCTCTAGTCTTGAGAAAGAGGAAAAAATACCGAAAATATTGGGTCCATCCGCTGATCAGCGCAACACTTGTATACGGTTGTCTGAGAATTTAAAAAAATATCAAAAAACTTTTTGGGAAGTTTTTGAAAAACTTTTGGCATTAGTGGGACCTCGGAGAACCCACCAAGATACCATTGCTGCAATAACAGAACACACTAGTTGTGTTCGTTTGCGAGAACCCACCCACTGGCGACTATTTAGTTGCGGCAACTGACAGTTGTAGTCGTGTCCTCCCCGAATCATGTCACTAGACCTCTAATTATTAAATAATTATTAACTGATTCGAGGTCTAGTGACATGATTTGGGGAGGACACGACTACAACTGCCAGTTGCCGCAACTAAATAGTCGCCAGTGGGCGGGCTCTCGTAAGAGAACACAACTATAGTCAGGCAGATATTTCTGTGTGCATGGGACTACCCTCTCCTCGACGCCCTTCTAATGGGCGGGGTTGGGTCAGTGAACTCTGCTTAGTCCCTGCAGGTATGTATTAGAGGGGAGGGGGCGCTCACCGACCTCAGCCCACTTTCACCCGTGCACACAGAAATATCTGCCGTACTATAGTGTGTTCTGTTTTTGTGATTGAAAATTTGCCTTAAGTATCTGTAAGCCCATCTCATCTCTCCATCATATACCTGGTGCTCTTCCCGTACAGGTGGGAACATCTGCACGTCTGATTTGCGAGAAAAACAAAAATCTACGAATAAAGATCCCCCAGCTTTGTTCCAATGTTGATGGATGGCTCAGCATTGGTTCAGCAGTAAATTGGTTGCTGTTATTTTAAAATTTACAAGTAGAATTAATTCTTCATACTGTATCAACATCCCACAGATATGTCATCAAATACTGTGCTGTGTCTCAGCTTTTGGTTGAACGGTTTCGATCAGGCACACCTCAGAATTCATGACTATGGTCTATGAACTACGTGTTTTCAAAATGTGAAGTCTTCTGCGTGAGCCCAAAGGCAATCCTTGGAACTCCCACACCTACATGACAGAATGCTCCCATCCAGCCATGATGGTAGAGGCAAGACAGTCATTATGGTTCATAGCAATGTCATCAAGTCTCATCTAGTGTTTTTGCCTGTTTGTGGGCTAATATGATATCCAAGAAACCCTTCATTTGGCCTAATTTTCTATCCAAAACAATCAAAAGAAGAAATTAATTGGGAAACTTACTTACTTACTTGTTTTGGATATGTGTAATCATACCTCCATGTTTAATTTGTACAGGAAACGGTTGGCAGCAACTGTCAGCAGTTCCACCCTTGCGGACATGTTTACTGCAAGCAATGCCTGGAACAGTATTTCACCACTCGAATCAAAGAAGCGATGGTGTCTACTATGCCTTGTCCTTACCACAAGTGCACTTCCGTAGCTAATCCCCAGCAGGTGAGAAGCTAAATATTTATTTCGTCTAGTATTCATTCATATTTTGTTTCTATGTTACTGGAGTGACCATCTCGCGAGTCACTTAGAATAGAGCTTATATCCCTACCGGTTACACGAGGACTGTTGGGGAAGTGACTGCTGCCACCTAATCAACCACAACGTATTTTTTGACGATTTAGGTTGCTAATACTTCGATTCTCAAGGCGGTTCTCAGAGTGGTTACTGAGTGGCACAGGCCGACGTATTCGTGACTGGTTGCAGGAGTTCATTAAGCGTCGCCAGCAACTGATCTCGTCTCATATCGTCGCTTAATAAGCAATACTCCCTATCGACATTTCTACACAGCTCGTTTTCTGGTTGATCCATGCTGTTTCCTCAACGATGTCGATAAGTGTTGTTATAATTTTCGAGTTTCCTCGACTCTGTAATTTAGTTGAACCGATTTTGAGCTAAGGAGCCTATCCAGCGTGAGAAGTCGAATATGAATCTGCCAAAACATAAAAGTATTTTCATGAAAATGGTCGATAGGGGTTGTTGTTCCATTGATATTTGTACAATTTTTATGATATACAAATTAGGTCATATAGTCATGAGGACTATGCTCATATAGTCATCTGTATTTTCAGGTGAAAGATGCTGTTGGTGCCTTGCTGTTCAATAAGTACGACAATATGTTGTTAACCGTGACCCTTGATCAGATGGATGATATCACCTACTGCCCTAGAATTTCCTGCGGAAGCCCAGTGATGAGAGAAAAGGACGAAAAAATGGCCGTTTGCCCTGCCTGCAGATACGTATTCTGTGTGTTATGTCGAAGGGCCTACCATGGCGTTGAGTTCTGCAGAATAAAATCAGGTTTGTAGAATAAAATGTCGGGTATCTATTGAGCTTACATTAAGCTCAATGCTATAAAAGCCCACAGATCTGGCAAAACTAGTACCAGTTCACGGAATCGAACCCGTACCCCTCGCAGCACCCAGCAGCACGATTTGCTGTCTATTAATCCCAATTGTTGGCTACCTGTAAATTGGTTAGAAGTTGTTTCTAGGCAACGTCGATATATACCTGTGATTTCAATTAAATGTTAGGGGCCTTAGCATTAGTTTATTATGCATGAAAATCGATAATTTCGTTCATTTCAGTGGAGTGCACCTTTATTTTTTCAAAAATAGCCACAATTTCAACAATATCAAGTTCCATATTGATTCAATAATTACGAACCGAAATTGGGAAACTTTTGCAAATGTGGTTTTGTCGTATTTTTTCAGTTGAAATTAAGAAAATAGTTCAAGAATATCAGGAAGGCGATTCTGCTACTAAAGCTCGACTGGACAAGAGGTACGGAGCCAACCAAATACGACAGTTTATCAATGAATTGCTGTCTGACGATTGGATTCAGACCAACAGTAAAAACTGTCCGAACTGTGAAGCGTCAATTGAGGTAAGTTGGAAAGATCCCCACGATTACTTCACTTCTCGAAAATGCCACTCTCTAATCTGCTAATTCCGTTCTCTCACTGCTATGTGGTTTTTTTTTTATTTTTCATTATACAGAAATCCGACGGTTGTAACAAGATGGCGTGTGGAAAGTGTGGAGTGTCTTTCTGCTGGCTCTGTCTCGCGACATTGGATAGAACCGACCCTTACTCCCATTTTTCGGCGATGGACTCACGATGTCGCAACCAACTTTTCCTCGGCATGCAAGCTGAACCTGAAGACGAATTTAATGTTGATGACTTCGTATATGAAGGCTCTGATGAAGAATTCGATGATTTGGATTTTGAAATTGATGATATTGTTCAGTTTATGTAGTTCGTGGGTCAACATAAAGGCATTATAATACCAATAATGGCCTTTCACATGAACCAAACGTGGCCCGATAGTAATTGTTATATTTTTGTTACTTTCTTTTCACATTTTTTAAGTTTCTTTCAGTTCCTTTGTTGGCTAAAATCATAAGTAGAGTAATTTCGAGTAAGTACTTTCTTCAGTATCTCAATGTTTCTTCCCTTACCATGGCAATACAAATTGCATTACACCTTGCTTCTCCTGCCCGTTCTGAAACTCTATTCTTACAATCCTGTTCGCGGTCAGATTGCTAGTTTTTATTTCCTGTTTCCATTTTTTCCTATGTTTCCAATTTTGTTCGTTTTCTCACGGCTCAGCGGCCAAATCACCTTCTTTAGAAATGGCTCAATTCTTGAGAGATGCCGTAGATTCCCTGATTGGTGGCGTAGTAAAATCCGTTTTCCATCTACATCCGATGCAGTTCAAACGCTTCCATTAATAAAACGCAGAAGATGAAGAATCTCGCCATCTCTAGGGTTCCAATTCTTATTTTCGTCCACCTCATCGCTTAACACTTCGGGCGGAACATGATTTCTACCCGCATTTATAAGAAGACCTGCCTATAATGCAAAGTTAAAACATACTCTTAGCGGAACATATCGAGGGTCTCACGGCAACTTTCCACATCGTCATTTCGGCAACTTTTCAGCAGAGCTAAAAAACCATCTGCCAATGACAATGTTTACTGAGTAATTCATAATTTGTTTCTTGATTCATTTGATTTCTTTTATTCAAGAAACGTGTACTCGTGCTGGGAGTTCCTCCAACTCTCCTTGGGGGCTGCTGATGTACTTCTTCATTAGGATTGGCTTCGTTGGGTTAATGATTTTGGGGTCTGGTTCTGTTCCCCACGTCGGATGGCTCCATATCAGTATTGGCTGGACCTTCATCACCATCGGCTGGATACACATTCACGAGATTGGGCGGGTTTACATCCATATCGCCATCTGTATCATACTCTTCTGATGGAATTATGAGGTCCTCCTTATCAGGAACTCTTCATCAGACTCGTCGGCACAACAACGCGCGAGTTCCAATATTTTTTTGTTCTATCAGAAACCCCCTAAGAGTACTCCAAAAATTCTGACAACAAACATAGCCTTTCTTTTGATATTATTGACATTTTGGCACCATTTTGGAGTTTGTTTCTTTCCTGGGGTCAGATATTGTCTGGAAGGACACACCAAGCAGAACATATGGTTTTAGGCAGGAAAATGTGACCTACTCTTACAGGAACATAACAATATTATGTTCCTAATAATATTGATAATATTACAGGAACATAATAATAACATATTATGTTCCTGTAAGAGTAGGTCATATTATGCCTATCAACATTATACCCCCTCATATGTTATATATCATATGTTCTCTAGTAGGTCAAATATTATGCTACAAAGACATGCAAAACGTACTACACATGGAGGAACACATGCCCATGAGGCAGAAAATCCATATGCATACAGAGGAACATATGCCAATAAGCAGGGTAACTTCTAAGAAAAATTTACTGACAGCAAAACAGAGAGGTTGATGCGGGAGGGAAACGCCACTATCACGGCCAAGAGGCAAGGGACAAACTCCTGGGAGGAGACTGGGTGGGTTGTGTTAGGGCGGCATCTAGGGGCAAAACTGTGAAACGCACATACCCTAAAGGCTTATGTTCCGTCCGAAGTGTTAAGTTCGATCGTATTTCTTTGCAGGGATATTTTCTGTCTTTGTGACCTGTTTTGGGGCTCTACCTCAATTATGAATAATTGTTTAGTGCTTGTTACATTTAGATAAAATTATTTGTAACTGGGCTTTAATTGTGATAATTATATGTGACTGAGACCTCACGTACTTGTGATAATTATGTGCGACAGAGACCTCACGGACAATTCATTGATAAAACCCTTGTAAATAATCTATCACTATTAAACGCCTCCATCTCTTAGTGTGTGTATGACAGATATATCGAAGTCCGCTGTTTAGGGAGGTGAAGTGTTAATTGCAATACGTTGCAGTGGACCGAAGCAGTTTTTATTTCAATTTGCTAAATTGCGGAAATAGCCTTATTGAGGACGTAACAATGCTTGCAAAAACCACTCATTTACGTGAACATTCAGAGCAGTGATGGTGTTTTTAAAACGCTCGCTTCCATTACTTGTCATTGATAGCGGATTCCTCCTGACGTTGGGTTAATTTTACACGTATTAATAGCGGAAACTAACCCTTAATATTCAATATCATCCATGTACGTATTTTTACTAAGTTCAGTCGTCGGCCATCTGTCGCCCTTTCGGTTGTTGTCACGTCTCATAAAATATAATTTTGTTATAATCAAAATTTGATTTCAAGAAATTTAGATTTTATTTAGCGATTATTTGTTGGACTTGTGAAAGTCGATTTGTGATACTCTTTCATCACCCTACAACCCAAATAATTTACGAACCACATTCAAACGCCTCATCAACAATATTCAGTGGTCCCATCACTTACTCCACCTGTTGGAGGTTGATGAATTAATTGATATGCTAAATATTCTTGTTAATTTAGTAGTGATTCAGTAGTTAACTTATTTCATATTTTGATATGACTTTTATCATCTGTACTCCTACGGTATTATAGTAAATAATCGACGAATACATAGCACCAAGTTGAATACTCACAACGCTTATGGGTATTGAAATCGTGTATTAAAATGCTATGTGCCTTTGATTCTGATATTCTGTGATTCAAAATGCGTTTAAAGCAATTCTGCTTTGGTTTAACGCATCAATCGGTCTGTTATACCAATAAAATTTTTAGAAATAATGTAATTTTGTTACTGCGTGTTTGATCCCTTTTTAGCAGTCCTTTCAGACGTTAACTTTTATTCCATCTGGTTTTATAGGTGGAGAATGACTACGTGGGTCATAAAATTAGAATATTTAGGCCAGAGATTTAATTTTCTGTGTTATAATAATCTCACTGCGTAGGAAATCCCACCAGGTTCAACGCTAGAATGCAACGTTCTTCAAGCATTCCAACATAGCCAATGGTTGAATAGGCTGGCAGGCATTTAAGAACAGTTTAATATTCAAGACTTAATTTTCCTTACTGTAGGTATTTTTATATTTTATATATTACTTATCAGTGACATAACAACTGAGCTTCAACCCATCAAATTATTTGCCTATGATATTTTATCAACTGTTAGTAGAATTTTTAGCTCAGAGGCTGTAACTCATGAGAACACTCAATCACTGCACTTGTCACGCCATAAGATAAAGAGGTCGAGGAGAAAAATTTCCGGATTCGTGTTCCGCTGTTCATGTTTTATCGCATGTTGCTCCGCCACTTCGCTGAGAGTAGGGGAAATGAAAAGGTATCTGGCGCAGTTTCCACCCTGCAAGACTTATGGTACAAATCCACAATTTAAAGGGGCAAACCCCGCACGACCGCCAATTTTACATAATATGGAAAATATATTAGGTATATCGTGTATTGTAAAAAATCGAGGGTCCCACGGCAACACCCCACATCGTCACTTTTGGCCAAAATGAGTTATGCATAACATTCGAAGCGTCTTCCCCCGGCGGATCGATCTAACTAAGTATAAGTGAGGTACCTAAGTTAGGTAACACTAAATCTCACGATTTATTTTACTGAATTACTCAGTAAACATAGTCATTGGCAGAGTTATTTGGCTCTGCTGAAAAGTCGCCCAAATGACGACGTGGGAAGTTGCCGTGAGACCCTCGAATTGATTTGAGCTAATAACTTCATTGGTATAGTATTGGTACTTAGAAGAGAAATTAGCTCTACGGCTTACAAAAGTGGAAAACTAAGGAGCATACTGATAGGTCTACTTGGGTCACTCAAATCTCATTCACTGGTTACGATTCCAGCTTACTCCAAATACCATTTATTAGCTCGAATCTCGGAGTCGTCTGGAATTTTTTTTACAATTACCCGATACACGGGAAATTGACGGTCGGGCAGGTTTTGCCCCTTCAAAGTATGCGTTAGTGCCACAAGTCTTGCAGGTTGATCTCTGCGCTTTGTTCTGAAAAAAATTTGAGTAATCGTGCTGTTTATTTTTTAGTACAGCCCCAGAGCTGGATACCACAAGTCCACACAGATTTTAGGATTTGCTTGTAGATGAATTATTTACTGGTGGTTCAGCCAGTACAATTTTTGAAACTTTATATTCACATTTTTGATAGGTACTTTATATTTCCTTTTTCCAGATACACGCTCCTTCCATGTTAATTTTCATCCCTAAATATTTTGCAGTATTAGCCTAGCGAATATTTTGTTAATTCATCATAACTGGTATAATTCTTATTTTCATGTTTGTAAAGTTAGTATGATTATATTTTTCGTTCTTTAGGCTTGAGGAGCCATTTATTGCCCTTCTAGGTGCTTACATAAATAGAATGCTGTAGTTTCCTCTACTGAGTCACCAATCGCAAGTACCACTGTATCATCAGCAAAAGTAGCAATTGAGGTGTTTTCGTTGTTTGGTACATCACGTCTATACATGTATCGTGGATCATTATTTTAGAAAATATTGATTACTACAGTAGTACTAATGATCAACTGGTATTTCCCCTAGTACCAAAGTTTGTCCAATCAACTGTATCCAAAGCTACTGTACACGTTGTGGTTTCAAAAGTTAGTATTATTTCTTGTGCCGATTCAGATTACTTTCCACCATGAACAAACCAGTCGCCGCCGGTAGGCTTTCTACTGTGTCTGTATCTTTCAAACGGGAGAATTCAGTGATAATGGAACCATTCCCTGATGTGACTCAAGGGAAAACGTTTCCATCATTGCTACTATTTATGGAGGCGATTTACAGTTTTGCAGTGTCCAGTATGACAGTGTATTCTATGTATGGCTTTGGAGAGTTCATTATCATGTACTCAGACCGGGAAGTGCTGTCCATGACCACTGAAGCTAAGTTAGTGTGTAGCACCTTTCTTCTGCCTTGTTTTCGATTAATTTACCAATTCAGCAAACAAAAGATTGTGTGTTACTGTTTCGCCTCATTACACAAAGTACCTAATTTATTTTTTTTTTTTTTCAGGTTTTATGGTTGTTGCTTCATCCTGATTCTGGGGATCCTATGTGACTCTTATATTGGTCGCTACTACTCTACACTCACTTTGCTTTTCATTGCCATTGGTATGCCAATTTTGCACTTCGCCATCGCTGTCTATCCCTACTTGTATCAATCAAGAGCAAAACTCGATCTTGCAGAAGCTGCAAATCCATTTTGGGGGATCATACTGTGAGTCCAGTATTGGAATCTTATTAATGTTTTGTGATTGAAGCTGAATTCACATGGTGCGTTCGTTGGGTTAAAATGTAGTGGAGGGAGGTGGGGCAGCTGCATTTGTGTTCACATTGAAAACACACAACCGCAGACGCTCCATGTGAACCAGGCTTTGTGTGTAAGTAGGGCCGGTGAGGATGCCAGACATCTTCCTGTACAAAGACTCCTGGCGACCTACCCCAGGCTCATTGGAAACTGAATATACTGGAAGTATAACTGGTGTGTAAGAAAAGTTGCCTAGAGGCTGAGGTGAGGCCCCTAAAGATAATTCCAATCAGAGGAAACAGTCAGTGGAACGAGCTATTGCCTGGACATCAAACTGAGTGCTTTGTTGTTTTGCTTCTCCCCGAAAACTATGACAATTGTCCCACCAGAAATATTGCTTCATTAATGTTGTGTCCATTTCGTCCAACAGGTGCTCTGAACCTCTTAGAGTAAGCGTGATGGCTTCTGCTGTCATGGGCCAAAACTACTTCCGGAAGCCAAGAACGTTCTTTGGCATTTTGGTGTACGTTTGGTACGTTGGGGCTGCTCTCGGTGGGCTGGCTGTGTGGTTGTGTAACAACAGCAGAGTCGGTTATGCCATTATCTTGGGGATTGATGTCATTTTCATGAGTTTACATGCCGGATTTTGGCTGCTCTCGAGGAATACCCTTTCATCCAGCGTAAGTGTGGATTTTGATTGAAAATTCATCATTGGGCTTATCGCCTACTCGGTTGTGCTATTCATTATCAAATATTGATCTCATCCAACTGGGATCAAATCTAGACAAATTTCCAATCAGATCTCAACCATGAAACCGTGGGACCATGTAGAAGTTTAAAAACTACCTGTTATATCAGGGAGGGAGATAAGTTTCTGAAAGAATGTTGTTACTTAGCAAAGCCTGAGGTGGAATCCCATGTGCTCCAAGATCACTACCAAGTGAATCATCCCTATTTATAAAAATATTGAATTCTGACATATCAGCTGAAAACCCACTATGAGCCACTAAACTTCCTGCAATAAGTATAACGACTCTAACTCATTATCAAAATTCATTGGATTTGCAGAAAAAATGCACTGCTGTTCAATGGAGTTTGTGAATTACACACAGATATACCAAATTTGTTTAAATTTCTTTCTTTCATTTTTTCAGAGAGGACCGTGGGGTGTTGTCGGGAGATCGGCGGGCTATGTCATTTGTGTAATATTTAGGAAGCTTGACAAATATCTTCTGAGAAGTTGTTTCTTCAAGAAAAAACATGGCCAAAGGGACTTCCGGTGTGTCACTTTTAGCGACAGAACAGTAGCTAATGCTAGAAGTATGCTGGGGATATTTTTGGTTACGCTTCCCCTCATCTCTTATTTTTGCATGGTGGTTATTCTGGGTAAGTTGGCGGCAATCCAAAGTCGAAGTCAGGTTCTTTACCATACTTATGAATTATATTCGACCAAAAATCACCTGATGAGAATGTTTAGGACTACACGGAGTACTCTCACTGAGGTGTACAACTTGTTGACCTCAGTGGTACGTTTACTAGATCTACTTCCTACCTGGATGAGGTCATAAGCCGCCTTATTTCCCACGGCAGTACTAAGCTTAGCCTGCTCAATGTTCATCAGGCTTCAGACCACTTCAACTGCTTAAGGACCACATCATAACCGTAGGTGCAGTACAACAGACATACCTGCACCAAATTATGCAGACTTCCACTTGTCCCCACAACTTCAAGTGGCCAGAGAAACCATGCGTTGATAGGGTGTTCCTGTACCCAAGCTTCAAAGCTCTGTACATGTATTGTCCATAACCTATTTCCACATTTACCTGGCTTCAGTAATTTTGAGTTTGCGTTGGATAACGTTATGTGGATGGTACCTAATAAATATTGAATTTTCAGAGACGCTTTATAACGTCCAGATTGGGATGCTCTATTATGAGGATCAACCCTTTCCTATGATGACGATAAAAGCAACCCTCTACCTCATTTTATATCCCGTGGTGGAATTCATCCCATCAAAATTCTTTGACAAATGGTTCCGCAACTCTGTCACCAAGCAGTTATTCCTTACTGGAATTGGAGCACTCATTGTCGGTTTTGCTGTGATGTGGGCGTCAGTAGTTCAGCACGAGATTGTCAAAGATTTGGATTTCTGGAGACACTTGAGTTCATCTTTGGCATATGTAGAGTTACCAGTTGAATTATTTGTATGAATTTCTATTTGAGGGGTACCAAACAATTGTTACTACCTCTGATGTGCTGTACTACCAACTTTATACTTTTAAGTTATAAATATCAGTTCATTGATACCGCCTCATAGTTGCGTGTTCCATTGCTGTTATACAGGTTTCCATCACCAATTGTTTGGAATTCCCTGTCAACATCCGTGGGAAATACTATAACAAATTGATTTCAAGAAACTTGGACGAGTGGGTCACTCTAGAACCAATGAAACCGCTATTTGTGCTTAGAATTCCTGCCGATCATCTCCCATTCCACTTGGAGTTCGAAAACAGCAATATTTCACTGTACGACGAATACACCCTGCCTCTAGCCACTGGCTCCAACAGCTGGTACGTCCTGTTTCCAGAAGGGTTACTACAAGTGAGTCGATGGACATTTATGTTGGTGTCAGTACAATGTGAAGCCAGTCAAGTTCAAATTAAATGCCTTCGTCTATCATTATTGATATTAATATTTTATTTTATTAGCAGTCACAAGTGTCATAGTGTTTTCTCTCAATTAATGTATTCTTCGAATTCCAATATTAGTGCTTTCAATCTATTCAAAGATCATCTACAATTATATTTCCTCTAACTTCACCTGTCTAACCAATTTAATTTCAACCCCGCAGGTCCACCCTTCATGTTATAAATCTTCCAGTCACGTGGCAATGAACCCAAAAATGTTCGGACCGGCTACCGTCTGTGTCATGTGTGCACTGGCTGTCTGTAACGGTCATCTTATTTTTCAAAGCGATGACGTCGCTAAACGGTTTGACGTGTCTCTTGGTCAAAATATGGAAGAGTCCAAGATCCACCTAAGTGGAAAGTTCGTCTCTATATTAAATATTTTGATATTTTAACAAATTTTGTTTCCAATATTTGATAGTTGTCTTTTTCAGACTAAGCTCTTGTTGTCACGTTTCTTCCAAATTCATAAAAACCAGGGGAGATGTCAGTTACACGTTTCACAACGTGGACATAAACCGCCACACCAACTGTGTTGTGTCCTAAATACTTCTACCCATAATGTACTATGTTATAGGCAATTCCAATAGTAAAGGGATGGACTAGATACCCTCCGAAAAAGCACCTATAAATTGGTATTTATTTTGCAGGTTTCTAGTTTCAGTCCGATTTGGTGGGCTGGAAGTGAGTGGCGAACCGAAAGCAGTCACATTTGAAAAACTTGGATCTTATCTAATGGTTGTTTATGAAAAAAGTGAAAAGACCTCATCAATTAAGACAGATGAAGGTATTCCTGACGTCCTTGTAGTTTTTTTTTTTTTTTTTTTTTCCTTCTTTATTGGCATGGTTTTAAACATACAGCCATAGGTACATAGGTAATTACAGCCTAATTAAACATACATCGCAATCTTATTGTAAAAATGAAAAAATATTTACAAAAACATCCTATTCTACCTTATATTCTAATACAGCTTTCTTCTAAAAATTCAAACAAAACTTGAAAAATATCAATATCTCCCTCTCGTAAAATACATTTATAATTAAAAGGAGTTTCCATTAATTTGTACAATTTGTTAAATAAAAGGTCTCTAGATACAGCATATCTTTCACACACCATCACAATATGCTCCACACTTCCTTCCTCACCACAATGAGGACATGAACCGTCAGTCATATCGTCCCTATTGCTCCTAGTCACCCAGGCCAAATACGAAGGGCATAATGAATGATTACTTCTCATTCTGCAGATAACGCGAACAAATTTCTTGTTAGACGTTTGTCTAAACCATGGCTTGCTTTTAATAAGCGGGTGAATATCCTTATAAAACCTACCTTTGTCACCCTCTACATACCTATCTTGCCAATCTACTCTTCCTCTCTTCTTGAATTTAATGTAGAAATCTTCCTAAGGCAAAAGGCATTGTACCACATCTCCTGTCGCAGCAGCAGTTTTTGCAGCCCTATCCGCTCTTTCATTGTATGTCAGTCCATTATGTGCTCGCACCCATACAAAATGAACGCCAGTATTCCGATTTCTACAGGACTTTACTAATTCTACAATGTTAGCTATAATAGGGTTATTGAATTTATTAAGCTTATCATTAGAAATTGCTCTTATAACGCTGTCGGAATCTGTACAAATTACTGCATGGTTATAATTTGAATTGGCACCATTCACCATAACATACTCCAGAGCTAATTTTATAGCAGTGGCTTCTGCAGTGTAAATGCTAGCTTCATCTGGAAGTTTGAACTGTTTTTCTATATCGTTCCCAATGTCAACGAATGCGCAACCAACAGAATGTGGTGATTTTGAGCCATCCGTGAAGATGATCCTGTAATTTTGCCACTTTCCATTAACGTACTCACGAAATTGTTCTGTGACAGCCACATTGCCAACGATTGGTCGAAAATGATGAACTGCAATGGGAGTGAATAATGTCTCATAATCAATATTAAACATCATACTACCCCGGTTCGTATGCATTCCCAAGCAAGATGCGTAATTGTTGATAAGGCCAATAACTACAGGGGGTATGACTTTACTAGTCCATTTGGGATTGAACGTCACATGATCTGCCAACTCTATTATTTTATTCAAAACACAACTTTGTTGAGCTCTTAAGCGTGCAACATACCTATTTGCTAAAATTTGTCTTCTTAAGTCCAGAGGCATTTCAGCAGTTTCGGCCAATATTATATCAATTGGTGTTGACTTCAAATATCCAATACATTGTCGTATACATTTATATTGTAAGTGGTCCAATGATCTTAATCTTGTTTCGCAACATTGCCCGTAAAACACCGCACCATAATCTAGTATGGATCTTACAGTTCCTCGATAAAACATCAACGCGATGTTAGGATCAGCACCCCAATCAAGGCCAGTCACACTTTTCAATATATTATAGTATTTCTCACATTTTCCAATCAAGTATTGGATATGGGCATCCCACGTCAAGGTCTTATCAAGCCATATCCCGAGAAACTTGAACTTTGTTTGTACTGGTATGACACATCCGGCAACATCAATTGTTTGTCCTAAGCCCAGGCTCCGTTTCCTTGTATAGGGAACAATTACCGATTTATTGAATGAAATTGACAGACCCTTTGACTCACACCAACTATTGAATACAGTCATGAAACTATTTAGGAGTTCAATGCCCGAGACAATGCTTCTACATTCAGAAAATACGCAAATATCATCTGCATATTGTACTATTCGTAAACCTTCTGGCACTATTTCCTCCAAATAGTAGTTATTGTCCATGTAAGATAAGATCCTCCTTGTAGTTATTGTCCATGTAAGATAAGATAAGATGTAGGAGGCTTTTGATAAGTATAGCACCTCGACCTGTTAAGATCTATTGTGCCCTCCCAGATAGTTAGAGCTTCTGTGAGCACCAGTTGTTTCATCAACTTCCAGAGGTCATTGAGATTCCTCATATAGGATTCTGGGTGTGGTTTTTCGTTGCCTAGGCACAGAAACCTGGACCTAGCTAGTCCTTCACATTGGCATAGGACGTGTTCTGCCGTCTCCTCCTCCTCAAGGCAGAACGGCACTCGCAGTCCTCGGCCACCCCGATCTTGCAGAGATGTTTTAGGAGTGCAGTGTCCGGTCAGTAGGCCTACCGTTATCCTCAGCCTGGTGCGGCTGAGGTTGAGTAGGTCTGCCGTAGCTGCATGCTAGGGTAGGGTACACCTATGAATTTCGTTGCATGCCTCTGGCCTGTGGATCTATTCCACGAGGCTTGAGTTTCTGGCAGCAACCACTCTTTTGTGGTGCTTTTCCTGAGGCTGTTGGATATTCCACAGTAGGGCTCAGGTCCGATGATAGCGGTGTCCGAACCTTTTGTGGCTAATGTATCCGCCTCACCGTTCCCCTTCTGCCCTGAATGCCCTGGCACCCATACCAAGGTGACTTTGTTCCTGCCGGATATGCTGTCCAGGGCATTCTTACAGTCCATCACTGTCCCTGATGTTATCACTGGAGAGGCTAACGCCATCAGAGCGGCCTGGCTATGGGAACAGATTGCCACTTTCTTACCTATTAGGTTTAGCTGTCTAATCTCCATAGCACAGTGGTCAACGGCAATCGTCTTGGCTTGGAACACTGTGGCGTGTTGGCCCAGACTTATTGCAATCTTAATGTTGTTGGAGTTTTCGTACACACCCGTTCTGGTGCCGCAAGACATTTTGGTACCAGATTGAGTGAGCGGGCATTGGAATCTGATTTTTCCATGTCTCCCTTTCGGGAAAGAGGATGTGGCATTTTCTTTCAAAGCGGTAGTGGGGTGGTATTTCGTCACCAGGCATACCCAGTATTGGATCTGCCAGGATTTCCTCCCTCAAAGCCCGGATATGACTGGTTGGATGTAAGAGCGTAACGGACAATCACGCCGTTGGTACGCCTGAATGATGGTATTAAGCGGAAAAATGGTTATATACAAAAATGTTCGAGTATCATGATGACTCTAAAGTAGTGAATTGAATAAAGAACAACTTTCTTGATATTGGTTTGGAAAACATTCACATGCAGATTGGTTCCCTCATAATAATATCATTACAACCTTTGATCCTAACGAATAGAAGAACAGTAGATGACAAGAACTATTATTTTTGTTTCAGAGGAAATTCTCTCTATTGAAAGACTCTCTGCAGTTCACATCCTTGAAACGTTGCCTCCTCGAAAAAAGTCAGTTTGGTGGATGTACCCCACGGCCGTTATTCATGCTATTGGACAAGTTTTTGCTGAGGTACTGAATCATAGTGTTTTGTGTGACCTTTTGCTTGGGTGTGACTATTGGCTACCCCAGTTCAAAAATCAGAATAATCCATCACCATGCAACACTCATATACTGTAAAACACAGCCTGCTAAGAGTGACGTTATTTTGGATGGATGTACCAATATTTCACACTATTATCCATCTGCCTGATATTCTATAACTGACTAAGTAGAAATAAAATCTTTCCTAAGTGGTGGAATGGGTATGTGCAACAGCAGAGGCCCTCTGTATCGACATCCTCATTGCAAATTCAGCATATTTCTGATGTGTACATATTTTTTGCGTATATATATTGGTTTGTTCATAAGTACATATTTTTGGTGTGGTAATGTACAATCTTAACACGAAAATAACTGTTTTTGGAATGTGGCACTTGAGTATAATTAAAATTGGTCAAATTTAAGTAGGTGTTCTTTAAATTTGCCGTTAAATTCTTTACTTTGATTCCTTCTGAACTTTGATTCCAAGAGTGTTTTGATAGGACCACTACTTTTGATGCTACAGGTGACAGAAAGCAGTCAAATGGTACATGGACAAAAATGGTCGTTTTTAGCCGTCGATCAATACTCTATAAATTAGTCCAATTGCAATTAAGTTATAAGCGCAAAACTGAAGAAAGTCCGAAAATTTCACCGTTTTGGGGCACCAAAAGTTGAGCTCAACCCCATTCCCTGGAGAGGTACAAACTCGGATTACTCGTTTTCGAGACTATCTTAAGGTTAAAGAATGATTTCCAGCTTCCTCCAGATCACTTCGAGAGCCTTTCCTTATTTTACTGGACTAATAGGTAATGAAAATTCCATTTACAGGTGAGCTTGCTGACATACCTTTACCTGGTATCACCTGATGACGTGAGAACGACAGTCTTCTGTTTTACTGCTTTCCTAAGTATACCAGCGTATTTTTACCTATTTGAAAAGAGCTGTGTCGTTTTACAAGACTGGTCGCCTATATATTTCTTCTCCCTCGGCTGCGCCAACTGCTTTTTCATGATCATCTATTTCTTCTGTACGGTGTACTACGTCCATCTGTGAGTTTCTTCAGGTTTTAAATTTGTATTAGTATCACACTAGGTAGGTACCAAACTAAACAACTTCGGTACATAACAGCGAAATACAAGCAGTCATCAAGACTCCAAAACTTGATATAACCGCATTGGTTTCACTTTTTTCACAATTCAATGTTCACACGACACTACCAGTGTACTGTTTTATTAATAAATGAAGCCACAAGAAATGGCCCCCCAAACGAAAATCGTTATTACGATTTGAAACGTTTCACTAATAATTCTCACAATCGACAGATTTCTTTTCAAACGTTCGCCGAGTCGTCCCAGGAGATCGCTTGTAACATCTTCAGAAACTAACTTGAGATTGCCGGAAGACGAAACAGCACCAGGCATGACAGAAACGTCGAAAGAAAGGTGACGATTTTCTCACATTGGCGACGAGTATATTATTTCACAACCCCTTATTTTCTCCCCATACTTCAAAGTCTTGCCAATAAAGTTTGAGAGTTTTTTTTTTTTTTTTTCATAGCTCGTTTAGCATATTGAGATGAGCCAATTTCAAAATGTGGCAGTTTGTTGAAGCCATCGTTAGCTATAAAATTGCAGTTCTTCTGCTTCATTGTCATTGGTATCGTAACTTTATGGGTGTTTACCAGCATAAAACTACGTCTAACCCTGTGACCAGGAATTTATCGTAACGATGCCCTCTGCACAAGACACTAAGATCTAAGGCAAAGTTTACATAAACTCCAACCTCCCAATTCCACCTCAAGGCTCATTTCAAAATCCTCAAGAAAAGTGATTTTTCAACTACCAAAAAGTGGCCTAAATCACCTCCAATATTGTTGATTCCACTAGTATTAAACCATCAAAAATGCCCCTTAAACCTCCCTAATATTTCCTTGAATTATAATGAGCATATCAGATGTGTTCATTATAATTCAAGGAAATGTTAGGGAGGTAAAATCATCACTGCTACCTTGGGTATCAGATTCTGATAACCAAGGAAGCAGTGATGATTTTACGTTTCTACATATTTGTTCATCGATAGAATCCATAATTTAGTGCTTTCTTTGATGTAGTAATAGTACAGTATTTAGAATCGGTGAAGCGAAGTGATAGGAACCTCAAGATGTCAAAATTTGTTGAAGAAGCTTCTGAACGTACCAGCGAGCTGCAGCCAAGGAAAAATACACAGGTGGATGATGTTGAGATGAATATAATGGGTACCCAGGATTTGACTTTTGTTTATGTCATGATTGTAATGGAGATGCTTTATACGTTTGTGACGTCAAGCTGTGATTTCTTCCTCCTGCATGGTCTCGCAAGATTTGTTATTGACATCAAAGAGCTGGCTATTCTCCAAAACATGATTGAAATCAAGTAATTCTATGATTCATCTAAATAGTATCTAGCCCTTGGGTTCGATAGTTTTTGTTTACCTACTTGAATATGGTATAACAATAGTGAAGATCCTGGACTCTTTAGTGTTGTAAAGGGCAAGTTCTGAAAGTGCTTAAAAAAGCAACAAAAACATGTAATGTCAACGTATCCTCTGCGTGACTCGTCTTCCCAGATACCTCTGGTTTGACTGATGTCAGTGATAGCAAAGGTTGTGGCTCATCAAGAACAGGAATCCTCCATCATTCTCCTAAGAGTATAGTCAGTACAATGTAGTAAGAGTACAGTCAGAACTTGCTAGAAAGTAGGTAAGAGGTAAGTTTCCCTCACCCCCAAACCCTGATGTTGGGCAGGATCCCCTGGTAGAAGACGACAGTTAGTTGACCAGGGGATGATGTCATGTGGAAGATATTGTTAAACTGACTTTCGTCTTTTACCAGGGGGTCCTGCCCAACATCAGGGTTTGGGGGTGAGGGAACGCTGCCTACTTTCTAGCAAGTTAGCAAGACCACCAAGAACCCAACCTCTGTTGGAGGGCAGGTCGGTGGAGCTTTGCCCCAAGGGCGTTGCTCCAGTGGCCAAGGGCTCCCTCTGCCTGTGCTACCATTTTGAGCAACCTGAGCCTGCGGGGAACCAGGCAATCTCTCACCCAGGACCCCCCCCCCCCTCTCACTAACCTCTAAGGCTTGAATGGTCGTAGGCCCGGCCCTCCCTCAGAACCTTTGGAAGAACCTACCGCTTTCCGTGTCCCAGTGCTTTGCGGGATTGGACTTGCACCACTCACACCAATGGCCATAGGAGATACGGTCCCCAACTTACCAACCTCTAGCTCACTGCTGGCTTTAGCTGGTAAGTCCAATGCTATCTAAGGGTTGACAGTAAGACGATTGTTGGTACGCCAGCTGTAGAGACAAACTTCTTTATGGGAGCTTTAGGACAAGGCTTTAAGATCCTTGAGCCTCACAGAACCTGTTCAGGAAGGTTTAACTCCACTGACCTACTGAAGGCACTGAGTGAGGTTGTCAATGAAAGATTCTGCACACTTCTAGGTACTTCTAGGTGCTTCAATGGAGACGTATGGCACGAATTATGATATCTCTAAAATACCAATCTCGTGACCCAGAGCTACGAACGAGCGACAATGTGATCCTCGTCCACAGGTTGAGCGGCTGCTGAGTATGGGGTCAATTGTATGGTTCAAATGGTGCTCGAGCAGATCTGCTCACTGTGGGATACCAGAAAATGACAAAGTTCCCTTGCAAAAGAGGGTGCTTCATAGCCTCAATAATGCCAACCCACACCATACTGAGCGAAGAGGAGAGCAGTTCGTACTGAATCCAGTGGTAACTGTTGCTTGTATGAGTAACTTGCTTGTATGAGGCTTTTGATATCTTCTCACTGATATCACAATAGGGTCACCATGTAGAGAACCTGTAACCTATTAAGTGGTCTGGTGGGGTCGTGAGACCCCATTCAACGCTCTAAAAGTTCTAGACAAGACACATTAGATTTTTATAATTTCCATTTGTACTAACTTGTAGTATAAATCCGAAGTACAATTTCCATCTTCTGTTTCAGGTTCATCTCATGTTTTTTGGCGCTACCTTTGGCTGTGGTATGCGATTCGTATGTTGGAGGCTACACGTATTTCTTAGTCATAGCAGCTCTGTGCTGTTACACTTCCATGCCATGCTTTTATTTCGTCATGTCAGCCCCTGCTTACATGTTGGCTGCAAAACAAAAGATCCTCATGCATAATATATGCCTTCTGCTGCACGGAATCAACTTGTAAGTGTACCACACTCAACTAGTATGATACCCTAATTACAGAAAAACGCCTAATAATCTACCCCTTTATTTTCAGTCTAATGGATCCAGTAAGAACCATCGTTGTAATTAAATCCATCATGACTCGATACCAGTTTAATTCCAAGAGAACCTTTTTTGCTCTTCTGGTGTACAGCTGGAATTTCGCCACATTAATGGCAGCCCTATGCATATACCTTTTTCGATCAAGCCGCCTCTGGTATTCAATACTCATGATCATCAATATCACATTCATGAGCCTTTACATCTCTTTCATGCTGATCTTCAAACGCATCTTCTTCCAACGCGTAAGTCACCTTTACTTCCTCTTGTTTTAGTTCACATTGACTTGAACATTATAGTCGAGTTTGCTGGTCCGAACCCTTTCATCTACCTTTCCTTACATCTGGTATGTTACTAGTAACAATTTTCGGTGTATTGTTTTCCATAGTAGTTGATCAGCTGTATGGCAAGTGCCTGACTCTCTACTTGCAAATGGCATTTCAATAAAAGGCTTGTCTTCAAAACTTTGCTATGAAATGTGAATTAGCTATGAAGTTATGAATTATGAGTTATTTACCTCTCAAAAAACGAAAAAATGAGCTTCAAACTATTCACACTAATTGCTTACCTATGCCCAAAAACGCTTGGCCTAGTGCTGTCAGGTCACCATGAGGTTTGATTAAAGCTCCAGACATGAAGTAGGGCTCATTGCCCATTTGATTTCCTCCTTAACTCTTTCTACTCTTACTCAAATTTATGTGGAAACCTCCTTTCGTACTCTATGCCTGGCTTACATATTTAAAAAAAATCTTTCCAGAGAAAACCGATTTTCAGTTGTGTAGAGAAGGTTTTGGCAAATTCAATATGCTACGCCATTAAGCAAATCGACCAACGTTGTTGCAAGCAGCGGACCTTCAAAACGACTGGTTGGCGAGATTTCAGGTTCTTCTGGTTCAGCGAGAGGATAGCACTTGATTCTCACGCATTTGTCGGCATCCTCATCATAATGGTCCCTCTGTCCACTTATTTTATTATAAAAGTGTTACTTGGTAAGTACTCACCTTTTTTGTCAGTTATGGAGGGGGGGGGGGGGGTTGGTTGGTTGGTATTCCTTTCATTTTTATTCAGCTCATGGGAGAATTCCTTCTTCCGTGTATTCAGCTATTAGGTGACCCGGTGGACTTCGTACCGCCTAGCAGTGAATGAGTGTTGTGCTGAACTCACAAAAAAGTCAGTTAAACCTGACTTCAAAACTTCAAAAACTCATCAACCAGACTAAAACTGAGCTCCCTTTTTCCTCACTGCCTCCTCAATCTGTCTTCCTTCGATCTAGCCCCGTTGTGGAAGTAGATACTCAGTATGGAGTGGTAGTTAACAATAAGATAAATGGGCTGCAGGTTTAGGCATGAAAGTAAGCCTCAAGCGAGCATGCGCGAGCCATCACGTGTCTTGTCCTAACCTACCATGAGTTAGTTCCCACTTACCAAGATTGAGTCTTATTATTGCATCTATTAACACGAACTGTCACTCGCAATTCATTTACTTATTGACATTCAGCCTTCTACGAGTATTGTCAGAGGAATAATAGCAGGAAGTACGTGCATTAGCAGGAGGAACATGCATTAGGACGTAACCACTTACTCGATTGGGTGGATTCAACCGCAATACAGGACCTTCATACTCCTTGCATCAGCTCCTTATCTTGACGTGTAGACATGTTTTACTACACTATAAACTAGATATCAGCATTTATTTTTAATAACGAATATTTGTTTTCAGAATATTACTACCATATTCAGTTTCCCATGTTGAAGTACGACACAGAACAGTTCCCTACAGGAGGTCTCTTAGCTGCCGCCTACTGTGCACTGTTTCCTGTATTTGAGTACTTCGTAGTACCTCAAACGAAGAAATTAGTCAAAAGCGAAACAACAACCCATTTAAGTTTTGTGGGCATTGGCGTCTTCTTATATATTTTCTCTGTTTTCTGGTGCTCAGTTGTTCAGTATAAAGTTGTGAACAAAATGGAATTTTTGAGCCACAGCTCAGAATCTGCACATGTAATTATAATTTTGTTAATCCTTCATTTTGGTATTGATGAAATTGTTGAAATTGTCGAAATTGAAACAGTGAAATTGTTGACTGTAGTAAACGACGAAGGGTTGATCGGAAGCCTCAGACGATTAGCCTGTTTTGGTTTCCCGGGGTGACCTTCCACCTTGAGAAGCATTTGTTTTTTACTACAGTTCAACTGACATACAACCTATGGTCACAGAATGAATACTCGGCCATTGTAATGTACAATTTGTAGATGTCTTTTGGAGGACATTTGTCTAATTTAGTAAGGACTCAGCCCATATGTTTAGGTCCTGGCGATTTTATGCACTAATACAATGCCCCTAATTACATTACATATTTTTTCACCATAAACACTCCCCATAAACCATAAAACCTTGTCCTTATCGAATAGGTTACTTAACTCTCTACCAGCCGTACTTACCAAGTATTCTTCTAAATATGCAGCTAATATTGGTCAACGCCTTGTCTGCGCCAGTAACCATCCGGGGAAAATACTATAACGAATTCATGTCATGGAAAGTGAACAGGTGGATTCCACTTGAACCCTGGAAGCCCCTCAAAGTCTTGTACATACCTAGAAGAGAAATCCCTTTCAAAGTTACAGTATCATGCCTTACATTCTCGATGTACGATGATTACGAACTGCCCTTGGTCGAAGATCGGTATAACTGGTTCTTGATTTTCCCCCATGGAGTTGTGCAAGTGAGTCAAGTTTGAACCGAGGTGAACGTTTTGTGGATATTCAATTGGAACTGTGTATTGCAGTTGGAACAGTGTCGAGATGAATGACATGTAAGAGCTACAGCCAATATTTGCTTATAGTGATTTGTATTTTTTATGATAATGATTTCAGCTTCCTGTGGGCACATTTCACCAGAAGAGAGAAGTAGCTACAAAACCAGACTTGTACCCTCCAGCCGTAGTGAATATTTTGTGTCGCATTCCCATTTGTGCGGGGTTCCTAACATTCAAGAAAAATGAACACTTAAGCATAAATACCATAATAAAATCATCTCAGAGCATGATCACTATAGAATTGGTGGGACGGCAAGTAACGCTTCATTAATGTTGTAAAATATCAACCAACCAGTGAAACAGAATTGGTGTATAGTTTCTCTGTGTTTGCAGGTTTGAGATCTCGTTTGCTTTGGTTGGGGACAAGGCAAATGCTGCCGTTATTGACGCAAATTTTGAACGTCTGGGAGTTTATTTACTAATTTTGCACACCCAAGAAGCAGATAATATCAGTATCAACTGGGAAAGTAGGTACTTCTAGGTCTGGTCTTTGTATTTTGAAATTTAGAAAAAAAATCCAATTTTCAACTCTAATATGGTCGGCTTACAAGTGAAATCCACTGTTTAAATCAGATGTCTCACGATCTCCCTCTCAGCATCTTGATAGGTATGAAGTTTTCATGGTGCTTCAACCATCTATCATTACCTGGTACCTAGCTTCCTGGTACCTGGTACCTAGCTTCTCAGGTACTTTAGAATGTAGCTAACCTGTTGAGATTCACAGGGTGGCAAGTAGACACCCTAAGGCAGCTACAGTCCAAATTTCAACCATCAAATCCAATTTCCTCCCTTTGTCAGGTTTTCTTATAGGAAAAATAACTTCACTGGTACTTTAGAATCCAGAATCTGATAACCTCTTGAGATTCACAGGGTGGCAAGTAGACACTCTAAGGAAGCTACAGTCCAAATGTCAACCCTTAAATCCAATTTCTTACAAAAACTGAAATACTTACTACTAGTTTTTCTCAAAATTAACTTTTTAGACCTAGTGGATATCACTTGTAAACCGAAGATATTCGGATTTCTATTCTTCCTCTAGTTCACCCACTTTTCTTCATCAATACGTAGCTGGAAACTGTCTTTAATTTCAGCTGATAGTATTACTCCAAATACTGCTATCAGAACGACTATTACAATGTTGGAGACCAGTCCTCCCCGTAACAAGAGCCGAGCGTACATATACCCCGCTTTAATTACTCACGCTTTAGGGGAAACCGTGGCAAAAGTAAGGATATTATGTCTTAGAACAAATTCACGTTGCGATACCATTGGCATAATAATTATAAAGTGTAATTATTACACTTTTAGCCACGAACACATCGAAGAATCATGTTATTATTTCTAGGTCAGCATCTTGAGTTGGTTGTACTTCTCTACCCCATTGGACCTGAGAGTGCTATGTTTCTCAATACCAACGTTCCTGTCGACTCCAGCTTATGCGTACTTGTACTTTCTATCCCCAATGAGGTTCCAATCAGTTCTTCCGGTTGTCATGTTCTCATTCGGTTGTGCATGTTGTTTGATCATTGTAGTATACTTCTTCGCCACCGTTTACCACACGAACAGGTTAGTTGATATCTGGCAGACCTACTAATCTAAACCTACGAGATCTTATTTAGTGAGTTTAGTAAATTATTGAACATCAATGAAGAAGTAAGTGAAGTATAATATTCATGGGGTAATCCGTCAATGGCAATTCGTCATATTGTGAAAGCTGAATACAGAAGTTCCTCCAAGCAGTAAGAAGATGAATAGTCTGACCTGAGTTAGTCGGAGCTTCTGTTCTGGACCAGGGTCAACATTTCAACTTCTCAGAACATTGAGACTAGTTGAAAAGGAGGACAGGGTGTCGAACAAAACTCGAACAGCTTCTTCCTGCTGCTTGAAATGCTGTGGAGCTGAGTGAAAAAAAAAAAAAAAAAACACACAGCAGCAGACAAGGTCATGGTAAGACTGCTTATGGGCTCGTCCAATCTCAGACCATACTGTGAAAACACAGCCATCAGAGACAAATTTGGATCTTTTGGGAGTTTATGACCGGAGTATTGTTGCCTATGGCACAATAAGAGCCAAGTGAAAGGCGTTTTTGGTGGAGTTGATGATGAGATGCCAACGCCCACCGACCCAACTTGGGTTAGAGCACAGCCCAAGGGCCGGCGATGAGCGAGTTGAATCCTCGACTTCCTTTGGGCAGCTGAAAGTGACAATCGGCCGGTCGCGCTCCCTAACCTCTAGACTGAGCAGATCAAGAATGTCCTTGCTGCAGGGCCAGACCACGATCCTGGCATAGGCCCAGCTTCAGGGAGATGACCCAAGCTGGAAAGGCTTCAGCACAAGTAGATCCATTCAGACTTCTGAGTGCACTAAAAAGTCACCTGCATGGAGGACCTCCCCTAACGTTGAGAGCTAATAGTAATAGTAAAGTCCCTATAGTAAAAGCAAATAAGTTTTTCAAGGGCTCATGGAGTCCTGGGCAATTTTAGTTTTTCGTTCATGTACCTGCCCACTGAACTGTATTCGTGGGTAGTATTTACCTGAAGTATTTACCATCCTTCCGTGTTTTGTCTAGGTGGAATTTAGGAAAAAATGTATCTCGCCGAATACCTAAGGAAGAGGTATATTTGAACGAAGGTCGAGTGGAATCCGGTTCGTCAATGAGATCTAAAGACGCTTAACCGACGTGAAAGCTGCGTACGTAGCCTGCAAGAAATTGACATCATCTGTTTCCGCCAATCATCCTCCCTTAACTGGTGACATGCTTCCGTTAAATAGCTTATATTAAATCTGTTGTATACGAATATAACTTGGTTACGCCTCTTGTTACTGCAATCTACAACCTGCTTTAGCTGCTTTGCTATATTTTCAACACCAGCATTCTCGTATGGGGTTCCCAATGCTCAACTCTCGTTTATTCGTTTCTCATTGTTCTCTGAGGAGGTTACCATAGAGAAAAGTGTTTGATATCCAACGGAGATCACCAAGTTGCAGTAGATAGGATCATGGACGAGGGCATGTTATACCTGATATTTCTGTTCTTCTGGTACCTGGTATTTCTGTACGAGGAAAGAGTTCTACGAGTAAAATTTAAAAATCCTGTACAGGGATCCGGGTGATCAAAGCTATAGGATCAGGGCGATCAGGATTTTGAGACCATTTGCAATCAAGGTAGTGCAAATATATTAATTATTTCGGCAAATATTTGTTTCATTGGTCTTCCTGTTTTGGGCAGGCTGAAGAATCGTCATCACAGCATGGCCATTGAACTACTTACTTTGCAACATAATACGATCGTACATAGACAACAGAGCTGTAACTATTGTGTTCATGGGGAATGATTATTTGGTTTAACGCCTTCAATCCACGACTAACCTGCTTGACGCAACTGTATTGCTGCTAGTCGTGTACGGCGCGTACACATCTCAATTATCACATTCCAGGAACAATATGGCAGGAGTATATATATACAGCCATAAAATACATTGTTAAAATTAAAATAGATAGTTTATATAAACGTTTAGCAACTGAACTAAAAAAATTATGGATAGCCTAATAAATTATATAATTTCCACTGCGTAATATTGTCAAATAGTTGAACGTTTGTTCCAAGTCTTCACAAGTTCGTTGAAAAACCCCTCACTGTTGCACCACTGAATAATCAAATGTTGTAGATTCCTGTAGAGAGATACTCGCTCCGCATCTGCTGCACTCCGCTGATTCTTGTCCAATTCTGGTTAGGTATGAGTCGCAAACACCATGGTTCGACCTCAGTCTGCATATTCTTCTTCCAAAATCTTTATTGACTTCCTTTCGATGGAACCACGGTCTAATCGGAACAGCCGGCTGCACACTCTTGTAGAAACACCCTCTTTCAACTTAAATTACACTGTTCCAAGGCTTACTCTCGTTTTTAGTCTCGTTCAATTCCCTTGGAGAAAATTACTAATTAGGCACCTTTAACTGATTATAGGGATTACTAGAGTAATTTAAATAGGTTCAGTAGTTAATTTTTAAAAATAGTTAAAACACTTGAGCGAACTAATGAAGAGTTAGGGTTAATAATTTGTTGTGACTTAAATCGACTCAAGAAACCTACATGGTCTAAGTGGCGGATAATAAAAATAATATTAGCTATTTGGAATTTTAAGTGGATTATCTAGGACTGTAGTTGATGAGGTGCGATTATTTGACATGTCTTAGAATGATATAGTGTTATGGTGTGAACTCACAATTTCGTATCGGTGTTTAACTGATAATCGACCTTATGCATTTATTATGCATTGTTAGGAGCGGTCGATTATCACACCGAGACGTAGTAGTTTCCATATCAATATTTTGAAATGATACGGGTTGCATTGGCTTATAATATGCACCATCGATGATATTTAGGGAGGCTCCTTCCCTCACGTTTTCTGTAGAAGACTGGTTCATAACCTTTTTTACCCAAGAGAGCATCTTGGGCCTATAATTAGCAATTAAGCGCCCTCCTGAGTTAGAGGTGTATATCACCACTTCCGTTCAACATGGACGCTCAGGGTGGAAAATTATAGCGGTGAATTATATCGTGTCAGCTACATTAAACGTACGGCATTAACCTCCGTTCTCCCGCTTCTAATGGACCCTTTCAAATATAATCATCTTCTCCTTCGTTGTAACGACAATATAATGGTCATCAAGTGAAAACGTTCAGATATTAATCCGAAGCCGCAGTGGTATTCCGTTTTTTTGTGTACGGGTCACCCTCTACGTGATCCATTTCGTATCTCGTCGTAATTCGGACTGCGTGGATTTAATTTTACAAGTCCGGTTTTTTTATGGAGCCAATTCTGCTTTCAGATATTTCACGAGCCGCCGCTCTACCGTAGGGAATAAAGATGAACAACAAACAACGTGAAGCTTGTAAAGGCGAATTTCAATATGTAGGTAAATGTACTATTTTGGTACGCATAGCTCCTCAAAATTTCATAATTATTGAGCGAATAGAATATAATTCACTCAATTAGGTTCTATCGACTATCTATACTTCAACGTCATGATGTTTGGGGAGCTGATGTTCTCCATCTCATGTTTTCTTATAGTTTGGCCAACTGTCAACTGTAGGTAGGTCACGATGGAGCTCAGCCGTTCGAATGTACCGTCGAAGATTGCAAGCAAAGTAGCAATTTATTGTACTCGTAGGTTGATTGCTCAGAGTGTATCCCTACCAACCAGTACTTTTTCCTGAATCTCAAGTGAGTTCGTCTTTCTTTTACTTGAGCTTTAAACCTCAGCTTGCGTTTGTTATCAAAATATATTTTCCGAGTTCATTCCTCGCTCAAATGATGAAAATGAGCTTGATGAACCATTTGATAACTGAGAGTGTTTTTACACCATTGAGTATTTTTTTTCCGGTGACTTCTCTCTTATATTTTGATTCATAATTTCTAACTCCTTCTTTATGATCAAACCGGTCAAGGGAACAAAGATGTAGATTGCATCAACATGTCAAGAAGTGCATTTTTCGCTTAGTGTTTTGAGTCCGTAATTATGAGTAGTTTTTCAAGGATGAATCCCTCGTGTAATCTAAGCGGACGGTAAATTGAACAAGCTGAATTGAATAAGAGTACACCACCTTGTCTCAGCGGAATTCGCACGCGCTTTTGACATGACGCATCATCCCATATAAAAAGTACCTTTCAATGTCCGCGGTGAGTTGATTATTATTATTTATCCCTCGTAGAAATCCCGGTTGCACGCAACTGGTTTTGTGACCGGTCAACCATTAATACACGTAGAAGGGTTTAATAGTAAACTCTAAAAAAACGGGGAACCGTCCGAGAGATTGACCAACAAACGTGTGTGTCGGATGGGGCCCCCATACCCCGTTGATCCCCATGCCACCCTAATGATCGGGGTGATTAAACTCAGAACTCCTTGTTTCTTAATTGTCGGGTCGTGGCTTGCCCCCGCGAGTCTATCCGTTAAACTGCCTTGTACCTCCGGAGTTTCCTTGGGGCTCACACACAAATTGCAGTGTCAATATAATGATCGAATCCGAAAACTCGTGAGAACACGCATAACACTCCGGGTGCCCTCTCGGAACATAAAATAAAAACCCTCGATCCGTCCAGTGGGAAGTTTAAGGTATTCTTTGATGAGTACGAAGGTAGAGAAGGGGGCTCTTGAAATTATATGGGTAGGGCACCTCCGTGTGGTGGCTTCTTCAGATCAGTCTTCGGTAATGGCCGATATTCAACCGCTTTAGCGTGGAATTACGGGCTCCAGCCCCGCTTTCGGATCCTCTGAGGATTTCTTCGGTCTTACGCCAACCGGGGCGATGATAAACGCACGCAACAGAACCGAATTGCGGCGATCTCACTCTTCGAGCAAAAGCGGCGTAAGGTGCGACGTCTGTGGGACAATAATTTAACCGAAGACGATCAACAATATTTAAGTGCTTTATATGAAACGAGAACACACTTCAGGCAATCAATTTCCAACAAAACACTTCCTACCTTTAACAATTTTGTTGAAATCTAGATTTTTCATGAGCATGTCAAGTAGGTGGGTTATTCTCATATTATTTGACCGTTTGATGTCCGCAGTCTTTAACGTAGTTTTTTACATGGGGTTTCAGCTTAAAAAAAAGTTGTTGTCAATTTTTAGGTTTTTTTGGAGAGGAATGCAGAGTGGTATCGTTAAAAAGTAGCCAGCACATCCTCAAGAAAAAATATTTCAATGTAAAGTTTGAAAACGTCATGAGTGTTGCTGTCCCAAGGGAGTGGGTGTGGAGTTCATCACCATCTGAAATGAAGCAGTCACAGATGAAAAACATTTGAGCCACGAGGGATTTCACTGTAATATGATGCTGTTTCGAATTATGAAGGTTTTTTTCAGTTATATCTAATGCTTTAAAAGCAGAAAAACAGGAGTGGCCCACTGTTTGGTCAAAACAAATAATCACTAGTGTTACCATCAGTTCTGGGCAACACCGTTGATTGAAAATGGCGGGAAAGAGTCAGTTTGTCTGTGCTACCAGCTATCAGACCACGTGCAGCCTTCGCCCAGGAAAAAGCTTGCAGGGTCCAGAAAAGCCAAATGCTCAAATTATATGAGAATGACCCAGGTACGAGTAAATGAGAAAAACCTCTTCCATGTATTTTCAGAATTGAGGAGCTTGTTTCCAAAATGCACTAAAGACTATTTTTGCCAAACTGGATTCATTTGCCAAACTTGGGATCGGTTCTACACAAAAATGGAAAACGAGGCTGAAAATTCAATTTTGTTTCAAAAGGTACTATATCCATCATGTAGGATCACTTACATCTTTTTGGTTCAAAACGTACTATATCCATTAAAGAGTATCACACTGGCTACAGTGTTTTGAGCATAAAGTACTATGCCTATCCATTATTAAGATAGGATTTCTCTACAGCATTTCAAAACATTCTCGGAGTTGGTAGAGGGAAAATAAAAAACGCTGCTAAGTCAATTTTGATACCCGATGAGCAAATGGTTGAAAGGAAGTGCACGACTAAATGAGTTGAGACGCGTTCGCAAAGAACGAATTTTTATTTTCATTGTTTTTCACTAACCTATTTTGTGATCATGTTGCTATTTCTACTAGTAGCTACCCTTTTTTCCATTTTTGGTTGGTCATATAGGTTAAGACATCATTTATTAGGTTCTGGGATTAGGCCTTTGATAGGTATTGACAGGAGGAAAAGATAACTATAATATAGCTCTTTTTGGAACCAAACGTGGAGGTTAGTACTTTTTGAAACCAAACAAAGTGGATGTAGTACGTTTTGGAATCAAATCTTTTCCTCATGTCAACATTAAATATTATACATTATTTATTGAATATTATTTTTCTTACGAAGCTCAAACCTTCACGAAAAAAACGTCATAATGAGCTGAAATTTTATGGGTTGATTGGGAAAGGTTCAACAAATAGTCCCAAACCATTTTCAAAAAGTCTACTTATATTTTTCAGGACTACAGACCTAGTCTGGAAGAATTGCCGCAGTGCAAAGCGGGGAAACGGCGTTACCTCAAAAAGGATGACAAAACCGAATAAATGGTAAAATTTTTAATATTTTTAATATTTAAGGGATCTCATAATCAAGAAATAGAATCACCAGTTGAAATAATGTATTAATAATACATAGCTATTCAATTACAACAGAAAATGGTTTTAATGAGTATTTGGGTCATTATGATACGTAATAGACCAAAGCTTGAGTTTTTGGTTACAATAATTCTATCCTGGGGTGGGCTAAATAAATGTAATTGTAGACCAAAATCGCACACTAATAAGTGTGGAATAGTAACTTCAGGCGTCAAATTTTTGTTAATGGTATAATAAAATTGAGTGTCATACTCAAGTATCTAATCCTGGATTACACTGGACTTGGTGGGCTATCAATGTGCGCAGTTACCATAATAAGTTAGAACTGAGTTAGATAGAGAAACTCTATTTAGAAAAACAGCGTCTCAAGACATCAATCGTACGTACTGATTAATTAAATTACAGAATGATTGCATGCGGTTACCGAAACGAACACAGGACCCCTTAGCCACAAGTAACGTTTGCCCTCCTCTTGGGCAGAGTGTATCCGATCCACTACATATTTATGAGTGCCTTGAAGTCCCTTGCTAGCTCTCCGCTCTGACTGATAGACACGGTCAGGGCTTCTAAAACATTCATTTCCCCCACAAACCAAGCAAAAACAACTCGTCCAACGTTATTGTGGCATCAACCCAGAGTTCCATTATTAAGGCGCTCCTGATCACATCTGGTCAGTGTTGCTGGAACTTCCTCTACTTTTCCCAATTAGGAGGGTTTAACACTTTCGTGCTGTTTACGTTGGCATTGAGTAACTACTGGTATGTAAGGCTTGTGGTTTGCAAAGTTTCCAAGCTAAGTTACGAATAAACACGGCCGGCTATAACCATCCAGTCTACACACCACAATTTGAATACTAGTTCAGGAAAGAGTATGGTTAACATACAACATGTAAATTACATATAAACTCTACCTACTTGATGGAATATCTTCGTAAAAAAGTCTAACCAAATAGGTAACTTGTTAATTCAGACGGCAATAAATAACGCATACTGATCGCCCGTGGGCAATAAATACAGCTTGGAGACGCAGATCCTAACAGACTGTGATTAAGTCCAAAGCGTACAGCCTCAGATACACCTCCCACATGCATTTCAATACAAAATTGTGGAAAAATAATACCTGATCTCGTTCAAAAGAAGAACTTAGTTCTCTATTCATTTCATCCAAATCTTTCTATTTTAGCTCAATTTAACACCACACTCGCAGTTATTCTCAACTTTGAAAGCCTCTTTTTTTTCTCAACACAAAATTAAACCGAGACGGAGCCATGTAACGGGAAGGCAGTAAATGATTGAGATTTCTGGGGTAGCGATGGAAATGACATGCCTGATCGTTTCCTGTAAGCTTCATTACCCCAGCGGTCCCGCAAAACGCTTAGCACCCTTCGAAGCGAAACCCTGGAAGACTGCGTGCATTTATAACTCCGTGCCGCGACTTGGGTTTTCGATTATATTATCCTTGCGATTTTCTCCCCTGTTGAGCGTTTTCATGGATGTTGCCAGTAGAAAACTATGTTACGTAGGTGTACATGTAGACATAACACGGGGTGACAAGCTCTCCAGTAATCTAACGATAGTTAATACTCGTATGAATGAAGAACTTAGGTGATATGTTCAGATGTCTTCTACATTTTTTTAAAATAAGTATTTCCGTCAACTGACTTATTGATTCTTCCATAATGTCATAACCCTACAAGGATCTCATCCCCAGGAAAACACCTTTCCTTCAACGACAAGGAGCCACCGTACACAAAATTTAATGGTAACCATCGTTTCCCCAAATCTCCAATCCCCACCAACATGTGTCTGCTGGGAATATGAGTTGTCAGGACTTAATAGTTTGAGACCACTCCATGACATTCTTTAGTCACATGAAATCGTAGAACACGACTACACAATACACTAGTAAATTTGTCTTCTCGTCCCATTATGATTTATCTACCTCCTAATTTCTCAAACATCTGAGTAGAGAAACTTGACAATTACGAAATCATCAAAACAAAACTTCCAGCGGATCTAAAGGCATGAGTACATAGACATCCTAGCCAATATAATGATAGTTATCATGCCCTGAAGATGGCGACTGTTTAAGCACCTCTGTTCTAAATTTCCACACCTCTCTGACGCCAAACATTTCATAGATCCTGAAATGAGGCGATTTGTGTGGGATGACCAGTTTATACCCTGCGTGAATGATATTGAACGAGATTCAAGGTTGGGTTTCAAAAATATTGCCACCAAGTTTTCAGAGGATGTACTCAACAGCTGCCAATTTTGAGCTGATTTTAGAGGATATGATCGGACAGTGTCAAGTGTATGGAACAACGCGATGGAACTTTTGGGTCGATGGAATGTGAATATGATGGGAGATTACTGCAGAGATGCTGTTTTCAAATACAAAAAATTCAGCAGCTGCCTTCTCCACAAAGAGCTCAAAACAGTGGTTGTTTCATCCCTATAATATATTATGCTATAATATATTAAAGCATATTATGCTTTTCCATGATTCAGTACCATATAAACCTGTTTAAATACATGTTTATGTACACTTTTTTCCTAAACCCAAATTAGCTTCTGCCATGAGGCGAAGGTAATATATAGGTTCGCCATAATCTGACCAGTTCATGTGGTCCCATCTTAATTCAAGACCTTTGCTGTGGTTGATGAATTTATTACAACTTAATCCAGAACCTTCACCACTTCATTCAATCTTCATATTCCTCTTATCTGCATATTAAAATTCTTCATATCTTCAAATCTTGCTAACATGTGTCTTGTATAACATTTTTGTTAAGTGTACCTACCTACAAATTGAATTGATACTATGTGAAAAGACATAATGATCTTTCATATTGATTTTAGATGTCTGCAGAGATATTGCTCAATCGTATACCTGTAATCAGTAACCATTTTCAGTCCACTTGCAATTTATAAAGTTTAAAACTGGCCAGGTTAATTAATTTATTCGTGTCAGTACGTTACGTTATTGACATCCCTTCACTATTAACCAATCGTAGTACGAGTACGACTGGGATAAGCAGTTATTCTTATAACTCACAATCTTCTACCGAGTCGATTCATTTAGACACTCCTTAAATTGAATTCACTTACTTGTGTATCTAATCACTTTCCCGAGTCGAGACCATTTTCTTCTCCTCACATCCCCTCCGAAAGAAAAACTCTGCCATGTACCGCCCTTGTCCTTTGATAAAGGATCGTAGAACGGTTCTTAATCTCTGGTGCCAATCTTCCCTTGATTAATAAAGAAATACAACTTGGATTCGAAATCCTCCCTCTCTTTTAGCTCCTTCTCCGTTTCCCCATCACCTCTACTTATCTACTTTATTCACATCCTTTACATCTCCTAATTCAATTTGTCACTTTTTGTTAGGATTTAATCAACGTCCTTGCCTCTCTCAACTCCCTAATCTACCGTGATCTTTTTATTTTAAGAACCCAATCTGCAGGATTTATACCGTCGAGCTGTTCGGCTGTTCCGTTCTTGTTTTTCTGCTCCACCGTTAATTAAGTCGCTCTCAAAATAAATCCGATCTGTGGTTATTATTGTGATAATTTTATTTAGAACATGAAATTTGTAGTCAGATAGTTATATATAATAAAGAATATAATGAGTTGTACCCAAAGTAGTTTAACACCACAAGTAGGCGATTACGAAAGCTGAACGCGACAAATAAATCTACTGAAGAAAGTAAACCTCAAGTTCTTTTTCTGGTTATTTACGCATGTTTTCTATATCCGGCGTTGAATGTGTGCGGGGATCGATACACTGATAGCTCATATCGCGTTTTATTCATATAGTTCATCCACTGATACTAGGCCACCAATTTATGGCTTATGTGTGAGACGGGAGCAATGTTGTTTGTAACATTTCAAACTACCAGACCATGCACAGCAGCACCTCGTATTCGTAGACGACCACAGCTTCTCAAGTCCGCACCTAATGCCTCTCAACTAAGAGGATCAGGATTCGATCCTGTCAGCAGTGGAGAAACCACAACTGGTGTGGAAGTTTGATGCCCACTTGAATACCACCAGCCAACTGCTGACGTATTCACGCCACGAGTATTCAGCTGCTGACTGCCAACGCTTGGCAGCAGTTGGGTTGTTACCCTTCTTTCGCTCATGCATCGAGCTTGGCAATATCTAAACAATGGCGTCTTCACCTCGTTTTTTCAATTTTTGGAATCTTAACCTTTTTAAACTCACCCATTCAATTAAGGTCAATGGGTAATATTTACATCTCGTAAACTACTATAGAAATTAGAAGTACGAAATCGTTACTGTAAGGCCCATGTGGCATCCCAGAATCGTCTCCCAATGTGCAAATATCAGAAGTATTCCCGATAATATGCAAGTTCCGAATTTTAAAAACAAGTAAATTGATGAAATGTACATGGTGGTAGTATATATGCCATTGGCATGGTGTAGTATGCAAGCAATGAGAGACAGCCATTTATGACAGTGTCAAAGATGGACCACTAGAGACCAGGTTAACCCTCTGGCTGTTCCAATTCTTCCTATGCCGTGAAGATGCTCCAATTGTTATGCCAGGTGATGGGGTTGGTATCACGTAGATTGGGTTTGGTATCAGTTCAACTCATTGTCAGTACTTTCTGTTTTTCCAGCTGCAGCTGAATTTCAAAGAATGAGCTGAGGCAATAGTAGAGCAAGGTGCCTACCTCCACTCCAAAATGTACAACGATTTCAACAGATTAATCTGTGGCAAAAACAAGGAGGAAGCAATATTTGAATGCTGATAGGAATCTCTTGGAAACTCTACTGCTTGAATACCTTCAAATCCGTGAATTCAAACAACTTTTTGGAAACTCTACTGCTTGAATACCTTCAAATCCGTGAATTCAAACAACTTTTTCATTTAATCGAAGTGCTGAGAAGGCATAAGCTGTATATGAAAAGCGAAGTAATCCGTAATGAAGAGCAAATTTTATGTAATAACTCGTAACAAGGTTCTAATGGTATGGAACACTAGGAATTGGCATATAATTCATAGAGTACATGAATGCAAAATTTAGTGACAAAAGCCTGATATAATTTGAGGAAGTTTCATGTTATGTGTATTGATTGTAGATTGTAGCATCTAAATTGGAAATTCTCATTTTGGATTGGTGTCTATTGTTTCGTATTGATTATTCTAAACAGGCTTTTGGGTCCTTGTTTGGAACACCCTGACAAAAAAGAGGAGGGAAAAAGACATAAGGGTCGAAGGGCAAAGGTAGAGCTTTTTTTTCTTCTTTTCGGTTCCGGGAATGCACTGAAAGACATCCAATCTGTTGAAAGCCTGAATATATACAAATTAGAACGGGTGAAGAGCGCATGGTGAAGATCAGAGGGGGTGCGAAGGGTTAGGGTTAGGTATATGGTAGTTTTATACAGATGGGATGGTTCAGGGAACCTCGCTCGCAGAGCTAATGCGCCGTTGGTCCTAAACCGCTAAGTGGATTAAAGTCCCAAACAGGCATAACATCATGTGCCTTCGCTCAGCCCTCCCCTGCCACACTTTCCCCTTCTGCAGGATCACAGTGGAATTTAGTAAAGCAGTCCTCCCACCACTTACTGGAGCGTATAACGTTCAGCCGTTCTTAGGAACGAGAAGGATGGGGCCGTCCGTCAATGGCTTGTTAACTTTATCGGTATAAAATTGAGGAAGTTGAATTATCAATTGTTGAACAACTAAGTGAACAATCTGCATAAGGTGGAATTTGGTACTTTTGTAAGGAATAACGGACAGCTCATTATGAACGATTCCAGGTGCCTCGGTGCCAGGACTGAATACAATTTGTTTCAGCTGCTGCAGGGGCTCCTAACGTTAATTTGTATTTCCGCTTTTGAGCCGCTGCGTTTAGAATCTTGACTCAACTTTGTTATGTTCGATGTACACGTTCGAAGCCACCGCGCAGTCCACCTGGCTCTTACGAGCACTCCAACAGCGCGTATTTTTCGACAACACCATGTGCGACTTCAGTGGAATCTAAAACAGAATAAATCTCTTGTTTTGAAGTTGAATGGCTCACAAGCAGGCGATGAGGCGTGAACGGCGATAAGCGCTGTGAGGGACAAAATGGCGGTCGAGGTTGTCCCAAGTCAGATCGTGACAAGTCCAGTGAGCTCCACAAGGCCACGGACCCCGCGCTGGTCCTCCAGCTCGCCACTCACACCGTTTTCATCTCCGGATGCCCACCTTTCCTAGTTCAAGTTCACAGCTCACTCAGTAGGTAACCCAAAGATCTCTTGAGCACCGAATTAATAATTTCGGTTGCGACCAAAAATTAAAAATATAATAAATAGGTACTTGGATCTACACGTGATTGTAGAATCATCGAAATTTTTACTAAATAAATACCTAAGCATTATTCACACAAATCTGATCCAAAAATAAAACCACATGAAGCCACGATTTAGCCACATCCCTAAGAAATATCGGCCCCGAACGGCGGGTTAAAATAAGACCCAAGTAACTATATCGGCTGATGAAATATCGTTATGATACAAGAGAAACGCATTCAGTCTAATTTTAGTGTATCATGTTAAGATGCATCCTCGACAATGAACCGTTGTAATCGACCAAGGAAAAAAAAATTGTTAACCCCCTTAAAATTCACTGGTTTACGTTTCAAGATAAGTACTTACGAAGATTCAGAAAATCGAAAAAAAAATAAATAAATAAAATCCGCCCGTCCATCATTGAAACTTTTCATAAGCCTAGGTCAACAAAGGGGAAGGGGTTGAAAATGAATTTTGAAACTTAGAAAACGTCCTTCTGCGAATATTAGAACTTTTTCAAAACACATTTAGGTAAATTTTAATTCAGAGAATTTTTTACGATCATCCGTAGCTTTCTACGACAACCTCTATACCAAACTTGGCTCAAATCGATTGAATTTTCCAAAATCATGATTTTTCAGGTTAGAAAAAAGCAAAATGGTCTGGCACGATTCTAGAGGTGGATTCAAGGTTAATGGGACCGTAAACACGTGAATATGGATTCGGATACGAAAATAATTTTTTATTTTATTTTTTATTTATAGGAGTGAATTTTCCTCGATTTTACTCATTTTCAAAACTTTTTAGACGTTTGAAAAAACTGTGACGTGATAGTCAAATCAAGTTCAATACAAATAGTCAAGTTCAGGAGGCAAATAGTTGATAGTCAAATCAAGTTCAATACAAATAGTCAAGTTCAGGAGGCAAAATTACAACGGATAACCACGGATACGTTATATTGCAGAAAAGGAGTACCTACTTCACTTCTTTCTTGTGGGGCTATTTAATAAAAATGGTCGATTACAATGGTTCGTTATTGAAGATAATAAACCAAAACCAAAAACTGATGAATAGAATGACATTTTGTGAAAATTGAACATTTGTTTTAGTGGCATCATCCATCATACACTCTTCGAATGTTATCAAGGGCTAAAATTGATTCAGTATGTGTATGTTTAATATATTAAATTTTCGAGTACTGACTCACCATCTCATATTTCATCACAAAAAATACCTAATACCTACTCATTTGGGTCGATTGTGGCGCTTAACATTGTGTTTATAGCGTTCAAGTTGAGATGGAATGAAGTTGGGGTGGGGGAAGTGGTTTGAGCCCTAGAAGATTTGAATGCATTAACATGACGATGCATTTTTTTGATAAGGTCCACCTCAAGATTAATTCGCTAATTCAGTAGACTCGAAATAATGTGATGAGTTCTGCTGTATTTAAACGAGAGTTAAGTTGACTGAATGTGACTTGGAAGATCGTATCTCGTGGTTCAGAACGTCAAACCTTTGCCTACTAACGCCACCGCAGTGCACGCACGGACCCTCGGGAGCCGGTAACACAGACGGACAAAGACTCGGTGCTTCTGATGTGTCACGAGTGTCGGGGCCTCCAAGTGACTAATGATTTCCAAGCGAGTGGCACCAAATGGAAAAAGGATCCTCCCAGGGTCCTCCTTAATGCAAAGGAAAAGTTAATTGTGTTTTCAGTCATCTATCCCTCTCTGCCCTCCCCATTGCCGCTCCCCGTGTCTGGGACGGTTTGTGGTCCACACAAGGCATAAGTCGCAATCACCTAAACTTCTAAAGCTAACGACCAGGAGGCTCACTGGCTCATTTGCCCCGTCGTCGTAAGCGACCTGGGGACGGACTCATCAGGATAACTCGGAGCCGTTGGGTAACATTATAACACATCTTCACGGGTCCTTAAAGCAACATTGATACGAAATATCTTATATAATATGGGTATTGTAGGAGATAAACTCAGTATTAAGATGTTGAACCATAACGGAGGAGGTAAGAAGGAAAAGCGCATAAGTCCACTGTAACTAATTTTTCAGTATGGGCGAAAAACGTTTTTCATGAGTTCTATTAGCAATATCTTCTCTCTCTTTCTTTTAATTTGATCAGTTAGGTCTGAAATTGCGAGACACTCGTTAATTTTGATTGAAAAAATGATAGCATGACGGATATGTACGAAGTTTGGACTTGTGATGTTTTGCTTGATTGAATTAGACCTGTGACCTATTGCCTGAACTCACCATAGACTCGTGAGGTTTGGCCTGAACAATATGAAAAATCTGCAAGGTTGCTTTTTATGGTTTTTTAACACTTCCTCATGTTATTACCTGATGAAAGTACAAATAATGAATCAACAATAACGCCCTGAACAAACTTTGAGTGATTGTTTGGGGAAAAAATTGAATTCATTTCAAAATGTACTGTTGAAAAAACATTTATTTAGAAAACCCAAAGTTCATCAAACCGTATTATACCTAATGTAAATAGTTCAGATTGGATTCTTCATTATTTTGCTTTAGGTAACTAAATGAACACTGCTGCATCGTCTTTCAGGCAATCACATTTTTGGCTCTGTTCTTTTTCTTCAGGATGTTGGACTACCTACCGTTGAAGTTTTGGTTCATTTTTCCAATTGGAGTCAAATAATAGCAAGTAGGTAGTTCGTCTACGTCCTTATTCTCCATTTTGTGACTTGTGCGTTTTTGCTTGTTACCTCCTCCTGGAAATCTTCACTTCTCTACTCATTTAGTAGTTACTACTAAATGAGTAGAGAATTGATGATTTCACCCTAAATGACAACCTCAATGACAACACAGCCTAACCCACAATTTTGACAAAATGAAATTGAGACACTGAAGACCGTGGCGTCATCAGAATTTCGAAAATCGGGCGCTAAAAGCGCAAAAATGGGTGATTTTCCTTGTGAGGCAAAACTCCAAATTAGCAGGATTATGCTCCAAAGACTGATACAATTGACTGAGATGGTAGTTTACCAAATTTAGCCAAACGTTTACCTAGGATTTTGACTCAGCGAAACCCTTAAATTCCTAATCTACGAGTATGTTTGATGTTTTCAACGATAATGTTGAGTAAACATTTGAGACGGATTGTTTTTAATAACATAGAAAGAAAAAACTCCTGAAGCAACTCCACCGATCCTACGATTTATTTAGCCATCCTAACCCTCACGATTTTTCGATCGGAGCATTAATTCATCTTAAATCGTGGTAGGTTACTTCTGGGGAGCCTACACTAACCTAAAATTAGTAATTTTAGTGTGAAATTACTGGTAGTTTTGGAATCAAATAGAATTAAATACTGTTTGATTCCAAAACTACCAGTAATTTTTGTCTCTCCTGAAACGTTGGGGAATGCTCAATTCCAACACCAATTTTAGCTCGAATAAAACATACACATCAGATAAATAACAACTACTCAAAGTCTAGACAATGCCAAGTGGTGATGATGAGGGTTGGTCGAAGTAAGGGTTGGGGGAGGGTTGGTCGGTGTTTACAATAACTCACTCTTTCGACATCGGATCGGTCTAATAACATACAAAGTCAAAGGGATGGCATCCCATTACATTGTAATGGGCATTGTTTAAATTATTTCAACCGTTGATATTTGTCCAGAAAACATGTTATTCCATCTCTATCTCAGCATTCGTTAATAATTTATGTAGGTCGTCATCTGCAGTATTTCAATATTATCCCGTTATCCATTACGGCTTCACCGTAAATTTATTTCCAATTAGTGGCTCAGTGACTAGCTTAACGGCATTAGTCCTCGTTAGTTCTTTCTGATGAGTACCATTGGTGTTTGCATCTTTAATCTTGGGCTAGTGCCAAAAGCGAAACAATTAATTGCTTGTAAAACATAGGATTGACTCTATTGAGTTATGATACATGTTATCCGTTGGGGGCCTTGAAGGACCTTCACAATTTACTTCAATAATATGTTGTTCGACGATGGTACTGACATTTTAGTCGTACATCGAGAACAGTGGTTCATGTAGAAGGGTTGTCCTTACATAAAATAACGATTTACCAGTTAACAAGCGTAAATCGACAAACGAACAGTGAACAGTGTCTTATCTAGTGTTTCCTGTCCTATGAAGTAGGCCTTGTTGAGATTCAGAAACAAAGATTTGAGGAGATCATTGCAACGAATCGCCCTATTTCGGACTGAACGAGATTCTGTCACCCTTCAACCCAAACGTAATGAAGCTCTCAGAAAAATAAGAGGCCCGTGCAAAAGTGATATCCGGAGAGATAGGAATGGATGACACGGGGTTGAAGCATCTTTCTCCTGGGGCCTTCATACAATTCCCATACATCACACCTTTCCCAACCCTAAACTGTCCTTTTAAGGGCGAGAGGAGGACTGCGGGACGGAGGAGCAGCGCCCCTCTTGATCTATGGCTGTCCATCCATAACCCTCTTATACCCGTTTTATCCCTTCACCTCACCCTCTGCACAACTCCAGTTTCCCTTACGGCTCTCAAACTACCCTAAAGGAAACCCTCATAGGAACCGATCATTTCGTGTGGCATTCCACCGTAATTAGACCCCCGTCAGGGTCTTCCGCCTGTTTTTCAAATGTTTTTTTCCCTTCTCAACCGATAGAACACCCGGTGGACCTTAATTCTCAGACATTAAGTTTTTACCAACACTCGACAATAGTCCACGCTTTTCCATTCGACACAACCTTGAAGATTTATCACTCCGTCCAACTACTATAATAACGTCAAAAAATAGGAATTTACTTTGAACCAATTTATTAAACCCAATAAATAACGTTCTCGGAACCGATGACTTATTCGCTGTAACATCTGGCAAATTGCTATGGAAACCTTTTGGCCAGAAATCACTTTCAACCAAAGATTGCGGCTAACGAAATTGTAAAACCTTACTAACTTGGGAACCCGTACAACCAATGGCCGGAGGCAGGGATTCTTTCGATTGGCGATTCTATAGAAAAGACACGGTAAATGTTTTAAAGTGTTGTCAGTATGTCTGAAAACCACGGCTGGAAACTTCTAAAAAATTGGTTAATTTCTTGGTATTTCTCTGCAGCAAGTTCTCATGAGTGTAGGTTTGTTAGACGGCGCCGATTCATCGTCAATGTTCCTTCGGCAGGATGTCGTTCGTTATGTTTTCTTGCTCATGGACAATGACAAAAGTTATGGTGATTTGTCAATATTTCTTTCCCTCTGAAAACATGATTATTATTTTTAGCACTACTAGTATTTATTGCAATTTCATCAACATTAGGTGACTTGCAGACCACGAAAAATAACTACCCTGAAGTTGTGTACGAATTCATAATCGAAACTTTGCCCCGCTGCCACGCCTTAGGATCTCATAATTCTTGAAACCAGCAAACGGGGATCGATTACAGTGATCAATAGCTCGATAGATGATGTCGCAAATGTTCGAAATTTCAATTTCGTAATTTAAGAAAATGAAGAAAGGAATGATAATTAAGACTTTGTCCAGTTTCCATGGTGTGAAAAAGATGTTTCACACCATGGCTACTGGGGAAAGTCCTAATTGAAATTTCGAAAATTTACAACATCACCGTTTCAATGCCCGTTTGCTGATTTCAAGAATTATTAGATCCAAAGGCGTGGCAACGTGGTAAAGTTTCGATTAAGAATTCGTACACAACTTCAGGGTAGTGAAAAATACCGTATTCCGCGTTTAAGTAACGATGCAAACAATTTGGAGGTCCCGAAAAGAAGTTTAAGACGAACGAAATCACTCGTGACGAAATCGTGGAAACCCATGTTAAGGAAAACGAGATTATTGGAAAAAAACGTCTACCTATTTCCACTGAAACTGGTATAAAAGTGTACTCATATTTCAGTGGATATAGACGATTTTTTCGAATAAGTACTCTGTTTTCCTTAAGTTCGTTTAACGCCCTCCTATTCTATAGGACTGTACCATGGAGACACTTATCTCTTCTCTTAATTAAAACAAAACATAAACGTTAAAGGAAAGAACGTTTTAATTGTCCTCTAGAACAAAGAACCTTCTGTTTCCAGAAATCAGAAAATTCAAATTTTCGGCCGGATCGACTGGAGAAGTCAGTTTCTCGAAAAAAAAGTAAACGCTTGCATACGAGTCTGCAACACATTGAGACATTTTCATGTTGTGTGCAAACAAACTTCGTATCAAGTCATGCGCATATCATAATTCGAATTTAGAGTTCCCTCAAGAGTTTGTATACCGAGTATCAGCTTTCTAGGATGATCAGGGCCGAAACTGGGAAGTAATATCAAACTGTAAAGTACCTACCTAATTCCAATAACGAACAACTTCACTTCTGATGGTCATAATCATCATTGTGGCGACTTGGGACAATTTTCGAGAGCAAATTTCGTGACGATTTTTTTGTTTGTGTGCCATAGCAAAGACATAACAAACTGTAAAGTACCTACCTAATTCCAACTTCACTTCTGATGGTCATAATCATCATTGTGGCGACTTGGGACAATTTTCGTGAGCAAATTTCGTGACGATTTTTCGTGACGATTTTCGTGACGATTTTTTTGTTATACATAACATAATATGTTATTATGTGCCATATGAAAGACATGAAAATGTCAAAAAAAAAACTCCAAGTACGGCTATATAAAACCACGTCTCTTCCAGAAAAATTAGACGGATTGTGATTGAATCACCAACTTATACCCTACAAAGCTCAGAGTAAAATCGAATCAACCACCCTTTCAATACTACTTGGCCCATTTATTTGATGCTTGTGAATAAACATAGAAATCATGCTAGGAGCCAATCGTGCTACAGAGGAGAGATAGAGGTGAGTACATGAAAGAAGGATATAACGTAACATGAATTATGTATATGGTGTGGATCCCATTTACCGGTGCCTTGCTAGGGGAAGATGACTGGGAAGCGTTGAGCGAAGGCATATTGGTGCCTCGGGATCCCTTGGGTCATCGAGTATACCTTTGATGTCTTATTGACATAGCGGTTCCCGCCCGTCGGATCAAATATGGCAATCCTCGCAAGCCTCGTAAATTGCGAAATTAATGGGTTGGATAGGTAAATTTAAATCGATAAGTCGTCAAGACGTTGTTATACTTGTAGAGTAATTTGAGGGTTATGGGGAAATGCGTTTAGTGAAACAAGGTAAAGCGAGCTTGATGGTCCATCTATATCCATAACGCAATGATAGTAAAATTAAGAACAGTAGTTTGAAACTCGATACGTCTACTCTTTGTTTGCAAGTTACAATAGCCAGTGAAATTAGCGGGTAATTAAGAAGTTACTAAATATTAATATTGGTTTATGTATCTCTTGTTGTGTATGTTTGGAATCAGATGCATTTTTTCAACGTTTAGCGAATTTTTGAAGAAAAAGAAATTACTGTTATAGGTCCATCATTTTTAAAGGTCGAATTTTCGAATGATTGTTACACCAAAATCCGTTCCAGTCCATCATTGCCAAAAGTCACAAAAGATTATTCTATACAGGGTGTATGGGTTAAGGTCGTACCACTTGCCAGGGATCGATTCGACTAATCGATCGACAACTAATTTCTGATGAAAAGTGGCTTATAACTTTTTTTTATGCCGCTTGAAATCCGACTTTTTTTACTTTCAAGATTTTTTTCGTGTTTTCGATCTTAAGTCGCTAGGTAGACCAAGCTAAACATTACTATCGTTGGCAATTATGGTTATTAACTAGACAAGACAACAAATTCAATGAACTGGTATGCAGTTGTTATCTAACCTTCAATTCATCATGAACAAAAGATATTTCCCAATGTATGGGAAGAAATATTCGTTTAAGGATATGGCTACCTGTTGTACTTATGTTACAGTATTCTATATCCTGGCGTGTCGAGAAAGGATGGAAGACCTTTCCCATATTATGAAGGCCATGTCGAGCTCTGAGGGAAAACATCACATCATCGGACTTTTGACGGGCAAAGGCTCTTCGTCCAGTTTAGCTGCTCCGAACAAAAAGGCTCAAAGAGGTAAATGGCGTAACTCGGAAAGACAAGGCCACCCGCGTCATTTCACGGAGGGATGATCCTTCCGTTTGTCGGTCTTTTTGGGTGGGCCTCAAGAACCCACATGGATGGACAGAGGGCTAAACAAACTCCGTGCGTCCGATGCCTAATGGAGCGTTCGCCCTCGACAAAGACAAGACTTTTGGGGGCTTTGTCGTGTTCTCCGTCTATTTTAACCTTTGGGGATCGATTGAGCGGGTAAATCGGACCATGTCCTTTTGCCTCCTGAAGCCAGACTCCTGGCACCGAGGACCCATTGGGCCGGACAATTCAATTAAACTGTCGGGCAGGGACAACGCAGTGGCTCCGTAGGTGGGCCTCAAGGACTTGTCATTGAAAGTCAATCCTCTTCCTTCAAAGTAGGAATCCGCTTAGGACATGAAAGGAGCTAGTTGTACTCGTAGTTATGCCTACTACTCTACGTTAGAGGACTTTTACCGAACAACGTAACAAGCTTCATTGCCCTTCCGTATTGCGGGCCACTTTTCCAGAGCTGCTGTGCCACAAACTGATCACTAATTCATTGTCTATAATAAGATTGAATAACTACAACCCTCCTTTTTGTGTTTACTTACTTCTCACATTGCTAAATAATGGAATGGAGTCTCAAAGTAACAACGTAACTTAATTTTTTCAGTCAAAACTCAAGGTACCCAATCCTGTAGCCAACATTTCTGAACCAGTTTTGAGCACTGATTATACAGGGAGTCGTGCACCAACAACGGAGCCAGTAGGAAAAGTGCGTGTTTGGGATCACGGTGTGACAACTCAAATAAGCTGATTTCTAGAAAATCGAGGTTGAAGTTCTTCGTCTTATCTAGGTATAGTAACTTATCCTGTGAAATTTATTCCTCCGGAAATTCTACTTTTTGGAAAACTTAGTACGAAGTATTAGGAAGTATTCAAAGGTATGTGGCAGACTGGTGACAAGCGAGAAAAAACAGTTTTGACGAATTGATGCACCAGGTACTGCCGTAACGTAACTGGCGCAGCCCCTTGGTTGGTATTGTACCAAGGCAAGTCACGCTTATCGAGATTTGTAGAGCTCAAAATTCTCTATCCAACAGTCGTGCTAACTCAAAACTCGATTTTTTTTTTAGTTGTCACACTATGGATATCAACCAGCAATATGTTCATCAGCTTCATATACTCGTACTATGTCAGCGAACTTTTTAAGAAAATGAAGCTATAAAAAGTTTCAAAAACATTGCATACCAAATTCCGTTTCAGACTATCTTGAATTCACTGCCAAAAGATACCAAAATCATATAAATATATGTATTTATTTATATGTAGGTATATATTTATTTTGTACATTTTTGTATGTGTCACTCCAGGCTTTTTTTGTGTGTATATTTGTGTATGTGTCACTCTCGATAGAATTGAAAAAAAAGTTCAAATTTACACAAAAAATCAGTATTGGCAATCGGAAGTACATGGGCAGATTCAGGCTACTCTAAGGGGGGTTTTGGGGAGTTTTAGGGGGGAAAACTACCCATAAATTCCAAAACTGCAACATTCTGACAAGTGGCACCTCATCTTAAAGGGGTTTTAGTTTGAAGATCAGAATAAATCATTCAACTATGAGAAAGGGTGAATTTAAATTAAATGAGTTTGAGAGATCAAATTTAAATGTTTATTTTTTAATTTCCCCTCAGAATTGTGAAAAATAGTAGGGAGAGGCTGTATTTTGCTCTTTGGAGGGTGACATATCGTAGAGTCCATCCTGACGCTTACTTCAGGGAATAGGGGCTCATCTATACTCATGTTAAGTTTCTTCACAACATTTAAGTCAATGTAATTACTTTGAATTCGAATTTTAACCAAAATGAGGCTTATTATGGGTTTCTGATGGGAATTGAAATTGGTTCTTACTTGAGTGATTTGGCGTAAATGTTTTGAAAGCTACCAGCATCGGTTGTGGAATGCATTGTAACTTTACGTGGCTACGTGGCCCGTATCTCTTCTTAGAAACCCAGTAATTTTTCCGAGCGTGACCCACCGTGTTTCACAAGTGGGTACAGGCATCAACTCGAATTTTTTGGTTTACGCGCTCCCAAGAGAGAAATGGCATCTTTTGACGCGCAAAATGTATCGGCGGGCCTCGCGTATGTTTTCAACGAAGCATTCAAGAGGCCCCGGAAGATAAATGTACTGGTATTACAGGTGAGAAAGTATAAGGGGAATAAGAGGGAAGAGTAGGGCACAAGACCGGGGAAGGGAAGGTGTTCGCTATACCATCGCAAGACGTCGTTTCCCGGGGTACTGACCAGTCGTGATAGTCGGTAGATTAATGATGCATTGGTTATTTGCATCTCACAGAAGCCGTAGCTACCCTATTCAGACTCCTTCGGGTTCTATTCAGGAGGGAACGCTACTTGCGCCCGAGCTATTCAGTCGGCCTCCTTAGCTCACATCTCCCTCATTCATCCAAGAGAGTCATTAAAGGTGTGGGACAAACTCAAAGGAACACAAAACTTCCACCGGTGGAAGAGGTAATGCGTCTTCTTCGCTTGCTTCCATAACATCAACACAACCAGCACCCAAAAGTCTTGATACGTACGAGAACATTAAGGATTTGAGCTTCATAGATACCCCCACCCGCTTCTAATGGGAATCGGACGTCGGTTTTAGGCCTTCATTGACGTTTCTGAAAATCAAACATGGGCCATTCTCAGGAAAACTTGAAAACAGTTGTCCAGTATGTAGGTAAGGGACCGTTTTATTTATTTATTTATTTTTTTTAAATTGTAGGTATTCATTAGTTCTAGCTCGAATTTAGGCAATTGGGCCAATTCAGTGTATTTACATGAAAATTTATTAAAACTACCCTAAGTGTCACTAATTCATCCTGTCCCAACCCAACCTGTACAACTTTATTAATATCTGGAGTTGACATGTTTCAAGATTCTTCCAATCTCCCTGAATGGTGCTGTTCCTCAAACTCTACATTGGAACCTCGTTTTGCCATTTCTGCAATACTGGGAGTGATTTATTTGTCACACAGTTCTTCCATTTCCTCAACATACCTTTCAAAATTGACGACTTCAAATAAGGACGACTCTGGGTCACGATAGGATATCATTATTAAGGGAAGGCATGTATAGGACTAGGGTATGTGAGACTTGGGTTTCGCGAAATTGGCCGAGGGTAATTGGTGTAGGTCGATAAAAGTGAGGAGCAAATAACCCCGAAGAAGGAGGAGGGAAACTCGAAGCAATAAATAAGAGAGCGACTCCGTGAAACGGCTCACAATTAACACGAAGCAGGTCCGTCGTGTATTTTTCAGGTTTGGACACGCGGTAAATTATGAAGATTACAGGCTACGCGGGGAAAGAAGGTGGGGGAGCGAAGATTTTCTGAAGAGGAGGCCCATGTCACTGTCCCTGCACCACACCCACAAACGTCAAGAGTCCTCTCCTGTGGAACGGCGGGGCGACGCCTATGATGGTCGGGGGAGAGGTGGAGATTGTCAGTGGTCGTTCCCGGCCGTATGAGACGATGGAAAAAAATGCGGTGATGCGTCTCTTGCCCTAATCGACCAACTGGTACCTATTTCACTAAAGTAAAACACAAGTCCCAACGACTCTCTTTAACTTTATTACCACTAAAACTACCGTAAAGCTACTAAACCTTGTTATTTGTTCTTTTTACTAGAAGGAGAGGAAATTCGTCCGGTTCGTTCGTTATATAGTTTAATAGGACTAGGTAGTTTATTTTAAACGCAACTAGTTAAGTTAGTTATCAACCTAAGTTGGTTATCAACGAACCTTTCCGCTGAAGTTACTTATTATTTCTATCGGAAACTGTACTTCGAATGGAGTAAAAAATAGTAAGAAAGTAGTAAGAAGAAGAAGAAGAAGAAGAAAAAAGTTTATTGGTCATTTCAAATCGACAGAATGATACATGGAAGTAGAAACAAAATAAACAATACGGCATTGGTAATCCGTCTGCCGGGAGTTAGAGTTGAATCGGAGATTAACACAAGACTTGTTGACACTACGGACTCCGGGCCCTAACTCCCTAGTAGTAGTAAGATAGTAGTGGTTTTTTTTAAATAGCAAGAAAATTCTAAACATTACTAAGATTGGGGGTGAGAGAGAAGAATTTGAAGAATTCTGTTCCAGCCGAAATTTCAAAAAATGAATATATTGGCAAAATCCGGAGTGTATTGATAAATAACCTTGACATCTGATAAACCAAATAATACGACATTGTTTACCCGGGCAGCGTCAAAATAGGACGTTTTGGAGATTCTACCGTAGCCCTGGAACTTGCTCATCACAATGGAACAACTTCCTTCCAAATCGGTTCAGTGGTTTGGCAGACGTACATACATCAGTTTTTATGTGTATAGACTACCTAATCAAGAAACATATCCTACCGATAAATCGGGGCAAAAATATCAATATACATGATATCGATATAGATTATTGTTCTGGGAGTAATATCTGTAATATTCTTATGCACTAAGTTCTATGTCAAAATTATGCGGTGAAAAACCTCCGAAATGTGTGCTTAAATATGCACTAACAAAATAAGAATTCGCCTTTTTTTACCCAAGTTTCATTGGTTACAAATAAAAAATGCAAACCTGAACCACTGAAAAAATTAGTATTTTATTCATTTCACTTTTTCATTAAAAATTGGCATGTACTGTCCCTATTTCTTCTTGTTTACAGTAACCATTGCTTCATTTAAAATACGTTCCGTAAAATGATAGAAAAACACTTTAAAAAAAAACACTCTTATAATTTATCTAGTAATCTCTCGGTTCACTTCTCTTGCAGTCCTTCCACAGCAGCAGTACTGTCATTGAGCTGTATGCCATCAGTTTCAAGAAAATTTATCTTCACAATTTTCTATTTCCAATTTCGCTCTCTTGGCCGCAGATGTAGGTACTTAGGTTGGTTGGTGTGATGATGATGTGTGATGACGAGTAGTAATGAAGGCGATGGAGAGGTGATGTTGATTGATAATTTACGGTTTGATTTGATGATGAAAAGTCATAGGAGAGGGAGAAAATATGCGTTTGTATACAAATCCGCCCTCTACTGATAGCTATGCTTAGATCCTGGTTGCCCCAACCCTAGAAGGTTTTAGTTGACGTTTTTCTAAGGAGCAAATAATTAATTTTCAATTATAATTATTGAAATTAATGATCAATTATCATTGATCTTTAGAATCGACCACGATTTTCAAATTCAATTGGGTTCATGTCCAGTACTGTAAAAATGATGTCCGTATCGTTCAAAGTACCTACCTACAGCGTATTGGCGGCAGGGAAATGATGTTTTGCGTATCAAAGGATATTCATATTGCTGACGTGGTTTGCGTCAAAACAAATGCGTCGAACACGATGATCAGTGAACCCCTGAAACCCAAAGAACCGTAAGTATTGAATATTGAAGAAAAAAAGGAAATGTTTGGAGAGTGGCAGATAAGCGTAAAAAAGGGGATAACGTCTGGGAAAGGATTGGTCACTAATGGACGCACTTGTCGTGCCCTCGTTCGCTCCGGGATATTGTCGGCTTGGCCGTCATCACGCTTCGCAAACCTTCCTCCAACCCCTGTCCTGTTTTGCATTTTAACTCTCCCCCGAAAGAAGCGAAGAGTCGCCGGACAGCGGAATATTCATATATCGTGAGGCCAGGGAAAGAGAGGTTCTCGGCCGAGAGAAGTGGTTTATGGGGAGACAAGGGTAAAATCCGCTCAGTGGCTCTGAAATGCTTTTGCCAGGCCCATCCCGTCCCAGCAGAGTCAGAAAAGCCCGCCCCCCTCATGAGAGCTCATTCTCCTGGAAATATCATCGAGGGACATGCAAAGCTTTCGGCGAAGCGGATCAGTATGGTTTTCATACGAGTATGAAATTCATGTAACCGAAACCACTTTGGCAGATAAACGGGAACGGTGATGACCATTGTCCGGTGGCTATTGAAGCGGTTTTTGTGGTAATTTCGTTTTCGAATCGCGTAGAAGTCTTTCTATTCATCGAATCATTTCATAAGCTCACAACAGCGGCTGATCATTCACAAATATCAACCTAATAATTCAGTATTAAACTCCTCAGGTGCAAGTTCGGAGGGTATGGTAGATATTAGTGGGTTTGCGTGGTGGTAGCATGGACTGGTTAGATTTACATAGGATAATTTGAGTACTTCTTTGACTCCAGCCAAAGAAGAAGTAAAGTACCTAGGGGTAACTCTTGGCAAACGCTTCAAAAGTGCAGGAACTGGCTATGATCCCTTAAATGCCTACTTGGAAAATGCTCACCATTGTCACTAGAGATTAAGAGGCTACTATACTCAGTATATCTTTGAGGCTACTTTGAGTACTTCTTTGACTGTTGGTACTTCGAGGCCTTACCTTGGTAACGGTTTTCGTGTCACTCAGTATTTTCACCCTTTTTTGCCATTTTTTAACAGTTCTAGGTCTCGTTGGTTGGTAGAAGACTGAAAGTTGGTCGGTCTGTATATTTGGACTTCTACACCCCAGTAATAATTACAGTAATAATTACTGTAATAATTACAATTATTGTATCTTGACACTGACAACTCCTAAACATGTTACAACTTCAAAAATTGAAAATGTTAGTAATAAACGACTAACCTGGTGATGTGAGATGCTAGAAAGGTGTGTAAGAAATGCTTGGTTGGACATCTCATCAGTGCCATCATCTGAATTATGGACGTTCCCATTCTCCGTTGGATGCCAAGCCTGAGAACACTTCAGCTCACTCGGAGCCTGGCCCCTTCATTAGATGATCTAATATCTAATTAGACTAGACTATCAGATTCTGATATTCCTCATTTAGGGAAGAGCTCCCCTATGATATAATTTATGCAAAGTCCCGATCATAATCAAGTGTTTGAAATCATTCCCATATTGGAAATATGAGAAATGCCGAAGGTGAGGTTTGATGACCTACAAAATTCGCACTTAGGATCACGTATTATCTTCTTGCTTTTCTTTTCCATTCGTCAACAAATTATCTGAAACTGGGGATTTTCATTGTCACGGACGAAGCCATATTCAGAGAACGTACTGAAGTACTACATCACACTGGCTGGTAAAAAAGCTGAAGACCTGTCCTCAAAGTTTCCTCGTGTCCTCGTATTTCATTCGAAATTAAGGTATACGTAGCGAGAGTCTTAATTCAAACCAGATTGCATGAGACAGTTATGCTAAGGGCACTTCCTTGCGCTGACGGAGGAAATGAAAATATAGCGTGAGTGTAGCCACCCCACATTTTTCCTTAATACAGTGTCCGTCCTCACGAAAAGTTGAGAATACGTTTTTCTGTAATTGGTTAATAACCGACCATTCGTTCCTACCGAGTTGTAAGAGATCAATTTACAGCTGACTTTATCAGCTACAGTTTTTCATTGGTGCTTACCTTGAATGAGAGGGCAATCAATGAAGCCATGTTGTTAGCCGTGTGATATCAGCTCGTATGTATCGTCTGACAACCACAATGATCGTCATGATGGATCAACTAATCATGTTACCTTCGTTAGTATGTTTCGTGGAGATACCCGTCTATGTTGTGATCTTGAATTATAAATAAATACAAGTTCTATATCAGATACGTCCGTCCGTTCTATCAGATGGGCGGATACCATTTAATTGTTTTATAGAACCCGTGCATATTTTGTACCTCATAACAGCCCTATCGCCCCTACTGACTGAGTGGGTGCTCAACATTCATTATGTAACATTTGAACAATTCGTGAGGATAGCGTTAGGATAACATTGACCACCCACAACATAGTGGTATTCCTCTGGTTTCATAACTACTAATTCATAGAGCCCTCATGAGAAAAATACCAGAGAAAAAATGGTGTTCAAATAGCAAGAAACGGGAAATGATAGAATTCCGTAATTGTGATGGATAGACACTCATACCTAACTAAGATACTTTTACTGTACCGATTTATAAGAGACAGTTTAATCGTTTCAGGGTATTCCATAGATAATAATGTACTTAAGACATCTATGTATAATGGTTGACAACGTACACATCAAGGCCGAAAAGGGTGATTTTGTTAACTTCGTATTGAATTAGTGGGAACTCAATTTTTCAAGTGGAAACCCAATTTAAACTTCTACTCAGCTGCATTCCTGAAAGTTTGACCCAACTTTTAGAATTCCTGTAAAATCTCTCGTTACGTACGACTATCAGCATTTCCACCAGAGAACAAAATATATTTCATTGAGCTCGGGACAGGAAAATATAAATCCGGTGAAAACGCCTAAAATCATCAAGTGTATCAACGCATCAATACTCCTACACCACAGAATATTTAGGAAAAATTAAGTTTGCATATTAAGAGAAATCAGGAGTGCGAAACTCAGGCTGTCGAAATATTGATATTACAGGACTTTAGGCAAAAGGAGAAAATGAAAATCTGTTTTGACATGGATATGTCTTTAAGCTAGGGATTTTTGAAAAACTTGGGTGCCGTTTTTTCAGCCCGAAAAAATGTAATACCTATAAACAGCAACGGGCAATTATACCGGCCCTATTTCTGTGACACATTGCTAAGCAATTAGAAATATACCTACCTACTTAATGACGCACTTTGACATGGATATGTCTTATGGCTGGGGTCATTCCAGAATATTATTTGTATCACTCAAATTCTGGAATGACCACAGCCATACGACATATCCATATATTATGCTAAATAGGCCGGATCAGCTGAATGGCTCTTAAAGCCAATTTCTATGCTAGTAAATTTTACTCTATGAAGCTGTAATTTCATATGTAGCCTCTTCAAGACTTTAACTTGACGGGGCCCAGGCCCAGGATCAGCTGAGTGGCTCCTAAAAAAAATTTCTGCGCTATTCACTCTATGAAGCTGTAATTTTGTATGTAGCCTCCTTAGGACTTTAACTTGACGCAGCCCAGGCCCAGAATCAGCTGAGGGGCTCCTACACCTAATTTCTAAAAAAAATTTGTTACACGGACAAAAATGGTAACGCCATACCAGTTAACGGGCCATTATTATCAGTACTCTTCAGTTATAATGGCCCCATTTCTCTTACACAGTGCTAAGCGATTGAAGATGTACCTACTTAATGACGCATTGAAGTTATTTAATATTTATCGTTATTTTGTTTTACTAGAGACACAAAACACCGATTTTACAGAGAGACAATGAGACAAACTCGTACCTATCTATGTACAGATGTTTTTCCCAGTAAGGGAGAAATTACGTTTTTTACGGTTTTTTAATTCCATGTTCCGATTTTCCGTATCAGGATAGAGCTGTTGTGTAGAGTTTGAGAGGTTAAAATTACTTTTGGTTTATTATCTTCGATAATGAACCATTGGAATCGTCCAAAGAAAAATTTTTTTTAACCCCCCCTCAAAATTTGTTGGTTTACGTTTCAAGACACGTAGATTCAGAAAATCGAATTAAAAAAAATCCGTCCGTCCGCCGTACGCCGTACACCGTACGCCGTCCCCCGTACGCCGTCCGCCGTCCGCGCCACTTTGCCCAGTTAGCGTTGAGCTAAAATTACGAAATTTGGTTTCTGGGTTTGGACCAGCCCCACAATGATCCTCGAAACTTTTCGTAACCCTAGGTCAAGGGGAAGGGGTTCAAAACGAAATTTAAAATTTCGACGATGTCTTATCTCCAAATATTTACCTGAACCGTGTAAATTTTAGTTCACCTTTGAATGACCTGACAAATTACGAATCTTTTAAGACCAATTGGATTTTTGTGCAACCAGCCGTTCGTTCACAGTGACCGCGCAAAGTTTTAGGAAAAACACTAAACTTTCGCGTCGAAAACGGCCGTTATGTGACCCAACCCCCAGACGCCCAGAATAAAACTACCTTTTTACATCTTCCCGGTAAACTACAGTCTAGAAATTTTAACCGTGAGTCGGGAATAGACCACATTGCAATATTCACTCGGTTTCTCATCTGTAAAATTGTTTAAATAATACCTACCTATTTGTTTAAACAAATTAAATTTTGATGATGAGCTAGATACTTGAAATTTTAAATATAGGTCAGAAATGGATGACATTTCAATATTCACTCGGTTTGTATGACATGGTATGAGTATGGTATGGTAGGTATATTATTGTATGTATGATTTGGTATAATACAGTATGGTATGACAGGAAAGAAATTCGTATGGTATGGTATGAGTACGGTGAGAATATGGTATGGTGCCGATTTGCAACACAGTCTGGTATAGACAGAAGGGTGATCTGCACAAGGAAGATAATAAACCGTTGTGTCAAGAATTTGCAGAGTTTTTCTTGGTCGGTTCTAGTGGTTCAGCATTTAAAATAATAAACGATCCGTTGTGTTCATTCCGTAGAAATCACTCAGCACTCGTTGGAAAGCCATAAATTTATTTCCACAGGAGCGTCAACATTCGATTCGGTTTTGGAAATTACGTAGTGGACCCAACTTTTCACGTTTTGGTGCATTCAAAAACCGTTGATTTTACCGAACGCCATCGTTGTTTATTTTTCTCTTCATAAAAAACGTAATTTTCTCTTGCAGCTGTTTATGTACGAATTTAAAGTCAGCTCATTTGCCTCACAAACACTGTCAAATTCACGCATCTCGAAACGCCCTCAATTTGTTAGTGGGCGTCTCAACTTCTGTAGAGTTCCCTCGATAAAACGACAATCGGCCCGCGGGACTGCTTTTCCCATGGCGGTCATTCGCAAACGCGATGGGTTCGAAGAAATATCACTTCGTGGAGGAGGAAAAACTCAAGAATGTACCGTCCATAAATCATGACGAACATCTCTTTGGGGGTATCCTACCAAAAGAATCCTCCCCGTAATTGTCTTAAACGGATAATTTGAGGGTTTGGAAAGTCCTCCGCGCACGGGGGTTTCTCAGCCCGACCGCCCAAATCACCTGCTTCATGAAGTTTATAGTCTTGTTTTTTGTGTTTTTTTTTCTTTTGAAATATTCTTTGTTTTCTGTATGATGTGATCTTACTAAGATCTTACTAAGATCATCTTAGGACGGAAAGAATGACTGGTAGCGGGCCCATGTAAGTAGGTGAATAACCACTGCACCTCCATTTGGCTCTAGGCAGTCAGTAATAATCAAACTGCATTCAATCTAGCATTGAAATCTGACACTTCGTTTGTTTAAACCTAATGGACCGGCAAACGTAAAAAGAATGAGGGAATAGTACATAATTTTATTGTTAATTTATTTATTAGAGACTCTTTGGGTAATACAATCAGTCGTTCAACAATCATAATTAGGTATAGGTATGACCTAATTATGATAGTATGAACGACTGATTGTATTACCGAAAGAGTCTCTAATAAATAAATGAACAATAAAATTATGTACTATTTCCTCATTCTTTTTACGTTTGCCGGTCCATTAGGTTTAAACAATCGAAGTGTCAGGTGGCTTGAATCCTGCTGCTGCTAAGTGTGAAAGTTACAATAAGTAGGTACCTATCCACTGTAAAATCGTTCAACGACCTTTTCGTGTCACATGATGTTATTAGCAGAGTCATATTGATGACAGAGGAACCGAAACTATAGTAGTATGGTTTATTCTATTCATATAGAAGTATTCTCTCCCTCACTATCAAAAATCGTTTACTGAAATAGCAATGTCGATTTTAAAAACCCAAACTATTTTTGGTTTTTACTCTTGACTACACTGAGTAAAAACCATGTTAAATATTATTGGAACTTACCTTTCTTCTATCTCTTAAACGACTTCTCCTGGTTCGATCCTTGACATTCGAATAGTCCATAATATAATATAATGTAATGTAGTCTTACCCAGTGCCGGACCTATGAAATATTTATTGGTATCGGTGGGGGAGGAAACATCTCTACCTCACGCTATCCACATATTATCGATAAGTTATTCACTCTAAACATAATAAAAAGTACTCCATTTATACTCAACAATAGGACACTTGGATCTACAAACGTACTCGTATAAATACGTTCAGTCTCATTAGGGCTTAGAAAAAAAACGTCCAGTCATGTAGCGTGACTTTATGAGAGAATTCGTGGACCAATCGACTTGAAATTGTTCACAGACCATCTTTATAAAATGAAGAAGTGTCATTTGAAAGATTAAACCCAATATCTCTACCCAAAAAAAAAATTGAGAATAAAAAAAAAACGTTAATTTTAGGCTAATATTGTCCACTATGTATACAGCCTGGGTAACAGGACCAATCGACTTGAAATTTTGCACAGACCTTATTTATTACATGAGCCTGTGCCAGTTGCGTGGTTTAACCCATTGAGGAATACGAAACTGAAATTTGGGCTAATTTAGGCTAGTTTTGTCTACTTTGACTTTAAAACCCCTTTATCATATTTTCTTCTTGTTCAGTTAGCAAAGGCTACAGCTTCTTCACCATCACCGATTGACTTGGAATTTTGCACAGAGCTTCGTTTCAACTTGCTTTTAAAAGTGCTGCTCCAGTGCTGCTCCAGTGCTTTTAAAAGAATTAAATCGCTAGGTGTAAAGGAAGCCGAGTTATACGAGTATAACTTCAAACCCAAGTTCTGCATCCTTACCACGTTCTTCTTCTTATTCAGTTAGGCAAGGCTACAGCCTATTCTTTATTCTTGCTTAATTTATTCATTTTATTAATTTATTACTTTATTAATAAATAAATAATTTTTAAATTTATTAATGAATAATTATTTTATAATTTTATTCATTTGGTTAATTTATTCTTGCACATTGCCTCTACAGGTCTTTTCAACTTTATCAAAAAAAAAAAAAAGATGTTCCCCAGAAAACACTCCGTATAACAATACTTACTACATATCTAACACGTAGATGTGTAGTAACAAGAACGTCTCTCCGTGGACTCAACAGTTAATAAGCACAAGATGGCGTAAAAAAACAGTTTTCCCTAACCAGAAGACCAAACAACTTTTCAACTAACCATGCTTTTAGAATTCAATAAATGTGTAGGTAGTTATTACAATTAATTAAAAATGATTTTCTAGTCAGGATGCTCCAGGATCCTCAATGTTCCTCAATTCTACTTGTATCTCACGAATATGACTGATGAAGTTGTTGAAAGCATCATGTTGGACACTGAATGAATTCTCAAAGAATAGTGACATTTGATGAATTTATCCAAACTAGTAAATTCAATTACTGATAAAGGAGAACTTTGAGAAACATAAGCTTAGCTCAACATACTTATACTCACCGTACCATATAAACTTCAACTATCACAGAAAACCCAACACTTAAGCTTGAATCAGAATGGGGTTTAAATCAAATGAAAAAAATCAAGGGTGATTAAATTTATATTTTCGAAATGCAGAAGGATATCTTTTATACAAGTAGATGTATATATTATTATGTTACACACAATTACGCAGAATTTTTTTTCATTTTTTTTTCATCTAACCTGAATAAACAAATACGTTTTTTATACATGAGTATCTGAAGGTACAACCAAGTGCTTCGTAAAAAGAATGCACCTTTTTTTTTGGATAGATTAATCAATGAAATTCAGACCCTATTGAAGAGAAGAGATCATATTATACGATATAGATTACACTACATATAAATACAGATGTGGATCTCACAAGTCTATTCTAAAAAACGAGGAGAAAAGTAAGCGGAAACACGATTTTTTTTTGATTTTGATTAAGGATTTGATTTTTAAAACGACTATGTAGATACATGGAAAACAATATCACAATATATTCAACTAGCTCATCCAATATAGACTCGAAATTAAAGTTGAGAAACAAAGCTAAAATATACAAAAGTAATCAATCCAACTTACAATAATATTATTTACATCATATCGATAAAATCTTCGAAAAATGTACAATAAAGTATACAGAAAATTCGTTACGTAACGGGACACATAATTACACGGAATTCACATGTTTGGTGGGGAAATATACATTGAATATTTTAATATTATCAAATATGAGCTAAGGTAGCGTTCGAGTTGCGAGTGGCTTTTAGTACGCTAACATTCAGAGATTTAGCAAATAATATAAAGCATACCGCTAATCGTATACGAAACAACACGGTTTCAATGTTTATAGGTACATAGTTGACAATAATCGAAATACATTGAGAAAAGATCGTAATATAATAATCTACCATTATTCTGAAAACTTTGATATAATGAATGGTTTCACATTTAATTTTCACCTAAATAATTTCTCTACTGATGTGAAAAGTTGGGAAGTCGAACGGAGTCCATTGCACCATTACATATTTTGATTATTGCACGTGGATTGTCTAGCACTGATATTTATATTAGTCACGCTTTGAGGAACTTTTCAATATATAGGTCACGAATTGCGTTGTCTCGAGTGAGCTGTCTCGTCTTCAGAGTGGAGATTGCGTTTTTTGGCGGACATGAAGACTAAATGACATTCGGAAACGGAACACCGGTGTAGGTCCGGGAGGTGAACGGTAATGTAATGTTCCTTGAGGGAATTCCTGTCCTTGAGAGGGGAACTGCAGTATCGACACGGCAGAAGGCCGTCTTTGTCCGGATAAGCCTCTTCGTCATCGTCGGCGAGGACTAGATGCTGCTGGGACGGGTTGGGCGACGATGGTGGAGACCTTGGAGAGTTAGAACCCGAAGAGTGTCCACCGTTGACGAGCGGGGGCGTCAGATGAGGGAAACCTCTGAAGCCCGGGAGGCCCAAAGGGTAAGGAAACATAGGATGCGTCAGGCGATCCCCGTTCAGCAGCCCTGGTGGTGGAAGATGAGCTCCGAGCGACTGAGTGTCAGCGTATAATCTCGCTAAGAACTCAGGATGCAAACTATGATTTGCAGCCAATGACTGCAAGTGTCCTGGATCAAGGAATAAACCTCCCTTATCTGTTAGAGACGTTGACAAAAGTTTACGGTGTAAATTCAAATTCGCACTGTGCCGATCGCGACTTCTCTTTGAAGGAAACGCCGCATTACAACCATCAACAGTACATTTATGCATCAACTTCAAATGAACGTTCTGATAGTGTGTTTTGACTCCAAAGTGGTTTTGGAACACTTTGCCACAAGCTGTGCACATTCGAGGGTTATCTTTATCTATCGGAACTTCCATCGTAGTTATAAAAGTACCGTCCTGAAAATGACCGTATATTTGGTTTTCGGGGTCATCCGACGGAGAATCTCCGTTTGATGATGCTGATGACGCGTTTGATCTTGCTGGGCTTGGTGGGTCCCCTGCGCCCATGAACGGGATCGGCATCGACTCCGAATGGTGCCTATTGAATTCACCGAAATGCCCTTGAGATAGACTTTCCAGCTGCCTCAGAGCGTTGGAAGAATCCATATTTTCCTCTCTTCTGCTCGTGTCACCATTGGTGCTTGTCCGGGGATTGTCGTTCTTAGACACAATTGACTCATCGTCACCCTTGTTATTCTCTTTGCAATCCGCTTCTTTTTGACTGGGAGACACTTTAAGATTTTCAGGTTCCCTAGTTTTAGAATCGTGCACACTCAAATCAGTCGGTTCCTTATCATCACAAAAATTGTTGGCGAGAATTTTCTGCTCATCAACATCTTTAATCCCTATCGTGTTATTATTTTCATGTTCTTCTTCAGACTTTTTCATAGACATATCCTCAACCTTGTTTTCCGCTCTTGACTCCCTCTTTTCTTGATGATGAGATTGGTAAACTAGATTGGTACTCGAATCATCATCACTAATTGCAGCTTCGTTTTGTACAATGCTCTGAGAAACTGTGAACCGTGTTGGATTTTGGTTCTTCCTCTTTCGTGAAGTCCTCGTCACTAAGTTTTCAGCTCCACTCTCTTCTTTGACACTGTGAGAATCCACTACGCTCAAAGAGTCCTCATTACTATCCATGTTACTGATAGCATCTTCTTCCATGTCACCGTCGGACTCTGAAAGCTTGTACCTCTTGTTCATAGGTTCATGGTGTTTCCCGCCGTTGTGCATTCCTGAATCTCCACCATCATCGTCGTCTCCTCCGCCTTCAACAACAATACCATCATCGTCATCGTCGTCGTAAACGATATAATCATCCATATGATCAGAAGACTCAGTCCCACTTCGGCTCTTTTCGTGTCTCGGGGCTGTCAGATCCAAGCTCTGTTTTAAGTCTAACGCAGCTGCTTGGTGCCTCATGTCTGGAGGCGGCGTCAACAGGGGGAATGGCCCAAACGAAAGAGGGTTCAGTCCTGCCAAAGGAGGGATGAGGAGCGGGTGGTTTTGAGAACTCCTGCCATCATGTGGTGAAATCTTCCGCCTCAAATGAGGTGAATGTAATTTAGGATTTGGATTAGCGCTGTGCCTATTGCGAGACCTTCTCGAGCTAAACATCATGTTACAACCTTCTACAGTGCACTTGTGCATTTCCCGTAAATGCACGGCGGAGTAGTGGATTTTTAGAGCACCTTTGTCACAAAACGTTTTGAGGCACACGTTGCATTGTACTCTTTTCTTTCCCGTTGCAGGATTTATAAGTTGGGTCCCTAAATTCATTGGGAGACTAGAAGAACCCCATTGGCGTTTCACAGGCGTGTTGCTCTTTCTGCTGTGTGGTTGCCTGTGTTTGGCGAATCCAGGGCTATCGCGAGACAGATTGAGTACACTTTGAGAGTTCTCATCTTCATCGTCGTCATCATCCGATCCAAATTCGGATGAATTGTGATAATACTCCGCTGACGGGGATTTGTGCCCTAACATCATGGAAGGTGCACTGGAAATTGGTGGAGGTGGAGGTAGACATACGTTACTTGAGCTGCTCACGGACAGGTTCATGCCCATTTGAGGTATATTATCTTCTGAGTGCCTTCTTCGCTCAGGACTGGATTTTCCAGCCATTTTCCTGAAGTCGAATGGTTGCATATTTTGCAGTTTGTTGAGAGGGGATACTGTGACTGGGCTGGAGGTTGGAGGGCTAGAGGAAGGAGCAGAAGAGGTAGCTGGCGTACAGATAAGACCAGTGGGAGGGAGTTTGAAATTCAACGAAGGTGAAGGCTTGAGGTTCTGCTGAGGGGAGATGGGAGAGGGTTGGTGAGGAGGACCTCTCATACTCTGCTGTGGCGGAACGATCGACATCACGTTGGACGTCGAATTTCTCCGCTCTTCTTCCTTTCTTTGAGCGGCGACAGCTGCAGCGGCAGCAGCGGCGGCTGCAGAAGCCGCGGAGTTCCGCTCCAGCGCTTTCTTGAGGTCGGCCTCCACCCGAGGATGGTAACGGCCGTCGCCGACTCCATGGAGAAGGAGCTGCTGGGTGATGGCTCGGGTCTCGCCGAACCTGAGGAATTGCTGGAGCACCAGAGGTTCCTCTTCAGGACTGCATATATTCCACCTATCAAGGACCGCCCCATGCGGCTCCTGAAACAAGGAAATAACACGATTAGATTTTGATAGTTTAAGCAGTAGATTCAATAATATAAGCAGCTCATATAAAGGTATCAATTCTAATCTCGCTTAATTAAATGGTTGGTATGAAGAACGCACTGCGGGATGCCCCCTCCCATTTTGTTTTGAGCCTTACGGATAAATTTCTATAGGAATGGAACATATTTCAGCCGCTCAGCTGATCCGGGGACTGCGCAACGTCAAGTTAAAGTCCTAAGAAGGCGATATACCAAATTACAGCTGCATAGTGTGATTAGCATAGAAATTAGCTTGGAAATAGATTAGCGTAACGGACGGACGGTTTCAGCCAGTTAAGTAACGGCTAAAACATGTTCCATGTTAAAACATCCAAAAAAAGATGGGCATTGCATTTTTTTGCATACGACATTTTTAGCAATCATTATTACCTACTTAATAAGGTTAATGAAAGTGGCCCGAAGAAAATATGAATATTATAATGTTGATAATTAGGAGGAGTAAATCATAATAATATATCCATCTTCATTCCATCTCAATACGAAGTAAATATAAAAATGATGCGTCACCTATAATTTACAAACATTTGGTGCAGAAGTATTACCTACTCATTAGGGATGCCATTTATATAATCAGGTATTATATTTACAACAATGGATGAGTACGGATATTCAGAATAATAAAAGAGACTTCAGTAAACGAGCAGCAAATAAAATTCACGTCCATGCTCGTTAATGAGTCCGTTGAAAACTGTAATTAATAATAATGTTGATACTTGAATATTCATGATAATTAAAAAGGAAGCTATCAACGGCCATGTTCTAATTTTATGACGGGCGGATAGGATGACGTTTTGTTCAACTAATTAGACTGCACCCCATTCTCGTTTCCTTCAATAACATATCGTTGCTTTCAATCGAATTTATTCGCTTTCAGTGCGAGGCTCGTAAAATGCGTTTTTGGGCGGTCATAATATTAAATTTTTGATAGTATTAATAGGATAAACACGACCATGAGGTAAACCGTTACGAGAGAGTTAAAGATGGTTTTCAGCGCACCGGATGAATTCCGTTCATTAATTGTTCAAGTGCGAACCATCGATATGTATACACGCAATCGGTGTGTATACATATCGATGGTGCGAACTGAACATGAATTCACCCCGGGAAACAAGTCGGCTTCATGGACAAAAGAGTCGAACTGCGGCCAAAAAACAATATCTTACGGATTGCGTTAGTAGGTACTATCAACAGCTTCAAGGAGCCTCAAAATTGGTTCAGAACTGAATTAATTTAAGTAATATGTGGTTAAACTGTACCGAAATAAGTTGGGTATTGAGGGTGGGATCCACAAGACCAGATTCCGACGTTATTTGAAATTTTAATGATCATTATGCCCGATAGGGTATCCGGTCGATACAGCAATTGCGACTCACAAATTCAATTATGGTATTAGCAGGCGGATTTTTATACATGAAAGTTTTGAATATTGTTCTAATTGGTGGTACAAATCTGACAAATCTGACTTCACCATAGTGTTCAGCCTAAAAAATCCTTTAAAATGATTTGTCACTTGTCAGACTGTTTCATCTTGGGAATTCTTGGGTAATTTCCCGTCCTAAAACTCCCCAAAACCGTCTTTAGAGTGGCCCGATTCTGCCCATTTACGAACTTAGCCTTTCGATTGTCAGTACATATTTTTGGTGTAAATTTGAGTTATCGTCTCGAATTACACACATAAATATAAAAATATAATATAAATATAAATATATATCGACATATGATTTTTGGTGTCTGTTGGCAATGAATTCAGGATGGTCTGGAAAGGATGGTCCGGTACGAAACTTTTTCGGAAATTCGAATTTTATACATTTAGGACCGAGAGAAATAAACATTCTGATTCATTCACGAACGAGCCGTGTGTAGCGCGTTATTTGACGATTGAAATCAATTAGTTCAAATTCAAAACTCAACCGAGTAAACCGAAAACGGTCAAAAATAATTTCAAGCTACGATAAAAATATTATTTAATTCTTTTGCATTGGTTGCATTAGATGTTATTTGTATGTGTAGTGTATGGTTTCAATCCAGTCGAATTTAACCCATTAGGGACCGGTGGTACAATTTGGTACCAGCGAACCATTGCTCGGTTTTCGGGAATATAAAAAACCCCTGTCGGTTTGAGAGGCTGTGGATCGATCAATTGAATGTTTCATATAAAAGTATAATACAGAATTGTATGCGTGATATGGAGAATGAGGATATGAATTTGGTACAAAAGGAAATAGTATTTACCTACTTATTAGATACGTGTACCAAAAGATAAATACATGGAAGCTGTCATGTTAATGGTGCATTGTGAATCGGTCTTGATAGTAATGAATTCGTAGGGAAGTAATTATCAATAGTTCACATACGAATTTTCATAATTGCAGGTATGTTATAACACTAATTATGAATGATGGACGTGAATGTAGTAAAATAGTCAAAAATGTATATTCATGAGGTGTATTTGGATTACCTACTAGTAGAGCAGGTATTACAACCAATTTTATGGCGATTATCAACTGCGCCATTTTTACCGAAGGTTAGGTAACTGAATTAAGTAGGGAGAGAATGAGGTAGATTCAAGAGTATCGTCACAACGTAATTTAAAGCAAAATTGTTTTCACTCAACCAACTCGATACTATAGTGAGATTATTTATACTCGTGTCGTCTGATTTTGATGAGTCATTTTGTTGTACGTTAAGCTCAACTCGTATCATCACTCTTACCGCAGTTGTTGAAACGGATAACGGTTATCAATAGTCCATGAGCAATATTGGAATCATCGATTAAGACCCAATGTGTATAACCAAAACAGTAGAGGAAGAAGTTGTAAAATGACAGTGACTCGTTATTTTGAATAGAAGGCACTACAAAGTCTCCTACAGCGGTTTATTATTTTCTGTATAGATCGCCCTTCTGCGTGGATCACTGGTCTGTATTCCTACACCATAACTGTCACTTCGTGTAATACTATACAAGCTAATAATTTATTAAGGTACGAATAACGTAAAATATTGAGTGTTCGTTCAATAAGATGATCAGATTCCCCAACGGCAGTCGGTCACTAGCTCAGAAATGGTCTCGTCAAGTTTCAACTCAATTCCGGACCTACCTACTTAATAGATGAGTTATTACCTACACCATTAATAATTATTAATTATAATTAATATTAAGAAGTACCTACCAACGGATATCCGTCATAAAAAGTGTTTCTGAACGAGACACTCGAAATCAACAAAAACATGTGCTGTTTGAGGCCCGAGTATGAAAGTAGACCTCAAGTTCTACCGTTTGATTCACGCTCATTTGATAATTTTTTTGGTCCTCCCTTTGAGCGCTTCGAGCGGTTTTGAAACATTCTCAAAATCAAAATCTATTTAAATTGAAAAAAAAAAACAAAAAAACAATAACTTTCTATATTAAGTACCTATCTGAGATACGGTGTTTGGAGCAATTTGTTCCCTATACAATTATTCCCTTTATAGATTTATAATAATTTTAATTTATATATTATATAGATTTAGATTATATGCTTTCATTATGTTACTGGATTTTTAGCCCACAATCAGAATACATTACAGTGTACTGTTTATGAAAGTTGCATACCTCTAGCCAGTGACATTAGTAGGGAGTGAGAAATCACCACTTTAGTATTTTCTCCTAGGTCCTCTGCCCAAAATTGTTACTGATTTGTCACATACATACGTGTACATCTACATTGGTGAATTATGATGAAAATGTACAAGACTGCATTCAGATGGGATTTGACAAAATTATTGCCGAGTGACATGAATGTGACTGAAATGTTGAAATGATTCATATATCAGCCCTTTCTACCGGGAATCGGCGAAGTTCCTCGGACGGCGTATGACCGGACTGACGGATTTTTTCAATTCGATATTTAACGATCTTAATAATATAATAATATCATAATATGTAGGTCGGGTGGTTGGTTTGGAGGTAGGTAGGTATATCAGAATACAATATTGTCCGCTTCATAGATAAAGATATAATCTTAGCCTAGCAGCAACCATCAACAATGGATATGTCAAGGTCGAAAACCATGGATAATCATTTCACGGCAAAAGATCAATATTTGATCATTTATTTAATATGCACACACCATTCTATACTAAACTAAACACAAATACCGCTTCCGATGTGAATGAAATATATATTCATATTATGAAGCCGCTTTTGATTTTTGTTCCTTCGGCTTACCATAGTTTGACAAATAAATTGTTTGAAATTGTAAGATCTTGTAAGATTGTAAGATTGTAAGATCTCGCACAGAACAAAATGTTAAGCCAAGTTCACGTTAGGTAATGTTAACGTAAAATGGTAAGTCATTCGTGTAACGCTCGTATGTGGTACAACTGTTAGTAACGACTTCTGAAAATAGTAAAGTTCCTTTATCGTAGAAAATGTTCCTATAGAAAATGTCCCGGAAGAGGTTAATGTCAGATGTAAGGAAGTAGGTACCACATTTAAATCGTCAGTAACATTAGGTAACTATGACAATCGGTTATTTACTAAACTATTATTCAAACTGTATTATTCAAATTAAGAACATTGGTTGCGGTACAAAACCAAACGGGTTCATTTGGTTATTTCTAAATTCATAAACGAAGTTTAATTGGCATCTGATCGCGGTTTCTCGCACTGTGCAATTCGTTAAAGTTGAAGGGAATGAGTGCAACGTTGAAGTGAGAATTCAAATGATTGTGTGAGTTATGTGGACGGTACGGCGCCTTCAGTTATTCATAACAGTTTATCAATACGTTGCAAATATACAATTATTGTGAGTTCATTTCCTAGTATTGAAATACACGAATGAAATTCAAATACCGTACGCGGAAATACTAGGGAAATCCTAAGATTTATTGGTGCATACCGGTAGGTGGGAGTTAATAAGGCGTTTTTTTAATGTCTCTTAGGTTTATTGGGTTTATGAACTAATGTTTTGTTGCTATAATTTTAATAAACCAAAGTAAATAAAAAACGAAGGGGTTGCGGAGTCGCCTGTGGTAACGTAGTTTATTCTACATGAGATCGATAAACCGGTTATTCTGTGATAGTACGTTGTATTGTCCAAAGTAGGTGATCACAGTGGGAAGGGGTGATTTGATCAGTGGTGGGGCAGAGGTGGGTTTCCTTATTTCTGAATTCAACGGTAATAGTTAGAAAACAAAAACTAACAAATAAATTAACTTCCTCTTACTAAGATCCCTCCAGAGATATATTTATACTTATACTCACAAGGTACTAGGTTGTTGTTGCTCTTTCAAATCACTTGTATTTACACCATATTTTCTTATGTACGTTATTTTTTCAACAAACAGTATGTCACATACTCAATTTTGTACATGTAACTCTTGAAAATTCTTTTGTAGGTACCTACTAAAAGACGGGGCTCTGATGGTATTGAGACCAAAGCGCTTCATGTATGTTAATTAATGAGAAAATATTGTAAATTAACATGTTCTTAATTCATTCATTATTATGAGTTCATTTCGTTGAATTATACATGAGTTTCAAATACCGTATGCGGAGATACCCAAATACCTAGGGAAATCCTAAGATTTAATGGTGCATACCGGTAGGTGAATAGTGGTAGGTAACAATTGTTCCCGTTCGGAGTGTGGGAGTTAATATAAGGAGTTAATGTGGGTTTATGAACTAAAGTTTTGTTGCTATAATTTTATTAAACCATAGTAAATAAAAAACGAAGGGGTTGTGGAGTCGCCTGTGGTAACGTAGATTATTCTGCAGGAGATCGATAAACCGGTTATTCTGTGATAGTACGTTGTATTGTTCAAAGTAGGTGATCACAGCGGGAAGGGGTGATTTGATCAGTGGTGGGGCAGAGGTGGGGGGTTTGTTTGATATCTGATCCCCCCCAAGCGGCTGATAATGTTCGCATCATGTTATACAAAGAAGAAAAAAAAAGCTCACTCGTTGCTGAGAAACGGTCAAGAGTGCCGTGCGCGCCAAATCACAATAAACGAACGAAATCGAACACAAAAAGCGGCGACGTCCAAACGTCAATACGAGGCGAAATGAAAACGGAGGGGGTACGTACCATGAGGAAAGGCAGAGCGTGCGAGTAGAAATAGCCGAGATACTGACTAGCCATAGGACGAGAGACGACTGATCTCAGGGTTTCCTCATCGGGTGGACCGAGAGCCTGGATTGGGCAGACCCGACCCCCACCCGGTCCACCCCACCACTGCGGCTCCCGCCCTATCAGAGCCACCGCGCTAATAAACATTTGACAAAACACCGGCTCTTCTTCTTCTTCTTCTTCCCCACCCGTATCATCGGAAACCGTCCTCGGTCTTTTGTGGAAAGGACAAATTGTTGTAGAACAGCGTTTTTTTCTTTCTCCGTCGAAGACGATTTTTTTTGGTTTTGAGAAGGAGGGGGGGTGGGGTGTTTTTTGAGGCAGGCGCATCTCTCCGCAAGGGGTCTTACTACAGGTCGGCAGGTAGTCGGAGAGTTGTGTTTTGCTCGGCATTCCGCGGTTTTTTACGGGGGTTTTTAAAGATCATATCTGTATCTGAACGTCAGGGACGGTAACCTATGAGATCGGGTGCCTCAAAATAAACCGTTAAAGGCACCGCCAGGGGTGACACACGAAGAACGGCGTCCCATAAATCGAACGAGACACTCGACGACGTTCGAGGACAATTTATGATCAGAAAAAAACCCCCAAAAAAACAAACTAGTAATTTTAATAAAAAGAATTCCTGGTATAATTTCAGTGTTATGGAATCTCGAAAGTTGCATTCTCCACAACGTTGCCTCCAACGCCAAAATATCACATGTTGTGACCAGATGCCAGTTTGGATGAAGCTCAACGAGTAGGAAATGGAAATGATGGAGGTGGAAATTAGTGAACTTGTAGGGTAAAGGGTAAAGGGGCCAATGGTGGACAGTGTTGATAAAAATTAAATCTTATTTGACCGCACCTTAATTTCGTAATTTTTAATCTCTTTCTTCCATGCTCTCCCACATCTCCTCTAACCATCAGAGACCAAAAATTTCAAATTGAATGACAATTACATTTATGGTAAATTATTTTCGAGCTCAACATGTTTGGACCAATTATGAACACTTGAAAAAACGGTTTTGTTAGTAAAGGGCACTTAAGGAACCAGATATGGACAGTTTAACTACAGGAACTTCAAAATGGATTGACGGACAAATTGACAGAATTCTGTATACGTAAAAATTGAAAAGTAACAATAAACAGTAGCTAGGTATATTACATCTGAAAATAATTAAGTCATTAGTAATAATTGATTAGTACATAATCCAGACTTAAAGATTTCCTTTTCTTTTTCAGACCTATTTCAGTATTATGGAATCTCGAACGGTGCATTTTCCACAACGTTGCTTCCAACGCCAAAATATTCTGTTGTGACCAGATGCCGGTTTGGATGAAGCTTAATGAGTAGGAAATGTGAATAATGGAGGTGGCAATTAGTGATCTTGTATTAAATATTTATGAAAACTTGATTGGAACACCGAATCACGTAAAAAAAGGCAGAATGAAATTTTCTTGCTTGATACATAATAATATTATGTATCAAGCAAGATAATATTATTACCTACGGCATAACTCAAAAACGAAGACATGGCAACTGCAAACGCCATTTGATGCTGAAGAATCAGCCAAATTCGCTGCTTAAAATTTTAATTAGCCACAACATCACCAAACTATGACAGAATCACAATGAAACACTTAGGCCTCCAGAGAATGAATCAGCAACACACAACTATGATCAGACTATGATCGTTCTTATTTATGTACATAAATGAGCTTAGAATATAAGACAATTTTTAAAGCCTCATCATCAATCCATGTTCTCTTGATAGGTAGGTAATGAAATTTATTGGTCAACTCAAGATGAGTGTTTCGTTCATCCAAACAAAATTGCCAATTTTTCTAATCTTAATTTCCTGTAAGTAGGTAATTTCCTGTAATAAAATTTATTTCAGTTTTTCAACCAGAAATGTATTTTACTATTTTTTGTACGGATTTTTGTAATTTACGTGGAAATTAATGAATTTTTAAAAAATGCCAAAAATCCCGTAAAAGTAGTAAGACCTAAAAATAGGTCTTCAGCGCAGTTTTTGTCTATTTTATTTTGGTTATTGTCAGAAAAACGGGTGAAAAATTCATGGTGAGGTTCGGTGACCTTCTTACTTTTTAGTAACTGCAATAAGTATGGCACTTCTTTTATGCAGCATTACTTTTTACATTTAGTAGTCAAAGTTTCTGGAATAATGGGGTTGTGTGGGTTTGCCATGAAACCCCTCAGTTTATAGATCATTCAACGCTGAACACGATGGTGAAGTCAGAATTGCGATTTCCCATACCGTCATCAGATTAGAGCAGATGAACCGCGAAGAGCATCACAAGTGACAACCGCGTTTCTTCATCTTGAAAGCGCTCCAGTTTGAGAAAGGAATAAGATATCGCAATTCTGATTTCACTATCGTGTTCAGCATTTAAAAAGCCATTAAAATGAGGTGTCACTTTTCAGACTGTTTAATTTTTAGCATTTACGGGTAATTTCCCCCTTCCCTCCCTAAAACTCCCCAAAAACCTCCCATTGAGTTGCCCGATATTGCCCCTCTATGAACTTAGCGTTTCGATTGCCAAGACAGATTTGTTGTGCAAATTTGAACTTTTTACCTCAATTCTATCGAAAGTTATCGTCTGGAATCACACGTACATAAATATATACATACCTATGATTTTTGGTTTCTTATGGCAGTGAATTTGGGATGGTCTGAAACTGATGTTGGTATAAAAAATCTTCGGAAATTCGATTTTTAAACATTTTGGACTGAGATCAATCGAGTTTCTCCGAAAATTCGCTAAAACGACCGGCAGCCATGATGGATCCGAGCGTGGAAACGGGGGATTTCTCACGGCCTTCTACATCAGTCACTTAAATAATAGATTATTACAGAATCCATGCTGTTGAGCAGTTTGATTACTGTCAGTTAGGTTAATATTGATAAAATGGCCCTTAGACGTAAACTATGTCCCTATGGAAGGGATTGAACACGATAAATATTAATTTAAAGTATGAACGCTACAGCAAACTATGTAACGTGGTTTTTATCTGAGACGTTGAGGATTCGCTTCCTGGTTGGAATTTTTTTCCAAGAGACTAATACGAGGCACCTTTGTCTTTGGAGGTCAGAACAAGATGCGTGTGGATCCACAATATCGTTGCTTCACGTTTAAAAAAATCGTCTCCCTCTTTCGTAGTCCGTACCAGGACCTTTTTACTTCGAGTGGTCGGTCAGTGGGAGAGCTGGAGGATTCGTGATGTTGCCCGCCCCCTGATTACCTACCCGCTACCGAGGTCCCGCTTCTAATTAATCTCGGCATCTCCTTCAGAGCTTCAGGAATAATAAACCTCCAATCCGGCCAACTCTATAGGCCGCGAGGTTGACTTAACAACAGTTTATTCCTTTGCCTTCTTTCCAAAGCCAGCGGACAAAATTCCGTTGGGACTCTTATCGGGGGGTTTTTTCGTATCTTTTTCTCTCTCTACATCTTTCTACGTAGTTCTACCTCGAGAAGTGCCCGCCTCCTACGACGGTGTGCCTGAAGGGTCGAAGGCCCGGGGTTGTGATGGACATCGTGGCCAACGCACGCGAAGATCAGCTTGCAGGAATCTACATACGGGATACACCTGAACCCGGGCAAAATCACTTAAAAAAACTGCCTTGGAACCTCAATACATAAAACTGAACTGTGCGAGACCACTGCAAAATCACGTAGCTCTCCAAAATTCTACCCGTAATAAATTATTTCGACATTAGCAATGCATGTAACGTCTGCACGTGCAGATGTTGAACTTCTTATATGCACTTCTCAGGGCGCCCACCTGCTTGGAATGCTCGTCCACGCCTCGAGGGCGTAGCGCCTCCTATGACAAAAACTCTGCAAATTCTTGACACAACGGTTTATTATCTTTTGGTTTATTATCTTCGATAATGAACCATTGGAATCGCCCAAAGAAAAAAAAAATTTAACCCCCCCTCAAAATTTGTTGGTTTACGTTTCAAGATACGTAGATTCAGAAAATCGAATAAAAAAAAATCCGTCCGTCCGCCGTACGCCGTCCGCCGTCCGCCGTACGCCGTCCGCCGTCCGCCGTCCGCGCCACTTTGCCCAGTTAGCGTTGAGTTAAAATTACGAAATTTTTTTTATGGGTTTCGACCAACCCCACAATGGTCCTCGAAACTTTTCATAACCCTAGGTCAAGGGGAAGGGGTTCAAAACGAATTTTGAAAATTTGAAAATCTCATATCTCGAAAAATTCATATAGAACGGTATGTTTTTTATTTCATATTTAGATAGAGTTTGTTCCGTAGAATTTTTTAAGACCATCCGCAGCTCTGTACGACCAGCCGTTCGTTCACAATGACGGCCCAAAGATTGTGCCTCACAACCCGATCGTGAATCAAACTGTTGAAATACAGGTCCATTTTCATACTAACAAGCTCTTTGGAACATCATATGGCTTAAATTATGTCGAGTTTGTTGTTTTGAGGTGCGTTTCGTGCTACGGAAATGAAGGTAATTTCGAATGTTTGTTGGTAGGTACTTCTTTTATAGAAAAATTATTACCGACGTAGTATTAAAAACCCCAGAATTATATCGTATTAATTAATCATAATTAATAATAATAATTATTAATAATAAATACAAATTATTAATACCTAAAAATAAATTATAATAATTTTCACTAGGTACTTGATAAAATTGTTAATAATTAGTGATAATTGATAATAATAATTAATCTAACATTTAGGATCTTGATATTTAGACCTAGTGATCTAGACAGAAGGGTGATCTGCACAAGGAAGATAATAAACCGTTGTGTCAAGAATTTGCAGAGTTTTTTCTGCAGAACACCCTTATGCATAGATCACTAAATAATTGAATAATTATTATCATGAATTATTATTATCAAGTGGAATGATTAATAATTTTTGTTAGTTAACGGTGACTGCCAATTAGACCCAAAATGGATCTAGCAAAACTCTCACGTGAGGCCATAAGACCCAATGTGGGTCTAGAATGTTACTTACACCTTTATGGGGTTTTAGCGCTCCTACCGGCCTTTTTTGAGCAAACCCGAAATGTATCTCTGTTATATGTTATTTATAGCATCCATTGGAACTCTTAGCGTCGAAAAATAATATTTCCATGACTGTGAATATACTCCTAACATATTGCTCCTTAGTTGCTCTGTCTACTTCAAGAAGGCTTTTTTGTTTAATGATTATTCTACTGTTTACGACACCGGTGATATTCGACTTTCTTGTTATGATAGTTTACTATACATATTAGATTGTAGGAGATAATGGATTATCTTATTAGACCCATTTTAGGTCTTATGGCTTCGAGCCATGAATTCCTCCCCTGGGGCCAATAGGATCCAAAATGGGTCTAACCGAAAAATTGTTTTTCCATTGTAAAATATAGATAAATGTCACATTTTGACGAATAAATTCAACTTAAAGTAGCTATTTGAAAGTTTTAGAGGAAACCAAAATTTTGGCTTGACGCTAAGTTACCCTGTATTTTAGCTTGGCAGTCAACGTGTTAATAATCATTAATACAGATTATTAATTATTATTAATCAACTGGGCCAGTATGAATATTAGGCCGACAGGCTGCGTAACGATTCACCCTCATGTTGACGATTTTTGATTTGCTCCAACTTTGAGGCCTCATTGTGAACGAACGGCTGGTCGTACAAGGCTCCAGATGGTCTTCAAAAATTCTAAATATTGAACACTTCTTAAATGAGAACTAAAACTAACTAACTATGCCATTCCGTTTGAATTTTTCAAAAGTTCAAAATTTGTTCTGAACCTCTTGCCATTGACTAGGGTTATGAAAAGTTAGGAGGATCATTGTGGTGTTGGTCCAAATGTCGTAATTTTTTGCACAACGCTAACTGGGCAAAGTGCCGCAGACGGATTTTTTTTTCAAATTCGATTTTCGGAATCGGCTTGAAACTATACCAGCAAATTTTGAAGGGGGGGGGGGATTTAATCGAAGATAAGGAACCAATACAGGAAAGGCTTCGAGAGTCACAACTGATGCACGTAATGGTTTCTTTGAACTATTGCCACCATTAGATACAGGCTTGAAGGCAAATAATGCCTTTGTTCCGGCCAGTCTTCGATGTGGATGTTGAGGGATGCTACTAAGTAGAAGCTTTGAAATCCATGATTTTAGACAACAACGAAATACTATGATAACACTATCTTAAGTATTACAGGCATTTCAAGAACCCTTCAACTCCCTGAAGTTAAGTATAGAAATTTTTAAAATTTGATGCACATGTACAACTTACCAAAAGTAAACATAACCGTGAGAGCGGTGCGGCCTACGACGTTTAAATTCATTTAAAGATAATCGTTTTGAACTTTTAGATTTTGCAGTTGTAGTTCTAAACCAGGACAAACCCTTGGATGGAGAGGAACCAAGTTCGAAAAAAAGATCCGTACAATGGATCTTCCGTCAGAGGAAACTGGGTGCTCGTGTTTTAATGGAGAGTGATGGATCTCAACATTTTAGTGAAATCATGCCGAAGAGGAAAGAGCTTCGTCGGTGGCTGCAGAGAAGGTCGTAGGGCGGCGATGACTGAGGCAGGCAGGGGATCCCGGAGGGTTGCTGCTGTGAGGAAAGGAGGTTATAGTGGCCGGACGGGAAGGGGTAAGTGGTATTGATCCGAGTGTATCTGTGTGTACCTGGCCTGGTCAGTCGCTTGTTTGTCAGAAAACGAAAAGGGTTATTTGGCCCGAGGCCCTAAACCCTTCGGAACAGAAACAAGATCATCCTCTGCAACGCTTTTCCTCTCGAATTCCCTCCCCCTTCTGCTCCGTTCGGTTTTATAATATGGAATCCCCTTTTCGGAATGAGACGACCTCCGGACCCCTCGGCAACGTTGAGGGGTTGGCCAAACGTTGATCCGAAACTGCCGCTCCGAACCCTTCCAACCCTAATGGCTGATATGATTATTACAGACCCTTGGGACATGGACGTGTCCTGGGTTTCGTATAGACCGTTCAATGAGCTAAAAGAGGGCTAACAACCACCACTGCATCGCATCACATAACATAGTTACTGAAAAAATCATATACTTGTACCTCACCGTTCGAACTCATCTTCAATTAACGGCCTGCAGGACCTAGGATGAAGGTTATTGAAGGATATCACAGGCTGTAATTGACTTCAAGTTTTGAAAGGCGCGACAGGGGGGGGGGGGAAGAGGGATTGTCCGTCACTATAGAAGCACCAAGACATCCAATAAGAAGAAGGTTACGAGAAATTTATCGAGGTAAAAGAAAAAAAAATCGAAATTTATTTGCGATCCGACTCGCTCATTTTACATTTTGCATTTTGCGGTCTCTTAGCCTACAAAAAATGTCCCCTCGTTTCGGTTTTCAATAAAGAAATGTAGCCAAAAATCAAAAACCTCATTTTAGGAATTTCATAAATCTGGCGACGAGCGGGCATGGAAATTTATTTCAAAAGTCCAAGTCAATCACAGCTTGAGATGTCCTTCAAAACTTTTCCGACGTAGGCCCTGCAGGCCCTTAGGAGCTAATTCGCGTATTCGTTAATTACAAAAGTATTTCTACAAGCTGTCAAATCATCGATTACGTCGCTGAGGGGTTTTGGGGAGTTTTAGGGGGGAAATTACCCATGAATTCCCAAAATGAAACAGTCTGACGAGTGACGCCTCATTTTTATTGTTTTTTATACGCTGACACGATGGTGAAATCAGAATTGCAACTTTTCAACAACAAGTTAATTGTAACACCAGTTAATATAACAGTGTTATTATAACAAAAATTAATATAACACCAGTGAAATGAGACATTTTACATACAACCAGTCGTTTCTTCGAAAATTCGCTCTTGTATTCATGCTGCATGACTTTGGATTCCCCCCGTATTTTGATGTTTTCTGCAAATTTTTTCAGGAGACCCTACGAGTTAGCTCTTTTCACGTTAGTAGCATGTTATCCGACTGTTATCCAAGAATCACCTGATACAAGTCCTATGTTTTTTACACATTTAAGTTAAATAATTGGATAATTATATTGCCCGGAGCTTTTCTGACCGTTCGATAAAAAGCGGACAGAAATAGACCTCGGGAGGAGATCATCCAATATGCGTCGCTTCTGAGACGCTTGGTGGCCTACGATCTGCACTTTACTGGAAGGCATGTGAAACCTTTCTTTCAGTTCAAAACAATTTAGAAACGTAAACTTGAGGTCTTGAAAATCGTGGGTAAGCAGAATGTATGTGTTCTTTATAAGAATCGAGAAGTAAATCGCTCAACATTATCTTAACTATACTGTTAAGTACATTTACAAGTAAATATTGCCTAGAGATTATTTTGGTTATTTCTAATATACTACTGACGACTGTTCAACAGGATGCTAATAATGCTATCAACTTCACTACTTAATAATATTATGATCACTAACTCATACTTCGATTGTGCAACATAAATTACAATTGATTAGTAGGTACTTTTATTATTATTATCAGTTACTGAAATATCATCCGACGGGGCCATTTGACTTTAGAGCTTCGTCCTAAACCGCTAGTTTGACCATATTCATGGCTGTATCACATGACTAATAGTGGCTGGTGGGTGGGGGAGGTTGATAAATAGCAGGCACAGTGTATCAAACCTGAATTTGCTGGGTGTGATTTCAAAATATAATTTGAACTATCACCAAACATTTACTGAGCAACATAGTCACTCGTTGGTCAGATGAGTAATTTATAAGAAACAATTCAATATGATCGGATATCGGTTGACACAAAGATACCAAAGTTGGTCTGAAGGTCGACATCAACAACCCAAACAAGAAGGGTGAACGCCCAAGAGCTGTACAAATAAACCCAAAACTACAGACCTTAACCCTTTCAACCCCTTACGGCTGATATGATTATTGTAAGCCCCAGGGACCTCTGGCGGACGTGTCTGTCGTTCCACTCAGCCCTCGGACATACAAACGCGACACAAACGAAACTGTTGGTCGCAGTTCTCGTCCGACAAACGTTTGGTTTTCGCGGCGATTTCGACGATTACGTCTCGGCCGGACGGGGGTCTCTACGGCTGATTTATATAATTAGACGAGAAGACCGGCAGCGGCGTTACTCATCGGCCCAGACGCTCGTTATCTGTTGAGTCGATCGGGTTTCAGGCAACGTGTCGTGAGTATGTTTCTTTAAACTACCTCGCAGGATGTAGTTTATCTAATATAGAGAAGATTGTGCCAACATCGTCGTTCAGCATTTTGTACTCCATTAAAATCCGACAAAGTGTTTTGTATACCGTCTTTGGATAATGGGGGGGGGGGGGGTGATGATGTATTTCCTTTTGCACAGCTATTTGGCCTGGTGTTTCCCTACTGGCAACTGTTACAAGTTTATAGTTTCTCGATGACGTCATTTTATAAGAGAATTATAATTCTCTTATAAATTGATGTATTGGCGACTCATCCAATGGAGGAGGACAAGAACGCCTTCGCATGGTTGTGTTCTCAATTCCCACCGATCAAGCTGTAAAGGCTGTAAGTAGTTGCAGTCGTGGAGTGTTTGGCTGGGGGCCAGGCGATCAGTGACGCTGGGTTCCATAGGTAGTGGCAGGAAGGGGCTATGAAGGGCTGCTTTGGGAATTGAGACGTCACGTCAAACCGCTAAAAGGACTCCCAGCGTCTGCTGCAAATGTATTCTTTGTGTAAGCAATGACGAGGCAGGATTTCGCGGGTAGCAGCATCATCCCCTTGAACAAACAACCCTCAAAATCATCCCTGCAAGGAAATCATCCCTCCTGTCGACCTTCCACTAATGACACCCCCCGCTAGCCTGCGTCACGTCATCTCTTCACCCTCTTGTTTACATTATGAATCACCAGGATATTAGACATGGTTCCTGGCCCGGGTACGCCGAGAGGAAAAGGGGCAGGAAAGTCGTGGGGCCTAAACTCTGCTTAGGGATTTAGGAGATTAAGCCGAGAAAGGGTGGAAATTTAATGAGTCCCTTTTAATGTAACGCTCAATCTCGGATTCTAAAATGGATCTTGGAGTGCTTTTCCGAAAAATTGAACAACCTCGATACTAAACTCAGCAGGATGGTTATCGAAATCCATTACAACATAATCCACTGATTATCAAGTACAATTATTATAATATTGAATACAAAGAGAGAAACAAATCTCAAGTCAACACCCACAAAAAACCGTGCAAATATTTGGAGATATAAGACGTTCTCCTCATCCAACGTAAAATATAAGACGAAACAAAAAGGGACCAATTTTTATATGAAGAAGAAAGCGACTGCAAATAAAGAGCTTTCTGTACGGCCATTATGGAGAGATCAACTTGAAAACCCGTTTCATCACATTCTTGGCTCTTTCTCCCAAAATTCTGTAATTAACCATTTTTGGAATTTCGCCCTTCAACAATCAAAGGAGGAAATTGCGAATTCCGGAGCTCGATTATTAGGTACGAAAGAACGTTTCGGTTGAAAAAAAAAAAAAAAAAAAAAAAAAAAAAGGCTCACTATTCGAGCAGAAACTTAGGAAAGAACAGTAAACGAGAAACGCGTCGTTCGAGTACATTCTTGGCCTGTTCTCCCCACAAGGATCTTGATATCCCGTAACCCTAATTAGTGCAACAATTGGATTCTATCCCTCTCTACTTCTATCCCCACTCTAATGGGGTTTTTTGGGGAATTTTAAGGGGGAACTATTACCCATAATTTCAAAAAATGAAATAGTTCGACAAGTGTCACCAGGTCCTCATTTAAACGATTTTTTTTAAACGCTGAACACGATTTGTAGTCAAAATTGCGACATCTTATTTCTTATTTTTTTATGGTTTGTTTTATTTTCGGTCCCAACTATACATTTACAATTTTTCTTATATATTATCTTGTTACAAAGAATGTTATTACATTTTATTCACAGATTTCTTATATCTATAGGCTTATAACTATTTCGCTAGTAACTTATGCTCACGATAGTAAGCGTTTTATCACAAATTTAAGTTAACCATGTTCCTCCAATTTTTCACAAAACTCATCATCTTTCATCAATCGATTTACCGAGCTTTTATATATCGAACTTCCAGCTTTTGCCTCCTCGAAGGGAGCGATTGCGTTGAGGATCTTCGGACTAAGGAATCGCCAGGTTTTCAGTCCCATAGTAGTACGCATTTTAGGGATTTCAAAAGGGACTCTAGTCAATTTTCCATGGTCTATTTGCCTCAATACACTTTCCACTGGTTTTGTAAATATTAGCGTAGAGCGTAAAAATAATCTATTGACTGGAAGACTATTAATTTTTCAAATAGCGCTTTTGACCTGGTTGCATAACTGCTCCTCGTCATTATCCTAATTATAATTTTTTGCACAGAATAAAGGGGCTTGACATTTTGCTTCGCGGAATTTCCCCATGCCACTATGCCATAGGTCAATTGCAACTGGACAAGAGCAATGAAGATGAGGATGAAGAAATTAAGAAACTTTGAAGGTGAAGAAACGTGGTTGTTACTTGAGATGTTCTTCACGGTTCATCTGCTCTAATATGATAACGAAATGAGATATTTTTATAACATTCTTGCGACTTTCACTTTGTTACATTTACTTTTGTAGGCGGGACTGACTCTTCCCCTATTTTTTTAAATTTTTTTAATTGAACATTTGACAGACCCTTTCAGTAATACATTTCACTCTATAGTTGAGATAATAAAACTTATTAACATTTAGTATAACATTTAATACAATTTAATGTAACATTTACCCGTACTCAATACAATGGCATAATAAGAATAATTTCTGTCCTTAGTTAAGTAATTTTTTCATTTGTAAATATGCTATCATTGTCTTTCACTGAACCTAATTGTAAAGTAGTCTCGGGATTAGTCAACGAAACAATTGCGTCGGTAAATCGGTGGTTTATTTGGAAATATAACTGGAAAATATAGGAAATTGGGGAGCCCGAAGTAACATTGGTAAGAGTCGAAGACTGACTCATGTACGATAGTCTCGGGATTATTTGGAAAATATAACTGGAAAATATAGGAAATTGGGGAGCACGAAGTTATACTGGTAAGAGTCGAGGACTGACTCATGTACGATAGTCTCGGGATTATTTGGAAAATATAACTGGAAAATATAGGAAATTGGGGAGCACGGAGTTATACTGGTAAGAGTCGAGGACTGACCAAAGAAACAGGCGTTTGGGGGGAGAAAGATGGCGTCACATGACGACATCAGTATTCATAAGTATTCATAAGGTAATTCATCTGTTGCCCGTTTTCTCAGCATGTTACCCCAACTGGCATTTATGATTTAGTAAATAATATTCGGAAATTATTGTGTGTCGGGGAAATCGTGTAATTGTCTTTATTCGGTAAATATTTGCAAGTGAAGGTAAGTGTTATGGAGTCGGTGTGCAGGAATTTCGGTATGGAGGAAGTTGTGTGGAGTGAGATGAGGAAACTGGAAAATATAGGAAGAACTATGGAAAGACGCTAGTAGCGGGAATAATGGGAACTAGGGAAGTTGTGGTACAGTGGGGATCTGAGGTCTCCAGAGCTGAGCTCTGGGGGCCGAACACTAATGTATCTACTTTCTTTTTGGGGGGAAAACCCGATTATAGAAATTGTCCCATTCAATTGCGGGTGGTTTGTAGGCAGCTGCGATTAAATCACTCCCCTCCGGCTTCTGTAATCCAGCAATATTTTTCGAAGAAACATCAAAAATGTGTTGTTGGAGCCACCCTTCTTGATTGAAACTTTCCCTCATCCGAATGTAATGAAGCACTCCTGCCATCAGCTCCCCGAACCACCTTCTAATTAGCATGTTGAAGGGCCCGTTTTTTTTTCTTCTCTCTTTTTCCTGATGAGCGTTTTTAAAAGAGGAGACCCCGAGAGGGAAAAAGGTCCCAAAGCATTCAAGAACTCACCCGGGGAGAAAAAGGGGGGGGGGGGGAAGCTGAGGGCTTCCAACGAAACCCCCGATGAAGAGACCCCTGACGAACAATAATAAAACTAAAAACCCCTTCGTCCATGGAAAAGCGAAAAGTACATTCCTTCTCGGAGTTTCCTCACGGACTGGTAGATCTCCATTCGCCTGACCTCTCCTCCCCTCGCCATTACCATCAGCTTTGGAGCTACTTCCTCAATCAAAGCTTTCCGATATAGCCAACTTTCAACCCTCACAGACCAACAACATCTCCACTCTTCCACCCTCCACCACGGCTTTCGTTCCGTTTTTCCATCAACTTCTCAGAATGTCTCTCATTAACTCAAACGGCTCCTGGTAGCGATTGATTTCTTTCTCCCTGCTCTCCAAAATTTTCAACAAGCAAAAATACTCAAGGAATGAGAGGAGAAACATTTTTTAGAGTTGAAAAAAATTTAGTCGAGAACAATTACGGAATAATTCAGTCTCGAGCGAACCAGCCAATTACCAGTTAGGAGTTGAGAGAAAAGAGAGAGAAAATTGAAAAGTGCTTCGAGATTTGGGAGAAAACAACGAGTGTCATTGGGTGTCAACTTGCCAAATCGGAGCAATAATAATAAATGACGAACGCCGACAAAACGTCGTTTTTCGCTTTCCGCCTCACATATGATCTGATGAATCCGTGACGCCGACTGTTTGGCAGGAGAAATTGAGAACTTGAGGGAAAGCTCGGTAGGTACCAATTATTCTGATGCGACACGGGTAATACAACTAAAAGCACCAATTACAAGGGCATCATGAAGTAAGGAATTCTCAGTCTACCGTTCGGTTCAAATGTCAGCTCAATGATGTGGACATCTTTCGTGGTCAATGCCCGAGTGATCTATACGCATTTACCGTTAACTGCTCCAACCCAGAAACCCCCGTTTCAACTTTGAACGCGCTTTCGTTGATTGGAAATCTTTTCTCTCGTAACGGCCGGAGGGCGAGCGAACCCCGACGGAGAGGACCGGATTTCGATAAGGTTTTTGCCAAAAAATATCCCGATGTTTTTCGCTTCTTCGTCCGGACGGTCCCATTGCCCGGATCAGGCGAGCTGAGATAAAAACGGTGACCCTCCGCCGGCCACCCGGTTGACCCCAGTCAATCGTCGTGCGTCACTGTTGCGTCAATGATGTCACCCAAGGAGCTCAGCCGACTTCCTTGAGATGAGATCTTAACCTTAGTGATCCCTCGACTCGAGATTGTCCCCTTCTATTCGACCGAAGATTTTTTTTATTGCGACTCGTTCGAAAAATCGCTCGTGACTGAGACGAGCGATGATATTCTCATTCGAAACTACTGGATTGAATAATGTGTTAACAGTTTTTGCGACAGTCTTATGAACCGTCTACCGAATTGAGAGAACTCCACAACCTCCTCTCAACTCCACAATCCACAAACTCAACTACTACTCGACCATAAAGTAGTAAATCCACTTCGTAACACAAAGACACATGCACTTAATTTGAAGGATTGAAGCATAAATCAAATTTTATTACTTGCGCAAGGCCCTCACCGGCCTACACATGTGTATGTATACTAAATGTGCCTGTTGAAGTCATCATTAAAATTTGGGAGAAAAGGTTCAAGAAATAGGAGTGAGGCCTCAATCGAAGTAGCTTTCAACCAGAGATCGAACTTGCTATGATTTACCTAAATACGTATGATGAGTTTTGGACATGGATACCTATGTCTTACCGATGGGAATCATGCCAAATTTGCTACTCGGAAAAAAATGTGACGCCTTACCAATAAACAGCAACGGTCAATTTCGATATGGATATTCACTAAATGAAGCTGTAATTTGGGCTACACGTAGCATCCTCAGGACTTACACTTTAAGCAGAATAGGGCCAGGATCAGCTGAGTGGCTCCTGCAGCTAATTTCTATGCTATTCACTCTATGAAGCTGTAATTTGATGTGCAGCCTCCTTAGGACTTCAACTTGACGCTGCTCTGGCCCCGGATCTGCTGAGGGGCTCCTACACCTAATTTCTAAAAAAGTATGTCACACGGGATAAAAATTGTAATTGCAACAGGAAATTACCATCAGCACTCTTTGGTTGCGTTATAAAGGCCCCATTTCTCTTACACAATGCTAAGCAATTAGAAATATACCTACTTGATGAAGCATTGAAGTTATCTAATTTTTATCGTTATTTTGTTTTGCTTGAGACAAAAAACACATCGTTTTCTATATGTAGTGTAGAAACTCAACATCAGAGTATCTCCTTATCGGATGTCGTTGTTGTTACACTTCTATGTCGTTGTTGAGATGTTTTTTAAACCACAATATTCAACTTGGAATTTTGATTTTGAACGTGGCAGTTTCTGATTTATGACATTGAAGGTTAACACCCCGTGACTACAAGGGTGATAATAATCAATGATTAGTATTGTGATAAGTACAGGCACCAAGTTGTTATGGTGGGTGCTTGTGGAAGGTATGGCAAGAACGTCTAAAAGTATACGTAAAAGCTTGAAAATGTAAATAACGCCAATAACATGCTCCCCTTATTTTAACTCAATGTTGTTAAGTGCTGATAGATGTCAGTTGATAGACTTAAAAATCTATTTCCATCTCAATTAAAACAAAACTGGACTTATAGCGAGTTTACACGCCCTCTCATATCCAATCAAATCAATTTTAAAAGATTATGACTTATACACCTTCGTAATAATTGTGAGGCGTTTATAATGTATTATTTTGAGCTGACAGGCCTGTTTTAGGGTCAATTATTAAAAGAAAAGGGAGAAAAATAAACTTGATGACGTGATACTACCATATTCTTGACAAGGGGTGGTGACGATGCCTGAAGAGCATCAATCTTATTCCCATTAGCATAGCTAATGTGATAAATATATTTGTATGCAGATTAGGCGCCTAGGCTGCTATTACAAGGAGGCGGGTAATTATTTAGCACCCTGCGTGGCGTATAGGTGGCAACCCCTCTCCCTTCACTCTACCCACTTCAAAATCACATAAATACTTGGTAACGGCGTGGTTTCATTGAATCTGACGTTTAGTGATTTTCGGTGTTCTTTCGCAATGTTCAAATGACTCAAAGAACAGTAGACACGAAGTAGGTGAAATTAACACGTAAAGGTAATTCACAATTTTGAAGCACATGATGAATGAAGTAGCAACTATACCTGTAAGTATGGTTAACTAAAATAATCTGCACGTTGTGCTCTAGAACTTCTAAAGACACCACATGTACATCTAAAATATCTCACTTATCCTCTAAATTTCATTCACACGTACATTTTACGACAATTGAATATTTGTAAATTTGAGCATGAGCCAAGCAAGGCACCATGGTGTTCAACTCAACTGCAACAAACTGGTTGTTATTGACAGCTCTCTGAGAAATTCCACGGTACCTACGTTATAACGTATATAAATACGTAAATAAATAATAAATAATGTATATAAATATACACCTACTTTGAATTGCATATCATAAAGGCAGGAGTCAGTAATTGTCGTACTCTTATGAACTGGTTATCTACTGAGGATTAGTAGTTGTATAGTTGCAAGGGGAAAGATAATTGAACGAATAGGATCTGAAAATCGGTAATTTATTGTGGTAGAACAATTGAAAATGTGGATAACTGGAAGCATTAGACTTAATGGAGTCGGAATTCGGGAGGGAGCAATATGACGTCACATGACGCATTCGGTATTTTGAGGTACTTCATGTTTTGCCCTTTTCTCGGCATATTAACCCAACTGCCATTTATAATTTAGGAAAGAATATTCTGGAAATATTATGTGTTGGGTGAATTGTGTAGGTGTTGTCATTCGGTAAATATGCGTGATAAAGTTGGAGTTTGGGAGCGTTAGTGGCCTGCGGGGAATAAGTGAAACTAAAGGCGCTAATGGAAGGCCAATAGAGGCAACAATATGTAGGAAAGTGACAGGTCGAGAGCGCTAGTGGGCTACGGGGAATAAAGGAAACAGGAGCCGCTGTGGAAAGAAACAGCTTTGGGGGCCGAACAGTAGTCATAGATATTCCAGCTCAGCGTCCACGTCTGAACTGCACAATTATTGCATAAATATATATGAACTCGAGAGTGACCATATTTTATGTAAAGGTGGCTCAAACGGCCCGTAGATAACATTTCTTGTCTTCAAGATTTTCATCGTCTGAATTATTATTATTTCAGCGATTAAGTTGGAGTAAGTTTTCCCTAAAAAATGTTCAATGACAGACACGTTTCCTTTACAGCCATCCGAATCCAGGAATTCCGCGGGCTGAAGCCAATAAAGTTCGGCCTTAAAACAGTTTCTCTTCTCGAATTCCAACCCTGGAGAGAACAATTCAACTGACATTAGATACAAGCGCTGCGATGGTCTCCGAAAACGGGTAATGATGTTGGACGCGCTTACCATTACTTTGAGGTTTGAGGGGGCCCATATAAAAGGTACCGTTTGAGTGTTTTTAACCCTTAACGCAGGACCCCCGGAACAAAAACACTGTGAACGGTCCCAAAAAAGACTAAATAATCTAAGAAGGCGAAAGTCGTGAGGTAAATGACGATTTAGTTAGATCGGTCTGTAGAGACCTCTTGTATCCTAAAGAGAGCTCAATATTAAAACGAAAAGGAACACATAAAAAGATACCTTTCATTACTCCCGGGTTAACCTCTTATTATTTACATATTAACATTAACATTTGTAGCTTTGGAAGTCTTCAGGCCTAAACACAGGCACTTTTCCACTATAGGTCGAGAGCCAAGAGAACTTTTGTAACCTATCATTAGGAAGCGTGCATTAGAGTCCACAGGTATTTCTTCGTCTGGACCAACAACTGTGATCAAATCGTCCGTTTAAGGTCCCTTACAATTAGCCATTTACCCAGATGACAATCACCATTCCGACCGAGAGGGATTCACAATAAAAACTTTGGTGGAAATTAAAGTAGGTAGGCACCTCTTTCTAAAGGGCGTTTTTCGTTTTTTTTTTATTCGTTTTTCTAAAGGTAAAATTGTACACGTAGCCAGATTACGGGGGATGCTGACTACCGATAAGCGGTCCAAGGGACGTCATTAAGGCTAAAACGTCGTCTGTCGGGTGGAGGGGAAATGAGGTGTTTTCTGGCAAAACGGTCTCAAACAATGACAAAATAGGCGATTCGTTAACGACTGCTGGAGCCTTGAAAAATAGAAGGAAAAAAACGTGAAAAAAACTGAAGAGCTCGATCGGATTTTTTGGGTTTCATTCTTCGTTTAACCCTTGACATTAGAGCCAAAATCTGCGGAATCCTCTACAATTATGTAATTCCGATTTCTTTACGTTGAAAATCACGCCAATCTAATCAATGAACAATAATTCAGGAAAATTACCTGAAAATAGGTTGCCGGTAAATTGATTTCAATAATGAGACCATAAAAAAATCAATTTGTCCGGACAACGGCAGCCTCAATTCATTGTGCAGGATTTCATAATTATAACTACCTACCAACTCTCCATTGTGAAGTTTACTGCATAACTGATATAATGACGTAGACATTCCTCCAGTTTGTGGTGTAAACTACGATATTACGATATCACTCAACACATTACATTTACACTACTTGGAGGATTGTCTTAATTTTTACTCGGAATTTCCACGATTTACTAGTAATGATTTATCAAGTGATTCCATTCTTGAATACTTTATTGTAAATTTATTATAAGTCTTCTCTATCTTAGAAGGCATTAATATTCACTAAGAACATCTAACCAGGCAGTCACCGTCAACAGGGTGTTTGGGGGATTTACTAATTCTAGCCGATAGTATACTATTCAGCTGTCGCTATGTTGTTCGTAGAATTTTGAATGGGAATAATTGAGTATTTGAATAAAGTATCATAAACCTCACCTCTGGGGGGGGGGGGGGGTTCTCCCTCTAGAATCTGGGAAAGAGAAAAGTTGAGAATTTGGGGCAGTAGGGCAATCAGTTATACAAGAAAAATATTTTTTTTTGAGAAATAAAATTAAAATAGTTGCGAAAATCCATCAAAGATTGAAATTTTTTTGACTTGCACAAATAAACTTCCTGTTTCTTAAACTTACCTTGATTAAAAAACGTCTTAGGCAAAACACACTTTATTTCAAGAAATCAATTAGCGGTATATTTTGTTGGCATTTTGTTTGGGGGACATTTTGTACCTTTTTGGACGAATGTTGGCTACCCTGATCCTGTACTGTGTTGATGATTCGTCTGGGAGAGCGAGACTGCGAGTTTGAAAGTGCAAGCGATGTAGCTCTTCAGTTGAATTATGTTCACAATTTCACTATGAATTGGTAGAACCTTTAGACATTTTTTTGAATTGAATAATTTTGTATATACCTATTATAATGTTTGCAATGAGTGCAGTATAGTATAATAATTAGTGGATTTTTAGAATAGTAGAGAAATTGATTTCTTAAAATGAAAAATAGTTGGGAAATCTATGTTAAGCAGTTGGGAAAATTGAGGACCCCCCTCCCCGCCCCCTCTGGAATTTTACTAAGCAACGCCACTGACCTCTACCATAACCATAAGCGGATAACTATATTTCAAATTTAGTTGCACAAAAGCGATCCGAACGAGTAGAAGAATTCACAGAAAATGTGACAAAAATAACACGCGAGAGACGTGATGTGCGGTAGAAAAGATTAAAAAATACAAGAAGGTCCCGTTTTATGTGATAAGAGCAGATTATTTTGCCTCTGGTTCCCGTCTAATAATAAATCATTCCGTCAGATAGCTCTGGTGCAAATGTTCTTTCCCTGTTTCACTATCAGTCTTCCTCCTTGTCTAACACTCCCTCTTGTCTTTAGCCATCCCCACCATCTGCCAGAACGGTCTCATGAATGATATCAGAGGTTCAGCTTTCGCGTGTGTCCTCAATCGGATCAAATGAGTCGTAACTGCAGAAACAGTTTTTTTTTCTTCAGATCCTGGTGTTAACGAATGGTAATTTTAAGGACACATGCGAGGATATTTAGTTTTTTTTGTTGGTATTATACTAAGTATGTACAGCCATAATATATTCAGTATTATAACAAGATTGCATCACATCAAATTACCGTACTTATTGTTGCAATAAAACTAGAAACCCTAGGTAATGCTAATTTATTGCTAAGCAGTTCTATATAATTGAATGGTAATGTCATTAGCGAAGCAACGCCATTCAACATATCGTATCGAGCAGAGGAGGTCTCCCAGGTGCTGAGGAGGTGCTCCAATTGACAGTCCGTGCACAAAGCTGAATGCTCCTCCCTGAAGAAGCGATTCCTATAGGCATCTCAAAGACCGTGGTTGCTCCTTATCGACAAATCGTACTGACTTCCCAACCAACCAAGTCTTTCGGAGGGGAGGAGGGTTCTGGTTGGACAGACTTATAAAAACTCCCATTTCCAGAACTGTGGAACTCTTGTGTCCAACCATTTCGGTGATGCTCAGTAATTGCGGGACAGAAATCCTCCTTGGGGATGCAATCTGAGCCCATGACCTATCGAGACGCCCCTGCTTTCGCTAGCTTATCAACCCTCTCATTATATTAGATATGATAGTGCGTTTTTATCCAAATAAACTTAACATTGATGTCTTGGTACTCCAGCCGGACAAGAAGATCCAGAAATTCCGCAAAAGTTATTTAATTCGTGTCACTTGAATATTGGACTTTGTGAATTTTATGAAGTTGATCACTTTGTTCCCATATGTACTAAAGGCATATATACAATATACCATATACACAAACCACGTACCTTATATACAATATACCATAATATGTTATATATATATTATATACAAATTGTACCATATATACAAAATATTCGAGCAAAACTCAAGATGCAGAAAGGAGTTGCGTATGCGCATTCGACAACTATCCTATCAATGAACATACAAAAACGTTGTGGAGTTGTACGAGGGTTGAAATTACTCACTTGAAGAATGTAACCTCTCGCGTAGTCTTCCTGCGTCCAACCGAAGCCTCTGAGGACCTGAACGACTTCGTCGCGCTGGAGGACGCTGAAGAGGCGGTCGAGGAGGATTTTGAGGCGAATGGGAAGTGCCTGGCAGCCGTACAGGACGAGACTTGCAATATCAAAGGCGACGTTTAGCTGAACCGGCTCGACAGTCCCCTGGCTCAAGACGTGTCGGAATCCCAGTTTGTCCAAAGCTGCAAAAAACAAAGACGAAAGAGCGTTTAAACAACTGCGAGTTGCAATCGAACGGGAAGTGAAATGGATAGTCTGGAGTACTCAAGCAACACCATGATTAACAATCCACGTGAACAAGGCTCATCATAACCCACACGTCATTATAGTTATATCTCACGAAGAATCACATATTATGCAAAGACAGCTAACGGGCAATTAATATAAACATGGACTAAGAAAAACTGCAAACGTTTAATATGACCTCCAACATCGGCATTTCAGAGGCGTTGTGGAGGAGACTTTGGGGGAAGCCAGAGAAACGGTGGCTGTGTTCTCGTTGGAGTTAATTGAAGGGCTGAGTTACTATCAATACATGGATTCAAGACAAAAATCGTTTCCATTCTCCGTCCTGTTCTTTTGGATTCAAATCTCCTGGTCTCAATTTGTTCTGCTTATTGGGCATCCACTTGGTTTGTTGTAAAGTCATAAAATGCAACTGAAAGATCCACAAGCTCGACAAACTTGTTTCATGATGCAACGTTCTTGTTACGCAACATCTTACATTTCAAAGTGAACGTTTCCTCGAGATTTCCCAATCCCGGAAAAAATGAGATGTCCACGAGACAAAGTGGCTCAGGAGACTGGGATGAGTGCGCAGAACAGTTGATAGGAGTGGGATGGTAATTACGTTGTTAGTATTTGCGGCAGATAAACTCGACCATTGTCTTCCAACCACTTCCTTATCCCCAATGACATCTCCGGCCGCGGCTCCTCATTTGCATGTAATGAGGGACCCCCGACCGGAGCCCTCTATCTCTAATTGCTTCTCCCGATCCATAGATTAGACTGATAATTTTCCAGAAATCGTCGACTCTAATTTATGGATGTCTTGCCTTTTGTGACGGTCCGGTGGCAACCCTCGGGTTTTTTCGCATTAACATAATTTTCCCTTTCGGGAGCCGTTTCCTCGGGAGAGGTCCAAGTCTGCCATCAGTTGGGGAGGATCGATTCTGGCTGTGCAGCCTTGTGGATCTGAGACGCTGACTCGTCTAATGACTGAGTCTAATTTCATCAACCAGCCACCATGAAACAAATAATCAAATTGTTGCTATTTGGTGGTCCGGTCTCAGATTGATCCCCCCCCCCCTCGGGCTTTTTAAATGTGGTACTGAATGTAAGAGTAAATACACATTACATCCAATCATTTGTGTCACACTGTCACACTTAATTCCTTATCGTCTATTTTAGGGAATAAGTGAATAAATGTTGTCTTATTATAGTTCATGAAAGTTGGGGTTGGGGGTGCTTCACCTTTAATTTCCAAAATATAACAGAATCTATGTCTCTTTGAATTCACATTTTAACTGCCAAAATTGCCTAAAACCACCAATTTTGCTTCAAAAATTTCCACATTTTCCGGGGGGGAATCCATACCCCCCAATCCCCCCGGTTAGTGTATTTCGCCCCCCCCCCTCACTCTAAAATTGGATCCACCACTGCTTTGGCTTCCAACAATGATCCTCCAGCTGCTGATCCACCAATTTGCCAATTCAGGATGAAGTAGGTAAATTGTGTGTAGGTTTGGAAAAAATGACGCTGAAATGAAGACTGGTTTTTCGAGTGTCTTCTCTGTGATGACACCTGATAGGACACGCATTAGTTGGTAGACATTTGGTCATGACCTCGAGCTGCCGTCATATTCTTGGAGGCCATTTGCAGGTTTTTACACATTTTCCTCATAACGGCTCTTGATGTTTGGAGTGGAATTACAGTGAAACTTGTAAATTTGGCTCATTTGATCGGTTAAATACGTATTAAATACGTATAAAAAATATTATCGAGAGTATTGGGTACCGTCAATCAGCATCCATCTGGTAGGTATGAGGCAGAGATGTGAGGGGTGTAGCATAATTTGTGACCACATTGATTCGAGTAATTATGGTAGGTTGTGGCTTTTGCAGCAGCGGATCTTGGAATCCCAGTTATTCTCAGAAACCATCTTTTGCGTATAGATACACCACCTTTTATATTTTTCACCTCGCTTGTTCAGGCCACAATCTTGTGAACGAGTTTACATACTCCTGTAGACCTACTCAGTAAACTAGTATTCCACACACAACAAAACACCTAATGAAAACCATAAAATAACGACAGCTACGAGTGGTTTTCATATCCCGTTTCCACTGAATCAAGTCATATCTGGAGCAGTAGCTCTACTTGGCAATGGTTTGGGACAGTACCAGTAACATAATCAGGGATAAAAATGAAAAACTTCATTTTTCAAAGAAATCTTTTTAAATTCATGGTTTTTCAATATTTTTGAACGTCTTAATATTGGTGGGAGGGGGAGGAGGGGTCAGGACCCCCTGGACTCTCCCCCCCCCCCTGGGCTACACCACTTAGTCCTTCATTGAATACCTAATAAAAATTAATACCTAGCCCCACCTGACAAAACCAGCCTGTAATTTACGTCCCAGAGCAAACATACCTATAGATTCAGCAGTTTTCCCCACATACTAAAAGATGCCTACGACGAAAATCAAGTTTTCACGCGGTTGCCACAATATGACCGAAACGTTTCCTACATCCGAGACCTACCTACTTCTAAACTAACTGCACAGTTACGCGAGGGACGTAAAAAACCGTAACTTTTTTTGGCTCGTTGTATTGAATTTCCTTTTCATACCCACAGGCTCGGTATAGACGCAGGAGCAACATGTTCCTTTCATAACCACAGCCTCATATTTTTCCAACCCTTCTGACGACCTCCCTGCACGTTTTCGCCGCAGCTCCAGGAAACCTTTGAGTTTCAATAACGCTCTTTTCCCCCTTCGCTTTCTCTCTGCGAGGGCTTTCGAGGGTGAGACCCTTCTATCGATCACTGGGTGGATCTTAATGTTAATTGCGGGCTCTGAAACAAAACCTTCTATCCATTGTCTCTGTCACAGAGGTTTATTCTGCTTCCGTGTCGATCAGCGCAGTTTTCCTTCAAAAATCGACATTTCTATTTTTTTCTCATTTTTGGTTTCAGTGGTACCTATGCACTTATTGAACAAATTTAAATCCCTGTCTGCCTGATCGTTGCAACGCGCATGATTATTTGAAAGAATGCTCGTAATCAACTGAAGCTGCACAAAAATGAAAACCCTAAAAAATGTCACACAAATTCAGGGCGTACCCCCTGATCAACCTCATCATCGGCAATACAAAATCTGTTTTTCCCTTTCGTTTGATCGGCAAAAAAATATCTTTCATCTTGAGACTTTGATAGAGAACAGGACATGGATCACATATAGGACATGGAGTAAATCAATTAATATTCGGCCCACCAAGTTCGGTAACGGAAATCCAAATTGGTGCGGTATAGTGAGCAATTTTTCCCTCCCTTCACAGGTAGTTCATAGTTACGCAGCACTTTGTGGATTATATTGGCGAATTTTCGAGGAAAAGGAAAACATTGTGCTCGGTCCAAAATTTTAAAACTCGAATTTTTGAAAACTGTTTATACCAAAATCCGTTTCAGGTCATCCTGAATTTACTGCTAATCACTAAAAATCATATCCAAATGTATGTATCATTCTAGACGATAACTCTCGATAGAATTGAGATAAAAAGGTCAAATTTGTACAGAAAATCTGTCTTGGCAATTGTACGCTGAGTTCGTAGATGGGCGGAATCGGACCACACTAAGGGGGGTTTTCGGGAGTTTTAGGGGCTAAAGATTACCCATAACTTTCAAAAATGAAAACGTCTGTCACCTCAGTTTTTCATGCTGAAAACGACGGTGAAGTTAGAATTGCGATTTATTATTCCGTTCTCAAACTAGAGCACTTTGAAGATGAAGAAACGTGGTTGTTACTTGAGATGCTCTGCACGATTGATCTACTCTAATCTGATAACGGAATGAAATATCGCGATTCCGACTTCACCATCGTGTTCAGCGTTGAAAAATTCGGCAGAAAAAGGAGACAACATTCGTCATAAAATCAGCAAAATGGAGACATTTTCATACAACTAGTTATTTCTTCGAAAATTCGCTCTTATAGATATGCTGCATGACTGTGGATTTTTCACTTTTTGATTTTTGGACAACCGCTCACTCGGGTAAGTCACTCGAAGGTTCTGTAATCTGTTGGATTGATCGGAAAAAACTGTCTCTGGCCTTTGCCACGTCCAAATATACGTCACACAATCAAGAGGGAAACGTCGAATTAATGCCGCCTCCCGTCGGATCAAAACGGAGGCCAATTTCGAAATCCACTGTCCAAGTGGGCGGAAAAAAAAGACAGGGGAAATCGCAATTTGAGGAATTTCATTGCGTTTTTGAGCCGGTTTTTACGCGGGGTAGCGGCTTTTTTGACGTTGGACCTCGTTAGCGGATCGAAAAATGGAAGGGTTTGTCAGCTCCGATACCCTTTTTTCTCCCCGGGACACGCTTGTTTTGACGGATCCCTCCACATCCGAACGGGTCTCCCTTCGCGCTTCCGATATTTTTTTGACGTGAAAGGGAAAAAAGGCGAAAACGGGGAAGAAATGAGATTTGGCTGGGGTGAGTGACAGACTCGTTTGAATATGTACCCTGTATGAATAAACCAATGAATATCATTCAATTGATTCTACTCGCGCGTGTCATTTACAATTTCACTTCCCCGCATGCCCAATTCCGAAATATGGAAATGCTGCAACCGAAATCAATGTGCCTGTACGACGTAATACTGCTGTTTAAATACCAAATCACACTATCCCAAGCATTAATACGGAATCATCTCCAGATCTTTGTAGTAAAAACAAAAATAGGTCAAGCCTGATTGAACAAATTCGATCATTTGTGAATCCCAGCTAAAAATGATCTACTTCACAGTAGAATTGGAGATTTACCGAATTTCATGAACGGATTTATTTGAACATTTCAGGACAATTTTTCCTGTACCTGGTGAACCAAGAGTCATCGTATATTTATTTATTTATTATACGGGCAAGCCCAATTACATTATTGAATTACAAAATTACACAATTGAAAGGAAAAGTAACACAAAACTTTCAAAGGAATCGAACATAGGAAACAAAACAAAAAACTGAGTTTCAACCAAAAGAGACTGGGGATGAGGCAACAAGAGTCTTTAAGTTCGTTAGGGAGGAATGAAAAAAACCGAACTGAGGGTTCATAGATAAAAGTAGGTCTTCACTGCGAGGGAGGCGGAGGAGTGGTCTATTTCGATCATAGTTCGTTGAAGAAAACTGGACACTGAAGAGTAACGGCGAGCGAGATGAAGAACGAGGAGCGGAAAGGTAAATCTTGGAGAGCAGCGATGGACAGTGAATCAGGCTGTTGATGATTTTATAGAGCAGCACGAGGTCAAATGAACACCGCCTTCTCTCAAGGGTTAGCAACTTGCATCTATGGAGAATGGACTCATAGTCAATGGCTCCTGAGAGGACTCCCATCTTGAAGGCGACATACCGCAAAAATGTCCTCTGAACGCGCTCCAGACGGTACTTGTGGATCGCGTAGTTAGGGGACCACACAGAGGATGCGTAATCCAGCAAGTATACTTTCAAGTTCATTTCTGCTTTCAAGTGCTTTATTTCTGCCAATAAAATTATTCTCGATTCTTGATTCTTCAAGTTCATCACCAAGTAGAATCACCGAAAGATTATAACTCTTGTTTCCCTTTTCTCTTGCAAAAATTCACTCTCCCCACCCCCTTACGCTAAGACACAAAATACAATACTATTTAAGACTACGAGACATTTAAGGCGGGCAGGCCGATATTGTTCATATAATAAGGTTCATATTATGTACCTTAAGATACTTGAATTTAAACCAATGTATCGCTCATATACTTGGAAAAACTCGTAAGTCTGTTAAGGATATAAGCTAGTAGTCAATTCCAGGCCGCATCACCATGTGAAGTTTCCTCCATATCGGCCAATCCGTTTCCCCGCAATTGGCGGTTGACAGAACCTGTAAGTCTGGAACCATTCAGAAAAGATGGAAAACCTTGTAAGTCTGGTCTGGTGTTTTGATGTGCTCCTCGTCTCTTTCCCGAAAAAGTAAGTTGTTTTATCATTATTCATCTTTCAACTTTCATTTTTGTTAGGCTGGGCTTGCACTCTGTAAATAGTGGTGTTGGCAAGGTGAAATTACCTCGGTATTTCATAAAACTAACGAAAATCACGGACGTAGACTTACGAGGTTTGTCAAATGAGGTGATGACAGACTTACGAGTTTTTCTTTGTACGCGTTTTTCTTGTCTCCTGAAAAGTTGATCTCTCCAGACATACACGGTTTTCCAAGTATATGAGCGGTATGTATGTACCTTTAGGCCAATAAAATCTTATCAATCAATCACCAAGTGGATCCTGAGGCTGACGGTTTGTCGTGGTCGAGGGGTCCCTGGTTCGATTCCCGGGTCCGGAAACGTAAATAATCCGCCTATGAGTAGTTACAACTTAACTTGAAGTCCTGAGGGTTGTCAGAGAAGTCTTCTGTCTTCTTGTGTTTCGTTACTGAATTATGTTTCGATGAAACTATCAAGTGGGTGATTACGATTTTTTTCCGTTCCAGAAGCAACTAAACGGGACTTATTCCTAGCTATTCCACAGCCCCAATCGAGTGAACCGGAATGATCCCAAAGCAAATTACTGAGTCCCTTCATTCCTCGATACAAGACGAGATTTCCATCGCCCTAATGGAGTCTCCGGGCGAAGAGTGACATCTCGATGAGGTGCCTCTGCATAGCGCTTCCTCGCATTGTTTTTTCTTCGTCTTTTTCTCCTCTCCTCCCATCTTTCCCGTACGTCCCGCTAATGGACGTTATCCCGATCTAATTACAACCCTTCCACTCAGGCGAGATGCAATAATTCGATTTGGTTCCCGCCTGTTATTGCTCGGCCCTCGGAAAGCGCTGTTTATTTCGTTAGCGTTTCTTCCGCAGGTTCCCTCAAGAACTCATCGTCGCTTCTTCAAGAACGAAGAACGAAGAGGAAAAAAAAATCCCGAGTTTTTCCCATGGTTACAATCAAGGTGATTCGATTTGCAAACAATAGGCGGACACGGTTGTTTTCCAGGTCCTACTCGCCAGTTCATCATCACCCCTTCATCGCAATAACGTGTTATGATGTTGGTCATACATCCACCAACTAAAACAATCTAACGATATAAAACATCCTCTAAATCACACGTGAACAAATTTTCGCGGTTCCGACTGAGGGATAAAGATTGGGTTTGTTGAGTGAGGTAGGAAATGGTATGTAATCATTTTGTGGTAGCCTCCTATAATTTGGAACGATACGAGGGTTTTTTTTGCAAACCGAGCTGTTACCACGTGAACTAGTACGTTAATGACCTAGTGCGATAAGCCCTTCGTTTAAGGGAGAAAAATGCCCTCACAGCAGGTGGTATTCGGAACTCTTGGATATATATATGGGAATGTATCGCTTCCTCGACGGATACGCAACAGTTGAACCACCAGATCATCAGATGGATAATCGTCTTGTAAAAGTAGCAGGCTCATTCTCTTCCTGTGCATGAACAAAAATATGTCCCGAAAATGGCGTCATTTGTCTTGAATATAAAGGAAGTCTGAATACCTACTACAGGTCCTGGACCTAATGCAATCAAAATATCGTGGGGTGATTGGTAAAAGTGACCATGTGAAATTTTTTTGAGAAAATGGTTTGAGTTAATATAGTGCATAATAATTTGTTGATTTATAACCTGGAAACCAGTGTTGCCAGACAACTTGCCTCGAAATTCCCTACGGATCGTTTCCAAAATCCCTACTTTTCCCTACAAATTCCCTACCGTGTTAAAAAATTCCCTACGCGTAAAATTTCGATTGCTGAAAATCTAAAAGAACAAAAGAAGATCACTTCCCTCCTAGTCACCTACAAAACGACAAGATCACTGCATTCACTGCTGCTGGTTTGGTTTGAGGATTGAAATAACCATTGAACCACTGAGTTGCACAATGTCATTTTTATTGCTGTCTCAATAATAGTTAGATTAGGTCCAGTCATTTTTTTTCAGGACAAGAATTGTTAGGTACTTGAGAAATATCACTGAGATAAATATAAATATAATAAGGCTCATTACTAAGGCTCAAGAATGGTAGCATTGGTTACATTAGCCTAGGAATACCTATTTAAAAAAATCCTAATGTCGGCGACCAGGAATGACTACGAGGAGGAAATATAATTAACATGGCAAGCCAGTAATAGTAAAACAGTAATAAACCGTTGTGTCAAGAATTTGCAGAGTTTTTGTATTCTGGATCAAATGTATTATGCAAAACCAATCACTATTCGCGTCAATACAACTCCAACAAAACTCTTCATTACTCATGATTTTTCCAAAAATCTCTCTCAAGTTTTCCGTTTAAATTGGGAATTGTATCTTGAAGTAAAAACGTCAATTTTAACAATAGTTTAAATGTTTCTTCATTATCGTCACCTGGGCTGGTTGAAAATTAGAGAGAGGATTGTAATTTGAGGGTCAGCAGGTAATTGGATAGTGATGACGTGCTAATTGATCAAAATGTGCTAAAATGTCGTAGATGGGCGGAGAACGCGGTAATTGGTGAACGTAGTCGAAGCCGATTTTTCGGCCGCCGACACCGATTGAAATTAAACGACAGTTGCCGGACTCCGGAAACGCGCCGATATATCAATTTCACCGGTGGAACGCATGGGGAGAGGAATCAGTTTCCCCGTGTCCAGCTTCCGCCGAAAGCTTCCGGACCCCCGGAACGCTAATTGGCACCGCTACCGGCTCCCCGAGTGACTAAAAGCGCCCCCGGGCTGCCCCCTAAGTGGATACCATTAGGGTATTTATCGGTTCAACCCTGTTTATCGCCCTTCCCTCTTATGATCGAATTCAACTCGGCCCAACCTTCTCGGTTCAACCCCTCGCCACGAACCATTTTCCAGCGCACGCACGCCGATTCGTTCGTTTTTCGCGCGAACAATACCCCCACCTCATCGCCCTCCCCATGAACCGGGTCCCTATTGTTTCCTGGGCGGTTTTTAGGTGGATGGCGATGATGAGGGGGGGGGGGGACGATGAGAACGGGAGATTTATCGGGATTATCCCCTCGCGAAGGTCCTGTGAAACAACCCGTTTTCATTTTCCACCCGCAGGAATCACACTGTGGAAACCGACGACAAAAATACGAGGCGTTATTCAGACGGAGGGTGCGGATTACGATTCGAGGGGGTTGAGGATTAATATGTGAGTTGGCGGGTTCAGTCATGTGCACCGCCGTCTCTTTGTCCGATTCCCGAGAACCCTCGTACAGGGCAAATGATGAGTATTGATGAGTAGTGATGAGTAGTGATGAGGGCAGAACGATGAGATAAGGGCCTTTTTCATTGGAATATCTCTCGGAGTCTGATATTAAAAGTGATGAAAACCCACCGGAAGCGCCTTTTTTGTGGGGGGGAGGAGAAAAGAAGACAAATTTCAGTCATGCAGCATGACGTAACAGGCCAAATTTTAAGGTAACTTGTCATGGTTCTTGTCACTTGTCTTTATTTCTCTTCCATAACTAGTAGTTAGTTACTGCTTACTCTCTGTTTTAATTATTTCTCTCACATGCTCATAGAATACTTTTCTCTCCTGTTAGCGAATTTTCGGAGAAAATGTAATTAAATTCCTCATAAATTCCCAAGATGAAAAATTTTGACAAGTGACACCTCATTTTAAAGGTATTTTTATGCTGAACACGATGGTGAATTGCGATATCTCATTCCGTTCTCAAACTGGAGCACTTTGAAGATGAAGAAACTTGGTTGTTTCTTGATATGATCTTCATGGTTATTCTACTTTAATCTGATTACGGAATGCGATATCGCAATTCTGACTTCACCGTCGTGTTAAGAGTTGAAATATCGAAAAGCTGAGAGGGCTTTGGGGTGGGGGGGGGGGGGGGGGGTTCACTCAAAAAATGAAAGTCTGACAAGTGACACCTCATTTCAAAGGTTTTTACACACTGAATACGATCGTAAAGTCAGAATTGCGATACCTAATTTCGTTCTCAAACTTGAGTACCTCGAAGATGAAGAATACGTTCTTCATGGTTAATGTGCTCTAATCTGATGACGGAATGCGATATCGCAATTCTCAATTCTCCGTCGTGTTCAGCGTTGTTACGTCCAAAAGCTGAGGGGGGTTTTGGGGATGTTTGGGGGGGGGGGGGGATGGTTCACCCATAAATTCCAAAAATGAAACGGTCTGTCAAGTGACACCTCATTTTAATGGTTTTTACACGCTGAATAAGATGGGGAAGTCAGAATTGCTATATCTTACTCCGCTCTCAAACTGGAGCACTTTGAAGATCATCTTAACGTGGTTGTTACTTGAGATGTTCTTCAAGGACATCATGTTCTTTAATGAAGACGTTTTTCATAAAACCAATTATTTCTTCGAAAATTCGCTCTTAGTCATGCTGCATGACTGGGGATTGTTTTAGTTTTAACATATTTACATAAATTTGATGAATTGTCAGAATTCGAAGTTTCTTGAAGCGTGTTCTGAGTGATTCTGATATGTAACAACATGGTACATTTCAGTTGACTAACAACAGATTGTACATATTCAAATCAAATCAAAAAGTCTTTATTGTTCAAGGTGTTTACACCTATACAATGCATAGGAAGAAACCCAAAGAAACATAAATAATTTCTTCAGTTTGTGTGACATTACAGCGAATGCAAAAATAATGCAAAACTTATAGGGACTTAGCATAAACAGTAGTTGAACAATTTAATGATCAAAGTAAATACTTTCTTCCAAACAAAGGCAGTTTTATTTAAATACTAATAAATACTTATCGTTTTATTGCTGCTAAAATTGTTACCAATTTTAATTTTATAAAAGTTAATATAGGTCAATTATAGGTCAGCCTCCTCCAGTAGCCTAAGTGCGAGTCTACGTTTGTACATGTACAAAAGAAAAAAATAACCAACCATCTTTGTTTCGACATCACTCATGCTCGATGGTAAATTGCAAATAAAATGTTCTTCACTTAATCTTTTGAACCCAAAGAGATTGTACATATTGTAGAACATAACTAATAAGTAATAATAATAATAAATTAAAATAATAATAAATAAGAGATTGTACATATTGAACAATAACGCTGTAATTCATGTAATTCTTAAAGGCCATGATTTTATTTATTTTGTAATTTTTTTTGTATTTACAACCTTAAGGGCCCCTAGAGGCCTATTGTAAATGTATATATGCCAATAAAGGTCTATTCTATTGTAAATGGTTCGGAACAATATTGTAAAATCGGACAAGTTTCCACAATTTCGTCGCTATGTGATTTAGTTCATAGAACACGCTTTGTTGGGTCTTTCACTTCAATAAGCGACAAGTGTCGATGTCTGATGAAACCCTCGTTCCACCTCCGGTTTCCACGTCCGTAACTCTCGTTTTGGGGCTCTTCACGGAGGATTTCGCCCCGAACAAAAATCCCCTCGGGACGGTTTCGCAGATGTAAAACCGCCCTCATATTGACATGAAATGTTCAACGAGGAAAAGCGCCCGCAGATAATTTTTCTGAGGGCCCCTAAAACCCGTGTCAATAGAGCGTTATCCGGGGAAATGAACGGCCCTTTTGTGATACCCAACTCCACGAGAAGACGAACCGTGGGACGTTATGGGGAAAAATTCACGTATCATTGGAACCGGATAATGGAGGATTGTGTGTAGGGTGCTTCCTCTCGTCCAGTTGTTCGGGGGGCCATCTATCCGTAGACAATGGAAACATCTTTTCGAGTAGACAACAACAACAAAAACTCTAAGCAGGTACGCGCATCTGGTTGTGTTTTTTCTTTTCGGAGCCTGAACTATACAGGACTTTTGTCGTGTTCCAGCTGTCATCTTGAAAAACCGAAAAAAAGGTTTTGGGTTCTTCAACGAGAGTTTCTGGGGTTCGTTCCAGCGGAAAGGGCGTGTCCTGTGTCATTGGATGTCACCAACCAATGGAAAGTGTCTCCGAGGGGCTTAAGGGGAGTTGTCGTTTTGTCCCCTTTCGGTTTGTCCCCTCCAAGTGACAACACGACGCTGCGCAGGTCCTGTTTTGTCAACCCAGTCTCCGCCCACTTGAGCCCCGTTGAATACCGACCTTCCGTGTCTCCGACAGAAATACATTCCCCTTCCGTCATTTAGTGACGATACATTTCCCGTATTCCCTTTCGATTAGAAATATCGATACTGGTTCAGACAAATCAAGAGATTTCGACAGGTGATATTTCGAGGGGATGACGCACAGCGGTTAGAATGTCCCTTAAAATCAAAGTATGATAGATATACCTTTTGATGTAGGATGACCGTAAGAAAAATTTGTTGTCTGATTGAGCTGTCAAAAGGAAAAATCTGAGAAGGCGTCCTGCGGCAAAATCCCAGAATGTTTTTTCTTTCGTATTTTGTGCTATCAGTACGGGGTGCACTCCTCGAGAAAAACTTGCTCAGAATCTCAGCTTTCCAAAGGTATAAAAAAAAGAAGGGTTTCACAGTGAAATTTGGTGGAGAAAATGACGTTTGAGTCCTGAAAACCGTGGGTTTCTAGGATAAAATCAACGTTTTCCACCAAAAGCCAACTTGCTTTTTGGAAATGAGTTCGGTATGGCCATTCAGGCATTTTTTTTAACGCTAAATCGAATATCAGGGAGATAGCAAATTTAACGTTCTTTCCAATGGTATCCTCAACTTTTATTTTATATATTAATTTAAGGGAGTTAGAGCCGTTTTTGAGACAAGGTTGAAAACACAAAAATCTTAAAAGTGAAAAAAGTCGGTTTATTAATTGAGTAATGAAATAATTCTATGAGGCACTTTTTGTTGCAAATTAGCTGTAGAATTGATTCCTTGAGTTTGTCTCATGATTTCTGTAGACACCCTGGATAAGTGCACATCTCTGTAGTGCTATGTCCATCGCCAATTTATGTCTATCAATGATATAATTTGGGTTTGGATCGACTAGTCGCCGAATGGCTGCTCGTATTGTAGGAGTACGTCGAGGGCTTCGATTGAACCAGAAAATTCAGCTCCTCGGCATAAGGGCGACAATCGCCTCCCTTTCCTCCCCTTTTCACGCGACGTTCTTATTCATATTCAAATACGACGTCGATGGCGGCCCTTCAACGAAAATATGGTTCAACAGGAAGGGAAAAAATAAATATATACGAGATCCCTTATAATATTGTATAGGAGACCACTCGACTCACAAGCCCGGCCATATGGAGGGGACCTTCCAATATGGCACCCTAATTTCAAAGGACAAAAGGGTTGACCCTCGGGTGCACCAATCTGGCGCAGCCCTTAGTTATAGTCAGAGCGCGTCTACTATGTCTATAACGAGTGTCCTCTTTGTTGAGGTTCTTCCCTTCGTCCTTTTTCTCCCTTTTTTTTCTCCTTCAAAGGAGGCCACAAATCATTAGGCACTTCGAGGCTCTTTGTCGGGGTCTGGGCCCCTCCTATATCCGTCCATACGCACGCAATACAGGTTACAATTGTTGTCAAAAAGTTAATAACAACTCGTGTCACAGGCCTTTCAATTTGCCGAGTAGTTAAACCTCAGTCGATGGAACATTGATTTGATAAGTCACGGTTATCAGGTCGTTATTCCCCTCGCTTGCTGTCGCTTTCCCACAGACCTTTGACGATTTGTCATTCTTCCTCGAAATAGCTGATCTTCGGATAACGAAAAGTACATAATTCATCAATATCAATTCACCAAAATGCATTGATTTCATTTCAACCAGGCACGATAAGTCTCTAACTACAATTAAGTAAATATAATTGAACAATGACAACTTCACATTGACAATTTCCTGTGTATTTGATTTTGAGTAAAGCCGTCGAATCGAAGCCTCGCGTTCGAGGGTAATATTTCCAAAAGTGTGTGCGAAAAGTTGAGTATTGTTATTGAAATTCACGTGAAAATAAATTCAAAGAATATTCAAGCAACAGAGTTGTAAGAATTCAGTTATGACGAGAACCATGTCATAATTTTTCAAGTTTAAGACATTGAACAAAAATTAAAATAATCATAAAAATAAGGAGGAAGAAAATGCCAATAATTGTCATTCATTGCAAATAAACTGAGAATTACGAAATTTACTCGTTCTTTTCTACGAAGAGTAGGTAGGTAATTTCGAATAGAGTCAAGTCAGGGCGGAACTTAGTTGGAAAATTAACGAGACCATCACTGAGCTAGTTACTGACTACCCACCAGTCTCCAGGACCATCTGGTTACCTTCTCGAACGAATATGTGAATATTGTATGCATTGAGGTCATTCAAAGGCTTCTGTATGCAAGAAAAAGGGTCATCAAGGCGCCCAGCATCAGCTCCATCCAGTCAAAAAATCCACTGTCATGCAGCATGGCTATAAGAGCACATTTTCGAAGAAATTACGGATTTTATACAATGTAAATGTAAAATGTCCCAATTTTACTGGTTGTCTAACAAATTTTGTCTCCTTTTTCATACCTCAGTTTATGGAGTTTTCAACGCTATAGACGATTGTGAAGCAGAATTGCGACCAATCATTCCGTTATCAGATTAGAGCAGAACCATGAAGAACACGTAAAAACCACGTTTCTTCAGGATGGTCCAAAACAGATTTTAGTAGGTATGTAACGTTTTCGGAAATTCGAGTTTTAAACATTTTGGATCGAAAACAATGGATTTCTTTTCTTTCAAAATTCTCTAAAAATTAATAATCATAATTAATCATAATAATCATAATTAAGGAGAACATGTTGTTTATGGGTGCCGCGGGGTGCTAGGAACTTTTATTTAATGTCTCAAATTATGGTAAAAATCGTATGGCTAATTTGTGTCTAAAATGTAGAATAGAATAGAATAGAATAACTTTATTTATGTATCTGTACAACATCGGGCTAGGTAGCCCGCTCTTCCTGTCATACAGAAGATTCCAGGTTTTACATCTAGATTACGGCGAATACCTATTTGAGAGCAAAATCTATATACATGTATAGACATGTATGTCAATTTTTTTATTGTTTCAACTTGCATATTTGGCTCTTCGGCAAATGTCTGCCGACCCCTGGACAAGGTAAACGTACTTATGTGTTATCTGCGCCAGTTATGTGTTTGCTTATGATATATATATCGAGTAGTGGGTTGGACGTTAAGTACTTTCGGTGTTGAGGCCTCGTAAAAACGGGTTTTTCAGATGAATCCATCTCAACGACTAATTTGTACAGTTGAGATTTTCGGAACCCTCGCTGATTGGGTCAATTGTATCGAGGTCAATTCGATCGGATGGAAACTTGTGTTGTGAGCCCACAGACTGATTGAGGACGATCAGACGCGGGTTGGGGAGGATTGACGTATAACGAGCTCTGATTGCGTTACACGATGATAGAAGGATGACCCGTGTAATTGATGGCCGTATTGGGGTTAATAGAAAATGGCGGGTGGTTGAGGCTCCCTCGAGGCAGATGTTCGGGGACAGATGCGCTGCCTCGGGGCCGTCGGGGTGTAGCAGATAGATCCGATCATATCTCTTTGTGTTACATTGTATATACATACAACCATATACTGGTGTGTGTGAGGGTGCGTGCGTTCGAAGGATACGAGTTAGACCGTTTTCCGGTCAGGTAATGTTTTCTTTTAATTTTGAACGATCCTCAAGTTAGTTTCACAACCGGCGAACAAATTCGGGTCTTCCGGTGGGTTTTTTCTTACGCGTTCTTAATTAATTAAACGGCGATGTACAAGTTGTTAGTATCACCCGAACCTTCCATTAAGTTATCAGACTCAAACAATCCTCTTAAGTCGGAAATACTCGGTAACTTTCGTCCTTCTTAGAATTAAACTAAGAAGAAAACTCGGTCCTTCGGCTCGTACTACATAAACGACACCTTCCGAAAGAAAACTCCGCTAAATCTATTGGCTCTTACCACGAATGTTGTTTACAGTAACTGTTCTTTTAACTCAGGGGTATATCTCAGTTTCTTCTATAATTACAGCGGTTTTGACAGTATATAACTTATGCATACGATTAGGGCTTTCCAACGAATGGTGAACGATTTTCCTACGAAAACGAATGACGAAGATAAAGTTCCGTAGCAACGACTTGGTTGTAAGTGGAAATCGTTGCAAAATTTCGTGACACATCGCCGTCTCCCAAAACGTGACTCTTTTTGCCAGTTAGCTGAAGGCTAAAGGACGTTCCATGCTAAAAAGAATAAAAAATAGAAAATAAATTAAATTAATAGAATTAAAAAATGTATATTTCACTGATACAGTCTACAGTACAATATGGTATCGTTACTGGGGGGGGGGGGGGGAGCTTACTCCAGCTTATTAGGTAAGCGCAACGGTATCCTTCCAGGGCATCTTCGAATCAGCGTAGGGCTGGACAAAGTTTCAACGACATCCTTGTCTTAAATTTCACATACTTGGAAGTCTTTTAAACGGCAAAATGTACATGTACAGAACCTGTGTGTTCAATTTTTTCTTGTTTCTTCGTTAACGACTTTTGGTCGGTTCCACGTTCAAGACGAGTGGTAGAACATTCTGATGAATCATTACTTATTCAAATAATGACAAAAACATCAAATTGTGCAGTGAAAGCATTGAAAATGATTTTGATGAAGGCTGTCAGCAGTTTTGATGCTCAGCTGTTCCTTTAATAAATTCGATAATAAAGTCTTAAGAGGTAGAGTTAAGATTAGCGTTTGATAGTAATTATACATATTCTAACAATTCTAAGTGCGACTTGCATGGATATGTCTGTCTGAAGGACTTATGCTCGTATTGAAATACTCGTAGTATGGAATCGTGGTACACATTTGATTAAATTGTCGGAGATGCGGAGCACATATGCTCAAAGAAATTATGTATTAATTGTTTATTTAATCAATATTAATTATGAATTGCCGGCAAATCCCCTGCGACAACCAAACGGTTAGCAGTATAAGCGTATAGCTATAATAGTTTGTGTATGTTATTTATATTCTCGGTTTTCATGTAACCTGATGTACTTGTACCTGTTGTCTAAGATCAATAAACGCTCTCTCTGTTCCTTTAAGAGGATCAAAATTGCAATAGCAACAAGCAAGTTTTGATCCTTTCAAAGGAACAGCTGGACATCTAAACTGCTGACAGCCTTCATTAAAATTCACTAATAGAACATCAGTGTTCAAATCTACTGACGGCCCAGCGCTATTTTCGGAAGTGGCAAATTCCAGATGACAACCGCGTTTTTAAAGACTTTCATGGGCGGTAGGTAGGTAATTATTTTCTAGGATCACGTGATCAATCTTCCCACATTTCCCTTCTCGAAATCGGCGATTTTTGATCATTAGGTGGCGCCAGTGTTTGGGAAAACGCCGCACAGTCCATTATATCGCCGTGATAGATATATGACGCGGATATAACACAAAAGGGCCCACAATTTGTCGTTGAAAACTTCACGAAAAAGTTTTTTTTTCTATTTCTCTGAGCCACTCCGCACCGGCCGGACTTCGAAAAAAAAACGAAAAACCTTTTCGACCGCTGCCCTCCTGTTCTTTTGAACGGGATCGTCCGCAAGATGATTTATCTCGTCCCCGCGGCTCCTTATAGGACCGGGCGAGAAAGGCGGGGAAGGAATCATCATCAAGGTATACCGTCTATTCCTCCTACATGGTATACCTTCTACCTGCGGTTCGAGAGGGGTATCGGATCTCTTTTTCTATGGGACCCGCGCCTCCCTTCGCTCTTATTAATCTCTTAAAACTGGTCTCCGGTGCTTCATATGCCGAAGCAAAAACTAGGCGCCTTTTCTTAATTACCCCTCCGTTGCTGCCACTTTTGTCCCGTCGGGGTCCCGTGACCAATGAATTTGCAACTTGTCTCTGGGTCGGGTAATGACGCTGCACGGATATCACCTTTTAATAAACAAAGAAACCCCTCTAATGGCGAACCCTCAGGGCTAATAGTCCCGAGGTTTTTCACACTCCCCTCTTTTTGTCAGGACTTCTTACGGGTCATTAAGTTTTTTTTGAGCCACCTTTTCTTCCTTTGTCCAGTTTCCATATTAACAAAAGCCACAAAAAAATCACTTTGTAATTAAAATTATAATAATGCACAAATTTCTAATCAAATTTGATCAGCATACCGGTTGATGGCGTCCGATTTCTGCACCAATTATGTTCAATCGTGCTTCGTACAACATGAATGACGAACTGGACACTACAAGGGTAAACTGTAACTTGTGGCTGAACTCCAACGGTGTGGAATGAATACAGTTGTAACAACCACAAACTATGTCCGTAGCGCCAGAGCAGTTCAGTGCTAACTTTTGCAGCTTTGATACGCCACAGCGCCCTCACTGTGTGAAAACATCAGCGGAAGCTTTAATAGTAATAAGTAATAATCTTGAGAGCTGGTGCCCATTTAAATGGACACTCCGATTTTATGATCCCCACGCCCCAACGAAACGACTTTCTAGCGAATTCTCAATGTCAATTTCCAATCAAAATCAGACCCTATATCTAAGCGCTCACTTCTCAGTTAGGAAATTTATCGTATTTATACGATGGATTATCACCAATTCATCATTCAAATGTTTATTTCTCTCGTTCAGTAAATATAATTTGTGAATTTCATGTCTCGGTTTCATATCTTGGTAGAAACTGGCGCTTGCAGTGTGTACATTCAGATGGACACTGTAGGTCTCTATCAGGACTAATCATGTGAATCTTCTTCCAAAACAAGCATTAGTATCAATATTTACTCAATTCCACATAATATTATCTTTGTGCAAGCAAACAACATCTTAGAAGAAGAGGACATAGCTGGTGATATGTGATGATCTGAGTGACTACTTTTAGTGGCACGGATAGTATTTTGGACAAAGATTTGCGAGATGATATCATTCTCATATGAGAACGAGCGGGAAAAAATTGTGGTCGAGCCATTTCTTAGCTTAGTAAAAGTAAATTTTTGATTTATTACCTTCGATAATGAACCTTTGGAATCCCAAAGAAAACAAATTCCACCCCCCCCCCCCACACACACACACAAAATTTAATGTTTTACTTTAATTTTTACATTAATTCGTCATCTCTATAATCGTTTAATCTATCTATCTATCTAGACAGAAGGGAGAAGGGAGAGTTTTTATAAACAATGTTATGAACAATTTCGAATTTGCTAAACGTTCGGGTAAACATTCGTATACAAGTTCTGGGAAGATCATGAGTAGTCTTGAGTAGTCTAGATTTGTGCATTTTATTGGACATACACGCTACTGACTGGACTGATACCCGACGTCCATTTAAATGGTCATTTTATAGTTTTTTGACACCCAAATAAATCAGTATCAGACGGAAATTGGAGATCGAACATTTCTCGTGGATTTTACATTCAAACAATATGTTACCAACAGAAACAACGTGACCCGCCCTGCTCTGCCTACTTCGATTTCCGCTGTATTTTGGATTCTTGTTCAGATTCCAGATCAAGGCTGAACAGATCACAACTCCGCTGATGAATGTCGAAGGAAACAACTGAATTCAATCAAACAAACGAGTGTATTCTGTTCTTGTCATTATTTATTTATTTTATACGGACAAGAGCCCAAGGGCCTTGTTACTCATTAATCTAGCAGTCAAAAATTAACATGACTGCACATTTTTGATTTAGGAGAATCAACACTTTTATCTAAATCAAAGATAAATTCTGAATAAATTTCATCCGGAAAATCCTGTAAATTCACTATCGTGTTACTCATTAATCTAGCAATCAAAATCTAACATGACTGCAAATTTTTGATTTATATAAAACGGTTGGTGCTTCTAAATAAAAAATGTGCAGTAATGTTAATTTTTGATTCCTAAATTAATGTGTAACACGATAGTGAATTTACAAGATTTTCTGAGTGAAATATATTCAAAATTTATTTTTGATTTAGATAAAACTTATTACAGTATAAAGAAAAGAGATGACTTATTGTCTAATAACAGAAATCTCTTCAATAATTTATCTTCTTACCAAACTAATGCAGTAAGTATAGGTAAATCAAAACTCTAACCTTAAATTATTACTCTCTTCTGTTGGCATTATATGAATGACTTTTGAGTGAGAGAATTGACAATTTCTGAATTAGAAGCAGAGATGGACGTACTCATATTCATAAATATGAATACGAATAAAATTCATGAGTCAGAAAATATGAATACGAATACGAATACAGAATCTGATAATATCATATTATGATATCTGATATGAATATGAATACAAATATAGCCGGATCGCATCTTTTTGTGTATTTTTCCATAAATTCACATTTTGTGGTGAATTTAACTAAAATGTACTGTATTGTTTGAGGATTTCACTCTAATTTCCCTATTTTACAATGACTTTTATTTAAATTCAAGTTTTTCCACAAAAATTCACATTTCTTTTTGTGAGTTTCCCACAATTTATTTTTTTCATGAATTTTATAAAAACTTCCGCCATTTATGGAAAATTACACTAAACTTTCTTTTTTTACTGTAAAAAAAATTAGTATAATTTATGTAAAACAACTTGAATTTCAGTTAAAGTCATTGTAAAATAGGAAAATTTGAGTACCTAACATTTACACAAAATGCAGTGAATTTTAGTAAAATTGATGTAAACATTTTTGTCAAATTTACAGTAAAAAGGAGAAAGTTTAGTGTAATTCATCCCCGAGTGTCCGGATTGTCGAGGTCTTACTATATGTAAGGTAGGTACCAGAAGGACGCCAGGTACAACGAGCAGTGGGTGCTGTTCTGTATCAAGTCATTTCCAAGTGATAAACCAGATATGTACCGAATATTATTGGGAATATTATTCAAACATCAGAACGAAACCATATTCGACTCATCTGAAGCTGCATCGAATCATCAAATCACACGGATTGATGGCCGCTCCCTAACGTAAGTGATTTGGACGGATTCATCAAGATGATGTTTCAATTAGCCGCGTGCGGCGTACGAGTAGCTCGTTCCCGATAATCCGGCGTTTCGGTTCGACCGGATTCACGTTATTCTCAGGTGTTCAAGACGAATCGTAGCGTGGGGGGGATCTATCGGAGATATTCGGCGATCCGCGTTATGAATTCCCGCTCCCGCAACGTCCGACGTACCGGAATGGACGAGCCGGACTTTGAAACCTGCCAATGAAACGTTGCGTTAACGCATTCGAACGGCGGACCATAATATTCTCGTTGTGGTTTAAATGGGAGTTCTCTATCCCGGCCGTATCGCATCAGTTATGGTGGATTGCAGGTGATGCCTGGAGGGAAGTCCGTACTCTACAACTTAGAGCGGGCATTCAGGTCATCCTATTACGGGCGTGTTATCCGCAGACAGGCTCGAGGCGGTGTTGGCTTGCACCAACCTCTGCCTGCGCTAGACAGTTTATATTTACAAATCATTAACATTGGAGAGCGCGACATGAGAACTCGGGTTTTGCATTCCGGCTCGAGATGCAAAAATCATTCGCCGCGGGAGAGGACGATGGAAATTGCATCGAACTGCCAACTCTATTTGCGTGTTGGAGTGTTGACAGCAGGAAACCCTCGTTTGTTGTAAATATATCGTCAATTTCCGAGAACAGAAAAGCGGTATTGCAATGCAGCTGCTGCAGCGAAGCTCAAGTTGAAATATTGCAGCGATATTTCTGACATCAAGCGATTCAATATGATTTCTCCAAAGCTTGATGTGTAGTCTCGAATGCCAACTTCACTATAAAAATCCCCAACTCAATGAAATTTGATATATTTGTTAATAAACTGAATACGACTACGAACAAACTGGGCCCAATGATTTGCGACTTCATTCAAAATTTGAATTTTGATCCACTTGAACCTATCAATAATCGTGTTTCTTTTAAATAACGAAAACATTCAACTTCATACTTGCTGGCGTCTGTGACGTAGTACCTAGTGACCTTTCTTACTATTCGCCGTGAATTTTGAATCTGGGATGAAGTACACAGGGTAACAGGGTGATGAAATGTTATTCGCTTGTAATTCAAATGTTTCGATGAAAATAGTACAATATGTGAATTACAATGAGGATTAAGTCGAAAATCCACGGTGTATACAGAATGCATAAATGCATTCTGTATACACCAAAATACATACACAAAATGCATACACTTGATCAAATTTGATCAAGTGAAGCGTGATTATCTCATGAAATTTGATTTTGAATCCTACAATATGAATTTTGGATCACAATTTTTTTCGTGAGGAACAAACACGGTTTTAGAGTTAAAAAAATCACTTTCGTAGTCACTTGCATTGACAAGTAGATAGCGACAATATCCAAGTTATTCTTCGTATTTCTGAGAAAATTAGTTTCCGTTCATTATTTAGATCCAAAGTTTAATTTATATGGACTACCGATTATAAATGATGTTACAACGTATTTCGATCATATCACGCCACACAAGACGTAGATGCCAATTACCAATAATAATAAGGACTCTGAACAATCTATAATGACATGCTTCTTAATACAAGTTCACTTCAATCCTAGATTTCTGATTTTTAAAATAGGGCAAACTAATATAAAAGTCTAGTAATGTAATAGTATTATGTATATTATACATAATAATAAATTGCGAAATTGAAATGTTATTGTAATTTAGGTTTACTTAATATTGTAACCCTTATGAATTTGTGGTTATAAGGATGCCGATAATTTATAATTTATTACAGCAGTTACCCGTGCATTGCACGGGTCCATATGCATTATTGCTCTCTCAGCTGATGCGACTTCCTCCCAATCACTCCCCCATGGTGTCATGATGCGGTGTATCAAATTTCAGCGCCCTAGGATAAACAGGACTGAATACAGTTGTATCGCTCACGAAGCCGATTTTAAATCCTTCCAATCACTCCCCCGTGGTCTTATAAGGCTGAGTACCAAATGTCAGCGATCTAAGATGAACAGGGTGGAAGTTAGAACCGACGTGGTGTTGGGACCTTGGCCAACTTTGCTTGACAGTAACAGTGAGAGATTCCTGTAGATAAGCAGACGCGTATTGTTGCATAATTGTTGCCTACATATTATAATTATAGTATGTAGGTAATGATACATTATAATAATTATTATTATAATTAAAAATCACGTCGGAATGCTTGGCAATGGAGAGAAGTTAACTGCAGCGTCACTAAGAAAAGCCTCGGTCACGACGTAGGATGTGGGTGTATGAAATATAATATCGACAGAAAACATCCCTGCAACTTGCAGATCAAAATGGAGCAATCGGTTCTGCGGTTTGGCCGTCAATAGAGCACCAACAAACTTAGAGTGTTAATGATACAGAGTGTTAAAGTACAAGGTTGTCACCCCGCAAAATTTCGATCCTACAATTAATTTCCCATTGAAAGTGTCTTGTGGCAATCGTTTTTAGACGTTTCGTTTCCGAGTTATTTCAGTTTCAAGATATGTTTCGTGTTTTCGTCCTTATGCCACTGAAACGTCCGTAACTCCATTTGAATAGAGTGGAAGATTAAAATTCATTATACCGTTGAAAATACCGTCCAATTTCCCATCTTCCTATTGCTGGGAAAATCAAGATTCTTCATGCATATTTGGGAGGGAAAAATCAGTCCAAGGAGTAAAATTTGTCAAATCTCGGGAATTTCAGGTTTTGTCAATCGTTGGAAAGCACTAGTAATCCTACTTGATTTTATGTGTCACTCCGGACGATAACTCTCGAATTGAGAGAAAAAGTTTAAATTTGTACAAAAAATCCGTCATGGCAATGGAAAGGCCAAGTTCGTAGATGGACAGAATCGGGACACTCTAAGGGGGGGTTTTGGGGAGTTTTAAGGGGAAAAATGACCCATAAATTCCCAAAATGAAACATTCTGGCAAGTGACCCCTCATTGCCTCTACATGTCTTTCCAACTTCAACCACAAAACGATGTGATATCCCCCAAAAAACACTCACAAGTTATGACATCCTCATTCCCTGCCCGCCTTCATCCTTCCAACTAAAGATCCGTCATGGCAATCGAAAGGCCAAGTTCGTCGATGGACAGAATCGAGACACTCTAAGGGGGGTTTTGGGGAGTTTTAGGGGGAAAAATACCCATAAATTCCCAAAATGAAACATTCTGACAAGTGACCCCTCATTTTGAAGGGTTTTTAATGCGAATTACAATATATTACTTCGTTCTCAAACTGGAGCACATTGTAGATGTAGAAACATGGTTGTACTTGAGATGTTCTTCATGGACAACAAATCCTTCATTGAAGAAAGTTATTTCTTCGAAAATTCGCTCTTATTGCCATGCTGCATTGCTTTTGATTTTTTTATTGCGTTCTTTATTAAATCTGTTTTATATTTGCTTGTGTATCACTTTTTTCGGCCGCTGTAGAATGATAATTTTTACACACAGTGTTTCTTGGGGGGAATAACATTCTGTATCAGAACGTTCAAGGGGTGGTTTTTCGTCTTTTCATTTCAACCGCAGTGTACGTACACATACCGTAGATATTCTGTTCGAATTGTTCTCGACATCGGAACACACGTTATGGCGCTGATTGAAGCGGTCACAGTATCAAATTGCGTGGGAGGAACAATTGAATTATTTTTTTCTGTTGAGAATACACTTTGCACGATTTCCTTCGAAATAACATGAAACCCCGTCATCAGACGCGGTAAGGGGTTAATTCGGTCGGTGAATAATATATTTTCTAATTGGTTCATATTACCATATCCAGTAACTAGTGGCATGTCCGTTGTGGGGAGGGTGAAACTCGTTGCCTTCTCCCTCAACCAAACTGGGGGATCGTTGGATGGTGACTTGGGACGCGGTTTGGTGCCTTCAACGTGTTATTACAGATCCCCCTTCCGAGTTTATCCGAGTTGGATCTACAAGGTGGCTACAAAACACCTTTCCTTATCTGCCCCTTCGACCGTCTCTTTCTCCCCTGTGATTATGCGCTCTCGGAGCCCCGTGAACGTCGCTATCTCGCTCGAGACTCCGAAAAAAACCAAAAAAAAAAAACCTTTTTTGGACTTCTCCCACAACTTCGACATCTGCCCTCGCGTTCCGACTCATTTACATCTGCTTCATGATGATAAAATATGAATGTGCCTCCGGTCGGGTGAAAATCTTCGGAGGGAAAACGGGAAAACTCGAAACGGAAACTCATAAATTGGACATTGTAGCGGAAAACCCTGCAAATTCTCCCACAAAGGTTTATGACTTCTTGTGAGGATCACCGTTCTGTGTACAATATCACAATATCCTTATAAGGCGCATAACTACACGAAAAAATTGAAGAAATCAAAAAATATTGTGTGTACGTTCTAGAACAGGACCAAAATCAACCGAAATCTGGTGACAAGTGGTTTTGCTTCGAATTGCATATTCGTTTTTCCAAAGTGTTCGGCCGCAGCCTCTCAGTTCATGTTAATTCCATAATCATTTAATATTTTCCGATCTCCCAAACTCACTGGCTCTCTAATCTCCTGGAGCATCACCGTTCCTTGAGAAAAAACATACTTTACAAATCTGTTATTCTCCCATTATCCCCTCAAACCCTAAATCCTACCTAGCACTAACTGGCTTTCTAATCTCCTGGAGTATCACCTTGGGAAAAACACACTTTCAAAATCAATTGTTGTCCCGTAATTCCTTATAACGTTAATCGCGAATCCTACCCAAAAAACCCCTTCTATTGGCCTACCATCAATCGGCTTCCCAGGTCGTTCCCCTTCGGAAAAAAAAATTTCTTCCAGTTGACTAATTTTCATTTTCAAATTCATTTTTCACCCGTTTTGACGATTCAAAAAAATTTGTTTTTCATTAGGGGGATAGGAAATTTTATGTTCCTATCAACGTTGTGATCAAATTTGAATTTTCATGTAAATTGAGGGAGTTACGGCCATTTTAGTGTGATAAAGTCGAAAACACGGAAAAATCTTAAAATTGGAGAAAACTCCATTTTTTAACTGAGTAAAAAAATTGGCACAAGCCATTTTCGACCAGAAATTAGCTCCAGAGTTGATTCCTACCCTGTAAATGTAGCGGAATGAAACACCCTGTATATGTTTATGTATGTGTCGTTCCAGACGATAACTCTCGATAGAATTGAGATAAAAAGTTCAAATTTGCTCAAAAAATCGCAATCAAAAGTCTAAGTTTGCAGATGGGCAGAATCGGGTCACTCTAAGGGTGGTTTATGGGAGTTTTATGGAGGTGGGGGAGTACCCATAAAGCCTTTGGTGCAGAGTTTATTTGGTTTCGGCGTGCTATCATGGGGAGGCACTTTTCCATTGATACTGAACTCATTGGCAGTAGCGCAGAGGACAATATTAAAAATCATTATAAAACAACCTAAAAGATTCCCTACGAATCATCTGTTTTCTATTGCTAAAGTACGAGTATTTTCAATAAGTCAAACATATGCTAAATCTGCCCTTTTGTATTTACATGAACATCCAAGCGAATTTGATTACAATAACACCTTCAGTAAGGCATATTCGTTCCGTCTTACCACCCAATTTGTTGTTCCTGTTCCGCTTTGAAGGTTAAAAGGTACTTACTTCATGCCACATTTTTTACAGTTTGATATCGATGTATTGTAAATATTAGTTAATATTAGATGACCAGTATATGAAATTTAAAATAGTAACCAGTTGGAAATTTGTTTGATTCTTGTATTGATATTCACTGCTGTAAAATGTCAAGGAATTTGATCTTATCATTTAAATCGATTGAAATCGGTCCGCACAGTCGCATAGTGTAATACTGTATTCGGCTAGAGTCGGCTCCCCCACCCAGCACAGAACTGCGTTCTTTGGTGTGGGGTAGTTCCTGGTTCTATGGCTTGTTAGTTATATTATGGGACAGAGTATGGTAGTTTATTTTGATAGCCATGTACACTTTATGAAGGAATAAATTCATTTTATTTCATTTCAGATGTTCTTCACGATTCATTTGCTCTAATCTGATAACGGAATGAGACATCACAAAAGACAAAATTTGTTATAAAGCCAGTTGAATAGAGGCATTTTACATAAAACCAGTTATTTATTCGAAAATTAGCGCTTGTAGCCATGCTGCATGATTGTGGTTTTTCGTGAGTGGCAGAGGACCTTTTGATTGAGCTCCGTTATTCGAGTCAAGCTCATGTCAAACCAGTATTCTCTGTCATTTGACTACGTGTACCAAGTGACCCGTTTTTCTGTGTTTTTTACTCGTACATTGATTCACCCACCATTCAGTTTCCGCATATTTTTTGTACTCGATTATCGTCTGTGCGATCTTTCCGAGGATCACAACGCGTTCGTGTCGATTTCATTGGTTGCAAGCAACCCCATCTTGCATATATCATCCAATCATCCAATCATCTCATTTGCTTTGTACATATCGCCATTTCGTTTTCGCCAAATACAACATACATAAAATATATTATATTTGCGTTTTGACCGAAAATCATCGTGTTGTAATTGAACTTCGCTTCACACCCAAATGTTTCTCCTGCAAATTATTGAACTCGAAACTCGGGACCACCTGTTTTGGAAACAGATTTTGACTCAATGATATCCAGCTGTGATATCCAGTTTGACTCAAGTGGTGTTTCCAATAAACGATGCGTCAGAAATGGCGAGTGAATGCAGGCAAAACCGCTCAAGTGCCTCCAAACTGAGTTTACATTATCGATGGGGAAGAACAACTCAACTACGATTAATAGAAGCGAATCGATGTTTTCAATATCTAATCGATATCAGCATGATCGATAGGACCTAACGTTAACATCGAGCGACAATACGGATTAGTAACTGTAAACTGGAGTCAAGCAATGAAGGGGCCAGCTGAAAAACCTAGAAGCATTTTTTGGACGTCGAAATTTTCGCCATGCTGCATGATTGTGGTTTTTCGTGAGTGGCAGAGGACCTTTTGATTGAGCGCGGTGAAAATTTGTGGCAATCGGTCATGCGGCATTCGGGGCCTTTGTAGCGATGTCCACAACTGGCCTTCAAATCGATGCGGTTAGTGCGGACATTGTAATCGCTGTAGAAGTGAAGAGGTGGAGGAGGAGGAGGAGGAGGAGGATCGCCTGAGAATAAATTGAGGTCGGATCTCGGATGTCCCCCCCCCCCCCCGCGACATCCCTGCGGTCAATACTGGCAGGGGGGAAGTGTAAGGGTGAGTCGATGGTGAGACGGGTCGAAAGGAGGATTAGGAGTGAGGAGGAAGGGGAGGGAGGAGGGAGAATGATTGAGGAGGGAGGGTGAAATGGGCGGAATACCGACTTGTGCGAAGGAAAAGGGGAGAAGGACGGAGAAGGACGAGCGGACGGGGCTGAAAGGATATCAGAAAGGACGTGGTCGGGAGGTCCCCCCCGTTCTGACGTTGTATATTAAACCTCAGAGATGCTGCTAATCGTGAGTCACCTCCCCCCCTTCAACCCCCACCATCATCCTCCCTTGTTCTTCTCCGATGACTTTAATCTGAAACTCTATCACCCACGTGTACCCCTTTCCCCTTCCACCACGTGTACACCCCCTCGTCCACGTGCACAACCCCCCACCACCCCCTTCGCAATCTTAACAATTTTCCTTCAAACACTCGCATCATTACGGATCGATGGTTGCGGAAGCCACGTGGCCCGCCACATGCTCACTAACACTCACGATGACATTATTCACTATTAATTTATTTATTTATTACTTTTATTACGGGCAAGCCCAATTACATTACAGGTCGGTGATACAGACATAGGTATACATACTTACGAGTTATGATTATAATTGTTACGCGCTGAAAATAATTATGGAAAAGGAAGACAATGATGAAACTCAAAAATTTAGGCACCGCGAATATGAAACATTTGGCTCATTCACTATAATAGTGAATAGCCAAATGTTTCGTATTCGTGGTGCCTAAATTTTTAAGTTTCATCATTGTCTTTCATTTCCATAATTATTTTCAGTGCGTCCATATCATGGCTCATTCACTATAGGACAGCATCAAGGGTTTTGCAAACTACAGCCTTCAACCTCGAGAGTAGTGGTCTTGAACTAGCGATAGTTTCGGTTTCCGATAGTATCGATGGTTTTCCCAAAAACTATCGATAGTATCGATAGTTTAAACACTCGTCTCTTTTCAAATGTCTTATCAAATCTGGCCTCTGTTTGTATTGTCAGTTGTCGGCAGCCGTCGTGTTTCATGAGTTTTTTAGTGAAGTGAAATTATTCCTGATTAGTTCAGTACAAAATTAATTAATAACTAAATTCAGTACAAAATTAATTAATAACTAAATTCAGTACAAAATTAATTTAAAACTAATTATATAACTTTCATATTATAAAAGTTCCTTGGTAACCAGAATGACTTATGGTTAGGTCACTTACAGGTCGATTTTGTGTTGTGATTTTTTTATTATTGACCTACTCAGGCTAAATATTTTTGACATTTTATGTCTTTGCTTTGGCACATTAAAATAAGCTGTCACGAAAAAGTGTCCTCGAAAAGCGTTACCTACATTTTACGATAATTTTCACTTACAACCAAGCCGTTGCTAGGGAAATGAAACTTCTGTAGTTTTCATTCGAATTATAATGCATTTCTTGATTATTTGTTCTTGGTATTTATGTCAGACTTAAATAGCGAACACTGCCGCTTGTTTTGTGATCAATTGGTTGAGGTTACCTACATTTCTATTTTCATTAGATTTCCGCTCCCATGTCATCATCTTGAGTCACAAGAGAGCCAAGATAAGTGAATTCCTTGACTGTCTCGAACGTGAATCCTTCTACTTGTATGAAGGCAGGCGGTCTTCTTCGCGGATTGGGGTGGGGATTGGCTTCTATCAATCCGACCAATTCCACAATAGGGTCATATTTGCTGTTCCTCAGATTACGCCGAACGAGTACAGTTCCAGGGTGTAGAAGCTAAACTTAAAGCTATCAGTACTATCAGTACCTTTAGTTATGTGCGTATGAAGTATCCATCGATGGCAAACACGGGGAAGTACTGGATGTGGAAACCTCCCGTTCAGCGACGCTAGTGCTCCGTTAAGGTCTGTTTTTGGTCAAAAAATTGTCATTCAAGTCCAATCCCAAGTTTTGGGGACCCAATCCCAGCACGATTTTCCTGTACTTTTCTACGATTTAAAATTATTTATCTAAGTACTAAATAATAGTGTCAATGAATTGTGACTATTACACAATTTGATGTTTGGAATACTTACACTGGTTTGGGGCCTCCGATCCTCGGATGCATTTCAAACAGTGAAGTCACTTGAACAAAAAATATAATGAAACCCCATACCCGGAGGCAGGTGGGAAAAAGACAGTTGGACCCGCGTACAATTTGAAACAACAATCCGAACTCTACATCACAGGCGTTCATTAGCCCCGAGCGCCTTGTGAACCTTCCATAATAATTCAGAGCGCTCTGACGGAGGACTGAAGAGTGAGGGAGACCATTAGGACAGAAACCTTGAAGGCCTCGAGCGAGTTCAAACTGAAAATGATTGATTGCTCGGTCGGATTTGAGCACCTTGCTCCGGCTCAGGACCGGGAAACGGTTTTGGGTCTTGTTTGCTCGGAGCTTGTCCCTCCGAATGACGCGGTTACAGAGAAAATTAGAGATTTGTTTGATGTGTGGATCGCCCTTCCGTGTCGATCACTGTTCTGCGTGCTATATCCTTGTAACTGCAGGAAATGATTGGAGTAATGAGCTGACATATTGTGTGTTTGATGTAAAGGGTCACCAGATGGTCCTCTCTGGGGCAGTCGGTAACCAGACCAGTGGTGGTTTAGTCAATTTCACAACCAAACTACCTACCAACATCAGCAAAATTCATATCAAGAAGTACCTACCCAACAAGCAAATACGTCACGAAACGCGTTTTTCAGGTATCCATATCTTGGCTCCAATTTGATCGATCAACTTGAAATTCGGTGCTAATCTTCTTGATGTAGATAATAAAAATTCCTGAAAGTTTCAAGTCGCTAGGTCAAAACGGCACCATGTTTTTCTTCTTCTCCTTATTCAGACGGTCAAGGCTACAGCTTCTCCACCTTCACCGATTGACTTGATATTTTGCACAGAGCTTCGTTTCAGTTTCAGACAGTGCCTTTTTGCCTCAACCAAGAAAGTTTTTAGAAATTGGACAATTCAACGTAAATCTCAAAAAAGTCTCGGAAAAAGTCTTGAGTACGTTACGTAGCATATTCACATTTCCCTTATTTTCAGGTGTACCTCTTCCAAATTCTCCTAGCTCTTCTTTTTGCCCGCACTAGTTCCCTCACTTCAATTGGATAGTTGCTTTGCTTACTGGTTCTTTTGGTTTATTCTTATTTAATGGCGTTCATTGGACGCTGTTTAGAAAAGTGTCCAGCTCCTCCTCGATGTGTTCGGGGGTCCTTAGTGACACGTCCAGGTTAGTTTCTTCGTTAAGTATTTCTGTAAACAATGGCAAATTTGAGTGTTTGCTGCTTAATTTTTGTAAGATTGATTGTGAAACTATTTACTTATTAAAATACAACTTGATTCTACATGATAGTTCAGAATGAATTCAAAGTGTTGAATCTCCCGATGACGCGTCTCCAGCATTACCATTGTCTTGTCGTTGTTTGGTAGTGAGTACCAACTGATCGTACTGTAGTTACGCTCCTGACATCTCCCTTCTCCTGAGAATCAAGCCTTGGGCTTGTATGGTTTCAGACACCCAGAATTCCTTCTGAATCTTCTGCCACCATAGTCTCCAAGTTGTTACTGAACATTTATTACGCCCTGCCTTTTTTTGTATCAAGTATGGAATTTAAGATTGTATCTTTGTACATGTTATGCACAAGTTATAATTAGAATAATCTGTAATGAGCCAGGATTGGTGATAATGATCTGTGTGCTGATACTATCGTTAACGAATCTTGACTACATATTGTCATAACGACGTTTCTAACGTATATCCTTCAATAGGATGTTGAATGTTTTCTATTAAAATTAAACTAATACGACATCACCCAAATCGCTGAATACATTAAAATATTACATTTAGCAGTTATTTAAGTTATTTGATTTTGTTCACTTTTTGTCTCTTTTGGTTGTATTTAACCAAGAACTGAACTAATAATTATTATGACCAATACAACTTTATTTGTACAATAATTGAACGGTTGAACTGTGTCGGGACCTCAAAAATTAACGTAAGGGTGTGAGGCGAAGCCGAACAGTTTGATTTCTACCATTGTATTTTTTACATCGTAAAGTTTACGTATTTGTATTTTTCCTATGGCCAGCGAGAGCACACATTTCGTATCGTCAAAACGATTTCCCCGACGGTTTCTTTCGGTCATGTTACGACGTCCTAAACCTCTCGAACACGAACACCCTTATTACGTCCAATATCACACGATTTCGAACACAAAAATGTACGAAAAAATATCGAGGAGAAAACGGAGAAATGTGGGGGACGGTCTCGGTGAATGACGTGTTTATTTTAAGGGGGAAAGGACGCAGTTGTCCGGGATGTTATGAAACTTTGATGCGCCCTTTCCCTACAACGTTTTCTCATCCTACGAAAGGGTTTACCATAAAAAAAATGTTTATATTTTTTCTCTTCTGAATCGACCCGTAACTTCGCTCCTACGCATCCCGCTGAGGTGTACAACTTTGGACGCCGAAAACAGTTCAGTTCAAAATAGTCGGAGGGAGGGGAAGAGTTTGCTCTCTCAGCCCTTTTTCGGGAAACCTTGAGCAGAGGCGAAGGGGGTCAGACAACATAAATATTGTAAAATCCTCACCCTATAGCGAAAAGCACCTTTCTCTTGAAATCCCTTCGTTTTTTCCCCATTTTTTTTATTTTTTTTAATTTTTACCCTTTTTGTTCCCCAACTCCCGGAGATCCCTGATTTATAAACATTAAAAATGTAATCAGGGGTCAGTACTGGGGCTTTATTTTCTAATAACAGGAAAAGGGGGGAAAAAAGTGGCCAAGCAAGGGAAAACTCTCTTTCTAACCCCTTCAAACAAGAGACCGTTGGAAATGGATTTCGTTAATTAACTTCCTCCACCACCGCCGTTTCTGACCTACATATTTTCTTTTAATTTTCCACGTGTTTGTTTTGCTCGCTGTGCTCACATGTATTAGTTGGAACTTGGTTATTTGGTTCGCTTTTTTTTTCGTTTTTTTTTCTTTCGTTCAAATTTGTTATGGACTCGAATTAGACGAGTTGGAAACACGTGTCGTGGATTCGGAGGAACTCGTGAAGAGTACGACGTCGGTCTCGACTGTACGGTTCGGGCAGTTCCAAATGGATACGGGACGTCGGCTATTTCAATTAGGTACCTATTTTTTATTTCAATGCTCCATTGGTGATTTCAACGCCAAACATGAATAAGTACTGGAGATCAATATTACAAAACCCCGAAGGAAAGAAACTGTTAGCTGCGGGGCGAGAACTACATTGCGATTTCCACCTCGGAGGATGGCCCACCTACAGGCCAAATTGATAATCAAACAGTACCAAACTTGATAGACTTCTTTGTGGTGAGAGGGCTTTTCATTAACTGCATACTTACTGAAGACAGTGATGGTGTGATGTCAGATCATTCTACAGTAATAATGTCACTTAGTGAAACGGTGATACTGAAAGAAACAACAACGAAACTGTCAGGAGCGAGTACCCGTGATCAGTTCATATTCAAAGATGATAGAGTATTGATGCCCAGTGCTCCAACAAATACACTTGGGGCACAAGGTCTGCATTTTTCCTTCAAAACAGGTAGAGACCACGTATTCTGGCGAGGGATGATCAAAGATACATGCATGAATCATCAGAAAGACAACTCTGTTTTCATACAATAAATTTTCGAGAAATCCCGTCTTAAACCTGATCAGTTGGATCTGATTTTTCCGTATTAAATGGGAACACTTTCTTGGAAACAGCTGATGCATAGGTACTCTGGATTCTTTGGCGTCGCTGAAGTACAAGCAGCCAATTCCTCAATCACTGGCATCGAGCTGAAGAGATTATTTGTGGCACATGGGATTCCAGATGACTTATGTACAGATGGTGGCTCTCCCTTCATTTTGCAAGATCCAATGGACTAGCGGAACGCTGTGTGCAACATGCACATTGTTGAAGAAGTATTTATCTGAAGGAACCACCCACGAAACCCCAACCCCATTCATGGCACTTCACCACTAACGAATCACACCATTTGCTCACCAGCTCAGCGGTTAATGAGCGGAATAACCAAAACACTGAGTCCTTCTGCTCTTACCCAAAGTTGTCACCAACGTAACCGAACATCTGAAAATACAGAAAGAGAAAGAGAAGGTCTACAGTGATCGCAATAAAACAGCACCAGTGAACTTTATGTTGGCGACAGAGTTCTACTGCCTCAGAGAAACTTGCAGCCGGTAGCGCAACTCAGCAAACCAAGATCCTACGTCGTAGAAGACTATGGTGGCAGAACACCTGAAACAACTAAATAAAAAATCCCTTTCGATCCTACGGACAAACAAAGCTTTCGTAGATTCTTAACATAAGTTTTGATAAGTTCCTTGAATTTTCAATTTTCATAATAAACAATGCCCAATAAACAGGGAAATAGAACAGAATATGTGATCTTAACTGGACAATCTGGAAGAGCTCCATTCCAGAGAAAGAAAACGGCAAAACTGAAGTTGTATTATTATTAAAGAAAGTCAAATAATGTAAGAGTATATTAAAGATGCAATATTCAAATACATGTATTACATTATTGAAATGTGAATCAATTTGTTGTTTTTAAAAATAAGCAATCGTAGTAAAACAGTTTTTTGTGTCTTGAAAATTTTGGTCCCTTTGCTATAGTTTAATTTTGTTGATAATTCGACAAAAGGGCTCTTGAAAGAAGTAATAAACATTTTACAGTCGAAAGGTCAACCAGATGATTATATAAGAAGAATCTCACCTTACGGACCTTAAGAGACAAATTCAGCGTTATGGAGGCCAGTATGTGGTCGGCCATAAAGTTTTGCATAAGAATGCACAGGCATTTTACGATGTTTGAGGGTTGCACTGAGGCGTAAGTTGAATGATACAACTTCATTGATATCAGATTATGATAAATAATTGCACACCCTAAGGGTTCTTTATTGGTGGAAAAGTTACAGCCATTCAATGATGAACGGGAATTGGCGATCACATGCAATTTTACCGCGAGAGTACTGATTGAATCACGTGTCCTACAATTAGATAATGATAGTAATCATGGGATTTGTCGGAAGAGAAAAAACGAAAGCGAAGAAAAAGCTAAATTGATAGACCGAACGAATAGTAGATCGTTACGGTAAGCGGATAAGCGTTTTTGCCGGCGGCCACGTCGATAGTTTCTTTGGTGCCTGTGGTTTAAGCGGGAGACAGCGTTCGAAGACATCGCGTGTTGACTGATCGATCGTGCATGACAAACTGACCACCGCCACGTACAACTATTTAAACTTTTTATTATGAGAGGGCGAATCTGGGCGGAAAAACCGCGGCGACAGGACCGCAATAGCTCCTTCTTAAGGATCTGGGACGAGAGATCGTCTGGGGGCTTTTTATGGCGGTTGCCGCCCAAAAGGCGTGTAAACAGCGAGTGGGAGGTATGTTGAACTCTAACATGCTTCAAAAAGTTATAGTACTGGTACTGGTACCACGAAGCTGATGATGCAGTAATACACTGGATTTCCCCGGATCCACCTGATTGAATTACCAAATTCCACAGTTCACGATTTGGTTCTGGTTGCTCGATACCGTAACAACGATATGTTGATAGAATCCCTCCAGGAATAGATGGGTGGCTTTTTTCATGGTCCAGCTGCACGTAATCCATGAAGTGTAAAATTTGCCAAATCTTTCGACAGTCCAGCAAGAGCTACAAGCTCAAGATGCCAGTCACACAGCGGTTTCAAAAAAGTTACATTGACTTCATGGTGTTTTAATATATTGTCAGCACACAGTAGGTATATTAAAATATCTCAATAATGAATCGTAATTTTACAAACAATGTGCAAGGGAACGGATAGCCGATATAGGATCGAAATGAGGAGTGACACTACAAAAACTGGACCCAGTAAAGACAGCACTTAGGTAGTACAGCTGGAATTATCCAACATCATTCACCATTCGAAGAAGCAATTTGTACATCTGTGAAGCGTCAACCAGTCTTGTGTTTTTACAGGGCACCACTTTTCGCTATGTACAATCTCCGCAGCTCTATCGTCGTTACTAAAAATATTCGTGCGTGTCAAAACTCAAACGTGCTTCTGAAGAAGCGGTTCTTCTTCTGTTTTTCGACATCGCTCCCATAAAACAATTTGAAAAAACTTAAACCTGCAGAAAAGTTTTCAAGACGTTTTACAGCCGTTCCGTCCACAGTTAAAAAGATCATACTCTAGTCATCCAATTACAAGAGTCCGTAACCTAATTTAAAGTCCCAACCGGCCATTAAAAAGGGGGAAGATAAAGGGCCCACTTAGGACGCCTGCCGTAATTATGCGTTATATACTTTTTACAGGAGACCATAAAATGAGTGAAGTGCACCTTCCAGACTCGCTGCGGTCTTCCCAGTGTCCAGATTCACAAAATTCGTCGTTGATGGATCAACTCGGGAGGATTTTCGAAATCGAGACGACGCTTGTCGAGTAATAAATACCTTTTAGAACGACTTCATTTCTGTTGAAGGAGCGAGGCAGTGGACGAACAGTTGAGGTCGTTACAGTTAGGCATTGATAAGACTCACTGGAAGAGGTCTTTCATCACCGGTACATCCGAAAAACATTTTGGAGCACCACGTCTCATATTGCTCGATATTGACCTGAACTTGATTGCTGTATTTGCTAAGTAGAGAAGGACGTAATGCGTTTGGTGAAAAGTGAACGGGAGAGGGCCTGCGGAGGCATGCGTTTGGAAACACGGCTTATCTCCTGTCCGTTTCATTATGTGGTCAGTAACGTGTCGTGCAATATGAATGTTAAGATAGATCGTGTTTTCCAGACAAATCGTGGAAATCGTGAAATAATTGTTAAGAGTTACAAGTATTCGGAACATCGGGCTATAGTCAGGTTCTAGCATAGGGAAATCAGCCATGTGATTTTCGGTACTGAAAACTATGCAATGCCTCATATTTGCTCGTAGGAGTCATTGATGAAAAAACTTGGCCTTCAAGCAAGTTTGAAGGAGAACTTGAAGACTCACGATGGTTGCGGAATATTCTATAGCCAGTGTGAAGAAGGATGCGATTCTGTAGTCCACGTTTTGAGTAAAATCTACAGATCTGCTTGGATGTTGTTCCAAGTTCAGAAGCAAGAAGTAATAATTACTTCTTGCGAAAATGATTATTAATTATTACAAAATTACAAAATTAATTATTAATTGCCACATTTTTTGCAATCTTACAGATATTCATGTTCTTAACACCACCGTCACAATGTAGCCATTGAAATAACAAGATGAGTATTGACAACGAACTGCAGTCCTCAGTGGCCAAGCGGTTGAAGAAGTAGGCCGGAGATTTGTGAGGCTTTGAGGGCCTAGCATGGCTAATACGGTTATTTCTTGGTAATAGGTTATCGAGTAACAGCGACCGTCTGGCAATAGATTGTGGATTTAGGTTATCTGGTATTAGGTTACTAGACAGTATAAGGTTATTTGAAGCGGTTACGTTAAATATTCCCCACCCCTATGAGGGCCTGGGTCCGATTCACGGCTGGGAGCGGTTAGAAGCATTAGTGATCGAGTAATTTGATGGATTCCTAAATGTGGTCCTTATGATATGTAAATGGTTAAAGGCTTTAACACAGAATTAGTCACTTGCACATTAACGTCACTAAGCTGACCTACTGGCTTTGCACTAGATTGAGACTCGATCTTGTACACATTAATCTTCTAAGCATATTACATATTATGTAATAAATATATATTATATGAAGTAAAAATATTAGAAATAACGAAGTTTTCTTAATTGATTTTGCTTTTCATGCAGTTGCACACACAAATTGCAAGGCCAAACAAACGTAGTGCTTCTCCGGTATTTCTAGTTGCTGGAATTTCAGAAGGTTGTAGCCACTCGCTCGAGAGACTGTTCTTTCCTTTGAGGTGTCGTCTTGTATGAGCTTTAGTGGAAAACCGATGTCTGGCTCATCTCCTCATGGGACGCAGAAGCCTAACCGAGGGGTTTTCGGGGTTATTACACTGGAAGGTAATCTACATGAGAGATGGCAACGTGCCTTTGAAGGGGGTTTGGATGAGACTTTCAATGTGAAGTTTAAGGGGCTCACGCCCGCCTGAAGATCACAGGGGAAGCTCAAATTCGGTTTACGACAAAGGACTCAAAGAACCGATCTCTCCTAATATGACAAATATAAGCGAAGGGGTCGTCTCGGGAGCTTCAAAATTCAATTGTTTAAAAAAGGAAAAAAAGGGACTTGCCGCAACACCGTCGTCCCCTTCATAACGGAAGTGGATTGACAAAAAAGCTTCGGAAACGGGGAACGGGGTTTTCTCGTGAAAGTTGCCTGTCAAAATCCATTACAGAGGGTTAATAAGATCACTACCCTTGAAAAGCCGAGGGCGTGAACGAAATTAGGGGTTAAAACTGTAACCTTGGGGGCATGTTCGAAATGACAAGTGTAAACGGCCGTGTGCGTTGCCAATAACGTCAGCCCTCCCTCCAGTTGAAATTCGTTAGTGCGTCTGTGGTGTATGAAATGCGCAATTACGGTCGCTTCACTCTTTCGATGTCGGGAACCGGCGATTAGGAAATTGTTTCAGGCCATCCGCAGCTCCTCTCCCCAGTAGTACAAATCCCCTCTTTACAACCAATTGGACGGGTATTGATTTCACTATACGAGTATAATATGAAGTAGGTATAATTGAATATTTCCGTATTTGGTGTGACGTGCAGACAGTATAACGGATTTCAGCGAGGCGCATTACGGTAACTATCCAACGACTCTTCAATATCTTCCACGAGTATGTCGACTCTCGTAATTAAAGGGATGCAGAACTGGAATCTTATTGTGCAGATTTTTCGATGATGAAATTAACAGATCTCAGGGACCATCAGACCTACAGCTGTCATAATATATTATATCTTAAACACGCTATATAAGCGTTAGAAATCCCACATCTGCAACGAAAGATATTAAATTATGGCACGACGGTCACCTCTTTAAAACTAAAACGTCACCTTCCAGACAAATACTACTACTACTTTAATCCTACCTAAACAAGAGAACATTTTCGGTCAACTTCAGCCAACTTCTCAGCCTAATCTCTTGGTCTCTTGGGTGTCCCCCAGGGAAGTGTGCCAGGCCCCTTTCTATACCTGGTCTACACGCCCGACGTCTCCTCTCCTAATCGCTGACGATGTAGACGTACTTTGGGTCACCAGAGAAACGAAAGGAGCACAAATCCCCCAAAAAGACTTCATCCTACTCTCTTGTAACACTGTCCAGTACCTCGGGCTACTCCTGGACCAACGTCTGATTGGGCAGTCCACATGAAATACCTGGTAGGCAAAGTGCAAGACAGAATTCGAAACTTCATACTCCTCCTGGACCACAGATCATCTCTCTCATACAAATGAAAGATTTACCCAAAACTCATTCGACCAGTAAGGCCTATGCTTGCGGGATCTGGGAAGCAGCTGCTACTACACACATAAATAAGATACAAGTATCTCAAGACAGGGTGCATCGGGTAATTACGTCAGAACCATGGTATCTGTCAGCCAGTACCCTACATACTGACCTAAACATTCCCTATGTAGCCGAAGTCATCCAACACAACTATAACAACCTTCACCACACTATGACACATCACACAAATCACCTTCTGACCTACCATCCTGGTCAACAATCCACCGGAACCAAGCCACAGAAGACGACTCAAAAGACGGAGACCCCAAGATTCCTTATCACTACCCAGCGTAACATGATCAAGTAGCACAGCAAACACTTCTTATGATTCGTCACCATCGCAATCCACATCCAACGGAGAGGCCAGTTGATGGACTGCACCCTCTCATCACGTCACACGCCAATTAAAGGACTCATCTACTACTATAATAGTTCCACAATCATCTCATCTGTAATGTTCACTACAGAACAATAAAGTTTTTTTTCACTTAAAAAAAGAAGATATTAAATTGCAATTTTGACATATGGATTTTTGCATAATCAAACTTCATTTGCCGAATTTCAATTTTTGATCACCGACTTGGTGGGAGACATTTTCCTCGACAGTATGAGACCAAAAACAAATAAATAGAATGGGCAGATTCTGAGATATGTAGAATTGTATGAATGCATGAATATAATCTAATGGGAATCATTAACAAGTATTAAGCACTACATCTCCCATCACACGATTTAATTAAATTTCTCACACTCGTCGTTCGCTGGCTTGATGCGGCAGTAGTCAACAAAATTATTCCACTTCTTCCCGAAGAAATATCTCTTCATCTATTCAGGATGTTCGTACCCATTTCATTACAAGACGCCAGATCGTGATTGAGTAGATGCGACTTGTCTACGTTCGTATTATACCAGTTATTATTGCAGCTGTGGATTCCAAAACCGGAGACCAAGTCCAGTATTGCTGATAATGTCAGCTTAGCGTAATTATTATTCAGTCGCACTGTGTGATTATTTGCAACGTCGTTGAATATACATTATGGAAATGAGAAGGAGAAAAAAAGTACAATAACGATTGAGTTTTTATTGAACGCCTCGTTGTTGAGATGTTCATTGCTTGGTATAAGTTCCACAGCGTTGCCAAATGATTCCATAGCAATTGAGGAGGATATGCAGTGGTGTTCAATATTTAGGTCAACTAGAATTGCTCAGGTGCATATTATACCACGGGTTGTCTTGCAGTGGAGCTGGTGACGATTTTCATTGGACTTGGCATATGTGGAATCCAGTACCAAAGATTTCACCTTCCATCCACACCAGACTTCTCAGGGCTATTTGCTGATGACCTCATTTACGGAGTAAGAGATATTGATTGTAATCTGGCAGCCAATAAACTGCTAACGTTCATCAACGAACTTGGTGCACCTACATTGGTGCAATCGTTGGCGCCTGAAAATAAATCAAGCGAAGTTATACGCTATTTCCTTTACTTAAGAAAGATGATACGTTGACGTGCCTCTCAATTATAGGGGGGGGGGGGGAATTCCGTCAGTAGAATCCCACAAATATTTGGGAGTCACACTGGACAGAAAGCTG